>CM046659.1:81166124-82366124 GCA_025594165.1 Tamias sibiricus
GGTACAGAAGCCAATACTTGGGTTAACATAGATATATAAACAAGTGAAAACTGTGGAACAAGTTTTAAGCTCATTTTGGAAAAAAAAATTAACAGTTCTGTAGAAATGCATATTTGTATTTGTTTCTCTAATAAATCTGCAAATAGCTTTAAACACAAATTAGTTTTAATTATTTAAATTATGAGTTCTGTTAAATAATTTAACACCTGTTTTACCTTACATTTTGTGAAAACATTGTCTCATGGAAATGAATAGAGGCATATTGTGGAGATGAAGGTAGGTCTGCATTTATTTGAAAAGATCAGGTATTGAGCATTTAAGTATTTTCTTTACATGTATGAAATTATTAAACCATTTATGTAAAATACAACACTTCTACTCTCCCCAAAATTACATGTTTAGCCACTGCCCAATCCAATAAGGACCAATTTTTATTTGCTTTAGCTCAGTATCAAAAGATCTACAAATTAGTGAAGTCATATGTCCAAATACTTGAAGATCTAAAGATTAATTGATACCAATAATAAGCTTATTTACATGAACAGTGAAGGAATACAGATTCTTCTCAATTATAATGCCTCAGTTATCTTTAATGTGATTTACAAATTATGATTAAATTGTAATCCTAAAATGTTTTCCTTGAATTGTGAATTGATCCATACATGTTGAAATGTTTTAGGATAACATAGTCATCTATTTCTTTTGTTAATATAGAGTTTCCATTTTATTAAAAAAATGCTTTGAAAAGAATAAACAAAAATATTTATTTATTTATTCATTCATTTATTTATTTGTTTGTTTATTTATTTATTTATTTTTCTGCTTGAGCAGAGATTCTAACCTTTTGTCGAAATATTGAGTATTCCAATTCTATAGAATCTAAAGAACATTCAAATTCTATTGAAGTCCTTTGATTTGCCAATTTATTTTTAACTGATAAAATATTTGGGGGCATATGGCCTATGAAACTTAAAGCATTTTCTCTGGCTTATTCAATATTCAAACCTTTTGATCAATAACAAAAATGCTTTTCTTTTCTGTATTTTTAAATGAGTAATTATATCTTCTTTAGAAGAATTCTTATAATTTAAGTTTCAAAGTAACAACTTCTCAAAATTTTCACACCTTTAATGTTGTATCATTTATAAAATATATATTAATGTAGATCAAGTCCTTGTTAGATATAATGTATCAAAATATTTCAATATACTTAAAACATTGGACAGACTTAATACTTTAATGGTATTTCCATATTTTTCTATTACCTATTTTGGGAGATAGATGTTGAAAAAGGCTTTGATATTTTTAGGGAAAACCACAGACCTGTAGTGAGATGAATTCATGCTGAAATTGTATTATAAAATAAACCTTTTAGGGTTTAAAGCTTAGTTAAGAATGAATTGTAATTTTAAAAAAATATTGCCATAACAAATTAACTTGTATCTCATGTTTCAAAATTAAAAGAAAACAAACTCTTTTGAATCTAATAAAGTCTAACCATAGTATGTTCTAAATATCTTGGGAGAAACATTCTTCAGTCAATTCTGTGCTGAATATATTTTGTGGGATTTAAGTCGCTAGTAAAAAGCATTTGATAATGAATTCACTGGTAGAGTTCTTTAACACTTAGATATTGCATCAAGATTGTGTGTGTGTGTGTGTGTGTGTGTGTGTGTTTTCATTTCTGTATTTTGGGGGAGGGGGCTGTTTACACACATATAGGCCAAAAAATAGAAACAATTATTAAGAATATTTGCATATAGACAACTAATGGTTGTTTTAACAAGTGATTTGAAAGGCCTAATTTTTACACACTCTCATCATTTTGTCAGTAAGAAGGAAAAACCCAGAGATTGAATTTCCTGTGAAGTTTGAGTCATGATTTTCAGAAAATGTTACTTTCTATATACACCACAAGATTTAATCTAAATTAGAGAACTTAAACTTCACTTTTTAATCTTCAAAATCATAGAACTTATTTATGTTCTGGCAGACAGTATAACAGAATCATTGTCTCTTGTCCTAAGAGCATGCTTCTCATTTCAAAGCCTTTAAGAATTGCTAATACTCTTGCTTCTGAGCTTTAATAAAAGTTCTTACTTTCAGCAAGCTTTTATTCTGTTTTTAATTAAAAATCCCCTATAATCTGTCTGATTTAGAACCTATTGTATTTAAAACCATCTAATAAAATAGCTTAAAAATTATACCATTTCTTTCAGTTGGTATCTCAGTTTATATTTCATGCATCAGTTTCTATATTTATTTTCTTTACATATGAAATATATTTGAAGGTTTATAGAATGGTAAAAGTTATGAATTTTCTGTCTTTAAATTTCTGGAATGACTTACGTGTACTGTTGGATCCCATCAGTATGCTAAAAATAAAATGTGCTGTGTGCAAATCTTGAATCTGTTTAGCATTAGTTTCCATATAAACTTCTTCATTGAGAACAAATCAGATACTCTTAAATCTAGCTTGGACAGGAAAAAAAAAAAAGGAAGAAAGATGGAGAATCAGGCTTTTGAAGAGTAACAGGATAATAAAATCCAAGAAACATGAGCCAACCAAGGTACGTCATATGAGCCCTTAACATTGCTTAAGCATGCAGAAGTTAAAACCAGTATAACCTTGTCTCTGTCGTGCATTTTCATGTTTGTCATACCCTCAATATTATTTTCAAGTGAATGCTATCATTCCTTATCCCATAGCAATAACCAAGAATGTACATTAGGCAACATACAATGGAATGACATAGAATGTAATGATACTGGAAAACCTTATTACAGTATGTTAGTAATTTTGCCCTGATATTTTTGTTATACAAAATACGGATTAACACATGCTTTTTGGTTGTTTTCTTCACTTTTACTAATAGATGCATCACTTTTAATCCTGACATGAAATAATTGGGGAAGGGCTTTCATCAATTTTTAATATGTAAAGCCCAAAGGGCACAAAATTAATATTAAAATAAAAATGCAGAAACAACATCTTTAATCTCTGAATAGTAGGTCTTAATGCTCGATTGAGATCCTATATTCTGTGTATATACTGATTCTAATTTTGAACTGAGTGGATTTTTTTTTCACCAGAAATAAGAATGTCATCACTTGTCATTGGTAAAACAGTTAAGACTAGTATAATTAAGCTTATCACACTTCTTTTTATATCACTTTAAGTGTTTGGAAAAGCAAAGTTACACTTACAATGTTATAATATTCAGCATATTATTTTCTTTCTCATTACTGTAAGCTTTATTGACATTAACCTTAAGTATTTTTAAAAAGTTGAACTTCTAAAATTAAATTTTTAGGAATATTTCTTAATACAAAATTAGATGAATTTTTTCTCAAATATTTTTAGAAATGTATTTTCATGAATGATTTCCTAATGTGATATGATTAAAGTAATTATGTATTATCTCCTGCCATAAGCAGAAGGCACATTTATTCTTTTAATTCTCGTAATATTATAAGGGGCAGGCATTAATTTTATTCTTTTTCATAGAAAATGAAACAATATGGATCTATTGATTCTGAAGCTACTAAGATAAAATTAATGGAAGATTCATTACATTTTACTGAGAGCATAAAAATTTCTAACTCATATTTAGCAATGCATTAGAATATTTTTAAAATTGCAAGTTAAGTGGTTTTGTTTCCAAAATGTTGAAATAGTCTGAAGTTTTCAGAATCACAGGTATCACATAAAACAAAATATGCTGATAAGCATGTTGCCATTTCCATTGTAACTTTATACCTGTAGCAGTGAATGTTGCCTCTGGAGAGAAACCTTGCAAAGTGGAAAAGAAAACATTATGATAATTATAGGAATAAATATGTTCAAGCCATCACAACAACATGGTACGGATATATTAAATTACTTGAAATGAGTGATATCTCCTTATCTGTTGAATGCATTGTGTGGTCCTAGAGAAAATTCATCACTTTTTTCTTTTTGGTAACGGGGATTGAATTTTGGGGCACTCAACTACTGAGCCACATCCCAAGCCCCTTTTTGTAGTTTTTAATTTAGAGATATTGTCTCCTGAGTTGCTTAGCACCTTGATAAATTGCTGAGGCTGGCTTTGAACTCGAGATCCTCCTGCCTCAGTTTCTTGAGCCGCTGGGATTACAAGCGTGCACCATTGAGCCCAGCAGCATATTTCATTTTAGTGCTCACAAGATGCAATATTCTACATGATTTCAAACAGTTACTCACTGATATTTTGCTTTTAGAAGTTAAGGAAAGTTTGATAACTTTAATTTTAAAAATACACATGTTAAACTATCAAAGAATGTGCATGATAGGAAGGAATGGTGGAAAGACTGATAATATTTACATTGGATAATTTTCCAAACCTATATAATAGAAAAGTGAATCAATAATGCATGTCAAAAGTGTTTAAAGTTTTATTTAAGAAGCATATGTTATAAAACCAAAACAGAATTAAGTAGTCCACATCAATTTTGAATGAATAGATTTGGAAAAAAAATGCTCTTGTAAGACATAGGGTACTAATAAACACATTGCAGCTTAACAATGCTGTTGGGGATCTAAATTTTAAAGCATTCACAAAAGGTGTTTATTTATTTATTAGATAAATC
The DNA here is from genome assembly GCA_025594165.1 of Tamias sibiricus. Taxonomy (NCBI): domain Eukaryota; kingdom Metazoa; phylum Chordata; class Mammalia; order Rodentia; family Sciuridae; genus Tamias; species Tamias sibiricus. The sequence continues at coordinate 81,170,733 of CM046659.1, forward strand.
CTCAAGTACTAAATTATAAAAATTATTATGTTAAACAATCATCAAAATATAATTAATGTGCTCTTTTTTATTCGAAGTTGTGTGTATAACAGTAGCATGCATTACAATTCATAATACACATATAGAGCACCTTTTACATAACACTGTTTGTATACAAAGTATATTCCTACTATTCGTGTCTTCACTCATGCATTTATTCTTATAGATAAAAAACAGTTTTGTTATAAAAATTCAGAAATGGCATTTTGAGGGATCTTTTAATACGTGAATAAGATCTAAAGGAATATTTTTAAAATTCTGCAATAATTATTATCTCTCATGCCTTTTCTCTTTCTCACACAGGAAAAGATGTGAATATTCTCTTTAACTGACATTTACCAATTGTGTCTTTTTTCATCTCCTTAATGATAAAATGCACCCTTCATACACTTAATCTTTATTTTATTTTCAAAATAGTTGAATATCACTTTAACCCTGCCATATCTAATTTATCACATTTGACATATTCAGAGTTTATTTCTTTCTAGGGAAATTATAAAATATAAGTCCTAGAAGTGACTCAGTTTTTAAGGGATTGTTTCAATAGCCTATTCTCTATAAGGATTTCATTTGTTTATTACCTGGATTGAACCCAGAGGCACTTACCATTGAACTACATCTTTACCCCTTTTTGTGTTTTATTTTGAGACAGGGTCTCATTACTTTTTCTTAGAGCCTTACTAAGTATATAACCACTGAAAATAATATTAATCAAATATGCTGTTAACTTTACACTTTAGAATGATAACAAGAAGTTTAGGATTTGTGTGGCCATTTCATAAAGGACAATTATTCCTTTCTCTAAAATAATGATTATCAATCATAATAGAATTTTCAAGCAGGAAAATTGCCATTGTTTTAATTTCAGGTGTTTTACAATAATTGTGTCTGTTCTTCAGAGGACAAAATATATAAATCATTTGATTAGATTTTCTGATTTTTTTATCCCACACTAAGGCAGAGTCTAGGCTGTCCTAAGCAAGATATTATATCTAGCCTAAAATGGATTAAAATTAATTCTTTAATTGAATAATATCCAAAATGACACATGATAAAATATTTAAAAGTTGTAGATATGATTTCTATAATCTCAAGGTCATAGTAATAAGTATCAAGGTCCTGATTTTCATAAAATAAAACTTGTGACTTCTTTTAGAACTTATGCTTAGTGTTAGAAATTTTAACTAAAGGACATCAGTTAGAAAATTTAAATCCCACAGACCTAGCATGATACAGAGGAAAAGTGAGTTCTTGCATATACCGATACAGATTGGAATCCATCTCTCACTATACATTTTACCATTTTGCTCAACTCAAATATCTTGTATAGACTAGGATCACAATCACCTCAGTTATATATAAAAGATTAAATGATGTATTTGTTTTAATTTTACTTACATTTTAGTGCCTAAATTCAACTTCAAGTAGTAAAAAGTTTTAAATATCGATTCCCTCTAAAAGGGGAAAGAAATTTATAAACTATTGATCAAAAAATCTAGTAAAGTTTGTGAACAAATTTACAAAATATGTGAGCCTAATACATCCTAAGAAAAAGCCCTAAATTTGGAAAAAAAATGATCCCATACAGGAAAGCCTAACTAAAAGCGCAAAATAAACAGTAACTAAACATTTCATTCTACCCTTTTACTGATTACAGTTCCATATGGTTGATTCCATAAAGTACTTACAATAAGTTGTTTATTATATAGTCAATAGAATGCCTTATATTAACTAACAACAAATGGCAAAAATCCCCTGAAGTAATTAAATAGTGCAAAAAACGATTTTATAAAGATACATGTTTACTTAAATCATGATTTATTAATCAAAGAAATGAAAATTTTACAATGCAAGAAGTTTATGAACACTTAAAGGAAACATTTTAAGTGTATTTTCCTCTGTCCATAAACCTCACTAATAAATGGAAAAAAATAAAAACTTGTAATATTCTAAAGATTAATAGTAAAAAACTTGCAATTAGTTAAAAGAGCTGCTGATATTAAGTGAACATCTGGCAATTAATTACTTTTATCTGAGAAAATAAGTTCAATGAACCAATAAGAAGTTCATTGGGTTGCCTATTAACTAGTCATCTTTCAATTTAAATCTTCTATAAATCCCTCCAAGGGGGGGAAAAACTGCTTCTTTTTCACACAAATAATAAGAAATAAAGTGTGTAAATTTCATCAATGATTGTACTATGCTGAATAGTAATAAAAACTAATACCAGCATTTTTAGTTATAAGTTCTTAATGTTTTATATGTCAAATAATTTCCCTGAAAACTCTTTGTTAATAGAGTTAATATGTAATAAAATTTTAAAAAATTTTAAAAAAACATGGAATTTTGTATTTAAAAATCCTAATGTACATGCTTCCTTAAATGTAGAAAGATATTTGATTTGAAAAATTTCAAGGTAATAAGTACTTAATTCAAAGGAAGTACTCTTGACAGCTACTGAAAAGATTTTGAGGAATCTCAGTTTTTCTTAGTGGAAGACTTGTCGGGTCAGTTAAGTATTGTAAGCAATCAAAGTTCATACTAAAGAAACTGAGAGGAAATAATGGCAATCTTCATGGGGTACATTTTATGAAACAATTTTAGCCATACCACATGCTACAGGGTATGTTTGCTGCTCACATAGATAATTTAGGGTTTAAAGAATTCTGAAAATTCCAACATTTTTCCAATATAATCAGAATTGTAACTTGAAGTTTTCAAACTCCTTTCACACAGCATCAGTTTTTTATTATTTTCCTCATAACAACTTCTTGATATTTACAGAACCAGTATCAAGTTTAATTCTCTTATCTTAAAACTTATTGATGATTTCCTCAATATTATCAGTAGTAAAAAGTAACAGTTCACTCCTCTTGATCATTTTAACACATAATGTTACATTGTTGATGTATTCAGAAGGTAGCTAGGAAACATATAAAGGCCTCTTGGCTGAATTTAAAAGTTGTCCTCAGGGTTTCTTCACCAGAATAAGAACAGAAAATCCTTCAGGAAAAAAATGACACTTCGATTCTTATTAACTGGGCCTATGAATCTTCAAAATATCTGCATTTTAGTGAATTACTGATTGTGGGGTATTTAAAACTCTATTAAGAATATATTTTTAAGAAATTTTCATTCCATTCCCATAACCTGATTTGAACAATCAATACCTTTGCTAAAATTGGCTCTCAAGCTTAGCTCCCATATTCCACTAAGAAGTAATTATCATCATGCATATGATTTAATGTACAAGGCAAAAATTTAAACTATGGTTAAGAGCTTTTATCTGCTAAAATATGTTTAAATTTATTATGGGCATAATGTACTACTAGTTTCAAAGAAATCTGATTAAAAAATCTTGCATACTCTGAAAATGTTTCTTGAAAGACATACAAGGATACTCAAGGGCACAGAATTGCTTTTTCACTCTGGGCAAGAGTTACTTACTGTAAAGAATACATTTATGCACTCTATGGAGGTTAAAGGAAATAAAAGTTCAGTGTGTACAAGAGCCTAGCTCACTGAGATTAAAGTATATTTGTTGCCACTATAACATTTTCTAAGACCAACCATAATAGAAAAGAAGCAAATATTAGAAATTGGAGGAAAGGACAAAATGTCTAAAGTAATATGTTATTAATAAATATTGGTGTTTTAAAACAATAGGATTTTAATAAATAATTTTTCATCATCATTAAATTTAAATGTTAACAATAGTAATCCCAGAAAATTTTTGTTTGCTATGGCCTTGAAAACATTAAATTGAATATTGTTATTAATGTTCAAAATATGCTACTTTTCAAATGATAGGGAAAGTTCTTTGAATAAAAAAGTAAATGAAGATGCCATTAATAAGAGGAAAAAAGAAATTGAATTTTTCTCCAATTGAACTGTGAAGCCTAGTTAAAGTGTGCTTATTAATATTTCTGATGTGCAATAAGCAGTGGTACTCATCTCAGTTATTTTTGGTAGATAATTATGTTCATTAAGAGGATACGATAGGAAAATAAGGGTTGTCCTACCCACAAAGCACTAGCTATTTCCACACTTTAAAATTATTCCTTAATGGCATGAATTTTAATATAGTGAAGAACTCTTGATATCCTTGCCAACAAATACCATTCTAAAACAATGTAGTTTCACAACAGGAACTATACAATAGAGTATGGAGTCTAAACAGTCTATAAGTACACTAAAGTTGAATTACAGGTAATGATCCCAAATAATGGAAGGCTTATTTTATCAGAATAAGAGTCTATAGTCTTCCCTGAGTGTCATAAGATTATCATACTAAATATTTTAAGATGTGACGCTGAAGTTTTGACCATGATTTTTTAAAAATATTTATTTATTTACTTTAGTTGTACACAATGCAATGCATTTGTATTTACGTGGTGCTGAGGATCGAACGGGCCGGGCACGTGCGAGGCGAGTGCTCTGCCGCTGATCCACAACCCCAGCCCAAGACCATGATTTTAAAAATGGAAGGGAGTGATTGTGACATTTTGAAGGAATACTTCTGATTTAAAACCTTTATCATTCCTTGGGTATTTAAAATGGAAATTCTCAATATAATGTTTAGAAACACTTTCTTTGATTAATCCAAAAATGTATTTTTATGTCTCAGGCTTTGGAGATTAATATCACTTTAATCCAAAGATCTTTATGTCCTTGTCCAATTAGGAAAGCTTATTTTATTTGTCAAATATTTTTAAATTGCATATCAAGTTTATTACCAAACAACACAAGGAAACACGTTTTGCTACATTTAATAAAAGAGAAAACCAATAGCATAGGCATGTACATGAAAAAGGGACTAAGCTTTATTTTTCTTGCTGTGTAATTTCTCTAACTTCTCTATTTCAAAATGATGTTAAAATTCATTAGGAAAAAATATATGCACATGTACAAATGAAATATGGATCAGGCCTATTGAGAGAAATAGCAGCTCTTAACTGTTTGGACAGTAAGAAGAGTGAAAATTGTTCTGCAGAATGCACAGAACAAAGATGAAGATGATAATATCAACTTATATTTATTTGCAACATGCTATACAAAGTTCAAAACATACTGAAGTATTTAATTCATTTTATATTTATAGTAACCCTTTAGATTAGCAAAATGTACTCAACAATCTGCAATTTTAAAGTATGCATCACATCATATTTTTATGCATTAAATAAAAAATAATATACTATTAAAATCTAGCCCTAAATTTGGTTCTCTGAATTATGTATTGCTATTCATTTTATAATGTTTTTAGAAAAGGCTACACATTAAAATATCTGGAATTAGGAAAGAATAAAATTTCTTTTAACACTATGCCTCAATTTGTAGTATTGAACTTATAAGAGAAACAAAAGTAACATAAATAAAAATGCTCATGTACAACTAAAGCGAATAAATAAATATTTAAAAAAAAATGCTCTATGTAGTATAAGACTCAATATACAGATCAAATAAAATGTCTGAAAATAAATGCACATAATCTTATACATCTCACCTTTTTGCCAACATGTAAGCTAGAAGAATGGTGTGTGTTGATGTATTCAAAATTTAGAACAAAAGTTATTTCTTCTTATTTATTTACAAATTACATTTTAACTTGAGAAAGTTATCTCAAGTTTTAAATATTTGGATCATTGCATCATGGTTTTAATCTTCACTAAGGGAAAGATGTTGCCACTTTTATTTTGTATAAACTGTCAAAATTTTTGTTTTGATTGAAAAGAAAAGTAAAATCAAAAATTACATTGTGAATGTTCATAATGTGAACATCAACCAATTTGAAATATATACCCCAGTTTTCTATTATATTGTATTCTTCAAAATTAATTTGCCTTCCACCTTTTCGAAAAGGCAAAACCCCCTCATTTTAAATATGAATCTGTGTGTAGGTGTGCACATGTGCATGTATGTTACTGGCAATTGAACCCAGAGGTGCTCTACCACCATGTTACATCCCCAATCCTTTTTATTTTATTTTATTTTATCTATTTTTTAAGATTGCTCATTAAATTGCTGAGGCAGGTCTTGAATTTGGGATACTACTGCCTCAGGCTCCCAAGTAGATGGGATTACAGACATGTGCCACCATGCCTGGCTAAATCTTTATACAGTACCTAATATTCTGTAACATACATGTTGAATACCTCACAAGGCCAAAACTTAATGTTTAGTATAATGTGAAGAATATGCCATACAAGTCATCAGAAATGGCAGTGATATTTAAATGTGTAATGTGTTAAATTTTTAACCTGTTTGATGCCTACACAGATCAGCAACTCTCAGAAATCACTCAGAATCTGAGAAGGTAAGTTAAAATGTGCTTGGATTATATCCTTTATGTTTTATAAAATAGTTTATTAGACCTTATTTTGGAGCAATGAATAAGTATCCACCATAGGCATAATAAAAATTTAAATGGCTATTTGATGTTATATATTTTACAAGGCTTAAAATATATTAAGACATAGAAGACAGGAAATTTGCACTATGTAGCACATAATGTAGAATCTTATGTTAACTATCTATTTAAGATCATTTTCCTTTTTTTAAAATTAAATATGTCCACATTTGAGAACATTTCATCTGACTCCAGAAAATGACTGATGGAGGCCTCACTCCATGCCTTTCCCCTCCCCAGCTTTGTCCTAAATTATATTTCCACTGAATGATATAGTGAAGCATAGTAGGAAAAAATTCCCAGAGTTGAACTTAATCAATTGGATCATGATCAAATCCATAGTTAAAAGAAGAGATACTAGAATGTACTTATTATTAATAACCTATAAAGTGACCTATTAAAGTTAAATAATACCCCAAATTATGAAAGTCCTGCCTCCTATGACATTGCTTGCATTCCTCATTACACACAAGCTGATATGGTGGTTCTATTCCTAAGTAAAAACATGCTCAAATACCTTATGAAACTCTGTATGTAATTGTGACATTCAGGTTTGTAAATTTCTCAACCTCATTGATCAGGAATGAAAATAAATTGGGAATTGACTGGGTCAAACAGTACTTACTTGATGGCAGTATCAAACCAGCACACAGCTGTGATGGTAAGTTTTTACACTAATATCCTTAAAACACAAAAGAGAAAATTAGTCCCAACATTAAAAATCTTGTTTTAGGAGCAAACTATGAAATTTTGGTGTTACAAATATGGTCATTCTGTTACTCCCTAAACTAACTTCATGCCATAATCTGATGTAAAGGTTAGGTGTCAAGTTTAGATCCTCATACTGAATAAAAATGATCATAATAATGTATATCTTCCAACTTTGAAAAAACCTAATAATAAGTCATTTTCTAATTCAAGACATATTCGTTAGTCCCTTGAGAAATAATCTGAGAAATTTCAGGAAAATAAGAAATTGCATCTTAAAAGGCATATATATTTATAATCCTCCTAAAGAAAGGATTGTAAAAAATGTAAATGCAAAAAAAAATCAGCCAATAATACCCTTTTTTTTTTTTTTTGGTACCGGGGATTGAACTCAGGGGCACTTGACCACTGGGCCACATCCCCAGCCCTTTTTTTTTTTTTTTTTGTATTTTATTAGAAGCAGGGTCTCACTGAGTTACTAAGTGCCTCTCCATGGCTGAGGCTGGCTTTGAACTCGCGATCCTCCTGCCTCAGCCTCCCAAGTGCTGGGATTACAGGCGTGCGCCACCGCGCCCGGCTATACCCTTTTTGCTTAGCATATACTCTTGTTATTAAAACAAAATTTGCAGGGTAGCTTTGTGATGATAAAAGTAACTTGAATTTTCATAGCATTTTATCACATAAAAATATTTGCATTTATTGAGCTGGAGTGCCACCCATGGAAGTCAATTATTCATTCAAGCATTTATTAAGCATCTACTATGTGTGTGTTTCTAAAGGACACAACATATCCTAGATTGAAAGAGATAGAGAACCTACCTGATAGAGCTAACATTGCAGTTGAGAAGCTGAACATTAGACTATAGAGAAAATAAAAGTGTAAAGGAATAGAAAGTGACACAGGACAAAGGAGGACAGGAGTAACTTTAGACAGGGCAGTTAGGTAAGATTACTTGAAGAAGGAAAGACCTTTACAAAGTCACTCAGTCTTCCACATAAGTTAAGAGCCAGAGGTGGTTAGTCATTACATAGCTGTAGATAGCCAAGGCTGTTCATTTTGTCTGTGATGTTCATTTTTTAACTTGGTAAATATTACACGCCTGCAGTATACTAGGCATTTGTGTTAACTTTTTGTCACTGTGAACAAAATACCCAACAAGAACAACTTAGAGGATGAAAAGGGTTTTTGTTTGTTTTTGCCTCACAGTTTCAGTCCATGGTTGGCCCACTCCATTGCTCTGAGTTCAAGATGAGGCAGAACATCATGGCGGAGGGGTGCCATGGAGGAAAACAGCTCATCTCATGGCATCCAGGAAGCAGGGGTGAGGGAAGGGCCATGGGGAAGATGCACCCTTTCAGGGCACCAGCAGTGACCCACCTCCTATGCCATGCCACACCTGTCTATCGTTACCATACAGTCCATTCAAACTAGGATGGACTGATTAGGTTACAGTTGTCATAATCTAATCATTTTACCTCTGAATATCCTGCATTAACAAGAGTTTGGGGCATACCTCATATCCCAACCATAACTACCTTAGATTTATTAAGGTAAAAATAAATCTTGTCCTAACTTTGGAGGAAACATAAAAGTAGACCAAGGATTATAGTATATTATAACACTTTATGTAATAGATGTTCCTTACAGGAAAATTACATAATGCATAGCAGACTCAAAGAAGATTCCACTACAACACTAGTAGGTGTAAAAATGATTGGGTAAATAGGCTGATGATTTTTCTCCTCTGCAGGTCAGTCAGTCATCACATGGCACAGAGTTGTGACTGGAAATCATACCTCCTGATCATTAGCCAAATTTGCTTTCCAGTTATCTCTACCAATTCATGAATCTTATTGAGAAAAATAAAAATATAAATATAAATAAAATATAAAAAAATAAAAATATTCATTTTGATATAATACTCCTATGAAAGGGACCATATTTAAATGCTTATTAAAATACATTATAATTTTAAAAATCATATTTAAGAAGTCTGAAAGGAAAAATCTGCATTAAGTGATCTTATGTTCAGATATCAGAATTTTATAAACATGATAGAAAGTTCTTGAATATTGATATATAAACCCTGACATTAATATAACTTCACAATCATCCTTAAATGGTGGAGAAAAAAAAAAAAAAGCTTACTCTTTTCCAATAAGCATGAAACCCAGGTCCACATTGAGTTAAATTGTGTGGTAGATACTTTCTACACAGTGAAGGAGGTAAAAAATAATGTGAATGATGCATACTTTAGGAAGAAATGGCCTTCTTTCAAAATCCAAGGATGGCATAAAGCATCAGCTAAAACACTGTCAGCAATTGCACATAGTCTAAGGGCTAGTGGGACCTTACATAAGAGCTTATCTTATTAGTATGTGGAGTAGTAGGCAGAGACCCTGGGGTATGAGTTAGAATTGACAGCCAGCCCATGCCCCCAAAATATATTTTCTCTTACACCTTGCTGCCACAGCCCCCCACATAACATACACTTTGGGGTAAGTTCTATCAAAATTCAGGAGTATTGGAAAAGGGGCATTATACCATTCTCATCTTTGTGCAAATTAATTCATCTTACTAATCCTAATGAAGACAGGAATTTGAATAAATAGAATCTGAAAAGGACACTAAATCAAGAGAAGGGACAAAATTAAATAAGAACAGTAGCTCCAGAACAAAGATCTTGTAGAGAATTACACAATGTTGAGAGGTTGAGACCTGGATGGAGAACTGTGAAGAGAGACATCATGACAGAAATGACAGTGACAGAAATTCTGGAAAAGCAAAAATTCTGTTCACCTTCATATAGTTCCTGTCATAATTTCTTCATGTTCTAGTCTTGTTTCGTTTCCTTTCTTCCAAATCTTCCCATCATCTGCCTCTTTCATACTCTCTGTTTACCAAATTTTTATTCTGACTCCATCTGTCTCTTTCTTCTGACTTTAGTCAAGAATTTTGCCAGATAAGAGTTCCAGTCCCAAGTGTGTATCTTGTGTCAGAACTCACTTCAGCATGATGATTGGGAAAAAGGGGAAAAGGTGGTTGTCAGACAGAACTTCATAAGCAAACCAGTCAAAAACTTCAGGCTTCATTAATAAATTTAGCCTCACATAGGAAGCCACCAGGGGGTGGGGAGTAGAAGGGAGAGGAAATAAGCAGTGCTAAACAGTAGCAGTGACTATAATTTATTGTCCAAACTAAAGCCATTTTTACAAGTTAAAGGATGCACTATGATTAACAATGGTATAAAACATCTACTCAAGATTTCCCAAGTAATCCAGAAAACAGGATCACACTTGCTACTGGTTAGTAGCAACAAAAGTCACCTTTGAACTGAACTACAGTGGCCATATATACAAGTCCTCTAGTCACAGAATGAGGGCGGAGAATGTGAAAGAGACAACCAGGAAACGAAAGAAACTGAAGGGTCACTTCTGCCTAGTCTTCATTGTGGTGATAAGACATGGCCTTTCTGAAATAGCATTTTGTAATAATAAAGATTTGAACATGTAAGTCTTGGAAATATTGATAAGAAAATACACCTACTACTTAAGAACAACCTCGACTGTAAGAACTCTCAGACTCTGGATTTTAAGTTATGTTTATTGTTGTGATAAGTAAGTCCAGAATTATGAGCTCCTTCTACTGTCCATTTGGCTCATGTTGCAATGTGCATTCATACTTGGGAGTAAAAGGAAATTGGGTCAGAATTCTACCATGTTTCATTTTACTGCTTTCCTGCTGCTTTTGTAACAACTGATGAGGAAATTCTTTTAAACACCCCACTGCTCCCAATTGCTATTGTAATGGTGATACATCCCCAAGGAATTTACACATCTCCATTCACAAATCCATTCTCTAGAATCCAGACCACAGTTCCAGCATGTGTGGACAAAATGGTTCTAGTTGCCTTCTTGAACTACTTCAGGCCCAGCCTTTTCCAGTGACATATCTCATTATTTTTCTAACACTGATCTCTAAAAAAATCTTGCAATTGAATTGTCTTTTTCTGTCCTGCTCCTGTCACCATTTTTTAAATTTACTTACTTGTCTTTCAATGACATATTTTAAAAGAGATTTAACAACATTAAAATGTGATAGAAAACTTCCAAAAATCTTTTTCATCAAAACTGGGTAATAATTCATAACTAAAGTCCTAGTAGGAAAGGAGAAGGGACTTCACCTGGAGAAGAGATGACTGACAATATCTTGGTAAACACCTCCAATTCTAGAGAGCAATGATAGGTGGCTACTAAGCACTTGAATTCTATTTTCTAGGAGAATGGGAAAAGTTGGAAGAGTTTTAAATTTTAAAACAAGTTTCCTGGTGGAGGGAACTGATTTGTTGTCAGAAATGTATAATGCCCTAATATTTTATCATAAGTGACTTCTCAGAATATTTTAAGAACATAGCAGTTATATTTTATTTTGAGTTTTCATAAGAGTGCATTTGCCATGTTAGTAAAATGTAGTGGTTTTCTAAATTTTATTCTCAAGCAGAATTTTTGGCACCCTGACCATTTTTTTTTACAGTCTTCCCATGTTGAATTTATTACAGAATTAAGAAATTAAATTATATGCAAGAGGTCACAGCCAAACAGGTTTTCTTCTAAAAGATATTTTTCAACCATCATTCTATTGGTCAACAAAACCCAATAAGCACCTCCTCTGTATAAAACATTTCTCTTTAAGAACAACATCCCTGTCTCTCAACTTTGAACATCATAAGTATTCTATTAATATTTGATGGGTAAATTTATGAACAAGGTTAAGATCTATTTAGGAAAGAGAATACATCACAGAAGAGATTAGAATCCATTGTATATTTTATAATCTTGGATTAAGTTGATATAGACGATGCTTCTTGTCAGTTTATGCCTCTTGTTATAACTCATTTGAATTTTCAAAAAATCCTCTGCTTAAAGCACAAGTAATCCTGAAATTAGGTAGGACTGTGGTTTCCTATAGAAGTCAGAGTTAAAGAGGTTGTTTTTAATGTTCTATTTATATGATTTTAAGATTCTTGGCAAACACGAATGAAGAATTTCAGGCTCACTCTTGCTAATAAGTATATTCTCACTCTACCCCATAAAGGTCATTAAATTGCCAATTTTTTTATTAAAGAACTTTGTGATTAGAAAAAATATATAATTACTTAAATCCACAGAACTTTAGAATTAGAAAAGAACATTTTAGAACATGGTGTTAGGAGAACAGCTGTTGGAGGAGTGAATGACTTTGTAGATGAGGAAACTGATAGCAGATTGGGATTATATAATTTGCCCAAGGTGACTTGGCTTCTTCTCAAAGCAGAATAGAGGCAAGTTTCCTTTTGAACAGGGGCTGGGACAGAGTCTGATGGGTCTTCTTATCATAGAACTTTGCCCAAACCAGAGATCTAGTTTCTATTTTGTGACTTGGGTTAGAGAACTGAGAAAATCTTTAAGAGTACCCCTTCCTAAATGTTACCAGGAGAAGTCACATGTTATTTTTTATCAAAAAAAAAAAAAAAAAAAAAAAAAGAAAAGAAAAAAATTACACAATTTAGCTATCTCTTAGAAATATGAGTAAAATAAGTGAGGTAGAATTCAAAGCATTTAACCCATGATAATGGCAAGGGAGTCAGGGAGACAAAGATATTGTCAATACTATGTGGTAGAGTGCCATGCTTACCCTCCATAACCTGCTTCTCCTCATAACATGTTTAGGCAGATCATGTTTTCCTATAACTGATAGTGACAGAAGCCAAGAAACCAGGCAGAAATTAAACAAACTGCTGCTGCAAACAATTCAGAGTGGCCTCATGAGCAGATTTTTAAAAGGGCAAATTGGCTGGTTACGCGTGATTTTCAATGAACTCCAAGACACTGATACTATGAGTAGTAACTATAGACACCTGTGTGACCTATGCACAAAGGTGGAGCAAAGTTAGGTTTTCTTAGGGAACTCCCTGGCATTTAAATCGGATTTACTGATTCATCAAATGTGATTGATTTCTTGTCAACTTAATGAAGTATAAGCTTTCATTTTCTTTATTCATTAGCCTATGAAAACGCCTGCCAAAGACCACTTAGAGGCTTTCTTTTGCTAATGCATAAAACTAAATAAGAGTCTCCTGATGCATTTTTGCTTCCCAAGAGAGTCTACTCCTCCTTGGTAAATCATATCATTTTTTCTTTAGTAATACTGCCTTGTTTGGAATGCATGTTTCATAGTGCAGGATCCAAGTTTTGTTGCAAAATTTGGGGAGAGAGAGAGTTATTCACTGAGGAATGATACCTTGCAATCATATGTTCAAACATCTTTCATATATGTTGAATTTCAAACTAAAATCTATATTTTCCACAAAGAAAGACATATCTCTCACTTTCCTCCCTGTCTCTTAGAATTATATAAGTTCCCTTACAAGCTTCCCTTAAAATCTTTATTTGCAAATCTCCCCAATCTTATTGAGAATATAAATTAAACTTTTCTATTTTCCCATTAATATTCTTCATCTTCTTTAATCCTTTGGATTCTGAATTTAATTGGAAATTTCTCCCTAACAAATATATGTATAACTTCCTTTCTTTTTTGTGTAAATGTTAAGAAAAGAAATTTTGAGCTTATTGTGAATAACACCTGGTTTATCTGATTGTCTATCTGTTGGGAAATGGTGTGTGTCCACTATAGCTCCATCAGTTGAAAACTCCCTCTTCTCACTCACCGGGACTGCACATGTCACACTGGAGGTAGAACTTGGCCAGGCAGTGGTACTGGTTTTGAGTTCACTTGTCCCTTTTCTGGCCCTCATTCCTTTAGTCTGTCAGAGTTGGATCTATCATACAGAAAGACATTTATAAGAAATTATTTTTTAAATCCCCCTTTTCAGCAAAAGGAATATCTTAGCCAGTATACATCATGAACACAGTCACACCATAGCAGAAGGGAAACAAAGAGCCTCTCCAAATGAGAATTTCATAGTACAATCAGATCAGCACCATGTATTTTCCTCTTGTGCTATAAAGAACTGGGACCAATGCTCTTTGGACCTGGGATCCTGTCTTAAGGGAAGCAGGGATTTATTTTTCTAGGTTAAGTATGTTAAGGAGGTAGCAAACTCATGGTTGAGTTGGAGTTTGAAGTGTTACAGGAAAAAGTAAAAATAAAAGAAAAAGATGATTGACAAATCCTAACAACAGGGCATACTAAGGGTGCTTATAATATAGTCAAAGTTTATAACAAATCATAGAGCAATTAAACATGTCCTTGAAATGACTTTTAGTGCCATAGAACCTCCTCAGGTAGAATTCTTATTTGCCTTCATAGCTCCAGAGATAATAATATTTGTCCTAACACATAGCCAATACTAAAATTACTAATTAAATAAAAAGAAGGAAGGGAAGAAAGAGGGAAGGAAGGACAAAATCTAGTCACTGAAGTTTAAAGAAAGAATGGAAATATTTTACACCATCTAGTCCAGAAGGAGAATTAGTCTGACAATAGTGGCAGGTATTGTGTTCTGTTTCATTCAGAAATGAAAAAGACAAAAACCACAAGTTTATAGACATTAAACCAATTATTTCATATTAAAATAAAAATCGAAGCTGGGCGTGGTGGCACACGCCTGTAATCCCAGCACTTGGGAGGCTGAGGCAGGAGGATTGCGAGTTCAAAGCCAGCCTCAGCAATGGTGAGGCACTTAGCAACTCAGCGAGACCCTGTCTCTTATAAAAATACAATAAAAGGGCTGGGGATGTGGCCCAGTGGTCAAGTACCCCTGAGTTCAATCCCTGGTACAAAAAAAAAAAAAAAAAAAAATCGACATATTAACATTCACACATTTCAGTTGGGGCAGGAGAAAGACAGGATCCCAAACTCAGGCTGGAATAACACCATCCAAACAAAGCCACCATGGGACTTGCAGACTTTTCTATTCCTATATGGAGCCAGTGGAAGGCAAGTCACTGAAAGAGAGAAAGTAATTTGCTGTGAAAATAAAGTTTGCATTTTTTAAAAAAAAAAACTCCAGTTAGTGATTTTACTTGATTATATAACCTTTCATGAAAATAAATTGTATTGTTTACAAAATGTTTAGGTTTCTTCAAGCAGCACAATAAACAGTGAGTAAAAAATTAGATGTTGACAAGTAAATGTTAAACCCTAGCACCATGTTACATCCCAATGATTGTACATATTGATGGGAGCCGTAATAAACACAGTCCATCTGTCACATTTCCCTTAATCTGTTCAGAGTTGAAGCCTCTGTGAAAACCCACTTTCCTCTCAAAGCTGTCAGAGGGGAATTAGGATGCATGTATTCCTGCCCCAACTCTGCTGGTAACCAGCTGCATGGCTGTCATTAAATTATTTAACTTCTCTGAGCTGTACAACTTGGTCTCTATAAAATAAGAGAGCTTAAATGATCTCTAAGAGAACTTCACACTCTGGATAGTAGATTCTACTTAGAGAAATAAAGTAAAGGACATTAGGGCTACCTACAGATGTATAAATAGTTACCAAAAATAATTAGTCTTTTCTATTCTAGATTTCATTATGTACATTTGTCATTAGTTCAACTATTGTCCAAATTCATCTTTCCCCTTCTCTTTCTGGCTTTCCATTCTTAGATGAAGTAAGGTATTATTTCTTTAATTTACCCTTAATTTTTTTTCTTCCTGATTGCAAACTTAATATCTCAAGAGGAGATTTAAAAAAAAAAAAATATGGAATGTGTTGAATTTCTACTAGCAAACTTGTATTAAAAGTGCCCTAATATTTATCAGAATTTTTCTGACAGGGTCATCATTGCTTTAAGCAACAGCACATCACAGAGATGTAGACTAGCTAGGATTCACATGGTAGAGGTGATAGCTGTAGCAGTTCCATTTCACTGACATTGACTTTGATGTATAAGCACTGTTGTCATCGTGGTTCCCGTCATCCCTGCCATCACTGTAATCATGACTTTCTGCACATCCTACTTCAGTTTCTGAGATGTTTAGAAAGATATTCTGCAGCTTAAGTAAAAGCCAGGACTCTTTCTCTGGCAACACAATTACCTTCTTGGAGTTCAAGTGTCCACTGAAGACTGAATAAGAAATAAAACCACCATTCACCTTTGTTTTTGGCCTGTAACTACCCTTAAGCTGTTATGAGATGAATGTGGAAAAATGGCCTCATCTCAAACAAGTCAGGCCACTAAACCCAGATGTTTTCATAGTATCTGAAAAAGACTGTATACAACAGTTCTCTTTCCACGAAGTAAAGAGCAATAAGAAGTGGGAGTGTTCTGTATCAGATTTCATGTAGTGCTTCCTGATTTAAAAGGATGGGAGAATTAAGAAATAAGAATAGCCAGGTGCAGTAGCGCACACCTGTAATCCCAGCACTTGGGAGGCCGAGGCAGGAGGATCGTGAGTTCAAAGCCAGCCTCAGCAATGGCGAGGCACTTAGCAACTCAGTGAGACCCTATCTCTAAATAAAATACAAAAAAAAAGGGGGGGCTGGGGATGTGGGCCTATGGTCGAGTGCCCCTGAGTTCAATCCCCGGTATAAAAAAAAAAAAAAAAAAAAAAAAAGTATAAAATACATGTCATTGAATGCATGTCATTCTGCCCCTGCACATTCCAATTCTCCTAACTATGTTTTAGGGTAGGACTATCTTTTGGAACACATCAAATTTTAAACCAATTTACATTCTTATTCAGAACTTTATCAAGGCCACTATTGGTTGAGCTTTTCTAAAATTATCCAAAATGACCTAAAGAATTCATATCCCAAGGTGCTGATCTGATTTTCTCTCTCAATCATTTTGCAAAGGCTTCCATTAGTAATGTAACAAGTAAAAACCCAGTCATAGTGTATGAGAACCAGCCACAAGGTGCCATAAAAAAAAAAAAAAACAAGAAAAGAGGCAGGTAGAGCCAGGATTGCACAGAGTACAGTTTATTGGGGACTTACAAACAGAAACATGACCCTGGGTGGCAGCAAAACCAGTGGATTGGGTGGGAAGGAGAGGGTGTATATAATCATCAGGACAGAAGTGACTTGTCCAAGCCAGAATGTACTGGGTTTGTATCAAGTTATATGCAAGAGGTCAGGCACACTCCCAGTGCCAGAGTCTGATTGTAAACTTCTACACAGGAACTCTAATGGTGTCATTTATTTACAACATGATGGGAAACTACACAGGAGAATCCGACCAGGATTACAAGGGGGCAATAGTGGCAATGCCACTCAAAATGGCTGCAGTCAGGTCAAGTGGAAGCCCTACGACATAACTTCAGAGGCTCCAAGTACTGACCTATGCATGATATTGGACAGTTATACCTTCTAATAAGATTTTTGTCCTTATGAAAACATAGCTTTCCATCCAGTACATCAGGTGAGAAAAAAAGAAATAAAAAGCATAATGTATTGTCTTCATGAGTCCCCCATAGGTTAATTGCTTCCAAATGCTATTAGTTATTTCATCTTCAATGCATAGTGTTCCCCCAAGTATACAACAAGATCTTTAGGGATAGAGAGTATGTCTTCACTGTATTAACTCTGGGCTTTCATTTTCTAACCCTCCTTTCCACCATTGACTCAGAAGTGTGCTTGACATGTACTAGCTGCTCTACAATGTATACAATTGGTTCAAAGTAAGTGGGATTTAGCCCTCATTCTATTCAGTTCTGATTATCACCTACTATCTCAATAACGAAGAACATGAAATAGCCTAAAACTTGCTTTGGAGATCCACAGTGAAAGGGAGAGGCTGATACACCTTGTTATTGCTAGAGAACTCTTGGTACCAGCTCTAAGATGTCTCCTATATAGCACTTCTCTCCAATGCTAGTTCAGGCTAGTGAGAGCTCTATTCTTTAAACTATTAAACTACTGATTTTCCCTGAGTCATATTCTATTCTAAGAAGTTCTGAGTACTTTTAAGTTTGCCAAGTTTTCTTGAATACTGTTTTTTAGAATTTCACTGATGGAGGACATCAGGCTGCCTATCTTCTGAGTGTGCTCACAGCTGCCCTATCCATACAGCCAGAATAGCATAACCTCAATGTCACATGTGATCAGCTTGGCAAATATAAGTTGCCTTTAAATATAGGTTTGAGTATTATTCCTCCTAAGGAAAAAAAAAGCACTGGTAAAAATATAGAATATCATGGTTTTTAAATATAAATACAGACATTAACCTGTCACTCCCTTTAGGATAAATGTGGGCACAATATTTTCAAAATAATACTATTATAATCTGGGAAATTTAAAACCAAAAAAGAAGAGCTGTATCTTTGACTCCTCTGGTCATACATTTTTGTGTCTTTTATTTTCAGCATAATGTCCACTTAACATTGATGTGAAATATCTGATCTTCTCTTTTCAAGTAATAAAGAAGTCTTAAAATAAACAACTTCCCTCTTGCTGTTAGAGTGAAGTTCACACTAATTGGGATCATCTAAACTTTTAAAAATCTACTTGGGGAAAATTTAATCAATAATTAAGAGCTTTCAGATCATCACCCCGAAGGACTTAAAAAAAAAAAAAAATACATGAAAAGCAATGTTTGACTCTTTGCTCAAACTCAGAGAATGAGAAAGAAAAATTTTAAATTAAGTACACAATTAGGTAGGAAGACAATCTTTGTTGCTTAAATCAAAGTTCTCTGTTACTGAGATGAATGAAATGAATCATGTGAAAGTCTCTTTCATAGCTAAATTAGCTTTTACACATTAATATTGGTCACCTCACCTACAGGATCAAGATTACATGTGATTATTATTTTCCATTCAAAGACATTATGCAAATACCAAAAACTAGCCCCCTGGAGGAAGGCCAGATGGATCCCACTTGCTTTTTAATAGTAAATATACAATACATAACTAGGAGATCCAATAGGCAAATAAATCGTATAAGCTAAACTCACTTTTTAAACTCATAAATTATATATAAAATTGTGTGTGTGTGTGTGTGTGTGTGTGTGTGTGTGTGTGCGTGTGCGTCTTTGCTCATTTTCTTGAAAGAAGGTTCAAAACTTTCCCCAGATTCCCTAAGGAGTTAACTACAAATGTCAAAGAAACATTTTTCTCTGAACCCATGTACCCAGACAGCTCTGGTGCCTAGGAGGGTTGGCACTTCTTATATGATGTGGGCCAGAATTCAGTGCCAGTGGTCCACTTAAGCCCCTCTCTCTTAAGCTACTACTTGGTGAACCTTACAAATCATGTACAAAATCTTATAAAATTGGTGGGTCTAGGATAAGACCTAAGATTCTGCATTTCTAACAAGTTTCCATGGGATGCTTCTGCTGTTGGCCATGAACCACACTTTGAGTAGTGAAGTCTGTGCTTCATGCAACAGGAGCCCCTGTTCAGTCACAGACTAGTCAAAAGAAAACAGTTTGGGTATCTATTTTGGCACTATAATGTGCATATTATGGGAATAAGGAAGACATATAATCTTTGCATGAAAGTTTTTACAATCTAAGTGCAATTTTAGTTAGATGAACATAAATTGCCAAGTTTATATCACATTGGATATAATTAAATATGGAATTTTGTGGTATAAATTGTATTCTCAAGGAAAGAAAGGCATAACTTCTAAAGAAAATAATTACCGGGAGAGGGTAGGATTTCAGCTTGAACTTGAAAATACATAGGGCTTAGGCTTAGAAAAAGAGGGACAATTTAAAGATAACCACACTCCCAGATCTTAGTACCATAAATGAGTATGGAATAGTGAGTAGAATAGCACAGATTTGGTTTGGGGATATGGTGAAACATAAATATAGCTAATAGGAATGTCTTAAGCTTTTAGGACTAACTGTAATTATGTGCATTATTTCTCCCATAAAAGTTGAGCTGCTTTGCATAGTGTCCAGTTAGTTTTAACATTCAGGTCATGTTGGAAAGATTAAGGCAGTTTTTCATTTTTATGCATGTTCTAGTCATGGCACATTTGAAAGTCCAAGGATAAACGTTGACAATCAATTCATGAAGGGCACAATTGCATCTCTCTTGTCAACTGTAGTTAAGTGATTTTGTTGCTTTATTTTATTTTCCTCACACTATTTTCCAATATGTTTCACAAACCTCAGGAGAAACAAATTAGTGAGTTATACAGCATTAAATTGCACAGAACTTTCTTATCACTACATTAAAAATAATGGGGGGGGGTGCTTATAAAAATTCTAACAAGACTGGGTTGCAATGATGACTTTCCTAAAATAAGTGAGTGTGGTATAGGGAGTGAATAGATTTTGGTTCTAGACTCAGATTTCTACTAACTGAGGTTAGTTCTCTCTGCTGCAAAATAAACAGGCTGAAAGGGTGATGCTTGAGACCTTTTACAAACTTAAAACCCTGTGATGATATTGCTTATGTTGCTAAAAGGCCTTTTTCTATGTTTTAAAGCGTCATTGGTGGGGGCCTTTTCATACCGGGAAATAGACACCAGAGGGTTCATTCAGTAAAGAGGTCACATTTCTATTTCAAGGTCAAGTCATCTTGACAGCATAGTCCAGGGGAAGGTCTGTGATGGGAAAATTCACAACAGAGTTTCCAGGAATAGCAAGCTCCCTGCTTCTACTTGAAATATGAAAACACATTAAGGTCATGTCTAGTCCTCAGATAAATGTCTGATTGCTCTTTCTGGGAGTCAAAGTCCTGTCAGGGTCTAGGTGACCTTGTTTGCTATGTGTGTTTGTACATTCATGGACTATGTCAGGCCCAAATGTGACCTTCCTGTCTATGTGTGTTTGAGTATCTATATATGTTTGAGCACCCTGCCCCAAATCAGGAACCAGATGTGTCTCTCTGGTCCACAAACTGCCTCACATACAATTCTTAAGTAGCTCTTTCTAAAGACAAACTCATCACTAATGATGATTCATCAATCAGTAAGGATTTGTGGGGATCAGAAGCAGAACATATTTTGATAATTATGAACAGATGTGATTAAAAGCATAAATATTTGTTGTTTTTTACTTGCAAGCCTCGAAAACCAGGAGACAGCACAGCTCAGTAGGTTCTAGAGCAATGTAAAGGAGAATGCATCCAAATGTGAGGAAATTCTGGACATAAAAGTTTTTAAAAAACCTCAGTTTTGCCCTCCTCATATGTCTCTATATGGAATGTGTAAAAATCATCAGGAGTTTTTGCACAGTTGTGAAGAAAAGTTTACAAATAAGTTTGTGGTAAAGGAACACAGGACCAGCTAGAGCCTAGTTATGCAGCTTGTGGGAAAAGCAATTTCTTAAATAAGAATCTGTTGTGCTATTAATTAACCTTCGTTGGTATTGGCATTGTGTTCATTTGGGTTCAAGGGAAAGGAATGTACGCATGGGTGGCTTGTATTTTGCAATCTGTTTACAGTTTTTGTTGCTATTTGAAAGAACATCATGCAAAACGGAACTATAAAAAAATCAAGATCCAAGGGGGATGAATCTGTTGCCCTGAGATTTTGCCCAGCATAGTCCAGCACCTGGCCACAAGCCGATTGACGTCAGCTGCAATATTTGACTTCACTAGAAGCCTGGCCAGTGGGGGGAAAAAAACAGATAAGCCCCAGAATTGACTTAGAACTCGGTCAGAAAAGTGTTCTCTGGGAAAGAGCTATTTCTCCTCTTCCTCTGCATCCCACAGAGATGATCTGAGCCTGGAGCCTGCTTTGATGTCAGTAAGAACTTGGCAACCTGATCGGTTTCATGGGGGCAGAATAAGACAAGCAAGAAGCATAGAGCGGAGCCCCTGCCAACTGTGAAAATCTCTAAAATGTAACCAAAACACACACAGGGAAGCAGAACACAGTACTCACAGACATGTTTTACAGATGAGAAATGAGATAGATATGATATCAAGATTTGCCTCTCACAATGCACAGATTCCATTGGAAAACACAGCAGAATGCATGGTTGGAAATGGATCTATTCTGCTTAACCGGAAAAGAAAATGATTTTGGCTTTAGAAAGCTGAAGTCAAGAAGGAGTAAGGATGAGAGATGTTGTAAGCCCATTAGGAATGCATTGCTTGCCTCCATTCCTGTTTAATATTTCTTAAAGCTATAAAATTGTATTATGTTAATGTAACGCCCAGGCCAGTTATAAAGGCAGCTAACGTGGTTACCTCTGACTGTGCAAGAAAGCATTCGGTAAAGCTGCTGACAGATCGCGTGTTCATGATGCGGTGTGCTTTAGGAGCAGTGTATATGTCACAGAGGTGATCAGGACCCCAGACACTTCCTGGATTTCACCAAAGTGGCCCAGACCCAGGTGTCAATATTAATGTACCCTGGCCTTACTCGGAACCTCAGAGCCCTGATTTATAGAGAAGGAATTGGGACTGTCCATATTGTTCCTCTTTGTTTTAGCTAGTTCCCTTCTCCCTCCACTCTACCTCCACCACACATAAATAAATAAATAAATAAATAAATAAATAAGTCCCTTCTTATGGTGAAGTGAAAGAAGGAATAGTTGTAAATTGTACATGTTAGTTCATAATAAGGCAGGGGGAGTTGTAGAAAATCAAAATGTCAGGCAAAGAGGAGCAAACTTTATTCTGGAAAAAATCATTTTTTATGGAAAGCAGTAGGAAATCATATTTCGGAAGGGTTATCAAGGAATCTATGTGGAGAATTGATTCAAAAGTAGGAGGGACATAGTGACCAGTTTGGAGGCAATTGTCATAGACTGGTGGGTGAGTTGATGAGGACCTGCAGGAGACAGAAGCAATAAGAATGGAAACAAGGTCAAAGGACAATTGTGTGAAGACTTTCTGGTGACAGCAACAGCAATATACATGTGGTACTTATTCTACTTCCAAAAATGCATATTATACATATTCTTTTTTCTCTGGGAGGTTGGTTCTGTTCAGAGGAAACTGGCATAGGGGGGCTTATGAAATGAGCCAAGACACATGGTCAGCACTAGAACTCAGATGTGAACCCAGGAAGTCTGTCTGTAGTTCACTTATCCAGTATGTTATATATACAGTCTGTGCTCACTTATCCAGTATGTTATATATACAGATTGTCTTCATGGTAAATAGCTATCCCAATACAACCTGTAAGCTTTTTATGTGGTGGCATAAAAGAAGGCATTACCAAGCATTTCACAAAGGGCAGCAAGGGGAGGACAATTCTTTGTCTCATTGCTGTGAAGCACGCAGAGCCGGTTGTTATGGCCCTACAGCATCTCCTGGGAGAAGATGCAGCCTACAGTTTGGTGGGACTGGTACTCCCTGACTTTTCTACACAGAGTAGAAGCCAGTGCTGAAGAGACCCACTTATCTTCCAGAAGATCCAACTCCCTCTAAATTGATGAGAATTATAGCCCACTTCAAACATGCTTTTCTGACCATACCCCACGTAGATGATAGAAAGGAAATATCCACCCAAAATAAAATATGCATTTTATTTGTGGTGTCCCAGATTCTACACTACCAGGATCAGATCATGATTATTTGCCCTTAAACAATTATCATAATTCTACCAAGTATCTACATCCCAACAGTTCTGCTATTTATTGACTCCATTCATTAACTTACAAACAAGCAAACAAAACAAAGCAACACAAACAAAATCTCCTCTCTCCCTTTGGTTAAGTGACTTGTTATTTGCTGACTATTGGTAAGTAAGAAAGCAGAAGAGTACTAGTATAGAGTCACTGAAAACCCATATTCCTTCATTTCAGTATACTATTGTATGGGTAGACTTACAGTTTTTTCCATTTTTGTCTTACCCTGATTGGGATTTACTTGCAACCAGACATACTAATTAATTCAGACTTTATTAACTTACATTACTCTCTTGACCTGTCCCAGATGTGGAAATGCAGAATCTTACATGCACCATTCTCCAACAGGTTAACAAGAACCACACTCTGTGACCCTGTGCGTTATTGGGCCCAAACCCCTATCTCTGGGTAAAAGTTCAGAACCTGAAAATGGAGCTGCTAATGGGCAGCCACCACATGGTTAGGTGACCAATGAGTGTGGTCAAAGAGCAAAGCAGAGTTCATTATACAGGAAATGAAGTCATTCTTGGTTAATGAAGAGGCACACCAGGAACATGAAAATTGTCCAGCTCTGTGACTCATGGAAAGCCCAGGGACATTAACAAGTCAGATAAGAGCAGTGCAGGCTTATTACAGCTCAAATCTCATTTGTATAGTCTCTATCCTCAAGGAGCTTTTAACCCAGTTGAATTGGGGCAGAAAGGAACTTTTAAGTATCATCTAACCCTTCCCCCAGACTGCCAGCTGAACTACCTATTCTGTTATGTGGAGAAATTCCTTTTTTTTTTTTTTTTTTTGGCCTGAGCACTGATCAAGGCCATTTCTACATGGAAAGAGATGAAAATGTAAGTACATAAGTGTATGTAAATGTAGGTACATGGGTACTTAGATATGAACACCCCCAGGATTCTTAGATGAATTTCAGGTGGCTCAGAAGGATGTAAAACATACTAACAGAGAATGCCATGTGTATCCTCCTAGAATCTGGAGGTAGATTTCCTAGGTTTACATCCTGGCTCTACACTGACTTTAAATCTTAGAGTGAGATTTAATCTCTCCTTGTGTCAGTCTCCTCATCAGTAAAATGAGGATAATAACAGTCCTTTTCATCAATAGATAGTACTGATACTTAATGGTATTTAGCTATAACTTTCTTGATTTTAATGACTTTTTTAGTCAGCTTTTTTGCTGCTGTGACCGAAATACCTCACAAGAACAGTTTTAGAGAAGGAAAAGTTTTTTTGCAGTCTTCGTCCATAGATAGACTCTATTGCTCTGGACACAAGGTAAGGCAGAGAACATCATGGCAGAAAGGTGTGGAGGAAGAAAGCAACTCAGAATCAGGAAGCAGAGGGAGATTAAGCTCAGCTCACCAGAGATAAAATATATAACCCAAATGCAGGCCCCCAGTGATCTACCTTTTCCAATCACGATCCATTCAAGAGGATTAACACACTGATTAGGTTAAGGCTCTCACAACACAATCATTTTACCTCTAGACTTCTTACATTGTCTCTCACATGAACTTTGAGGGGACACCTCATTCTAAACCATTATAGTAACCCACTCACTGTGGGTTAACCATAACAGATAATCCACAGGAAGTATTTAGTAGAGTGATTTGTACCCAGACTGCTCCCTACATGTTTGCCATCATTGAGAGCACATCTTTAAAGAAGTCTTCATTCCTCCACTAACAGTGCTAAAATATGCTGACATTTTGTCTCTTTCTACATAAAACAGAGATAATGTTACTAATATTTTATAAGAATTAAATTATGTGCTATATGTTGTGCTTTTGGTATATATTCTTATAAGTAATGAGCACACAATGAGTGAAAGTTGCTACTATTGCATTATTATTATTATTAGAACAAAATGGCAAAATTTTAAAGTGGGGGTAAAAAAATAATGCAGATGAAGACAATAAAATAAGCTGGGAAATTTTCCAAAATGTATTTACAAAACATACACACAATTGCACCACAAAGTGAGTTCTAAGTTTTCTAGATATTGCCTGGCTTGGCACTGTGGCATGAGCCTCTGATCCTAAGTACTCTGGGGACTGAGGCAGGAGAGTCATGAGCTCAAGCCCAGCCTGGGCAATCTAGTGAGTCTTCATTTCAAATTTAAAAGAAAAAAGATTTCACCATAAAATAGGAAAACTTGCAGTTACAGAACAACTATGTCTAGTAAATAAATATCAATCACTATAGAAGGTAGCAATACCCTGTTTACCAAGACCTCAGAGTCATTTCTCTGAATCCCTCATAAAGATTAGACTGTGTGGAGCAGAAAACAATTTCAGCAGCACCCTTGCAGTAGACTTATCTGTAAGACCAATTTATTATGTCAAAACAGCACCACATTAAAGTGTAATTAGTGAAATAGTTCTATACGGGTAAAGAGTAGTGATGACTAAACATGCCCCAGTATGTGACTCCTTTCAGATCTGATTGGATCCCAAGAAAACTAGATAATTTGAAGGGATGATGATTTCTTCATAATGAATTTCATATTCTACAAGCAAGCCTTTGTATCTCTCTCAACTGAACTTTTGATAAATACTGACAATAAGATTTAATAGGTAGATGACAGAGATAGGCAAGTAGGTAGATAGATAATATAGATAGATAATGATAGATTATTGATAGGAGAGAAAGAGTGAACAGTGCTTTGTACTCTGTTTTGAAAATCATGTAATTAGTTTTCCTCATTAACTAACTCTAATATGCATCAACTCTATCAGGAGAGTCTAACTTGAATTCCTTTACTGGAGTATAAGCCCATTGCATACTATACTATGCACAGAGAAAACAGATAATATTCACTCAATATTTTTGGTTATTTTGATAACTTTGGTAAATGTACGTTATTGTTACTTGGATGCATCCAGTAAGCTGTAGTTTTTCATAAATATTAACAATAGATTTTGAAAGCTGAACTTGTAATTGTGGTTCACACAGATTATTGAGGTAAAATATTTGACCAGTTTTCTTTATAGTAGAGACAAATTGCCTCCTCCATCTAGATAGAGTAATGAACACTTTATATTAAAGCATAGTAATTGTATTGAGAAACATAACTCTAAAGCATTGTATCAAATATACATATGTAAGAAGAGCTAGAAATAATACTTCTTAAACAAATATTATAACTGAACATGTTAAACTCTGCTAAGCTTAGTTCAAGCTTGCTTAACAGTATTTACCTTGGGGCTGGATGTATTAAATCTGAGATGCAATTCAAGTCAACAATTCATATTCTAGAAGACCATGCTTGCAATTGATGTTCTCTTTTTATATTGTAATTTTAAAATCATTTTAACTGTCCTGTATACTTCTAATGATTTCTAGCTGAAAATGTGATGAACTTTGGGTTTTCACCTCACTGAAAAAAGTATGATCTCAATCTGCCTATCAATTTGCTATGTAATAAGGCAAGATTGGGTGGATCTTTTCAATTTTAGAAAAATGAGTCTAATTTTCATGAAATGATCCGAGGTACTATTTAATAGGCTTTGACTTGTCAGAAAAAAAAAAAAAAAAAAGAAAAGAAAAAAAAAGTGTAGTGGGAGAAACTGCTATTTTTGGCTTCCCTTGTGCAAATGCTAAGAACATACTTCATGTGCGTGTATTGTCTTATTCCTCTTTCCATGGTAAAGCAGAAGGCTGTGATGGTTCTGTTTCAGAACAACAACAACAACAAAAACAAAACATAACAAAACAAACAAACAAAAAAAACAAGTAACAACCAGGAAAGAAGCCTCCAATATTTTGCCTACAGAAAACAAAATATTCCTTCTTCCAGAATGGAAAAAGAGTGATTCTGATGCTTTCCTATGCTCACACCCGCACTGCCAAGTGGCAAGATACACAGATTCACTTCAGGTGTAAACTGGGGTAGGAAAGAGGCTGGAGGTGTGCTCTCAGAAGCCAGCTTTCTTTGGTTGAGTTGAAGTCAGGGACAGACTTATTAGGATTTCCTAAGCATAAACATATATTTATATATTTATGCACATTTGGGGGGAGATACGTAGGAAGTATTTTTGTTTCTGTTTTAATTTTTCTTTAGTGTTTATAAGCTTGTGGTCTTAATGAAAATCATTCACAGGTCCTAAGACTTCTTTGTTAAACAAACCTTTTGGTTTTTATTAACATCTGGGTTCTTTTTGGTATTTGTAATTTTGTCAGACAAGGAACACACATGGAATACACGAAGAGTGTTACATTGTTAGAAGCAGAAACTGGCAGAGATTTACAAGTGTTCTTTGCTAAGCCACACATGAAGTTACAGTCATGTCACCCAGAGGTCTTGTACCAATGCTTTTATGCCTGTGTCCCTCCTTCCTTGGAATTATGACTCTAAATAATTGTGAAAAAAGAAAATGGAATCTTTTCTCTTAATCTTTATAATTGTTACTATGTAGAAATCCATGATTGTTTTCCAAGAAAATGGGCAGATACACAAAGAGAAAACTGAAGTTTTCCAGTATGATCCTTGGTGGAAATATTTAATTTTATCAGGTAAGTAAATTCTACCCAATTTGAGGAAATGACCAATTATAGATGACTATGAAGAAATTGGGCCTGGTTAGAAAAGCCGAATACAAAAATGGTAAATTTAGTGGTAATAGGTATTTAATAAACTACTTTTTTCCCAATTATCTATTGCTGCTTAACAAACCATCCACATATAATTCACTTATACCAATTATGTTATAGTATTTTTCACAATCCTGAAGACTGGGTGGCTGGGGATCATGCACATAATAGTCATCAGACAAGTGGAAGGTGGAGCTGGGAAGCCTGAGATGGCCTCCCTCACACATCTGGAGGTTGGTGTTGCCTGCTGCCAGTCACCTCCATTGTCCTCTCGTTCTCCAGCGGACTGAAATGGGCTTCTCTGTCTCCACCTATCCTCTCAGCATTCCAAGATAATGGAAGAGGAATCAGTAAGACCCGTTAAGTCCTGAGTTCCAGAATCCACACGTTGTCATTTCCATGACTTTAGGGCCGATAAATATCATGCTTGGCCCAGATGTGGTGGGTGGGGAAATAGATTCCACTCTTGATTCCACTGGAGGACAGTAATGTTGCAAAGGGTATACGATTCATTAGGAGCCATTGTTCTGATAGTCTACCGCACTTCTGAATTGATCATTTAATTGAATTAAAATGACATTTTATAAGAGAAAATTTTAGATTGTTAGAAAAAATCCTGCATTGTAGACATTTTAAAAAGGTTAAAATGAGATGAGATGAGATGAGACTCTATCACAGCTACATTAGCAATGACTTCTGAAGGAACAGTGGTCAGTTTCCTGAAAGTGGCCAATGATAGGTGCTCATTCTGCACTTACTCAGCACTTAGATGATTCTCAAATTTTTGTTAAATGAATGAAAGAAGAAATAATGATGCATAGTCCAATTATAAGTGCAAAAAATGAAATCAGGTATACATTTTAAAAATGACAAATGGAGCATTTTTCTTCAAGTATGAAGGATGACTTTAAGACAAAATTATAGATTCCCATTAACTAATAATGCACATAAAGTTTACATGCTTTCTCTGTTTTGAAGTTTAAAGTTTATCCTAAACTCCTCATCTTTTGCCACATCAATGGATAAAAAAAAAAAAAAAAAAGCTTGCTGAACTAACCACCATGAAAAAAAATATATATATATATTTTAATTACAGACAGAAGATTTAGAGAAAAGAACATTCTTTTGAATAGTGTTCTATTAAAACATAAAAATACAGAAAAGTAGTAAGTGTGGTCTTCCTGTGGGTGATATCTGTATCTATATGAATATATGTATGTATGTATACATAAGTGTGTGTGGGTGTGTGTGTTAGGGACCCAGTAGCTGAGCAATTCAAATGCTTTAGGCATTCTCAGTAAAGCTCGGTGACAGGAAGTTAGATGCTCTTGATCCTCACCCCTCAGAAGCTAAAGAATGAAACTGTCACCCTTCTAGATCTTTAAATCCTTAAGTAGTGATACAACAACACATGGACATTGAGAAAATATTTACAACAAATAGCTAAAGTCCTCTGAGTGTGTCAGGGCCACAGAAAGTGGCCAGGGGTAGCAGAGTCTGAGTCGTGCTCCCCAGCTGGACAGCTATTATGTCATGAGATTAGCTTGTCCACTGAAGCACAGACTCCAGCTCACTATCACATCCTGGTTCTTCAGGGGTCAAGTCTATGAATCAGTTATAGCCTTCCAGAATTTTTCCCCCTACTTTATTTTGTTGCTTTCTGCTGAGAACTGAGAACTGGCTGATGTAGGAAATCAAATATTTTAATGTTTTCTTCATTTAATTAAACTCTTCACGCTGATTTTAGCTGATTTTAAAATGAGTGAAGTAGATAAGCTGAATGAACATCTGAAATTCTATCTAATTTTGAAATCCTCATCTCAGGAATTAATAAGAATGAATTTCCTGAAGGATTAGATTTTTTTCCCCAGAGGATTTTTCCCCACAGAATTATATATATATATATATATATATATATATATATATATATACTTTTTATTTATTTTTCTTTTTTTATTTATAATAGTAGTATGTATTACAATTCATAATGCACACATATATAACATCTTTTTACATACAACTGTTTGTATACAAAGTATATAAGTACCATTCAGATCTTCAATCATGCATTTAGGATAATGATATCCATCTCATTCAACCACCAATTTTTTTCTTTTTCCCCCCTCCTCCCTTGCTCCCTCCATTCCCCTCCCTTTCCTTTGACCATTCTAGTGTTCCCCTAATCCTCCTATGTACCCTCATCCAACAACACTGTGAACTACCCTCCATATATCAAAGAAAACATTCAGTATTTGGATTTTTGAGATTGACTAATTTCACTTAGCATTATATTCTCCAACTTCATCCATTTACCTGAAAAAGCCATTATTTTGTTCTCTTTTATTGCTGAGTAAAATTCCATTTTGTATGTATACCACATGTTCTTTATCCACTGATCTACTGAGGGACATCTAGGTTGGTTCCACAACCTAGCTATTGTGAATTGTGCTGCCATAAACATTGAAGTGGCTGTGTCACTGTAATATGCTGATTTTAAGTCCTTTGGGAATAGACCCACGAATGGGATAGCTGGGTCATAGGGTGTTTCCATTCCCAGTTTTCCAAGAAATCTCCATACTCCTTTCCATAGCGGTTGCACCATTTTGCAGTCCCACCAGCAATGTATGAGTGTGCCTTTTTCCCCACATCCTCTCCAACATTTATTGTTGTTTGTGTTCTTGATAGCTGCCATTCTGACTGGAGTGAAATGAAATCTTAGAGTAGTTTTGATTTGCATTTCTCTAATTGCCAGCAATGTTGAGCATTTTTTCATGTATTTGTTGATTAATTGTGTATCTTCTTCTTAGAAGTGTCTTTTCAATTCCTTAGCCCATTTATTGATTGGGTTATTTGTTTTTTTGGTGTTAAGGTTTTTGAGTTCTTTATATATTCTAGAAATTAGTGCTCTATCTGGTGTGCACGTATTAAATATTTGTTCCCAATTAGTTGGCTGTCTATTCACCTCACTGATTGTTTCTTTTGCTGAGAAGAAGCTTTTTAGTTTAAATCTATCCCATTCATTAATTCTTGGTAATAATTCTTGAGCTACAGGATTCTTATTAAGGAACTTGGGGCCTAATCCGACATGGTGGAAATTGGAGCTTACTTTTTCTTCTATTAGGCATATTGTCTCTGGTCTAATTCCTAGGTCCTTGATCCACTTTGAATTGAGTTTTGTGCATGGTGAAAGATAAGGATTTAGTTTCATTTTGTTGCATATGGATTTCCAGTTTTCCCAGCACCATTTGTTGAAGAGGCTATCCTTTCTCCACCGTACATTTTTGGTGCCTTTGTCTAATATAAGATAGCTGAAATTATATGTATTAGTCTCTGTGTCCTCAATTCTGTACCATTGGTCCACCAGTCTGTTTTGGTGCCAATATCATGCTGTTCTTGTTACTATTGCTCTATAGTGTAATTAAAAGTCTGGTATGGTGATGCCCCCTGCTTCACTTTTCTTGCTCAGGATTGCTTTGGCTATTCTGGGTCTCTTATTTTTCCAGACGAATTTCATGACTGCTTTTTCTATTTCTTTGAAGAATGACATTGGGATTTTGATTGGAATTGCATTAAATCTGTATAATGCTTTTGGTAGTATGGACATTTTGACAATATTGATTCTACCTATCCAAGAGCAAGGTAGGTCTTTCCATCTTCTGAGTTCTTCTATGATTTCTTTCTTTAGTGTTCTATAATTTTCCTTATAGAGGTCTTTCACCCTTTTGTTAAGTTGATTCCCAGGTATTTTATTTTTTTTGCTATTGTAAATGGGGTAGTTTTCATCATTTTCCTTTCAGAGGCTTTGTCACTGATGTACAAAAATGCCTTTGACTTATGGGTATTGATTTTGTATCCTGCAACTTTGCCGAATTCATTTACTAGTTGTAAAAGTTTTCTGGTAGAGATTTTGGGGTCTTCTAGGTATATTATCATGTCATCAGCAAATAGTTCTAATTTGAGCTCTTCTTTTCCTATCTGGATCCCTTAATTTCTTTTGTCTAATTGCTCTGGCCAGAGTTTCCAGTACTATGTTAAATAGCAGTGTTGAAAGGGGGCATCCCTGTTTTGTTCCAGTTTTTAGAGGGAATGCTTTCAATTTTTCTCCATTTAACATAATGTTAGCTCTGGGCCTTGCATAAATAGCTTTTATAATGTTGAGATATGTTCCTGATATTCCTAGTTTTTCCAATGTTTTGAACATAAAGGGGGGTTGTATTTTGTCAAATGTTTTTTTCTGCATCTATTGAGATAATCATATGATTTTTATCTTTAAGTCTATTGATGTGATGTATTATGTTTATTGATTTCCAAATGTTGAACCAGCCTTGCATCCCTGGAATAAACCCCACTTGATCGTGGTCCACTATCTTTTTGATATGTTTTTGTATCCAATTTGCCAGAATTTTGTTGAGGATTTTTGCATCTATGTTCATTAAAGATATGGGCCTGAAGTTTTCTTTTTTGGATGTGTCTTTGCCTGGCTTTAGAATTAATGTAATGTTGGCCTCATAGAGAGAGTCTGTAAGAGCTCCCTCTTTTTCTATTTCTTGAAATAGTTTGAAGAGCATTGGTATTAGTTCTTTGAAAGTCTTGTAGAACTCGGCTGTAAACCCATCAGGTCCTGGACTTTTCCTTGTTGGTAGCTTTTTGATGACATCTTGTATCTCTTCACTTGTAATCGATCTGTTTAAATTGTGTATAGCCTCCAGATCCAGTTTAAGCAAATCATACGACTCTAGAAATCTGTCAATGCTTTCAGTATTTTCTATTTTATTAGAGTACAAGTTTTCAAAGTAATTTCTAATTATCTTCTGTATATCTGAAGTGTTTGTTGTGATATTCCCTTTTTCATCACGAATGTTAGTAATTTGAGTTTTTTCTCTTCTTCTTTTCATTAGCATCGCTAGGGGTCTGTTAATTTTGTATATTTTTTTCAAAGAACCAACTTTTAGTTTTGTCAATTCTTTGAATTGTTTCCTTAGTCTTAATTTCATTAATTTCTGCTCTGATTTTAATTATTTTCTGTCTTCTACTGCTCTTGGTGTTGATCTGTTCTTCTTTTTCTAGTGCTTTGAGGTGTGATGTCAAGTCATTTATTTGTTGGTTTTTTTTCCTTTTAAGAAATGAACTCAGTGCAATGAATTTTCCTCTTACTACTGCCTTCATAGTGTCCCAGAGATTCCTATACATTGTATCTGTGTTTTCATTTACCTCTAGGAATATTTTAATCTCCTCTTTGATGTCTTCTTCAACCCCTTGTTCATTCAGTAGTGTGTTGTTTAGCTTCCAGTTGTTGGAGTAGTTTTTCTTATTCCTTGTTTTGTCATTGATTTCCAATTTCATCCCTTTATGGTCTGATATAATGCAGGGTAGTATCTCTATTTTTTAATATTTGCTGAGAGTTGCCTTGTGACATAATATATGGTCTATTTTGGAGAAGAAGTCATTTTCTGCTGAGAAAAAAGTGTATTCGTTTACTGAGGGATGAAATATTCTATATATGTCCATTAGGTCTAAGTTATTAATTGTTTTAAGGAGGTCTAAAGTTTCTTTGTTTTGGTTTTGTTTGGATGATCTATCCATTGGTGAGAGAGGTGTGTTGAAGTCCCCTAGAATAACTGTGTTGTGGTCTATTTTACTCTTGAACTTGAGAAGAGTTTGTTTGATGAATGTAGGTACTCCATTATTTGGGGCATATTGATTTATGATTGTTATATCCTGTTGATGAATGGTTCCCTTAAGTAGTAAGAAATATCCATCTTTGTCCCTTTTGATTAGCTTTGGCTTGAAGTCTACCTTATTTGAAATGAGAATGGAAATCCCTGCTTGCTTCCGCAGGCCATGTGAGTGATAAGACTTTTCCCAGCCTTTCACCTTCAGTCTATTGATGTCTTTTTCTATGAGGTGTGTTTCTTGGAGACAGCAAATTGTTGGGTCATTTCTTTTAATCCATTCTGATAATCTGTGTCTTTTGAATGGCGAGTTTAGGCCATTAACATCCAGGGTTATTATTGAGATGTGATTTTTATTTCCATCCATTTTTATTTGTATTATGGTCTTTAGCTTGATTTGGTTTCTCTTCTGGTTGGTATTTCCCTTAGTTTAATATCTCCCTTTGTTGATTTTCATTGTTATTTTTCTCTTCTTCTTCATGAAAAATGTTGCCCAGGATGTTCAGAAGTGCTGGCTTTCGAGTGGTGAAATCTTTTAACTTTTGCTTGTTGTGGAAGGTTTTTATTTGATCTTCGAATCTAAAGCTCAGTTTTGCTGGATATAAGATTCTTGGTTGACATCCCTTTTCTTTCAGAGCTTGAAATATGCTATTCCAGGATCTTCTTGGTTTTAAGGTCTGGGTTGAAAAATCTGAACATAGTCTGATTGGTTTCCTTCTATATGTAATCTGCTTCCTTTCTCTTGTGGCTTTTAATATTCTCTCCTTGCTCAGTATATTAGGCATTTGCATTATAATGTGCCTTGGTGTGGATCTGTTGTGATTTTGTATGTTTGGTGTTAAGCCTCTTGAACTTGGTTTTCCCATTCATTCCTCAAGTTTGGAAAATTTTCTGTAATTATTTCATTAAATAAATTACTCATTCCTTTGGCTTGAAACTCTGCCCCCTCCTCTACCCCAATCACTCTTATGTTTGGTCTTTTTATGTTGTCCCATAATTCTTGAATGTTCTGTTCTTCGTTTCTTACCATTTTTGCTGTGTAATCTAGATTTTTCTATAGGATATATATTTTGTCTTCATTGTCTGAGGTTCTTTCTTCCAAATGATCTACTCTGTTGGTGATACTTTTGATTGAGCTTTTATTTGGGTTTATTGCTTCTTTAATTTCCGGAATTTCTGTTTGTTTTCTCTTTAGAGCCTCTATCTCTCTATTGAAGTAATCTTTTACTTCCTGTATTTGTTTTTGGAGTTCTTTGTCAAAATGATCTTTTACCACCTGTGTTTGCTCCCTCATCTCATTTTTGAGTTCATTCTTAAGTTCCGCAAACATTTGGAATATGTAATTTCTAAATTCCATCTCTGGCATTTTGCCATCTGTGCTTGCCATGGAATCTACTGAGGAGGTATATTGATTTGTTTGTGTCACTTTCTTCCCTTGTTTCTTCATATTGCTTGTGTGTCTTTCCTTCCTGCACTGTGGAACCTTGACTACTTCAATTTACCTTAAAGCCTTATGTTGCTCCTATCAGATCCCCTTATATTTCCTTTACACTTTAAAATCAAACACTTTCTATTCAGAAAATCCCAGTTTGATCACAATGTACAGATTTAGTTAACCCAGATATTGTTTCCAGTTTACTCTGTACGCTTCTGATGGGGTTTTATAATTTCAAGTATTGGACACAGAGGTGATATGTTTAGGAAGAAGGAAGTGAGTTTATTGAATTGTTCTTTCTTAGAAAGTATGAAAAAAGAGTTCTGTGGAAGTGGTTTAGTATCAGCAGATGAGAGAGGAAAGAGAATGGAGTGAATGATTAGGTGGAAAGACCGATTTATATGTAAACCTAACTTATGCAGTGGTTGAGAGAAGAGATAAAGAAAGATGGAAAAGAAAAAAATAATGACAAAGGAGTAGAAATTAGTGTAAGAGAGAGGAGAGAAAGAGTCAAGAAAATAGAGAATAAACTATATATAACACCACTTTGCTATATATTTCAATTGCACCCGTTCTAGAAATCCCAATTTTGGGCATATAACTTGTTTTTGCCTCTGTTGAGTATGCAATGGCAGAGTGTAAATAGGGAAGATGAAGGAAGAAGAAAAGATACAAAAGTGAGAAGGAAGAAAAGAAAGAAAGAAAAGAGGAGCAGAAGCAAACAAATAAACACACTTTCAATCAAAATCAAATCAAATCAAAACAAAACAAAAACAAACAAAAAAAAAAAAAAACCCCAAAAAACAACAAAACTAACAAAGAAAAAAAAGTTGAACTCAGGGACAAGTCGCAAACAAAATGGACTCTGGGAAGCCCTTCTTTTTTCCCTTCCAGTTTAAGCCAATTGACCCGTATTGCGTCCAGTCAGCGATCCTCTTAGTGGAGTCAAGGCTGCACCTTTGGGCAGTTGCAGAATGGCACAGCAGAAGAGTGGCTCAGGGGGATTGTGTGTCAGCAGCTGAATGGCACCGGGAAAGGGACCCTCCAGAAGGCACCCTTTCCCCACGCCCACCCACAGTTGTACCTTCTTGGGGCTGCTGAGATAGCCTCAGACACGCCCTCCCCTGCTGGTTGCCAGAGTCTCACCCAGGTGTGTGCTGTTCTCAGCGCGCTGGCGGATCCCTGGATGTATGCAGCTGCTTTTCCTTTCTTCTTTGTTTCTTTGTCCTGATCAGCTACTGCTTTCCTCAGATATGGCTGTGTTCTCCTCAGGCTCAACAGCAGTTCCGTAGATCTCTTGTTCAGGTCGCAGCTGGGCAGGTCGCACTTCCCCCAGGAGTGGAGGGGGCTTTTCCTCAGGTTGGGCCCTGCATGCAGCACCAGGAAGCTGCTACTCTGGGCCCTGGAGGCCAGGCGAACTGGCGGCTCTATATATACTTTTTACAAAAACCTATTGCATCCACTTTTGGAGATTTAGGGTCACTAAACAATAACACATTATTCTGGATGGGACATTTCCAATGAGAGGAATCAAAGGAAGCAAGGAGAGAGCGAAGCGTCGGCTTCATTACTCAGTCTTTAAAAAGCAATGTATCTTATACACAATTTCAGGGCTGCAGAGCACATGCCATAAAGCCATCTTCTGAGGCTAGACTGCTAGGCAGGGTACAAGCTAGATGGCAAACCTCTGCACTTAGCACCTGTGTGACCTGACTCACTTCCCATCTCTGTGCTTCCGTTTTCTCATTTAAAACTCTGAATACAGTAAGGTTTCATGAGGATTAAATGAATTAATATTTTCAAAGTAAATATGCTTAGCACATTGTTGTCACTAAACGTGTTTGCTAAATAACCAGTATGCAAATGTAAATCTTGTAGACCTTTTATATAATAGTATCTAACCTCAAAACTATTATCAAGAACAACAAAAAATTCTCCTTATTTCATAAATGTAATTTAGGCATTAAAAATGTATGAAGTCCTTTCTCAACATCTGTGGAGTAAATTCTTCATTTATTCATTCACTGAATCACAACACAGTGAGTGCTAGTTGTGTACCAACCACTGTGTTTGGCACTATGCTTGGCAGGAAAGCCAAATTTAGAGTCATGGTCTTTAAGGAAGTTTCAGTGAGCATCACTTATATATCCTTATCCTCAAATAGGATAATGTTTTATCAAGATAATGAAAAACATTAAAGTGAGAAATCTGATCTCCTATGTCCATCTAAAGCAAGAGTTGACATTTTTTTTTTTACTGTAGAGGATCAGATATAGTAAATACTTTTGCTTTGTGGACTATATATTTTCTCTCTGTTGCAACAATTCTGCTCTGCACTAGTATCACCTAAGCAGCCATAGACAACACTTAAGTGACAAACAATTTCACGTGGCTGGTTGCATTTGACTCCTGGGCCACAGTGCACCAACTCTGGCTCCCTTCCTTACCAGGGGGTTACCCCTGGATCCTAGGAGAAGGAAAATAACTGTCCATTTTCATTTTTCTGAACACTTTTGTACTTTTCTGATATTCTGTTCACAGGTCTCAGTCCATGACTTAGAACAGCAATAAAAACAGAAAAAATGATGAAGAAGTCGAAATCTATAGATACATTTTTAAGGCTTCTACAGAACATTTCAAGCAGGGGAACCTCAAATTCTGAGCTGCACATTTCAATATGTTGCTAATCATGATTAATTCCTTTTGTATTCATTTTAAGAACATTAATCATGATTAATTAATTTGGTATGAATGTGGATATAACATTTAATTTCTCCCAAATTTCAGGGGAGCCTATTTCAATGAATAATTGAACAAAAGTGAGTTGCAGATGGAAGGAATAAAGAAAGTTTGCAATGCCATCCATAAAGTGCAAGATGAAACAGTATAACTGGCACTGCATGAATGCTATATTAATAAGTGATGGGTTTGGTAGGATATAAATACACTATATGGGTCTCTTAGTAATACCTTACACAGTGAATGAATACTTGTAAGAATACAAAAAAAACTTCAGAGCTAGAGAATGACACATCTCAGGTTCAGGAAAAATTATTGCTGTTCCTCTACCCCTCACCTCTGATCCACTTTCCAGAATCTCTGACATGGTGACATTTTTCAGTCACAGCAGAGAAAAATTCTCAGCTGAAACCACTGATGTCTAAAAGTGCTTCTTTACAATAATGCCTTATTTTATAAGGTCAAAACAACAGTTTGTCATCTTCCCATTCCCTGTCTAATATGCATACATTAGTGTCTTGGAAGTGTTCCAATTAGTGAAAAAAATATTATTAATTGATCTGTACCTTTCATCTCCCTAGTGCCAAATCAGTGTTTTAGTTTTTAAAAAGCATCTCGTTTCTCTGAGTAATAACGCAAACTATATAAGAAATTACCATATATCATAGATTGAGGATGGAAAGACTAGAAATGTGCAAACATTGAATTCCATTGTATTACCCCAAACCAACCATATTCTTTTGCTAAATTTTACTGGAAATGTTAGTTCTTTTCTTCCAGTTTTCTACTATTCTTGGTGACATTTTAAGGCCAGGCCTACTGAAAAGTTTGAAAAAGGAAAAGAGAGAGACCCAGACTATTAAACTATAGAAAAAAAAAATGCAACCAATTAAGAATACTGTTATCCTCCCTCCTTCCCTTCCTCCTTCCCTTCCTGCCTGCCTACCTGCCTCCCCCGCTCCCTCCTTCCCTCCTGCCTCTCTCCTTTCCTTTCCTCTTTTCCATTTGCCTTCCCTGAGATTTAGCTAAGCTAGGAACTGCCATTTACATTTCAGAACCATAGTGATAATTTAGGATGCCCCATGCTCAGGAGGGGATTCCTTGTATTTCTCTAGTTCATTCCCATACACCCCAAGGGATTTTTCTCTTATCCCAGTACACTATCTGTCATGTTGGACTGTGGTTGACAGGCATATTTACCTCCATTTTTGAACCATGACCTCCTTGAGAACAGGGTCTATATCTAATTATAGTTCATCTTTATGTCCCCTCTCCTAGTATCGTGTCTAGCCCACAGCCTGACACATGGTATGATGCACGTTAGTCTGTTTT
The DNA here is from genome assembly GCA_025594165.1 of Tamias sibiricus. NCBI lineage: Eukaryota > Metazoa > Chordata > Mammalia > Rodentia > Sciuridae > Tamias > Tamias sibiricus. The sequence continues at coordinate 81,210,152 of CM046659.1, forward strand.
ATTGCTATGATACCGAAATAACAGAGGCAGCAAACTTTCTAAATAAAAGAGGTTTATTTAGACTACAGTTCTGGATGCTTAAAGTCCAGGTATCTCGGTCACCTTGTGTTGGATGGCAATGGCAGGGTACAAGTGGGAGGAAGAGATCATATTGTCAAACAGGAAGCTAGAAAGTCATTTGGGGGTCAGGGTCACAGTTACAGTAACTTTCTCTCTTAAGCGCTCAGGGGCACCATGAGGGCTACTTTAATTTCTTCAGAAGGCAGCACCTCCCATAACCCGAGGTCTTCCCACTAGGCCCCACCTCTTAAAGGTTCCATCACCTCCCACCTCACCACAGTGGAGATCACACTTCAATACCTCTGGGGGACACAGTCAACAATGGCAAGTATGTGCTTAGCTCAGGTTTTTACCAATGCTGACCTCACTTCCCAGCTACTGGTTTGCCTTCCATCTACTCACATGGATCACCTCTCTTCTCTACCTAGCCCAGGCATAGAAAACTTTCCTCAGGTAGCATTTTAGCATAGTAGTGCTCAGCTCAAAAAACCTGAAGTAATTTGATATTTCATTTGATTAGAATGTCTGGATTTTCAGGCTTTGCTATCTGTTACTTAGCCTCATGAAAATCATTTCACATATTGTTGTAGTTAAAAAAAAAAAAAAAAAAAAAAAAAGATCTGGCCTGTTCTTTTCCTCAGGTGATTGATTTCTCCACCTTTGCATTTCAGCTGTTCTCTTACAACTCTTAGCTATTGCCTGATAAAACAAAACAAAACAACAGCAGCAGCAACAGCAATAAAACTACTCAGACTTTCTGTTCTGGAGCTCTGTCCTTTTTATTTCTTATCTAAAACAACCCTTTGGTCTTTTTCAACTCTGGTTTAGTATGTACACTTGAATATTGCATTATGTTTGTTCTCATGCTTATTGAATATATTTTTTTACTTTATTATCTCTATTAAATATTTTAAAATAGAAGAGTGAATAGAAAACACTTGTCTTTTGTCTTTTTGTTGTTTTGGACCAGCTTTGGGGACAATATCTCCGCTCTCCTTTCTTAGTCATGTGATTTGGAAGACATTGATCCCACCCTTGACTACAGATATGAGACCTGATTGGCACATTTCTCCTGGATAAAGGATTGGTTCAAGGATGGGAGTGTAATTGTAACAGAATCTGTACTTTATGCAAGATAATTGTTGGGGTTCTAGGAAAAAGAAATTTCCTTTTTCTGAGAGCTAAAAAAGTCAGCCCTTCTTTTCTGGTTGGCATGTTGAAGAGGTACTATCCAGTACCAATGGGGAGACATGCTGGTAACCCAAGAAGAGAGGCGGAGTTGCTACACATAATGTGGAGCCTAAGAGTAAACTTCCTGTGTAACACATAAGGTTGCAGAAACTGCAAGAAAGTATGCCTTTGGCGATATCATTTAAACCTCTGGAGCAAGCTTCCACTGAAGCCAACCTTTGTCTTTTTTGGTTATGTGAGACAGTAAATTCCATTTACTGTTTTAGCCAGCTTGCTTTGGGTTTATTGCCACTGGAAATTACAAGGTTCCTTATTGATGTGTAAAGCATGGACAGTGAGCCAGCACAGACTTGTATTTGAATCTTGACTGCGTTACATTACAACCTGAACAATCATATAAACTGTCCTGGTTTTCATATCCGAAAAATGGAGACAACATCTGTTCTGCAGAATTAATCCAAGCAATAAAAATTATCTACAAATCTCCTGGCTCAAAAAGGGGCTCAGCAAATGTTAGTTTCTATGGTTAGAAGCTATTAATTTAAATTAATGTACAAGGCCTAGTGCTTTACACACTCATAGGTGTAATTATCTTAACACATTTGACACTCAGTATAATTGTCAGGGAAAATTGTTTAAAAATACACACACATGTACAATATGCATATCTGTATGTATATATATGATGTGTGTGAACACACATAGTATTTTTTGCCACGTGTCTGGAGAAGCCATGATTCACCAGAGGTAGGTGGCGAGTAGCTATTTGCAAAGCTGGATTATAAATCTCTGATTTAATAAACCTTTCTAGAGCCATAGAGTTTTATTCCTATTTGACAAAGATCTGTGGAGCTCTTTCCAAGTTGTGACAAACAGCCATTTTTCCCCACTTTGATGAGCTCATACTTTTGCTGGGCTATATCTTGTAAATCAGGAGAAATCATCATACAAATTCTTCTGGAGGAATTGGAGATGTCAGCTGATCTCTGCCCCATTAATTTCCAGTTGCTCATTTTACTCAAATTACATTAATTCCTTCCTGGGGTGGGAGCTGGGACCTGAGTGGAAGTATGGAAGAAAGGTTAATAGAAAGCTGCATATGTTTTCTTGACTTTCACAGCTACCCATAGGAATAAAAGGAAACATCTTGCCTTGATATGTAGTTCAGAAATAATTGAGTCGTGGACACTCTTTAAAGAATTTTATGTAAAACTAAGAAACACAACCTTGACTTTTAGATCTTACTGGTAATGCAGCAAACACAAGCTTAATCCTTCTATTTTCCTAGAGGGAAACATAGTCACTGTTTTGCTGGTGATGGACTAACACCAGTGAGTAGAAAGCAGAAGTGCCAAGGGGCAGATAGTTGATTGCACAATCATCTAGAACCAGGACCTGCTAAGTATTTACCATCCTGAGCTGTGAATGAGGACAAGGTGCTGGGGACGTAACTCTGGGTTTATCTGATGGCTTGTCAGCAAATGCTGTAACATTTTCATCACCCAGGCTGACAAGTTTTTGCAGAATCAGGAAATAACTTGTTTTGAGGCGTGCAGATGTCTGTGTGTCTTGTAAACAATCTGGGGGGTGGGGGAAATCGAACAACAAAGGGCAGCTTTGCAGATCACAGCCCAGGATGATTGCTTGACAGGTTTGTGCCAACTCTACTGGCAAACAAATAGAAACCAGTCATTCCCCTTCTCTGAGGACTCTGTATTTTTAAAGGGGGATAATAAATGCAAAGCTGTGCAAAGCCTGGCTGGGGGAAATGTGAAATCCATCTCCTATCATTTGCATAACATAATCAGCAGTGCTCTGTTAATCAGGCTGGAGGAGGCAGTTGGAACATGTGTTCCATGGAGAGGTCCTGGAGCGGGCCCCGAAGTGCATGCGGCACCTTCCTGAGCTTTACCCCCAGGTGACTGGCACCCATCTTGACACATTTCCTCCCCTCAGGATTACAGACCATGTAGGCTGGCACCCCATTGTCACTGGTTCTTCCATGAGAAGAAAGGATCAGGCCAGAGTAATGCCTGCCTGCATTACCTGTTCCTGGCTTTTCAAAGACACTGGAATTTGTCCAACTCATAGCTATGTTCATAGTGACATGACTGAGTAGGAACATTCCACACCATTTCTTGCTTTGTGCATGAATGACTCATTTTTCAGGGATTCAGCTCTGGCCATTTCCAAATGTGTCTTGAGACCAAGGTAATTCATATCATTGTAATTCTACAGCACAAAGTGCTACTGGGTCCACTTTGTATTAATGTTTCCATGGCAATCAAATACTTGACATTTTATTTAAACTACTAATCTAGTATGGCTCAGCAGTCTATGAGAGGAAAGTTGGACCCTAAGATTTCACTTCTGGAACCAATACTAAACCAATAGGTAGGGTGCATAATTAACTTTTACCATTTTAAAATTCCAGTTCCAACGGGTGCTAAACACATCATAAAACATAAGCTCACTCCAATTGCTCCCTTTGGGGCCTCCTTTTGTTAATCACATTCAAAAGAGATTTCAAGGGCTGGGCTTCTGAAGGTCTGACCCCCCTCCCCTTGCCAGGTCCCTCCACACCAGCACTGCCATGCACACAGCAACTCTAGAGTCAATTCAAACTGCATATGATTAAAAGATGGAAATATTCCCCATGGACACTGGGCAATTTATTTGTGAAAAAGATTTAATGAAGAATTTCAAAGCAGACAGTGCCCTACAAAGAAAGCTCATTTGTGAATCTCTATGTTCTCTCTGCTGCCCTGAGCGCATCTGAGGGGAGGAGGAGGAGGGACCAGTGCCCTGCAGCTATTGCCAAGTGTATCACATGTGAATTTCTCGAGATATAAATATTCTTAGGCAGCTACAGGCATTAGAACAGGATGTTTTTAGATGGTCAGCCTATAGTCAGAGCTTTGCCTGGCCAAATCATGAGAAAGGCTGTTTGCCCTCCATCTCCACATTGTCTTAAGTACTCCAGGCTCCCAGCCCTCAGTGGCATCCTGTGGCCCTGGGTATCTCAAGACAAAGCCACCCAGGATAACTCTCTTCGAAGGTGTTTGCTTCTTTTGTGTGTGTGTGTGTGTGTGTGTGTGTGGTACCAGGGATTGAACTCAGGGGCACTCGACCACTGGGCCACATCCCCAGCCCTTTTTTGTATTTTATTTAAAGACAGGGTCTCACTGAGCTAATAAGTGCCTCGCCATTGCTAAGGCTGGCTTTGAACTCGCGATCCTCCTGTCTCAGCCTCCCAAAGTGCTGGGATTACAGGCGTGCGCCACTGCGCCCGGCTGTGTTTGCTTCTTTCATCATCACAAAATGACCTTGTCTCATCTTCCTATCCTTTACCATTTGGATCCCAGCTGATACAAACCCTCCACTCATATAATAATGAGTAATAAAGGATAATAAAATCCAGTTTCCTGGGACACTTAAGCTTTAGAATAACAGCATTTGAATTCAAACTTTTCCTTTCTAACTGTCTGAACTTGAGCAAATTATTTAAATTCTTTGGGCCTCAGGCGTATGTGTGATTTGGAAAAAAATAATTTCTCACTCATGAGGTTTGTTTTTTGTGCCTGCACCAAATAAGATTATGGATATAAAGCTGTTAAGGGCATTTGGAAACACTGGTGGTTATTTGTAGCAATATGGAGAGATCCATATGATGCCACATCTTAATTCAAAGAAACTTCCAACAACAACAACAAAAAAAATCAGGAGCCTCCAATGTATAAGAGAGGACTGGGTAGAGATAACTGTTATGGATTATACACTTGTATCAAAAAAGTGCTATCCCAAATTTAATGTAATTTCAATCAAAATCTATACAGAATTTTTGTAGAAATTAATAAACAACTCTAAAGTTAATATGGAAGTGTAAATAACCTAGAATAATCAAAGCAGTGGGTGGGGATGGGGGGGTTGGGGAGAATCAGAGGACTACAATTGTTTCATTTGAAGACTTACCATAAAGCTACAATAATTAAGTACAGTACAGACATAAGGATCAACATATAAATCAATGAAGCAGAATAGAAAGTCCAGAAGTCAACCCACAATTGGGGAGCACCTTGATTTTTGACAAAGATAACAAAGAAAGGCATTCGGTAAAGAAAGTAGTCTTTAACAAATGTTTCTGCAACAGTTCAATATCCACACAGAAAAATAAAACAAAGCAAAAATGAAAAATTTCTATGCCTTCCTTACACCAGACACAAAAATTAATTCAAAATAGAGCATGGCTGAAGGTAAAATCTTCTAGAGAAAAATGTAGGAGAGTATCCTCATGAATTGGAGATAGACAAAGTTTTCTTTTTGATAGTAGAGAAGGAACCCTGGGGGCACTTAACCATGGAGCCATATCCCAGCCCTTTTTGTTTTACTTATTTATTTATTTTTTATTTTGAGACAGGGTCTTGCACAATTGCTTAAAGCCTTGCTTGGTTGCTGAAGTTGGCCTCAAACTTGCAGTTCTCCTGCCTCAGCCTCCCAAGGCAAAGTTTTCTGAGGTCAGAGAAAGCAATAATTATAAGAGTTGATAGACCTAGCTACAATAAAATAAAACACTTCTCTCTTTTTTAAAATTTATTTGTATTCTAATTTGTTATACATGCTTACAGAGTGCAATTCATTTCATATTACATATAAAGAGCACAATTTTCCAAGTCGCAGGTTTTAATAAAGTATTTTCACAACAATTGTGTCTTCATAGATGTACTAAAACGTAAGAAAATGAAAATAAGTCACAGACTGGGAGAAAATATTTGCAAAATATATCTGACAGAGGACTTCACATTGCATATCCAGGTTATATAAAGAAATTATATAACTCAAAATTTTAGTCAACTTTTTCACTGCTGTAACTAAAAGACCTGAAAGGAACAATGAGAGAAGGAAAAATTTACTGGGTGGGGAGGGCTCTCAGTTTCAGAGGTCTCAGTCCATAGCCAACCAGCTCCATTCCTTGAGGCTAACGGTGAAGTGGAACAACATGATGGAAGAGTGTGGTGGAGGAAAGCAGCTCAAGACATCACACCAGGAGGCAGAGAGAAAGAAAGAGATTCTACTTGCCAGATACAAACTATATACCCCAAAGTCATGCCCCCCAGTGACCCACCTCCACGAACCTCACCCTACCTTCCTTCAATTACCACTTAGTTAATCCATATTAGGGGATTAGTTCACTGATTGGGTTAAGGCTTTCATAACCAAATTGTTTTATTTCTAAGTCTTCTTGCATTGTCTCACATGTGAGCTTTTGGGGTACACCTCACATCCAAACCATAACACTTGATAATAAAAACATCAACAACTCAATAGAAAGTGAACAAAATATTTAAACATTTTTCACAAGAAGGATAAACAAGTGGTCCCAAGTACATGAAAAAGTACTCGGTATCATTAATTATCAGGGAAATGCAAATTAAAGCCCCAGTATGATACCACTAAATATTCCTAAGAATGGTTAAAATGAAAACAAAACAAAACAAAACAAAACAAAAAACTCATGACATCACATGTTGGCAAGGCTGAAATGGAACTCATATATTATGGGTGGAAAAATAAAATTGTGCATCCACTTTGAAAGAACTCTTGGAAGTTTCCAATAACACTAAACATGTGACCTATAACCCAACATTATCAGAAACCCATATTCCACTTGTAGGCATTTATCCAAAAGGAATGAAAACTGTGCCCATAAAAATACTTCTATATGAATGGTCATGGATGCTTTATTCATAATAGGTGCAAAATAGGCATTCACTGGGTATCTATTAATAGGGGACTTGTCAGACAAGTTATGGTGTAGTCATACAATGGACCACACAGAAATAAGAAGAGATCCATAACTCACAGGCAACAGCTTCAATAATTCTCAAAAACATAGTTAAGTGAAAGGAGTCATATACAAAGGAATATAAATGCAATTCTATTCATATGAAGTTATAGAATAGGTAGAACTAATCTAATGTAGAAAAAAAGTATGTCATTGCAGCTTCAGAGGCACAGATAGTCTTCTTATTTGGATAGCAATTTGGGTTAAATAGATGTATGCACTTGTTAAGCACTGGTGAACATTTTCTTGATTTATGAATTTCATCATATGTAAACTTTACACCAAATGAAAAACTTTAAACAAATATTGAAATGTAGTTAATAAAATGCATGTGCAGTATTTAGGGAGAAGTACAGTGCTGTCTGCAGTTTTCTTTGAAACTCACCACAAACAAGCTGGATTAAATTATAGATAGAAGGACAGGTAGACAGCTAGCTTTGTGATAAAACAAGCATAATGAAATATTAATGGTCCAATCTGGAGGATGTTTATTACAAAATTCTTTCCCCTGTGTGTTTGAAATTTTTCAAAATAAAATGTAGGGGAAAAATGTTATCACTGTTCCTATTTACTGAGCAGTTACTCTAAGTACTTACAAAAGGCAATTTCCATATTTCAGGTTTAGATTTTTTGATTGATTCAATTATATTTATTCATTTATTTTTGGCAAATGATTTTGAGGGGCGGGTCAGCTAGATTGTGGATATTAGGGTTGACACTGGCAATCCAGTAGTGAATGAGATAGACTAGACTGCCTCATGGAACTTATATTCTAGTGAGTACCAGTACAAAATGAGTAATTACAAATGGTGATATGTGTCATGAAAGAATCCCAGGGCCGAGACTGAAGGAGAAGTTGTTATATCAGGTGGTGTCAGGGGCCAGCTGCGTAAGCTGAGGCTGTTGGCAGAGCTAGGTGAAGAACAATCCAACAGAAAGGTGTGAGGCATGCAGGACTCTGAGCTTATACCAACAGCTGAAAAAGCAGTGAGATTGGCCAAGGAGTGCAATACACATGAAGAAGGGGAACCAGGTAGAAAGAAGATCAGATGGGGCCCTATAAGTCATCACAAGGCATATTCTAGGTGCAGCTGGACGGCCCTGGAGAATTTTCAATAAGAATATAACATGATCAGACTTAGGTTTGAATATCAATGTCCCTGCTATGAGGAGAAATGCATAAAGAGAATAGTAAGATGTTCATGGGGAGACTAGGTAAAGGATAACGGGCACAGGCTAAGATAGTAGCAGTGGGAATGGCAAGAAGTGGATAACTGTTTTGGTTCTAGTTCTCCAATAAGATATATATTATAGATATAGATACAGACACAGATGAAGTTTCTTGCCCTGAAATTGGGAGAGAAATTAGTTTTTTAAAAGTCTTTCTGCCAGGTGTGGTGGCAGGTACCTGTAATCCCAGTAAGTTGGGAGGCTGAGGCAGGAGGATTGCAAGTTCTCAAGGCCATCCTCAGCAACTTAGTAAGGGCATAGCAATTCAGTGAGATCCTGTCTCAGAATAAATGAACTTAAAGGGCTGGGAATGTGGCTCAGTAGTAAAGCTCTCCTGGGTTCAATCCCCAGAACCAATTTGTTTTAAACAGTTTTATGTGAAAAGAGGCTCTATGTGTGTATTATGAACTGTGATGCATTCTACTATTACAAATACAACATTGAATAAAAATAAATAAATAAATAAATAAAAAGTCTTTCAATCCTCTTGGAAATGGATAGGACCGTGCAGGTGAGGTATCTTTGCTCTTGTCTTCTACACCACAGTGCTGGTGGGTTCTATTATTACATCAGTGGGCTGCATATTGAGATCTTTCATAAATGAGTTTAAAAATAATGAGTCCTGTCTGAGGCTACATTTTAAAAATCAAATGTACAGGCGAGATGTATACAAATTTATATGTTGATTAAAAAAAAAACACTAAATTTCAAGGTCTGTTTAAAAAAAAAAAATCACTGCTGTTGGGGAAAATAGAAACCTTTTTTGGTTTGTTTTTGACTAATCCTCCAGATTGCTTGTCAGTCTGTATTAATCAAAATCACCAGACAACTACTCAGCACTAGTCTACTTTGCTCTCATGGAAGCAATCATAGTATTTCATCTTTAAAAAAATTATAAAATAAAAACATCATGGCAATCTGGATCACACATCTGTCACCTCCCTGTTTGCCAGGGCTAATTTGGCTCGTTTGGTGAAGTTTGTGGGCCAGACCACATCCCTCTATAGCTCGCACTTCACCTTCTACCCACGACATCTTTCTGAGGACAATGTTTCCTGATACATGCTTGCAGAGCTGTTCTTCCCTTTGAGAACTCTAAATATTATTTTAAATACGAGTTTTGTTATGGTTAGAACCATATGCGGGGAGCTGAGCTTCAGTTCTGTTTACCCTTCTACTGTGAAGAGTATTCATGTTTGGTTGAAGTGAAAAACCTCTGTCTTAATTGCGCATGTCTGGAGAGGAAGATCTTAAACCACGCTAGATATGCAAACTTGTTTTCATTAGGTAATTGCCATTGGAGGTCTTAATGAAGGTAAAATAACCTTTCCTCAAACAAGCAAATGATCAGTCTCAACATAACATGCAAATAGAAATTTAATTCATGGATGCACACACTGTGGCATTATGGCTCCCTATTCTTTCCTATAGGCTCAATGCATTTTTATGCAAAGCACTACCTCACACCTGAAGGCTTACAATGTTCTGAAGGAGAAGGAAGTCTGCTATGCAGTCCTGTTTTTCACCTAGGAGGATACTGTTACTCCTTCCTGGGAAGGATTTGTACGGCAGACCTGTTCCTCTAATAAAATGTAGTGGATTTGCTCTGAGACATCTGAAGTTTACCTGGTCTCCTCGGCAAGCAGAGTACCCTCCTGGTAGACAGTTTAGCGGGGGGATGGGGGTAAGGCAGTGGTACACACAGGGACTGGACAAAAGTCTTTGGTTTCCTTTTTCCTTGTGGATGGTGTGAGGCAGCAGAGGTCATAACTCTTCCATTGTGCTTGTCTTCAAGGAAGCAGCAAAATTAAGAAAGATCAGGGACCTTCAAGCAGGACTTCTGGGACTTTCATTTTTAACCCAAGTTGAAAACACAAGGGCTTGGAGACCTTTTTGGTAACCCTTTAAACTGAAGTCAAAAGGTTCAAAAAGAAAAGGAAAGTCTATGAAATATATACTAAAGGCAGAAACCATAGTGAGAGAGGAAAGTAATATGTGATTTGGGATAGATGTCTTTGACATATTCATTGATCTCAGTGACTTGCAGAGTGCTGATAGCACTGTGGCCTCAGGGTGAGGCGCCTTGCCAGCTCCCAGATCAAAGGAGCGCCTAGGTGCTGAATCCCTGGCGTACTCCCAAGCAAAAGTGCCTGGAGCCACATTTGCTAATTACAGGTTGTGTTCTGCTGTTTCCAAACAGGGTGAAAGTGACAGAAGTTTAACTGTGAATAATTACACACTTGAATAAGTATGTGATTAGCACTATTTGTTGTGGTTGGGACTGGAGTGATGGGACAAGAATGGAGTGATTGCATTATTTACAGCTTAATTGTAGACAAGTAATTACTTATGTAAGCTGATGGTGTGGGGTCAGAGAGGACCTGAAGAAGAATGCAGATGATCTAAAATTCAACTTTTCAAGCAAGTCAGCCCCCCCCCCTCACCCTCCCCCCCCCCCCACACATTCCCTTAGAGCTCCTCAAAGAGAATCTACAATGCATTTGTTGAACGAAATGCTTTGGAATGTTAAATGTCTTGTTCACGCTAAGCAAAGTATCAGCAAAGATATTTTAAAATCTCTGTTTGGAAAGTAATAAATCACAAATGCCACCTAGTGGTTTCTAGTATCCAGTGGCTGCATTATCTGCATCATGTAGCCATAGCCCAGTTCAGGTGAGGACTTTTCAAGAGGAGGAGTGGAGGGGTCCCCGTTACAGGACTTGGGTTCAAAAAACCAGGTCTCTGAGTGCATCCCCACAACCTCCAATTACTTCATTCAACTTTACCAGAACATCAGTCTCACACTTCCGCCCACTTTACACCATTGTAACTTCTAGAAGCGCAGTGGAAATTTGACAATAAATCACTTCGTAGTTTTTACTTTCCCCTAAGACACTAAAATAATAAATGAGGAAGTCAACTGCCTTCTCCTTTGGAGAGTAGACTCATGGTTGTGTTTCCTTGACTGTCACTTCTCATTCACCAGGTGGTTGAAGCCACTTTCCTAATTACTGCTCTCCTGGTTTTAAGTGTTCATGTCTCTATTTGCATCTGAAGGAATCCTGTTGCACAAATTCTCCCAGGGAGTGTGCCAGTTTGATAAATGCATTAGAAGGAGAGGGATGAAGAGGATGAATTATTTGTTAAGTCTTATTTATTTTCACACAGTCCCTTCCTCCAAGCTTATTTTCTAATTTTGTTAAATAATAAATATTCAATTTTCTTCTAAGTACTCAACACCATATAAGTATAATTTCCTAAACAGGGCCCAGAAAATATTGCTGTAACCCAACAGTACAACTGAGATGTAAACAGGCCCAAAGTGGGGTTTTGTGCAAATGCAGCCTTCTCCAGCCAATTGGAGTCTCTGTTTGCAACACTTGGAAAAAAGTAATGGTGATGCTTCTAACCATTGAGGCCACTGATTCAAGGGTGCTGTCTGTAGGAGGTGGCCACTTTCCAGCTGAGAGTTGTGATTTCACATACAGTTTGTCATTTCCTGTTTCGTGTCCTTTTTCCTTTGCACTTACAGTTCTCTGCAGAATACCTATTTCACTTCTTTAAGGGACAGTCTTCCACACACATGGCCACTTCTATCCCACCCAGGACAACCTCCTTCATTCTCAGCATTGCCCTCACACTTTTGGATACTATCATCCCGCAAAATATGTCTAGTTAGGTCAAGTACTTTCTTTCCACAGGGACAACACTTGTGAGAATGATACCAGAAGTCCCTTTTGTTCCCTGAGTTAGAAATATCACCCTTGGATAGTGTTTTAATAATCATAATTTTTTTTTTTTTTTTGTCTCTAAGGCTTTGACATTTGGGGTCTTGCTGGCCCTGGAGAAACTGCCCCTCCCTGGGTTAGCCACTTATTAGAAATTGTAAAAAAATCCCCACCTGCTTTCATATGCAAACTGGCCCATCCAGAGCCCACACCCTCACCACCTCCTCTATCAGGCCCACATCACTAATCCCTTTCCTAATCACCCCAGAGCCAACAAATTGGAGACCAGCCCCTACACACAAGAGCCCACTGAAATTGTGCAGACTACCCATGCTACACTGCACGATCATTCCTTCCCACAGAAACTACAGGAAAGGCTCTTTCCCATACTTTTCCCTCACTTCCTCTGCCCCCTGATGGACCCTGGTGCTTCCCAGTGTAAGGCTGTGTGTCATGGGAGCCTCCTCAAGGGACCCATGAGAAACAGTCTTATCAGTGGCAGTAGTGTCCTGATCCATTTTTGGCCTTTCCATACCTAAATAATAACAAAACTTACATTTTAAAGAAGATAGCCCTGCCTAAATCTAGCCTTGCTTCTTTGCAGTGCTTATTCCAGGATATTATTACTTTCTCTTCCTTGGAGATCTCCTGCCAAATGCCTCCTGCAGGATAACACAACCATCTTATAGCAGGAAAGCTTCACGTAACCATAAAAACAGATGTGCTGACTGCCATGTGTTAGCTCCTTGCTATCCCCACTGTATCAGAGACCTCAGCTATGTGCTCCAATGGGAATATTTCTCTCCTAAAGATAGGTGACTGCCCAATCCCACTCCACTCTGCCCACTGGGGAGTATCTTTCTTTCTTAGAGATGGTTACCCCCACCCTGAAATCCCATTCTTAAATTCCTTGCTAATTCAGAAAAAAACTCTTTTGGAATTATTCTCTGTCTCCTTCATGTCCCCATTCAGGATGACTCTGTGGTTATATTTGTTTTGAGATATCTAAAATGGGCAGCATATGTTGAAGAATGGAGATTGATCTTCAGACAAACAGCAAAGGGCTGGAATAGAAATGTTGGTATGAAGTGGAAAATCTACTGGACAGTCAGCTGGTCCCAGCTCTATAAGGGACCAGATGAGGGCACTTGGGCCAAGTCAGAACTAGTTAAAACTTTATTCTCCCAGTATAAGCTGAGAAACCAAATTACATGATATGATAGGAAGCTAAGCCACAATAAAGGGGAGAAGGGCAGAAGTTCAGTACATTAGACAAAGGTTAATGAAAGGAAGGGAGGGGATAAGAATAGGAAAGACAGAATAAATCTAAAATAATTTTTCCATGTACACATATGAAAACACACCTAAGTGAATCCTACCATTGTGCCCATCCATGAGAATGAAGTTCTATAATTGTACAATGTTATTTAAAAAGATTCTACCATCATGTATAACTAAGAATAACCAATTTTAAAAAATAATGATTTGGAAGGAAGTGGCCCCCTCCTACAATAGCTACTTTGGGATAATTACAAAAGGGTCAAAAAGATATATCCTGTTGCCATGAGTAGAGTCTCTTCCCAATGTGTTTTTTTTCTTCCCAGTAGTGATGTCTTCAGATTTTGAACCTTTATAGTTTGTTATTAACTTTATTCTTTTCTCCACTACTGCACCTCCTTGGAACTCTTCAGACACTCAAGTCCCAGGAATGAACAGAGTAAAGAAAGCACAGATCCAGCTAAATTGCACAGCTGGACCCCAAGGATCTTTCTTGGGCATGATATTGGGAAAATCATCCCCAAACCATGGAAGCTCATTTTAGGTTTTGTGTCCTTCTTAGGTGTTATGGTTTGGATATGAGATGTTCCCCAGAAGCTCATGTGTGAGACAATGCAAGAAAGTTTAGAGAAGAAATGATTGGGTTATGAGAGCCTTAACCCAATCAGGAATCAATCTCCTGATGAGATTGAGTGGTAACTAAAGGCAGGTGGGCTGTGTCTGGAGGAGGTGGGGCATCAGGGGCATGGCTTTGGGGTATATATTTGTATCCAGCAAGTGAAGAGCACTCTCTTTGCTTCCTGATCATCATTTGAGCTGCTTCCCTCTATCACACTCTTCTTTCATGATGTTCTGCCTCACCTAGAGCCCCAAGGAATGGAGCTGGCTGTCTATGGACTGAGACCTCTAAAACCTTGAGCCCCCCAATAAACTTTTCCTCCTGTACAATTGTTCTGGTCAGGTCTTTTAGTCATAGCTGTGAAAAACTGACTAAAACACTAGGAGAGGTGTCAGTGCCATTCGCAGAACAGCTTGTTTTAGGTCATTCTTTCAAAGTAAGTAAGTGTATATAGCACTTCGGATCTCTTCTTCCCTCCCTCGTCAGCATTTGTCTATGATATAAACACTATCTCCATCTTACAAGTTGATGCTGCTAATAAAATTCTGTTCTTACCACAATGCTTTCCCACAAAGCTGTGCTTTCTAAAACCACAAAGAAGATATGTGTAGAGAGCAAACATGTTGAAAGTTGCTAAATACCAACACAGCCCTATCTATTGTCCCAAAAATTCACTGAATAAAGTAAAAGTTATTTTTTACTTTCTTCTCTTTGCTTTCTCAAGCTGTATCAATAGTGGGTATAAAAATCATTCTATCCTAAAGGAACAAAGAGTACCACAATTTTGAAATTAATATGCATTAGTTATTTTAATAGGAAGAGGGGCAGCCAGATGCTTTGGGTTGTCTTTTGTTTTATTTGGTAGCCACCAGTATAAGAAGTTCTATCACTTATCACTTGAGCAGCCAGCCATCAAACATACCAATCAGAAGAAAATGCTCAAATGCTGGTGACTGCAATGGCATACACTATGTTTAATCATTTACTTTGAATCTCTTTAAGAGGATAACACCCTAGTCTATAAGAGAATCAATATGTTGCATTAAAACAGGATTTCATGTCACTTAATACAATATTTAAAAGCACAATGGAAGAGATTCTCAGAAGAACAATTCATTCCTCAGTAGAAATGGATAATAACTTCTGTGACTTTCACCCTTTTGTTTTTAAAGGCGAAGAGGTGTTCTTTTTTTTCTGAAAGACATATTTTTGAGGATGTTCTGTTCTTTCAAAAGTTGTAAACTACATGAAGCCATTGAGTTAAAACATTTTTATATTAGTATACAAAGAAGCATATAATATGCCCAGGAAGGAGGACAGGGTGATTATACTCCTTGTTTTAGTGAATTAGAGGCTCAACATGTCATGAGATGTCATGCCAAAGCAACAAGTGAATGTCCCAGGGCACTTGTTGATGGGAATTTTCACTCTTCCTTACTCATTTTCTGCCTCTAGTAAAACAGCAGGGTCTTTGGCTTGGAAACAGGATAAAAGGAGCAGCAGCAGTTCAGGACAGGATGACAAGAAAAGGGGGAGTGGAGACTGGGCCACCTTCTCTCCTGAGAGCTTTTAAGTGGTGAGTCAAAATGGCTCAGCACCAATTGAATTGAGGATGCAGCTGAGCCCACCAGGGATTTCTAGGACATGCATCCTCCAAGATCCCTCTAGGTACTTAGGTGATATTGCCAATTATTTGGGTTTAGTAAAAAGAGGACTTTACTAGGATTTGGACTTGGCCAATAATTTGCTGACTTTAAAGCTTCAGATTTAAAAAAAAAAAAAAAATGTATGCAAAGCCATTTTCTATCTCACAAGACTGCCTGGGGGTTAGTGAATTAATGACTCAGACATGCTTTGAGCTCCTTGGCAAGGGTCTAATATCCCAAGGTGTTGTTCTGAGTGAATGTTTTCCTGACTCTAGTTGGTTCAACAGCAGTTACATCTAATGCCAATCTTTCTGAGCTGGGACAGGTAGAAAACTGGAATTTCCTTTGTTCAACCACCCTATGACCTAAGGCAGTCTGGCACAAAATGATTTTGTGGATGGATGAGCATCTGTTCTTATTTACAAGGATGCCACAGAGTACTGCCATGCTCATTTCCTACCTCCTGGGAGTTTTGTGAGGTTTATTGTGATTATTCCAGCAGTGTACCAGAGAAGACAAGAGCTTTGGAAGAGTAAAATATATTTAGTGTTTTGTAGTGACTAACAAGTGCATTCAATTTGCCATTTACTTTAAGTCAGTGGTTTTCTTTATCATTGTATTTATGCTGATTGTGTCAATATTGCTGAGGCAAAGCATCTCTAAATTATTTTGGTCATTATTTTTTAAGTTTATTTACATTATTAGACAATAAGCTTGTACATTCTACTAGTAGAGAGGCTCCTTTGTTGTGGTTGTTCTCAGGATGTTGCCATGTCCTTCCTCTCTCTTCTCTTTTCATCTGCCTTTCCCAGGCTAATCTCCTCCACTTTCATGGCTTCACCTGATTTTCTGATCTGAAGGCATGCCATGACGTTCCACAGCTGTCAACCCAAATCAAATTCTGTTTTCAAACTAAAATTAGGATTTCTTCTTTCTAGCTCTGGAATCTTGGAGTGGCCCTTGAGTCTTCCCTCTTTCTTGTCCCCAGTGTCCATTTAATTATCACGTTCTTTTATTTCATCTTCTTAACATCGCATGTATCCATTTTCTCCACTCTACTCACACTTTTACTGTTGTCTGAGATATTGGAAAAGCCTCCTTCTAACACTTCTTCTGACACAGTCTTACTTACTTCCAATATCTCAGCTTATTTCAGAACTATCATAACACTAAAACCTCATAAGACCTAAAATACTTCAGTAATTCCCATTGTTCTAGAGTAGAATGGATTCTTCCAGGATCTAACACTTCTGCCCATTTTCATCTCTTGCAACCTCCTAAAATTCACCTTAATTCTCCAGTCATACCAAAAAACCTGCATTTTAAAAACAGAGCCATGTTCTTTCATACCTCTATCCTTGGGTCAACAACTGTTCTCTATTTAAAGGACTTTCTACATGATTTTACTTTTATTTATCTATTTTTTTAAAACTATTTTTTTCCTCAAGATGTCATTCAGGATGTTTTTTGTAGAATCAGATGGTCTTCTCAAAAGCCTTTTATTTGCATTAAATGATTTTTCTTCAGAGATTGTGAAGTGGCCTGTGCACACGTGAATCATAGCAACTACCATATTTGGTTGTTTTATGGTATTGGCTTATTTGTGTGTGTCCCTCTCCATTGCACTATGGACTCCCATATATATATATATATATATTTTTTTTTTTTGGTTTTTGATCTCTTCATTCCTGATGCCTGGCCTAATATCAGCAAGTAGTCAAAGTTCAAAACAAGAAGAGACTTAGATTTTGAGGAGGCAATCTTCCTTTCCCTTTGATGGGGAGCATATTTTCCCTGTTGTTGAACAATGACAGTCAGAAAGCCAATTTAATGTAATGAAGGCATAAGGATAGGATTCTAAGTTCATGTTCTAGAGGACTAAGCAGCTAAATCATCAAAGAGATTTTGTGGATCCTGGACAAAGTCGATCTGTTTGTCTAGGATAAGAAGTGTATTAGAATTGCTAATACAAAAAAAAAAAAAAATAGGAAAGTGTTTGAAAATCCTAATAAAATGTGGCTGAAAGAGGAATGTTCACTTAGTAGTCCATCAGCTTTTCTGCATTTCCAAGTACCCTTTTCATTAGATGAGACCATGTAACCAGTACCAGTTAGTGAAATGTGACATGTGTCATACCCAGGAGAAGGGAGTAAAAAACCCATCTATGAGTCCTTCTCTCCTTTAATGCTAAGGGAATTGAGGAGAGGACACTGTTCATGGTGCATCTATAAAAAGAGAGAGTTCTGTCTGGTTAAGAGTATGGGAGAGAGACTTGTATAGATAATTGTAAATAAAAATGATTTTTATTAAATCATTCAGATTTTAGTGGTTGTTATTATAGCATAATGTATATTATTCTACCACAGAGAGGATTTAGACAAATGAGTAAAATATAAACATTCTTTATAAATTTGGTATTAGCAATTTAATGCAGATGAATTAATGCTAGCTTTCTCCAAGTATTAAATTTAGACTTGAATTTCTTCTATAGAATAGTATTGGGAGACAATTCTCTACAGTTCTGTCACCTGCATGTCTTATGAATGGAAGTACTGACTTCATTTTTAAGTCCTATTCTTTCAAGGACACTTATATAATGAATATCATTAGAGAGTAGAAATAATGTCCCAAACTATTCTTACAAGGAGATTTGTATTGGAATATAGAAATAATGTCCTCTTTTGGAGACCACAGCAGAATTGTTTTCAGTTTTGGAAGAAAAGATAATGTATCCCTTTGGAACAATGGACAGCCATGTTTATGCTATATATAGTTTAAGCAATATGGAGATCCTAACCACAGACTTCCTCTCCTGTAGAGCAACTCACTGCATGTGCAGGTGGTATCCAACTCTCTCTATGTAGTCCTGTTGAGAATTGGGGCTTGGGATCCTGTCCTAGCTGATACTCTAGCTGTTGCTATACCATAAGTAATAAAGACCTTTGCTTTTGACCTGGTGTTCTCATGTCTTCTGCCAGCATCTATGAAACTATGGTAGAATATCTTGTTAGCTTGCAAGTCAAGTGAAACCTTGAATGCTTTCCAGTTCTTAAAAAAATAGATACAAGGGAAATTAAGTTAAATATGACCACAAGAATCAAACAGAGAGTGATAGCAGATAGATCATGGATAAGAAAATGATTTCTCAAACTCTCAGAGCTGATGAGACTTTCATTACAATAGAAAGGAATTAATCTGAAAGAGAGTGTTTCTAGTCACAATAGGTATGAAAATATCTTTCATATGTAGGCAGTTAGAAATCAGAAAAGAGCTTGGAGGTCAACGTAACTTCTGAGTATGATTGGATTGCTGGGAATTCAAAATATGATGTTATTTTCTGGGTAGATGGATAAAGGACTGAGTAGGAGAGAAAAGGGTACACAAAGAAAGAAAGAAAGCATAATCAATTTAGAAAATATTTTGGCATTATAATTCATATCTTAGCATACACACATTCTAAGATCAAGTGATTTAATTTTTATATATGGTATCAGAAACCCACAAAGTATATTGGGAGATCAAGACTATTCACAACAGCAGCTTTGTTATAATAAAATATTGGAAACAATCCAATTGACAGGAGAATGTAAATAAATTATATTATTATTCTGCAATAGAATATTATTCAGCAGTGAAAATAAATCAACAGATGAATCTTAAACTATAAAGAACAAGTCACTAAAATATATACATTACACAATTTTTAACATATTATTAACATATTAATACAAACAATTATTAACATATTATTTAAGGTGGTGTTTTAAAAACTATTTGACAAACAGAATATATGGCACATGGACTACAATAAAAAACAATTTTACACACACACACACACACACACACACACAGACTAAAACAAATTTACTTGGTTACACTTACCATGTTTATTCTCTTCTATATTAAAACCAAATGTTGATAGTGACATATTAAATTTATTTCATGGCCATAACCTATAGTTTGAAAGTAATTGATTTAAGGATTCTTACATATGTGGAACCTGTAAATAAAAGCAGTGGGATAATAAACACACAATACAATATAGTGGAGAATGCTAAAAATTGAGACTATGTGGGAGGAGTCTACAGAAGTAAAAATGAGATTGGTGGTGTTCTAGTTTTAATTATGATGTTTGGTTCATGAATATTTGCTTTACTATTTTGTTTAATTACATATTTAAATTATATGCATTATGTCTATGTGTCAGTTACAACAAAATATTTTTACATAGGTAAAGAAACCAAGGATTCTTGTCCCTTGGGTATCATGATGACTCAGGATTGTCTAAATCTAGAAGATGGCATAGATTTGTGAATTATTAAAATGTTGAAAACTGGGTTTCTGACCCTGAATGCATTTTGAACAACACATGACTACAGACTGTCTCTACTTTAGTATTCTTCAACAGAAACCACCTCTTTCTGCAACCATTTGGAATCTCAAGTGCCCACCAGAATTCAAGGAAAGGGAGATTTTCCAATTGTTGGCATGAAGAGAACACACAACTAGACCAAATAAAATGC
The DNA here is from genome assembly GCA_025594165.1 of Tamias sibiricus. Lineage (NCBI taxonomy): Eukaryota > Metazoa > Chordata > Mammalia > Rodentia > Sciuridae > Tamias > Tamias sibiricus. The sequence goes on from CM046659.1 coordinate 81,230,269, forward strand.
AAGAAATTCAAAGGAGAGCTCTGGAATCTACAATAAATGTTCTCCCCTTCTATGGCAGGCCACAGCCTGACAGAAAAAAGGAATTTGCATTTTAGCTTCATTTTGATCATACAAGATGAAAAAAGGTGGGGGAGGGGCAATCAACTTTTTTTCTACAGTTGTAATCATTGAAGCAAATCAGTTTAGATATAGTGAGATAACAATATGAATTTAAAATGTTTGAAATAACTGTTATAAATGTCGATATTTGTCATATAGATTTAATTCCCTTCATGTTTAACCTTCAATTTTAACTCTTTCAGCTCTGAATAAAACATCAAATATTTACATGCTCATGATTTATGTGTCAACAAGGGTAAATCATATTTCATATTTATTAATCATATTTTCTTAAATTTAATACTAACTCAGAATGTGTGGTTTTATATTTCCATTTTTCAAAATATAGACTGACTTACAGCATGCAAGAAATATCAAAGTAAAGATGCCTACTAAAGTAGTATTTTTTATTCTTAATGCATTTTGCATGGACTTATTCTAAGACTGAAATAATTCAAATGTGCTGCTCATTGTATGCAGAAATGCAAACTAGATAATACTTTGTAGGTATTGATCAAAACCCAGGCTTAAAAAAGTTATGTGGCACTGGTTGAAAACAATCTGGCCTCTATCTGCTTTATTCAGTTTTTATGGGTTGTTGGGGTTAATAAGAGCTTCTGTCTATGGCCATGATGATAGGAAGAGAAACACAACTTTCTTAGAGGGATGAGACCTTGATTCCTTTGGCATTTCTGTATTTAATACTTAAGAATTCTCTTGGCAATGAGAATAAGACTTCCAGTGACACAAAGTTAAACCACTCGAGAAGAGTAGTATATAAATATTATCTCCAAAATAAAATTTTATGGTTTATTTTTCTGGTGTTATTCTCGCATTTTTCCAGCTCTCTGATTCCTAAAAAAAAAAAAAGATTCTGCTTCCTGGCTCCCTTGTAAATGTAGGGATCATGTGACTAGCTCTGAACAATGTTTTTAAAGGGAAATGATGAGTGTCACTTTGAGGCCAAGTATTTAATTTATAGACAAGATCTCCAGGTCTTATTCTGCTCTGTGGCAGGGTACTCAGTAATGTTTAGGATGGGAACTATTCTCTTAGTCTGGATATCTAAATAATGACAGTGATATATAGATCCTCCCTTTTGACCTAACACAGATATGAAGCTTAAGTAAGAAATTAAACTTAGTAGTTGATCATAGAATTACTTGTTAATCCAGTGCCTTCAGTAGACCAAAGTCGCATGGGCAGTTATATAGTTGGAATGCCACAAATCCTCTATAGTGTGATTATGGCAAACATTTCTAATTGATTCTTGTACTCTTTCCTGTCAACTCCATTTTATTGTTTTTGACATGGCAAGCCCAGCACCATTTTTTTTTTTTTTTTTAGAGAGTCTCTGCTTAAATGGAAGCAATACTTATGTTTTCATGTAACCCTGAAAATACTGGCAAGAAAAGAATGCATAGAGAAATCTTTAATGGAAAATTAGAGAGAATGCCATCTCTGGGACATCTACTCTTACATCCTGATACTACTAGAAAAGGAGATATTTATGAAATTGGGACAATGGCATTGCTGAACTATTTGGGTATTCCAATGGTAAGATTAGAGATAGAGCCTAATTTGGAGTTCATTTTGTACATTAAGTAAACTCACACAATATTTCCTTTTACCTATGTTAAACATAAAGGAAACAGAAATGTTTGCAGATACAAAAGATAAAGATGTTAAGAAAAGTATATAGGCTAAAGAATGTTTATTTTCAAAACCATTAACCATTCAGTGGAAAAGAATTTCAGGGAGCAAATGGATCATAGAATTTGAGTTAGAAAGAATGTAAGACATCATCCAGGTCACTTTCCTGATTTCACAGATGAGGAAATTGAAGCCCCCAAAGGTTAACTACTTCTCTGAGGCCAGACAGTTTTTTGATGGGACAACTTGATTTAAATCCATTGCTATTTCCCCTATATCATACAATTTCAAGGTTTTCATAAAGATAAGATTGCTGTCTTCTGATACTGCACCTAGACCAAAAGCCACCCAAACAGAAGTTCAATTATATATGACACAGAGAGTCTCAAGAAGGAGTATGTCCTTGTACATGATATATAGTACAATATTAATCATTTAAGATGAACTTGAAAGATAGAAACCAACTATAATTTATTTTTCATTTCCTGGCTACTCAATATCAAAGACTTTGTAGACTAGATATACCCTGATTCAGAGGAAAGAACCCACTGTCAATACTCTTGATACTGACAAACATTAGATTACCATATGTATTTTTTGAGCTTTGAGTAAAATGAGGGATTTTCTCAGCATTAAAAAGGGTTTCTTTTTTAACCTTGAAAGTAAGGAAGGTTAGTAATTTTCCACTCTTTCAGCCAATGTATATAATTAGCTTCAATGTCTTATTGGTTTTTCCTTCACAGGCCTCTGTTATCTCTTCTTATTTCCCCCAATGATATTTTAAATTCCATATACTCAGCTTGGCATTTATGTTCCTCCAAATTCTCATTCACTTTATACATTTACAAAATGAATTACATATCACAACCTGATTCTCAATTTTTCTCATTTTTTTTTTAGAATAATCAGTTCTCTTTTATGTCCATATTCCTTTAAAAGTCTCTAAATTTGCCTTTTCCCAAAGTATTCTCTGACTTTTCTGACACACTAATTCATCTTTTTCCTCTCCTTTTTAATAAAAATTTCCATTTAATAAAAATAATAATGCCTGGAGTTAACTCACCAATTAAATTAGATACCCCTGCAATCATTATGTTTGAAAGCTCTTCAGGTAATGTAGAGTCAAGATTAAGGATGGTGTTCTAGAGCATTCACCAACTACATCATTTGTGTAGATACTTATTCATTTAATGTGTGATAATAATACTTTCGTATGTGTATGTTTCTGGTTTTCTAAGTGCGACAAACATGTGTTAGCCATATTTTGAATCCCCATGAAAATTGGTCCTTAGATGAATGTAGCTGAAACCACTGAAATTTAAAGCCCAGCTAGAAACATAGACTCCATCACAACCCACATCCTGTCGTGGCTTTAAAGAACTTTGTATTTGTTTAACACATTGAAGTCACAAGTTTTCAATTCTGTGAATATTTCAATGAAGTGAACACAGATGGCTAGAAATAATAGTTTGAAAATAATAATCTAGATTTTACAAAGTAGTATATTAATATTATGATTATTATTTTATAATTTTATTCTTATTACCTAATTATATGCTATATAATTACATTATATATTATGTACTGTATTTAAGTTTTTAGAGGTGTTCCACATCTGGGACAATGGGACAGAATAGAATGAGAGGTAGTTTTCTTTCCTGTAGAATGAGCCTCCCACATTAGGCATTTATTGAACTCAGGAGTAATTTAGTTGGTGTTGATTCTATAATTTTGCTGAATTACACATTTTGATTTACACATTTTGTGAAATTCTTTTCTAGGTAAGCTTACCTCAAGGCTTTCCTGCAGCTACAACTGTTACTAGGATTTTTTCTTTGATAGTTTCAGTGTAGCCTTCTGGCCTCCTAGATATCAACAAACTTATGTGAAATTAAAGATAACTTATAGGCCAGTTACATTTGCATTTTAACCTATCATGTTCAGGAAGGCAGTGTGGTGCATAATCTGTGTTCAAACTCCAAGATCTTGTGGGTCTCCTACTGTTTATAATTTATAACATTATAAATGTTTGCAACTCTAACATCCTCTGGATTCCCAACAACATGGCCAAGGAGACAGTTTTTGAATATGATTTGCCTTTACACTGAAAGAAGCTTACACACCGATCACAACTGGTGCAACAGGATTGGTTTCTAAGTTTAAGACTTTAAGTAGGCCACATGGGGGGTCCTACGAAGGTTTTGGCCTAAAAACTTTGTTCAAAGCATCCATTACTTCTTACAAAAACAAAGCACACAAATAACAACAAAACCTATCTAGACCAATTAGATTCTTCTGGGGGAGTCTGAATACAAGGACTGTCAAACGATAGTGCACAAAAGTAGAAAGCAACAGAAGTTGAAGTCAGAGCAGTTGAGCCATGGGAAATGAAGACTTCTAGACTGATGCTCCATTCTGAAAAATGACTCAGTTCTTTATAAACTCTGGTTTTATATAGCTGGACTGCTTCCTGAACTGTCTTTTCCCTGTGTTCTGTAAGATTAACTCCTATTGCCCTTATTAGTCTGAGTTCTTATTTTATCCTGAAAGAAACTGGCAAGTTCAAATATCCTTTGTTTGGAGTATGCAGCAACTTCTTATCTTGCTTCCACATACAAAACACATTTTATAAGCTCACAGGTATGCTTTTCAAATAATTTACAAGAGGGTGAGGAATATTTGACTAGGAGAGCAAAATAGTGGGCACAGATATTCTATAATCAGGGCTTTTGAAATTGGAACTTTTAGAGACTATTCTTGTTGATATTATTGGTCCCTTATAAAGCCTGTTCCTTGTAATATTTGCTCCCACATAGTACTTATTTATGTTCCAGGCACTTCCAAACACTTGACTTATAGTAGCTCACTTAATCACCATAGTATACCTATGAGGTAGGTGTTGCTGTGAACATCACCATCTTTACACTTCAGGATACTAGCATCCAAAGAATATATTATATAGCAAATTGGTGGGTCCGATAACTAGGAAATGGTATACTCTGACTACAGAGTTCATTGTCTAATCTCATTGCTATAGTACTGTAGTGACTTAAATTTCCACCATACTCCCTGACTTACTCCTACTAAGGAGGAATTATCATTGCCATTAAATGGTCAATGAATATAATTATCATGTAACTAGCCGGGCGCGGTGGCGCACGCCTGTAATCCCAGCACTTTGGGAGGCTGAGGCAGGAGGATTGCGAGTTCAAAGCCAGCCTCAGCAACGACGAGGCACTTAGCAACTCAGTGAGACCCTGTCTCTAAATAAAATACAAAAAAGGTCTGGGGATGTGACCCAGTGGTCGAGTGCCCCTGAGTTCAATCCCCGGTACCACAAAAAAAAAAAAAAAAAAAAAAAAAAAAATTATCATGTAACTATAAATACATTTCTAATCAGGAATTTGAGCATAATCAATGGCCTTTCATTGAAAAAGGCCCAGTTTTACTTTCGTGTTTGCTAATAAATTGCTTTGGAATAGAAAAGGATGGTGAGAAACATTTCCTCAGCTGACAATGAAGATATAGGATCAATTGCCTTTTTAGTTACATTATATTGCAGGCAAAAAAGATTTGATTAGAAACACCTCTTTGTTTTTCTCAAGATCTCATGGATTTATGAATAAGCATGGTAAGTACAATATACCCCCTGCTCCCCGCTCTCTGCGATTGACTTGCGTCTATATGTTGCACAAAGGCATTGCTTTCTTTCAGCACATATTTGTGGTTAAATGAATTAAATTTCTAACATCTCTCACTAGAGCCCTTGCTTGCTTGACCCGTGGTCCATGATCCATCCACAGCTTCATGATCCATAACACAGCTTCCTCTTTCCTCATCCACTGATTAGCACCCAGCTAGTTTCTTTATCCTGGAGGATCAGGTGAATGAAAAGCAGCAGATGGGCAGAAAAATGGAGAAAGTGATTGAACCTGAAACTGCACAGTGGCATTAGCCACATGGGATGGTTTATCTGTATGCAGACCGCCTTTTTTGTAACCCTAGATAAGGGGAAACCATAGCTAGGAAATGATGGAACTCAGAAATTAAACCATTGCAAGCACTTTTTCTTATCTTTTATTTTTGTAAAGAATAACAAAGGATCCCAGCAGATAAAATCAATGCTTCATATGAAACCCAAATTCACAGTTTGTATATGTGCATTTCTTTTCCAGAGCCACTAATGTTGTTGTGTTGATGCCCTACATTTCCATTCCTTCCCAAGCCCAGGAGAGAAATTCAGAACTTGAATAGACCTTTGAGATCAGTAGTCTAACCCTCCCTCCTGTCCTCACTTTCCCCTAATAAGGAATGTGAGGCCCCAGGAGGTTAACCGACTTGCACAAGGTCAGATGAGCTCAATTGTCTTCTAAACTCCACACGGAACTTTTTCATTTCCAGCTTTAAATTATTTATTCAGTTTTTTTGCCATTTTCACTTCATTGAAATGAACTCTCTCTTCTTGCTATTATATCCTGGAAGCTATTTATCCAACCTGATTTAATTGCATTTTCATGAAATTGTATTACATTTGGCAATTGCTATTACATTTTATATTCTCTGTGTTTTTATGCCCTAGTGCCAACTGTTAGCATCTTTTGTGTCCTTCCTTATTATTAAATTACCCCAGGTGTTTCTTAGGCCAGGTTTACTTATATTATAACCTGGAGTTAAAAATAGTAACATAGGCAGAATATTTCAAATGCTAACTTAGAGTCCGTGAGGAGCAGAAGTTGAAAGCTAAAGGCTATTATTATAACTATTGCAGTGTTTGCCATGTTAGAACAACAATAAGCCTCCTTGCTCTCTGTTTCCAAATTTGCCTCCCATCCTTCCTCTTAGAGAGAGGTCCATTCAGAGAAGAGATTGTCTCCCGGAACTGGCCCTGTCTTCTGAAATTGCTTTAGGAAGTCATTGCAGACATTGAACATTAAGTAAATGAACCCCAATTTAAAAAGGATTTACACAAATTAGATAGAAAAGCTCAGGGGAAACCAAAGCAACCCTCACAGGTCAAAAAGCCTGAGATAGTCTCAAAAATATTTTCTTGTTTTCTTAGTGTGTACATTGGTAAATATAAATGGAGGCAAAGTTTGACAGCTTTTCAGAACAGTTAAAGATTTTGAGGAATAAGAAACAGACACCTTCAAAAGTAAAGAAATATTCATTACAGCAGGAGTTGATAAAATATGTAACCTAGAAAATGTCTCCTTTTTTTTTTTTTTTTTTTTTTTTTAGCTCAGGAGAATAATAGCACTTGCCAATTATAGGAGAGATATTTTGATGCCTGCTCAGGCTTGGACTTTATTTAGATGGACTCTAGTCCAATCCACTGTCAGCTGAATTATATGCACCAGGGACTTCAAAGGCTTTGTGCTCAATGGGAACGTCCAAGATAGAGTGCTGTGAGAAATAAATGATTGTGCAGCATTGCAGGCTGCCAAGCTGCGGCGATCACTTTTCAGTCACTGGAAAAACGTGGTGTGCAAATGGACATCACACTGTGATAAGGGGAAGTCCAAAAATATAGTTACAACACAGTGAGCAAACTTAATGGAGGCAAATCTTTTCACTTTCCTTGGACAGCTGTACTCCGCAGGTGGTGCCTTTTCTGATGGACACAGTTGTGTATGTGGATGTGTAAATATACATGCCTTGAACACTCCTTTCTTACTCAGGTATGTCAAAGTCCCAGCAAAACTTCAAAGAGCTTGGCTGAAATTCAAACTTGCTCCAGAAAGTTACTTTAGCAGTTTTCTATGACCCATGGGTAGGACAGGGTTATCCAAGGGAGCTAGTATTACCTGTGACTGCATTTGGAGGCAGTGACTTCTCCTCTAACATCTTCAGGGAGCAGAAATGTTGACGGAGACTGCCAGATAAAGTACAGAAGTTGAACCACCACAGCTTGTGTTTATTCTACTCAGTTCTCAAACTTCAGTCTGTGTTCTAATGACCTGAAAGAGTCCTTAAAGTATATTGCTGGGACCCATGTTCCATCCCTGAGTGTCTGATTCCATAGGTCTGGCATAGGATCTGGTTGCCAGGTGATGTTCATCCTGCTGGGATGGGTGGCCAGACGTGGAGCACACTGATCTAGGACCTATTCCCATCTGGTTTCCACCTTAAATGAGCCCAGGTGTGTCCCCATTTGCCCAAATCCTCACGTTTTGTTTATGCCAAAGCACATGATTAGACATGCTCAAGATGCAGTTGAACTGTTAGCAGACGTGAATTTTCAAATTTTCCCAATTTCTGAGGAAGGTTGGAAGGAGATAAAATTGTGATGGTTGTTCAAGGGGTTTTATGAAGAAAACCTTTCCTTTTGGGTAGTACTTTGTCATCGTAGGGCTAAATATTAGGCTCAGAAAGAGAAGAACTGGGTTCCTTCTTCCTCCAACTGTCCTCCTTTAATATAAACTAGTAGTCCCTGCCTTTAGGCAGTATAATCTTAGTAATTTTGCTTAAAATAATTATATGGGGGAAAGGTGATCACCAGCAAGGGTCTGTGGCTTTTGTGGAATTTCAAAGTAGCAACTTAGCAAATTTCCAATTAAGAGAACAAGTTTCTGGATAGAAGTTAAATCTAATGAACCAATAACTTACAATAGGAATTAGACAATATAGTCTCACGAAAATATAGCAAAGTATTTACTAGATAAGAAAGGAACATGTGAGAAAACAATGTTCAGCCTCACTCCCTAACTCAAGAAGTTGAATTTGGAGCCAAAAGTTGTTACTTTCTATAGGTTAGGTTGGCAATAAATGGATCCAGTTATCCAGTGTTGACTAGGTTATGTAGAATGAGGTGCCTTTACACTCTGCTACTTTGGAATGTACATTGGAACAATATTCTGGAAGTCATCCTGATAATGATTATCATCTTAGAGACAGACATGGTCTTTGATGACCATGAAATGTTACTTCCATGAATTTACTTTGTATACATACTTGAAAATTTTTGAATGAGGACATCTATTGAAGTAGTATTTAGACTCATAATTAGGGATTAACTTTGCATCAAGAGAGCTATCAACATACACTGATTTAAGAGAAAGGAATATTTCATTGGATGGTTGTTCATGTTTCCTCCCTCCCTCCCTCTCTTCCTTTCTTCCTACCTTCCTTCTTCATTCCTTCTTTCTTCCTTCCCTCCTTTTTTCTTTTCTTAGATCTTCCATTCAGAATGAGCTACCGAAGACTTAATGATATTTAAAATTTTTACATTTATTTATTTATTTTATTAAACTTATTTATTTTAATATATAAATCATGCATGTTTATGGACTATCATATGATGTTTCATATATGTATACATATTGTTAAAACCAGGGTAAATATATCTATCTCCTCAATTATCATTTCTTTTTTTAATATTTATTTTTAGTTGTAGTTGAACACAATACCTTTATTTATTTATTATTTTTATGTGGTGCTGAGGATCAAGCACAGGGCCTCGCAAGTGCTAGGTGAGTGCTCTACTGCTGAGCCACATCCCTAGCTCCAATGATCAGTTCTTTATGTTGAAAATACTCCAAATTCTTCCAGCTTTTAAATACATATATAAACTATATAACTATGTATAGTTATCCTACTGTGCAATAGAAGACAAAAACATTTTCTTTTAGATATACCTTAGTACCTATGAATCATCTTTTCCCCATCTCCATTACTCTCCCCAGCCTCTGGTAACCACCATTCTCTACTCAACTCTTTGAGATCACCTTTTTAAGATTCCACATGTGAGAAAGATCATGCAGTGCTTGTATTTCTGTGTCTGGCTTATTTTAGTTAATTCAGTGACCTTCTGTTCCATCTGTACTATTACAAATGACGGGATTTTTTCCTTTCTTTTAACAGCTGTATAGTATTCTATTTGTGTATATGTACCACATTTTCTCTATCCACTCATCAGTTGAGAGACAATTTGGTTATTTCCATTTCTTGACTATTTTGAATAGTGCTGCAATGAATATGGGAGTGCAGATGTTTCTTCAACATACTGATTTCATTTCCTTAGACTATATGGTCAACAGTGGGAATATTGGTTCTATTTTTTAAAATTTTTAGGCCCTTTCATACTGCTTTCCACACGACTGTACTAATTTATATTCCCACCAACATCATGCAAGTGTCCCCTTTTCTCCACATCCTCTCCAGCACTTGTTGTCTTTTGTCTTTTTGTTAAAAGCCATACTTACTGGAGGGAGGTAATATTCTTTGTGGTTTTGATTGGCATTTCCCTGATGATTAGGATGCTGAGCATTTTTTAAAATATATATACTTGTTGTCTATGTATATGTCTTCCTTTGAAAAAATGTCTACTTAGGTCTATTGCCCATTTTTTAATTAATTATTTGTGATTCTTTTGCTTTTGAATTGTTTGAGTTCCTATTATTCATGATATCAATCCCTTGTCAGATGTACAGTTTGCAAACATTTTCTCTCATTCTGTAGGTTGTTTTTCAATTCTGCTGATTGCTTTCTTTGACCACAGACTTTAAATTGGACACTTGCCATGTGAAGAAGCATGGTGTTTGAGTCAGCCTTTTTGCTGCTGTAACCAAAGACCTGATAAGAACAATTAGAGGAGGAAAAGTTTATTTTGGGTCTCATGATTTCAGAGGTCTTAGCCCATAGACAACCAACTCCATTCTTTGGGACCTGACGTGAGGCAGATCATTACAGAAGAGAGTAATAGTGGAAAGTGGCTCAGGACATGGCACCAGGAAGCACAGAGAAAGAGTGACTAAGCTCAACTCACAAAATATATACCCCAAAGCACGTCCCTAATGACCCACCTCTTCCAGCTACATCCTGCCTGCCTACAACCACCACCCAGTCACAATCCTAACAGAGGATAATTCACTGATTGGGTTGAGGCTCTCATAACCCAATCATTTTGCACTGTCTCACACACAAACTTTTAGGGAAAACCTATATTGAAACCATTACACAGGGTATGCACGAAGGTCATTCTGATGAGGGTGGTGATTGAAGTTTTCATTCTTCTGAAGGCACAGAAGAGGCACTATTTCTGGCAACATCATCCAAGGGTTGGTAACCGTCATGACAGTTGAAGAAAGAATGGAACTGCACCCAGGGGTGGTGGCTTTAGCAGAGAAGCACAACAATGAGGTTTTGGAGTAAATTCCTGTTGAGAAGTCACCAGGTTTCATTGTTAAGCCATCTCATTCAGAAAGACACCTGGTGTACTTTTCATGAATATCATGCTGGTTTAATCATTCAGATTTCTGTTGCTGACAATTGGCATCCTTGACCTTTGTGTACTCCTTTGTGTACTCATTGAGCAAAATATAGAAGGTATATTTAATGCAAAGGCAAGATACAGAATCATGAATACAGTATGCTTGCCCATGAGGCAAAAAAGGATATGTCTTCATATGTATTACAAATTTTAAGATAGAAGGATACACAACAACTTTTAGCAGTGTTTTTGTTTTTACTTTTCATGTTGAACAAATATTCTATATTGTTTAATTGCCATGTAGCGATGTAAAACAAAGTTTTGTAGTAAAACAAAACGTAAAATATCATAAAATATGTAAATATAGCATGGTCACTAATGTCCTAATTGAGGATTTCTAAAGTATTTTATTCCTAGAATTTTAACACTTTGGAGCTCTGATTCCTATTGCATGAAGTCAGTTTTCTTTGCAAGACTTGGTGGACATTAACCAGAGCCCATTCATGATGATGGTTACCTTGCCCATAGCATGTTTGTTTTCTGGTATTGGTGGAGAAAGTCACCCTGCATCTTAATTTCTGACTTTCAAAGCATCACCAATGCTTTGCCCAGTATCACCAGGCCTAGTTTCTTTCCTACAAGGTGGGGTCTCCCATCTGCACTGGCTCCAGTATGGTTGCAAAATATGACTTGATGACATAGAAAGAGGAACGAATCTCCTGTTTGATTTCCTCATATCAACAACAAATCCAATTTAAAAGCAAACAGAAGTATCATTATTTGAACAGCTTCAGGACAGATGGGTGAATTATGTGCCTAGAGAATAAAACACAGTAACAGGAAAACTAACTTTAATTGTACATACACTTTGTGCCAGGTTCTGTGAAGGGTTCTTTCTCTTTACCAATGCTGGGAGGCAGTTCACAGAGAAGAAAGGGCATAGATTTGAATTCTTGATCTGCCTCATATGTGTTGACTCTAGAATTTCATCTGTAGAAAAGAAAAATAATACGTACCTAATATAGAGATACCGTAAAATTTGGAGATAATCTATATGAAGTCCCTAACACAGAGCCTAGAATACAGTGGAAGCTCAGTAAGGAATGGCCTTATTCCCAATATTATCTTTAAAAAGACCTCTAAAGTTTCCTTTAGACTTAATAGAAAATGGCCTCCATGTACTTAATTTTTTAAAATATTTTTTTGGTTGCCAATGGACCTTTATTTTATTTATTTATATGCAGTGCTGATAATTGAACCCAGTGCCTCATACATGCTAGGCAAGTGCTCTGCCATGGAACACAGGTACTTTGTAATATAAAGAATTCATGCTTAAAGACATGGCAGGTAGTATTTGGAGACTTGAAATAAACAGAAGCTGTATGGTCTAAATTTCCCAGGTTGTTTCTTTTAAAATCATCTATATTGTTCTCCCCAGTATATTACAAATATATTAGATGAATTTCTGAGTATAGGAAATTTTGAATATTTAATCTTGACAATACTAGTTATCTCCTCCTCCCACCAAAAAAAAAAAAAAATGGTTAAATAATATCCTTGTTAATCCTAGTGTGAGACAGTATGCAAGATCACAAACATCTTTTCTCCCAAAACTGTCTGTCTCTGAAAGATGTATCATTTATCAAGTTTTAATAAAAACTTTATTAAGGATATTAATAAAACACTTCTATTAACTATTCGGTTTCCATTCTTGCAAGTAGCATAACGTTGCAAACTGTTTTGGGGGAAGATGATGACTCCAGCTTATAGCTCTAAATTATGCTCCGAGCAGAGGAAACAGGGTTGTGTGTCCCATTAAAGGGCCACCTTCTTGAGAGGAGATTAATTAAGATCATGGTGGGACTCTCTGAACCTGCCATCTTTAGAATTTGTGAATTAATATCAGGGACTATCATGGCCAGATACTTAAACTTAGGAGAGAGTCAGTTCAGAAGATGGTAGCTTCAGATTCCGAATAGAGGCTCTGTTGATGTGCCTGTGCTTATTGTGAGTGGTTATAGAATCCTGTTAGAAGGGTGTTAAATAGTTTTCACAGCTTCATAAGGAGTGTCGCTGCTTTGGGGCTCTAGCATGCAACTGAGTTGAGTAATTGATGTCTTCTTATGACTTACAAAAAAGCTTTTCCAATTCTTAAATTGCCTTATTGAAAATACATGTCACAAGTTCCAGAGCAACCAGAACTCCCAAAATCTGATTTGTTTCTTAAGACACTGAATCTTTTATTTTAATAAAATTATATGTATAATATCTTCACTCAGTTACCAACTGAAAATGTGTAAAGAGATAGACTTAAAAAATAATGCCTCTCTCTGTCTTCCATCAGCCTTCCAGCTTCTTCTATAACACACCCCATGTATAATCACTATAGTTGCATATAAAACAAACATGCATTTATATTTTCATTTGCTCTTCATCCTAACATAATAGCACATTTTTATGCTGTTCCAAACCTTGATTTTTTTTTCACTTCATATGCTTAGAAATTTTCTTATAACAACACACGTTATATAATTCTTGTGTTAGGCTGGATTCTGTAAGAAGCAGATACCAGAACCAGGGCAATATTCAACATGAAATGTCTAGAAGAGACAATGTCAGGTAACTGGTAGAGGCTGGGAGAATTAACTCCATGAAGAAAATCTGACTCTGAGTGATTCAAAGAGAGGAAGATAGCTGGTGGATGCATCTTAGATTGTGATCCACTTTGGCAAGAATGTCAAGGAGACTTCACTCAGAGTCCCTGTCAGGGGAATCCCATGTCTCCCAGGAATATGCCTGCCTCAGTGTCCCTGTGATATTATCATTGGCTGGGAGCAACATAAAGAAGCCTGGACTCCTAGTAGATGCCCAGCTGGATGTGTGTGCACAGCAGCTGCAACCTCAGTCAGCTGCACCCACTATAGCTGGAGGTCTGCAAGCCACTTTAATATGCGAAAATCTAACTTTACCGGTAACTTCCATATATGTCTTCTTGTCCAGAACCAAGTCATATGGCCTTCCACACCTGGGGAAAAAAAAAAAAAAAACTGAGGAACTGTAGAACTGAACATACTGTTTAGGGTTGAGCAATATGATGTCACACACAAAAAAGTCATGATCCCATTAGCTAGAAATGCAGGGGCAACGGGTATCAGTGACTGTCATAGTACTTGACACAAGTTTGTTGGGTGAATTAATGAATGTTTTTAGGGGCTGGGTATTAGAGCTCCACAAAATCTTTTAGTCTGCTTGTTGGAATAAGATGCTCTCTCACATTCATCATCCGTGCATTTTCTCCAATGAAAGGAAAAGGGGAAAGAACAAAACAAATGCAAACCCAACAAACAAATATCTCCCTCCTACCCACCTCCAGAAAAAAATATCTATGGTAATAAATAAACTGATCTAAAACTTAGCTTCCTCAAGGCATTTTCACCTTTACACTCAATTTCTGCATCTCTAGGTTCCTATTCCAGAGACTTTCCAGACTTTCCATCAGGTCTCAGGAAGTCAAATGTCACCTTCCTGAGAGGCTTTTGCTGATCACTCCATCTAAATTGATGCTCACCATCACAACCAACTTACATTATCTACCTAGGGTCTTATTTTTTTCATTTATAGTTTACAGAAATCTGGTCTTCCTAGTTTTCATTGATAAATTGATACATGTAAGCAATGGGAAAGTATATTTGAATCAATAGAATAGGATAGACTCAGATCCAAACTTTCCAGAATACTGTCTAGATCCCGCTAGCCTCTTATATCTCTCTCTTCTAATGGATGTCTCTGTTCCAGCCACATTCATTTCTTCCTGTTTTCAGTTTTTTTTTTTTTTTTTTTTTTTTTTTTTAATCTTGTGTCCCTTCTCCTAGGAATGAACTTCATATGCAGGACAAATTCTTGTTTATCAGGTCTCAGGAAGTCAAATGTCACCTTCATGAGAGGCCTTTGCTGATCATTCCATCTGAATTTATGCTCACCATGCACAACCGACTTAGACTATCATCCCAGTTTTTTTTTTTTTTTTTTTTTTTTTCGTTTATAGTTTTTTTTAATATACCCTGGAACATTCTTATGTGATTTTTTTCTTTAAAAAATCTTTCTACCATTCCCCTTCCCTCTTTTGTTCCATTACATAATCCACTAAGTAGTCTTGTACCTCAAATAGACTGTAAGATTCTTTTGGAAAAAAAGAAGCAAAGATGATGATCCTACTTTATAGAAGGATGAAATTCAAAGTATCTCTAACTGGCCCCAATTTCACATTTAGAAGATGACAAAATCTTATTAATCTTAGGCAATAGAATATGTATAATGAATATAGACTTCAAGGTGATACTGCTAAGTTTGGATTCCCTGTGTATACTCTTTGCACATACTTCAATATTATTTTGCTAAGCCTGTTTCCTTTTCCTTCAAATGGAAATACTACTGCTACTACTACTACTACTACTACTATAGTAATAGCAACATTTCTTCATTAGAATGCTGCAAATCTCTTGTTGACACATTTCCTAGGGCTCAGCATAAGTGGCTGTGCAGTGGACATGAGTGGGTATTATTGAGGATTCTGTCTCTGCAGGTCAGTTGTCTCCAGGATGCCTGGCTCGTTCAGGTGAGGGGCACATTGTGTTCATACTGGCAGAAGGGGCAGGACTTGGGTGTTAGGTTAGCAGGGAGATAGAGGCAGGAAAGAGTCATGTGTGTCAATGCTAGGCCCCAGTGCTCTGAGAACTGAATTTTAATCCATTGTGAAACCTGCACAGTCTGATGTCCCTGCCCAGTGTCTTTTAATTCACACCAAGTGCAGAATACACGAGGCTGGGTGCAGTTTGGGTGGTTTCCACATTGTCAGTTCTGTACAAACAAGGGCCACTTTGTATTGGCGAGCATTCCTGCTGGTAGGTAGGTTAGATAGTTTCAAATACACATGGAAAGGAGATTCTATCTCACCCTCTAATCACATCCAAATCTTCTAGCAAGATATGCATTAGTTCCAGCAAGATGCCTATGGTTTCTCTGTCATTTGCCTGAATTGTGTAGACCAGAATAACCTGCTGAAGATTTCTGGGTGACGGTTTACTAAGGAATTCAGGCTTAAAAAATAGTTTCTAATCTGATTATTGGGCACTACTGTTACTGAGAGAAACAGTGCAGTGTTTGCAACTCTCTGGTGTGGCATGAATTCTGAGATGCACCTGCGCATTGGTGACATTGATTTCGATGAATTGTTTTATTCTTGTCGGAATCGATCCATCAGCCAGTGGCCCCCTCATCCCTGGATGTGACTTCATCTTGTCTCCATCTTTTCACTTCTTTCCACCCCCTCCGGCTTGTCAGGAGGAAACAGGTTACCGTGGAGACAGGATATCTAGAAAATGTACGCAACCGCTGCTTCTGATTTTCTGATTCGGTTATTAGGAATCCTGTGTGATTTAAAAATGCTTAGAAAGGCTGGTAATGGATTTCAAAATGAATAATTATGTTTTTAGATATGGAGATATTATGTCCAAAAATGTTTGTAAAATCATTCTTTCCTCTTTTTTTTTTAAGAGAGTAAACAATTTCTGGGTTGCTCTGAAGAACACCCCCACCCCACTTTTATTTATTTTTTTATTTTTTATTTTTTTGGTACATACAGAGCAGAGAGAAATGGATGAAAGCAGCACTCCAGCTTTCTCTCAGCCAAAGAAACTCAAGAAAGTTACTTTCTACTGATATAGAACCTATATCAATTTAGACTGTTTTATTTCACTATTTTGATAAATAACATATGCAGTATTTGTTCTCTTTTTATACAGAGAAAAAGTAGATGCTATTTAATTTTTTTAAGCATTTATTTTTATCATTTTAGGATCTCTGTGTAGATACACACACACACACACACACACACACACACACACACACACCCAGGGCTGCCATGGGTATGTATTAAACACACATATACATTTACTCTGTAGGTAGATGTCATTCTTGTTGCACGTTATTCTCATGAGCATTCTCCCCTATGCCCTGTCTTAAAGGGTAACTTTGTTCTACCACTCATGCATTAGCAACTGACCAGTGGTCACTTTCCAGCGTTAGAGACTTTTAGAGTCAAATGCTTATGGAACCATAAATATCAGACCCTGGCTGCATTCCAAGAATTTCCTGGCATGATAAAAGGAGGGTCAAGCTTCCTACTACAGACAGTGTTGTTTATACAGCCCAGGGAATGCCTAAGTTAACTCTGCTTCTGCAAGGGGATTGACCCTGCAGGCTGTAAACTATTAACTACAGTGTTCCTTGAACCACAAGGAATAAGTGCAAATCTCATTAGGGAGCTTTGTGCTTTAATTCTTGTCATTGAGTCTGCAATTGACCCTACTGCGTGTTCCATTCAGTACTTTAAAGTAAGGTCATTAACAACTAAGGGTGAAGGGCCTGTGCCATGATCTCCTAAGTGACTTGAGCTTAAATGCACAGCCATGGGAACTTCCTTACCTACCTTTCTACTGGATACTTTGGTGGAAACTGAATCCCTACAATTTTCTCCATAGTCTGCATCTTTCTTTATGCAAAAGGCATTTAATCTCTTTTCAAAATTACTTTTACTGAAATGAAAAAGGGGTAAAAAGCTGAATAAGAACAAGGAATTCAGTTCTGCCCAGTGAGTTAAGGTGGAATGCATTCTGCACAAACTTCATTGTTTCCACTGCCTTAACAAGGTGGGATCCCGTGACCAGGCACAGTCAGTGGACCCTGGGGGCATGCATTGGGCATTTTATGTTTTCCTCCATTTGCTCTTCACACAACATTTTCAGTTAAGTTTCAATCCATCCATCTTCTAGTGGGTAGGCAGAGTCTCAATAGTTAACTAGTCCAACTGAAAGAAGCTAGAGGTTACCTGTCTATCCGAGCACACAGCCAAGTTTGTTCTACCAACTGCACTGCCTCTTTGGTGAGCTCATAACCTGACCATCTCAGAACACACAGCCTTCCTGCCTCCCCTCATCTTCACTCTCTGACTCTGTTTTGTTTACCATGTATTTCAAGCCCACAAAAAGATTAGAAAAAAATACATCAGATACTCATTAACTGCCCTAAACCACAACTTATACATTTCAACATTTGTCATATTTCTTTTAGATTAAAAAATTAAGCAAAATATATATTGAAGCACTCATCTCACTCCTCTCTCATCTCCCCAACAAGTAAATATTGTTCCAAAGTCAGTGTTATCCTTATACTCCATTTTTATGTCACCATAACATACATGTTTACTAAAAAAACATACTTTTTAAAAAATTCCAGCTTTTACAACACACATTTTAAAAAATATCATGGTTATTTTGTGAAATTTAAAATTTTACATGGTGATGTTATATAGCATGCATTCTTTATAGCATAGTTTAAAAATCAATATTATTATTTAGATACTTTTCCATGTAAATATAATTCTTTTATATGTGTGTAAACAATTATATTGAGTATACAAATATTTACATGAATA
Source organism: Tamias sibiricus (assembly GCA_025594165.1). NCBI lineage: Eukaryota > Metazoa > Chordata > Mammalia > Rodentia > Sciuridae > Tamias > Tamias sibiricus. Next base: position 81,248,721 of record CM046659.1, read on the forward strand.
TGACACAATTGATCTACCATAGGCCTTAAGCTTATTTACAGCATTTTCCTATACCATATGGTACACAGTGAATGTACTTTGCATGATTTTTTTGTGTCTCTGTTTAAGTCTCCCTAGAGAATACACCTGAAGGTGGACTTGCTGGTTTCTGAGGATACATCTCTTTAATTTTACTGGATATTGCCAAATAACCTTACTAATTTATACCCCTACTTGCAATGAATGACAATTCTCATGTGTCTATATTGTAGTCAATCATTAGTATTGTCAAAATTTTTAATTCTTTCTTCAGAGATAGAATGGAATTTTATGTATTTAAATTTGTGTTTCTTTGAGAGTAAATAAGGCTTAACATCTTTTCTTAAATATGGTAGCTTTCCTCCTTTGTGAACTACCTATTCACATATTTGCTTATTTTTTCTTTTGTATGATTTATCTTTTTCTTATGGCTTGTTGGAATTCTTCACATATTCTAGATATCGATGTTACTTATGGAATACACAATGCAAAAATCTCTTGTTCAGTTCCTTGTATTTTCACTTTGCCATTTGTTACAGAGAAATTTCAACTTTCAAAATCGTCAACCTCATTGAAGCAGTTTGGGTTTAATTATTAATTTATTTGTGTGTGTGTGTGTGTGTGTGTATGTGTGTTACACTTAAGAAATATTTCTTAACTTCAATGTTATAAAACTTTTTAAATATCTTCTTTTAGAATTTTAAAATCTTTCTCTTCTTGTCTAGGCCAGCAATCCATCCAGACTGAATTGTTTCATCTGATATGAGATGAGGTTATTTTCACATTAAGCTCTTAGTTCCAGCATGATTCACTGCAAAGTTAATATTTTGTACATTAAGTTATTCTGCCTCTTCTCTCCCACATAAAGAAGCTGCTACTCTTCACAACTCCAGGGGGCACCATTCTTATGTTCTACATAAATTGTATCATTCCAAACACATAGAACACACAGAATACAATGCTGGATCCCCTGGAGTGTGCCACATAGCTTCCCTGTGTACATCTCCAATATATGTGTTTGCATATTAGTTTCCTAGAGCTGCCAAAACAAATTACCATGAAGTCTGGCTTAAGACAACAGAAATGTTTTGCCTTACTGCCCAGCAAGTGAACAGTCCTAGGTCAGGCGTTGGCTGACCCATGTGTTGGCTAGGCCATGCTTTTTCTGAAGGCTCCAGAGAAACTTTCTTGCCTCTTTCTAATTTCTGGTTGTTTCCAGCAATCTTGGTGTTGCTGGTGTTTGTGGCTTGTAGACACCTCACTCCAACCTCTGTCTCCATCATCACATTACATTGTCTCCTGTGTCTTCACAGGGTTTCCTCCCTAAAACATTAGGCATTGGATTTGGACCCAGCCAAATCCAGTGTGACCTTATTTGAAATATTTACATGTTTTGGTTTGCATTGTGAGACAATGCAAGATTTGGAGGAAAAACAATTGAGTTAGAGCCTTAATCTAATCAGTGAATTAATTCCTGCTGGGATTAACTGAGTGGTAACTGGAGGCAGGTTGGGTATGGCTGGAGGAAGTGGTTCATTGGGGGCATGGCTATGGGTATATATTTCATTTTGGGGAGTGGAGTCTGTTTCTCTCTGCTTCTGATTATCATGTGAGCCACTTCCCTCTCTTCTGCCATGATGTTTAGCCCTACCTGGATCCCTGAGGAATGGAGTCTGCTGTCTATGAATTGAGACTTCTGAAACTGTGAGGCCTCAAATAAACATTTCCTCCTCTACCATTGTTCTGCTCATGTCCTTTAGTCACAGCAGTGAAAAAGCTGACTTAAACATTATATCTCCTCATCATATTCAATGAGGTTACATCCTGAGATTCTGGGTGGAAGTGAAATTAGCTGGAACGGAAGGTACTATTCAACCCAGTGTACTTTGTTTGGGGGCAGTTCTTCCTCTGTACCACTGTCCTATTTTTATTTTATTTTTTTGACCTATGCCAATAACACCTTGTTTTAATTACTGTGGCTTTATTGTTAAGTCTTTAAACATGGTAGAATGATTCCTAAACTACTTCTAATCTTATTCTTGTTCAAACTTTCACTGTTTTTTCTGTAACTTCAGGAACTATAGAATTACTTGTTGGAATATATATATTTTTTAAATTCAGGCATTAATTTCAGATTATTTGATATCTTCATGATGGTATATGTGAATAGCTCCATCTATTTAGATCTGTCTTCTTGACTTTAACTAGTTTCTTATTTCCCCCAGACATGTTTTCCACATCGTTAGTAAAAATTTTTCTTTGATGTATCTTATAGATTTTGTTTCCATCATGAATGAAATTTTTTTTAAAATCATATTTTCCCTATTTGGTTATTGCTATCATTCTTTGTATAACTTTCTTGTATATAGCATTGTTTTTGAATTCTCTTATTAGTTCTAACAGCTGGGCGCAGTGGCACACTCCTGTAATCCCAGCAAAACATCTATCTCTAAAGTTGCTCTGATTTCCTATATGGAAAATTATATTATCTGTCATAAATAACTTTGATTTGCTTTTTGAACCTTGATAATTTTTTTCCTTTCGTGTGTGTGTGTGTGTGTGTGTGTGTGTGTGTGTGTGTGTTTGCTGGGACTTCCACAAAAGGCTTGTATAGCAACAATGACAAAATGAAAACCTGCAATTTAGGATAACTTTTTATTGTCCAGGCATTTTGTGCTGCCATAGTAATGATACATACATAATAGGGTCTCTGCATCATTTATCTCTTAAGTTTCTGTCTTTCTTAGTCTTTCTCAGAGATCCTCACTTTATAGGATCCAGTTATAACTCATTCCGTACAACCAAGAGAAGAAGTATATGATACGGCTCATGCCCCACATTTGGTGAATTGGGAATCAAGTTGTCTTGAACCGCTGGTAGAAGCTTCTGATCCTCAGCATTTTCTTCTGAGATGCTCTTTCTTGGCAAACAAGTGCTGGGAACTTACCTTTGCCTGGTTCCTCTTGTTCTGGATCCACTGTCCTATTAATCTTTGCCAATTCCTTATTCATAGGGGGTGGAATAAGTGAAATAAGTGTACAGAACTGTTTCAAACAGAACCATCCCCCGCAACCCCAATGCTACTACCCATATTGCTCACCTGGCCACACATTTCCCCATGACTAGACTAGTAATTATCATTTTTTTTTTTTTTATCTCTAACACTCCAGAGGGTAAAAAACAGTGAATCACAATAAAAATCAATAGCTACTGATGAGCAGCAGCTGGTGGGAGGTGAGCATACATCAATCTCAGGAGAACTAAAAATAGCTGGGCAAATGCTCCCAATATCCCCAGGTAATTCTAACATGCCTATTTTTTCCTTCATTTAAGGCTTACTGACCTTGTGGAACTTATTTCCTAGTTATACTTACAGACTCAGAATCCTCGAGTAGCAAAATATAGGCAAAAGGAATCAGCCTGCTCAGACTTTGTGGTTGGGACTGCTGATAGTTTACCTTTTCACTATACCAAGTATATTCCTGATGTAGCCCACCGCCTCCCAGAGCTTTTGATACAGCAGGAGGTTTAAGGCTGAGCTCCTATAGTTGTTGGGAATAGCTAGAGAAATCATTTGAAAAGTTTATAAAGAAACACATTGAAAGTAATAATTGATAATTATAAATTCTGCATTGCAAATATCTTAAATAATGTAGAATTACTTTGAATTTGTAAGGATTTTATTATCTTTAATCTCTCTCTCATTACTATGCTATCATACATAAGGAACAGAAGTCCTTCTGCAAATCAATTTAGCCTCTCACTTCTTTTCAGTGCATACTTCTTGATTGTATAAAATGCTTCCCTATGTTTTGCAGTTTCAAAACAATTATAACAAATCTAGTCATTAAAACTGAGATATAATATTTTGATATGCATGGGTAGTCTTGAATAAATTTACCCAAAGCAATATAGAAAATACTTTATGGTTTAGCATATGCCCAATGATTAGAGGAAACTTTTTTCTTTCTTTAATGAAAAAAACATAATGTTTTATTATTTAGCAGCTTTTATTTTACAGCCTGAGAATTATATATATTGTTTGGTGGTTTAAATTTCTAAAAAATAAATCTCATTGGAATCATAGCTAAGGAAACAAAAAGGTAAACGAACAGAAAGAGCAGTACAAATATGACATTTTCTGAATAATTTTAATATATATTTCCCTTGATCCTTCTATAATGGAAACTGTTGTGGTGACAACTGCAGAGGTTATTCAGACTCATCCAGACCTGGGTTTGAGAGTCAGGTCCTCAGTTTTCCAGGAAAGTAACAAAGAGTGATGTCTTAACCTCTCACAGTGTCTCTTTCTTCACGGACACATGAGGAGCTACTGAAATTTTAGGGAGCCACCGTAAGGCTTAGGGAAAATTTCTGAAAAGACCCTGATACATAGTGGTACTCAATCAATGGTAAGTATGGTCTTTCAGCTCTTGTTAAAGGAGTATAATACAGTTGCCATTTTCTTTTATTTAAAGACTGGAATATGAATGAAACTCATTTTACACTTATTGAATGCATGCCTCATCTAAGAAATTAAGCACTGAAGCCACTTAGCAAAAACCTAGAAAATGCTGTCCCTCCCCCGGTAGCTCATAATCTAGTCACAGGGGACAAAATCAAGACACATAAGGTAACTGACATTCCAAAAGCATAACTGAATGATTAATGAATTATTGGTATCTTGTAATCTCAAAAACCATGAATAAATAAATCAATGAGTTGAGAGAAAGATCATATCCTCAATGGGACGTGAAAGCTTTATTGAGGAGGTGCAATTTCTTAGTAAAGTCTTGAGAACTGGCTTGGATAGATAGATGCAAGGAAGAACATTCTTTTTAGCAAGAATGTGAAATAGTGTATGTTCAGGTCAAGAAATTTACAGCAGATCACTTTAACTCAATACTGTATCACCATTTTCATGAAAGGCATATTTTTAAGAAGTATTTCAACAGCATCTTAAAAATTACACTTTTGGAGAAATAGATATAAAAAAATTAACCTAATTGATTTGCTTTCTTTTAAAATTTACTCAAGTAAAAACAGAAGTCTGGCTAGAAAATCTGGTTGGGTGTCATCAATGAAATGAGTTTTGAATTAAGGTGACAACTGACTTTTAGCAGCCATTTGCAATAACTGAAGACCAAAGATGACGTCAGCACCTCCTGCAAACAATTTCTCCTATTTATTTGGGGGAGTTCCTGTATTGGTCCTCCATGTTTGTTCACAAGAACAGGACAATAGCTGTCACCTTAAGGACTACCATGTTTCTTTTCCTCTACTAAATCTGTCCTTTACCAAAGTCATTTTCTCTCAAAGCAGAAGCTACTTTATTTTTGCCATTTCTGTTCTTGCTTCAGTGAGATCATCAGTGGCCATACCAAGGATGTTTTATCCCTCTTTCTCAAAGCTACCACTCCTCAAGGTATTAAAAATAGCTGTATTTTGTGCATAGATGAAAGAAAGGCCCTCCACCTGGATCTGAGTCATATTTTGTTTCTTGAAACAAAAACAATACTATTTGTGCTCTGCATCTGGAAAAGTTTCTCACAGAGCACCACTTTTGGTATTTTCTCAATTCTTCAGTTCCTATAACCAACTTTTAATGACTTACACAAAAATAAGTGCTTCAGACAGACAGATGGATGGGTAGACAAACACAAGCAATGCAAAACAAACCATATTTGCTTCAATGGATCAAACAGCAATTCAGGCACAGTACCCTCTATTTGCATATGGACAACAAAAGTGCTACCACCCTCCTCTCCAAGAATTTCTCATCTCTTCCTCCCATCCAACCCTGAAAAGACAAAATAGTATGGGTTACCTTTGGCTTAGCTGTCTTATCTAGTCCATACATATTAATTCATTTTTCTTATTTTATAGTCTGAAAAATTTAATATATGCATAACTCAAAGGCTCATCCAAAGGAATTAGTATTTCCCAATGTAAAGTATATATACTTGTAAATGAAAAGAGATAAACTTTCAAATGTGTATGAGTGTTTTTTTCCAGCTTTTATCTGTAAGCTGCCTGTCGTGGCCAGCCACAACGCCGCGGGAGGAAAACTCTCGGAGGCAGAGTAAAGATACTACTACTTTTACTTCTACTTTCTTAGAGAGAGCTTAGAGAGAGAAAGAAAGATTTTTCTTCTTCTTAGAAAGAGCTTAGAGAGAAAGATTAGAAATAGCTTTTTCTTCTTCTTCTTCTTAGAGCTTAGAGAGAAAGATAGAGCTTTTCTTCTTAGAGCTTAGAGAGAAAGAGAGAGAGCTTGAAAGAGAGAGATTTCTTCTTTAGAGAGAGAGCTTAGCTTTTAGAGCTTCTTTCTTCTTTCTTCTTTCTTCCTCGAGAGCCTCGGCCTGACTCTGACCAGCAATTACTTCTTCTATCTGGTTTCTCTTCTGTAACCGCTCTGCCTACATTCTGGCCGTTCTGATTCTTTTCTTCTTCTCTGACCCGAACTCTTCTTCCGACCGAGCGACTGCATGACTGACTGAATGAATTCATTCTTCTCCTGATTCCGACCGCTTTCACCTGGTTATATACCTTTAGCTTTAACAAGGACACGTGCTTACAGCTCGAGCTTACAGGTGCGTCATGCAGTGTTCACGGGCATACAAAGATTCTTTGGATAATGTATTACTATCAGGTGGAAACTAGAACATCTTTTATGGCTCTCAGCTAACTGCAATCTTTAGCTATCTCCTTGATTATAGGCTCCTTCATTTATCTTCAAATTTCCCTCATAAATTATAATTTACACCTGGCTCAGTGGAACACACCTATAATCCCATAGCTTGGATTGGGAGGATCTCAAGTTTAAGGCCCTGCTCAGCAAAGTAATTAGTGTCAGTGGAGGCAGGAGGATTGCAAATTCAGAGACAGCCTCAACAACTAATTGGTCCTAAGCAATTTAGTGAGATCCTGTCTCAAAATAAAAGACAAAACAAAACAAAACAAAAAAGCCAGGGCAGGGGGATATAGTTTAGTGGTAAAGCACCCTTAGGTTCAATCCCCAGCACCTAAATAAATAAATAAATAAATAAAATTAGGATTTGCGTTTCTACCAATGTACATCAAAATATTTTTCAAATTAAGATTTTTTCCTATGAAATACTCAGTTTATATATTTGACTCTTAAATGTTAATTTTCAGAAAGACTTAATTGCATAAATGTTGCTAAGTTTAAGTGCTAAGGATTTGAACAAGATAATGTTGTTTCTAATGCTGCTAGAATCATGGCTCTGTTGAAGTACAACTGATTTCTCAGATTCTGTGAGTTCCAAAAAGTTATGGAAATGCTTCTAAAAAGTATTGGCAACAATTTTAAAAAGACAAAACAAAAAAATAAATAAATAAAAGAAAGAAGGATCTAAATTCACTCTCTCCAACAGAATCTACATTAAGAAAAATGTCTGGGTATGGAAACATTCTTTGCAATATTGAAAGGGTGATATGCATTATTTGGTTAAATCGTACGTATCAGGAAGGAAGATTGCTAATAAGGAAGATGCTCAGTGCTCATTCTTCTTACAACAATAGACTCAAATGAATAATTGCATGATAACAGGAGATAGGGCTTCAGTTTATCATAGAAATGCTCTTAATTAGACTTGCTACACATCAGGTTATGTCTCATCTGAATTATCCATGTATTATTGATAAATGTTATTGGATTATTTTACATATTGTATATTCATCTTGGGCTGATCAAGGGTTAGTTGTGCCTTGCAATTTGCCAACTATAGTTGGTTAGTTGGTTCACTGGAGTTCATCAGCCCCCAGTTCTAATTCAGGATGTCATTGAGGTATGAATATATTAGGTTATTCTGCAGCCCAGAGGTTGATCCTTTATTAGCTCTTCAGTATTTGATAATTATAATGAAGATCACAAAACTGCAAGATCTAATTAAGTTTGGAACTTTCCAAAATTGACTTTCTGTAGAAAATTTCATGCTGAATGAATGTGACAATCCAGAAAATTAAAGAAATAGCCTCTTGCATGACTATATTTCATTTCCCTCTTCATACACGGAAGCAGAGAATCCTGGGGCTAAAAACAAGGTTGAACAACTTCTCAAATTAAGAACAATTTTGCACATGGCCAAGATTTTAATGTCTATCTCAGCCAGGAAAAGTTTGTACATAATAATGTTTCCCATAGGTTTAGACAGTTTAATTTTCCAAGTGTATTTACCTGTGTTGTTTTGCTTTCTCCTCACATCCTATGAATTAGGTAGGTGGAATATTGTGATGCTCTCTCAGAGCTGTGTGGCTTTGCACACTAAACTAAAAGACAGGTGTTCAATTAGTAGTAAGTTAACTTTTTGTGTCACTGTTTCTTCTGAACAGTAGGGATGATCATACTTCACAGGATTTTTGTGTGGATTTGAGATGATCCACTGAGTCTGACTTTTCTAATATGTGTTTATAGTGATCCCCTCAACTATGGAGCCTGGTTGTGTTTGTGCTAGAGTCTTGCCCTAGGCAGTGTTTGGTTTCCTGGCAAATGTTCTGGACTGTGGGATTGAGGTAATACAAAGATCTCCCAACAATATTTGCTCTTAGGATTAGAGTCAGCAGCAACCAATTTAACTGCATTTTCTTTCCTGAATACAAATATAGCTGAGAGAGCTAACTTTCAATCACCAAATTTCCTACAACTTTTGTCCAGAAAACTCACAGATCTGTTCATTCTGCCTCCTGTTTTTCTAACATAAGAGGATAGACCATCTCAGAAGATGCCTGGTTCTGATAGGTTAAATTTAAATGTGTGTTGTACCCTCTGCTCTTCAGCAGGAATCATCTGAATTGTTCTCCAAGTTAGATTCTGACTGTGCAGACTCATCTTCCTCCTTTTCCATTCATCAGAACCCAGAAGCCTGAATTTTTGCCAATGTGGTGAGCTTCCAGGGCCTCAGAAGGACACTTTAACATAGCTCCTCTGTGTTCAACCTGCAGCCCAGCCTTTCATTACTAATGTCAGCCAACTCAAGAGAGACTGATTCTTTTGCAATGTCAATTATGAAAACATCCCTGAACAGAATAATTTGTTATCATGTGTGACTGTTTTTTCCTGGGTAGTTTATCAGTTTGTCTAAATGGGGAAGAAATTTGAGGAAAATCTGAAATAATATGCAGAGCAGACGAATTTTCATTGTGAGGTGTCAAAGTACAAGAAGGTCTTTAATTCACTAGAGACAAGAACTCAGGTTCTGGGAAGCATGGGGACTGGTGGGTGGAGAAAGCTGGTGTTTAAGGGGGCGGTAGGGTGGTGGAACAGCACCACCATGCTGATATCAATCAGTATGATATCCTCAGGCCACTGGTCATTGGGCTTCTTCTTGACATACTTCTTCTCTTGCAGGAAGCAGGAGGCCTTTCCACTCGTGCTGACTCTGCTCTCATCAAGGCCACTGCCAATACTTACTTTGGACTCTTGGCATAAACATATGTAGGATCACTCTATGTAAAGCAATATTTTGTTCTCCTGGGCTTTCTACTTCCCTTGGTCCCAAGACATTTTTTTTTTTTTTTATTGTTGTTGATATGAAAAAAATTGGGAGGAGAAAAATTCATTGCTTCACCTTGGCCTTTACACTTTTCTCTGTGCTCTGTTTTCTTCTCTGCCTTGGGAATCCTCAGCTATCACATTGAAGCAGGTACCGCCAGGGCCTGCATTCTGATGTGAGATAGAGAATAACAATTCATTTACAACTCCATATATTAGATAAATATGTTCAAATGTTTTACTGCACTATGTTTTGCCATTCTTTTATTCAACAAATATTTATTAAACTCCTAATCTATGCCAGGAACTGTTGTAGGTATTGGGGATACATCAGTGAAAAAAAGATGAATAAACATCCTTGTCCTCATGGCTGCTCCTCTATTCTAAGCAACTACCTAATGTTTATATAACACTTCCTATGCACCAGGCGCTTTTCTCAGTCTTCCACATATGGGTTCCTCCAGGTTACATGTGGATAGTATACTCCTCAAACTGCAAATGAGGAAGTAAAGGAAAGTAAGTTGCCCATGATCTCACTGCTGGTAAATGGGCCCAACTTACATAAAGGGCAGTAAGAGTGTATGGTGTTTCCACATTTCGGATCTGTTGTGATGATTAGTCTCCAGGGACTTCTCCAAAAACCAGTAGAGCTCTTCAGAACATTGGAAATTGTCCTGTCTTCTTGTTTTTCCATGAATGTAGAACATATTTTAAGAGGTGTGAAGTGTTAGGCCTCATATAAAATCCTAAAAGCATTAAATGAAAGAGAAGTAAATAGTCAAAAGTATATGCTGTATTTTCAGATGGATTAGGTCACAGAATGCCTAACACTTTGCTGTTTTCTTCATATAAATGTTTAAAATTTTTAAAAATGGAGAAATCAATCTACTGTCACCCATAGATTAAAGATTCCTTGGTAATCTGTCAAATTGCAGATAATGTTAACCAAGAAGCCAGCACTCTACCATGTTATGGGTTATTCTCAGAGAAATAACTGGCTAGACTGCTACCAACATTGTGTGAACAGCAGGTTTCTGGAGAAACTACTCTGACTAAACCAAATATGCTAAAATGTCCTCTCAGACCAGAGTTTAGTATTAAATTTCTAATTTTTGTAGTTTTCATTACTTGAGAGACTTTATTAAAAAAAAATCCAATCATGTATTAGGAACAGTTAGAACCATTGTCAACTAAACTTTCAGTAGTTAATTGGCAGTATATTTTGCTTTAAAAGTCTGTGGTTAGAAACAATCAAAACTTTTTTTGTGTGTTTGTTTGTTTTTTAAAAGGACACAATAAACTTAGAAGAAAGGTTATCCTGTTCACTTCCCAATCTTGTCTCCCTAACAAAATCTTGTTTGTCCTCCTCATTAGAGTATAGGGTCTACCAGGAGTGGGCTTTATTTTGCTCATTGCTGAATCTTTACTGCTTAAGCAGTCTGGATACAGAAGTGCTCAATCCACATCCATTGAGTAAATGGCTGAGTGAATGTCAGATTAACAGAAGTAATATACAATTGCAGATTTCAGGCACATTGACAAGGTTCTGAACACTTGGCCAAGATTCCTTTTTCTGATAAGACTGTTACAACAGTGGGTTTTAATTTTATTATCTTTTATAATTACAATCCAAAACATAGGATTTTAATCTCAGTAACAGTAGTAACAGTAGGAGTATTTTTTTTTCTTGAACCAGTATTGAATAAGTACCAAATGGATTGGCAGGCAAAAGAAAGAAAGAGTGGGGGGAAAAACAGCAGTGAATTAAGGGAAAAGTAGGAAGTACTGCATTACTATTATAAAAATCAGGCCAGTTATATCACTTAGAGAATGGAAAGAAAAGAATAGAGAAATATAGGGAAAAAAGGCACATTCTTTTAAACCTATGTTTTAACCCTTTTGGGCCCACTTTTGAACAGTAGGCTCATAATGAGTGTTTATTGACTACTTCATTGAATTCTACTCTTATCCTATAATAAAGTCCCCATGCTGTGCTATAGGTCACTAAAAGTTAGTCCTCCTACATAACTGAAACTGTGTACTTTTTGATCAACATCTCCTCTTCCTCCACTCTCCCCCTATCTCTCTCAACAGCTCATGGTAACCACTATTCCCTTCTCTACTTCTTTGAACTTGATTTTCTTAGAGTCTACATATGAGATCATGTAGTATTTGTTTTTCTGCACCTGACTTATTTCACTTAGCATAATGTCTTCCAGGTTCATTCAATGTCATTTTTTCAAATGACAGAATTCCCTTCTTTTTAAAGGCTGAATGGTATTTCATGATATGTATATACTACGTTTTCTTTATCCATTGATGGATACTTAGGTTGCTTCCACTTCTTGACTATGGTGACTATAGTTGATAATAACATTGCACATTTCAAAATTGCTGAGAGAATAGATTTTAAATCTCACCACAAAAATATGATAAGTATGTGAAGTGATGAATATGCTAATTAACTTGATATTATTGCACAATGTATACATATAGTAAAACCTCACATATATATAATTATTACTTATCAATTAAAAACAAAAGATAAAAAGGAATTAAAGATAAATATTTTATTTTCACTATGGGTCATCAAGACCCACTTCTATTAGCTGTTAAGAGTTGATATGCAAATTATCATGTTCAAAATTCTTTTATCACTTTGTTTTGTTTTGTTTCAGTACTGGGGATTGATCCCATGGCCTCATGTATATATCTCTTCACCTCTTATACTACCTCACTGCCCCATTTATTCAGTACTTTATTCAGTCAATTACCAATGCAGTAATGGTTTGTTGAGTGTCCATCATATGCCAGACACTGTGTTAAGCACTTATGATTAGGATATAAATGCCCTCAGGACAAAACACACAAGAACATAGAAATGTTTGACAGGAATGATGTTGCTAAGAAACAGTGGAGTGCATTGCATGGGCTTTCAGGGTCATAGAAACCAGAGTTCAAATACTTTTTTTATAATTATTTATCTGGGTAACCTTGAGCTTGGGGTTATGTTTTTGTTTTGTTTTTAGTGAGAACAGGTTTAAGCATTTGTCACAATGCCTGCCTACACTTAGGAAGTGCCCCATAAATGATGGTGATCATGGTCATTGTGATGATGCTCCAAAGAACTGTGCCTGGGTCCAAGGGAAGCACAGGTAACCAAGATCTAGTTTTGACTTGGAGAAACTTAACTAAGATGGAATTTAAACTGCGTTCTTAGAGGGTGTGTCCTTGAGCACTTAAAGGGAGAAAATGTTTATGCTAAGGCCTTAGAAGTATGAGAGGGCTTGACAAGGCCAGGACAAGGATGCTTGATGGGAAGGGGAAGAGGATGAAGCTGGAGATATGAAAGTAGTCAGAATGTGAGGGGCCCATCACGCCCAAGATACACGTGACATCTGGAAGATGGTGGAGTGGCACTGAAAGATTTTGAAGCAAGTTAACATGATTATTGTTTAATTTAAGAAAGCACCCTCTTTGCAGTGTGGAAGGTTGGTTGGAACAACATCAGGAAGGTGAAACATTTAAGTTGCAATTTTCTTAAAATCTTTTATATCATATCAGAATAACACTCTGTGTCTATCCATCCACCAAACATGCTTGTATATGCATAATGAACATATGATAGCATAATCACATACTATGTACATCATAAAACATACACAAAGAGAAATTTTCAAAGCATGCCATAAAGTTGGAAATCATGCAATATTTTTCTGCTATGCTATTTTCTGCTACAATTAAATGGAAAATTAATACAATTTGGGAAAATATAGATGTTAGTTCTTATTTCAAAATCTCTGAAAGGTACTTATATACTTTGTATACAAGCAGTTGTATGTAAAAAGATGCTATACTTGTGCATTATGAATAAGTAAATAAATAATTTTAAAAAATCTCTGTAATTTTGAAACTTTCTGAAACATTGTCAGGTATGGTTACCTTTTGTTATGTATACTTAGTTCATCTGACAAAGAATGTGTTCTAAAAACAGAGGATGATTTGTTTTCATTTCTCAAGGTTTTCTTCTGCTTGTTCCTTTAGAATTATCCTTAGTCTATGTTGTTTGTTTTGTTCTTGTTTTTTGTAGAAAATTATCTAAAGCCTAGAGCTGATCATATCTCAGTGAGATAGTATGATGCGGAAACCCACTTGCTAAGGTGTGTGATGCTTGGGATATATTGAAGGTATAGATATGTTAACTCCCCCACATTGGGGAACTCTCATTATTTCTGAAGATTCCTTGACAGTCTGACATGGTATTTGAACATCTGATGTGCAGACTAAGGGCACAATTGGATAAATTTGCATATCACCTATTTCTCATTTTTTTCTAACTTTAAGATCAAAATAACTAGAAGTAGAGCAATCTAGTATTTTCTCCCCACATCTCAAGGATTCATAATAAGAATTCCTGAAGTTCACATGCATACTTTTGGGCTCAGTACCCTAGAGGATACCAGAAGCGAGCTGTGAAAGGCAAGATATGAAGACACACACACACACAACACACACACACACACAACTCACACACACACACACAAGCATATATGGAGAATGAAGTGGATATGATGCTAAGAGTAATAATCCTTTAATGATTGTTGTTCAATTAACTGTTTCCTTTTTTAAAATTTCTACTCTTTTGGTCCACAGTCTGCATCTGAACTATAGCAGGTATATTTGTAATTTCAGGTTATTTTGATTTTTTATTTGTATTTAATTATACTTCCAAAATATTATACTGATGCATGCATTGTGAGATATAAACAATAAAGAACTAATTCATGACAAAATTTTAAAATACTTTTAAAATACATGACAAAATTTTAAAAAGCTTTTCAGAACTTTTAAAAATAAAAAATATAGAGAGGCTAATTAATGTCATATTTTAAAAGAATTTTGTGTTTCTTTACTGAAGATTTAGAAAAGCATGTACTTATTGAAAATACTTGGCAATTTGTACAGGAGAATATGACAGAATCTAAATCTGGTCTGAAATTTTAAAAATATATTAAGTTCTTGATACTTTGTATTTATCATATATGCATATATTACATTTACTACATTATACATTATGCATATATATGCATTATTTATATTAATGTTATGCTTATAGTTTATAGATCATACACTTTAAAATTTTATTTTTCTTCATCCTGCCATTTATTTTTTGATCTTTTCTTCAATTACAAACATTACAGCCAGAACACACAAAGAAGAAATAAGAAGACATAGCTCAGCAATGTAATCGACCTTACTCAGCAGCTACGATAGCAGTAGTGGAAATTAATGTTTATGTCTGATTGTTAGCTTATCAAATGCTTTCTCATGTATATTTTCATTTAATTCTTTCACATTTCTGAGGAAGATATTAATATTATTAATACTATATACCCATCATAAAGATTAAGACCCATCAAGGTGAAGCGATTTGCTCAAATGCTTTGTGTCCAATAAGTGTAAGAGCTGGGACTTGAAATCTTATGACTGCTTTTTCCCAAATAGCATTTTGTGTTCTCTTTGTGTATCACATTATGCTATAAGCTTTCCCCATAATTAGCGGGGAATTTGGGGGAAAAGGTAGTTACGCCTTTCAAAACTCTATAAATGTTTAAATATGAGCCATATCAAACTACAAAAAACTATTGAAAATAGTGTGATAGGCAACTATTAACTAATCAAACATCAGTTTAAACAGTCATTAATGTTTTTAAAATTCATTCGTGTCTCTAAATGCATAAATTGATACTGTGTAATATTTAAATCTAAGGCTCTTGGTCTCATTCCTTCCCCTGCCTGCCTTCTCATCCCAGAGTTATCCTAAAGTTACAACATATTATTCCCACACACACTTACACCTTAATCATTGCCCTTTTGTAATAAATACTATTATTGGGCATTTACAAAATTGTGGGTCATAATGTCATCTATTTTAATTGGTAATTTGCTTTTTTCAATGCAACATCATGAGTGTTTATTTCCTTCTTTTGCAATCCTGTTTAGAATTCCATTGCATGGATAAGATGCACTGCATTTGCCTAACTGAGGGCAATGTGGGGCTTATTTTTCCCTGTTTCAAGCATGGCTACAGGAGTGTCCTTTATATGTGTACTGTCACATACAATTGAGTGACTTTTAATGTAAATATCTAGGAAGAGTAACTCCTGTGACTTAGAATATGTACATCATCAGCACCATAAAGAAGTTCCAAATTACTCAGCAAAATGCTGGTGCCAATTTATATTCTCATCAGAATTTTCATATTTCAAAGTACTTATTTTTGTGGTATAATAACTTACTTTTTTTTTTTTTTTTTCAGTGATGGGGATTGAACCCAGGACTGCAAACCCACACATTTTCTTCAACCTAATGGATATGGAGGGGTGTTTGATTGTTTAATTTTCATTTCTTGACTAGGGAAGTTGAGAATTTTTAAATACTTTATTGACAAATTATTCTTATTTCTGTGGTTTTTTTTCCTTATAATTTTACCCACTTTTTTCAATTGGTTTAAATGTCTTTTCAAGACAGTTAATTTTCAACCAATTTTTAAAAATTGGTTTATGTAAGTATTTATACATTCTGGAGTATACTTTTTTAGAATATGGATTGTAAATATTTTCTATTTAGAAACTAGTATTTTTACTTCAATTATTTTGCTTTATAAATTATTCTAATTTAAAAGTAATATTTATCATACTTCCTCTATGAACCTTGGTTTTTATGCTTTGTTTTGAAAAACTTACTCCTCTTTTCTGAAATTCTTTCACAGAAATCTTTAAATCCCATTGACACTGAAAGCTCAGGCCTTGTCCCCAGTACTGATCCAGTAACAAGGACACAGTTTTGAGAAAAAGGAAAACGTAGTTTTATTGCTTTGTTAGCAAAGGAGAAAGGCAACAGACTCACATCATACATAGGCTGCCATTCTAATTGTTAGGAGAAACAGATGGCTTTACAAAAGGGGCACACAAGGGCTGCTTTCCAGGAACATTGTCAGTAGATCTAATTAACGTTGAACTTGTATCTGAAAGATCTATCTCTGAAAGATCTTGTATCTCCAGATTAGGTCTCAAGTTTCTTTACTGATTTGGACAGTGAGCAGAAGGGCAGATAACTTGACTTAGGACAGAAAGAATGTTAATCTTATTTCCCCCACAGATGGGGAGAGGAAGAAGGAGAGAAGGAAGGGGGGAAAAGAATGACAGTTTTAAAATAAATTGCTAATGATCCAGCAGTAAGGTTTCTATTCAAACATGAAGCAGACCCCTATTACACCACTTTCTTATTTAAAATAACCTCTGTTTTCATTTTTGGGGTTCCAGGGATTGAACCCGGGGACACATTATCTCTAAGCCACGTCCCCAGCCCATTTTTTATATTTTATTTAGAGACAGGGTCTCACTGAGTTGCTTAAGGCCTAGCTAATTTGCTAAGGCTGGCTTTGAATCTGTGATCCTCCTGCCTTAGCCTCCTGTGCCACTAGGATTACAGGCGAGTGCTATCATACCTGGCAACTTTTATTTTCTTCATGATGATGCCAACTTAACACCAAGCATTTAGCTAGGCATGGTGGCACAAGCTTGTAATCCCACTGACTAGGGAGGCTGAGGCAGGAGGATCACAAGTTCAAGGCTAGTCTCAGCAACTCAGTCAGGCCCTAAGCAATTTAGTGAGACCCTGTCTCAAAATTAAAAAATAAATAAATAAATAAAAAGGGCTGAGGATGTAGATCAGAGTTCAGGCACCCCTGGGATCAATTCCCAGAACAAGCAAGCAAACAAACAAACAAACAAACAAAACCCCAAGGATTTAAAAACTTTAAAACAAATGCCTAGAGAGAAGTGAATCTGAAGAGGTCATATATTATATGTTCCAACCATATGACATTCTGGAGTAGGCAAAATGATGGGGACAATAAAAAACATTAGTGGTAGCCAGGAAGTTGGAGGGGAAGAAGGAATAAATAGAACACAGTACAGTGGATTGTAAGGCAGTGAAACTACTCTGTATAATAGTGCAATAGTAGATACATGTTGTTACACACTTGTCAAATACATACATAGAATGTACAATAGAAAGAATGTGTAAACTGTAGACTTTAGTGAATAGTAATGTACAAACCCTGGCTCATCAATAGTGACAATCAGCATATATGGGAACTCTTTCTACTTTTATTTTCTGTAAACCTAAAGTTACTCTGAAAGATAAAGTCTGTCAACTCTGAAAAATGCACAGTCTAGCAAAGAATTCTCCTTTCATATATGAAAGTGATTGAAATCCTTAAGAAAATATCAGAGAATTTTTTATAATTCATAAATAAATGATCTAGTAACTAGGGTGCCCAGGCTAGTACTGGTTTATGCCTCTTGTCCTGCAGTAATTAATAGCACCCTCTATTGCTCTCATAAAATGTCCCATTTAGGCAATAAATTATATGATGATTCTTCTGGTAACCCTACAGGCTGGAGTTTCAAATATGAGTTATGAACGTTTCTTTTTCAGTAAGCAGGTTGGAGGATGGTTATAGATGTTTCCCCAGGATTCTTCATTTTTGGTTTGAGAAGAGGCTTGGTTTTCAGCATGATGATTATTCACTGGTGCTGGGCCCATAAATGACAGTTATAATTAATTACTTGGGAGAAATCATAGTTAATGCTAGAAGACAAGTGTGGTATCAGTGGAGGCATGTGCTAGAAAGCAATAGGTCTTATTCACTGGGAGAAGAAACTGAAATATTTCTTCTTGATATAAAACATGAATATACATTGTCTATTCTTTGTTCTGTTCTGCTCTTTGCCTGGCCCCAGCTCTTATATAGGAGTAAACACCCTAGGCTCCATTACCAACCCTGCTATGTGGTCTGAGATGAGACATTTATTTCTTGAGCCTAAGTTTCCTCACTTGTGGAATAAGGCATTTGAGTCAGATAATCTTCTTTTAGTTATAAAATTGCATGATTATATGTGCTATGTTTTTTAGATATGCCAGTAGAAGATAAGGGTAGTGAGAGATAAGGTTGGAAAAATAAATGATGCAAGAATGTGGAGGGTTCTGAGATCTTGGGACTTGGAACTTGCACTTTTAACTGTGAGAATCTGACTGGCATAGAGCAAATCTTCCCACTTAGAACAGCTAGAAATCAGATAAAATTCAATAAAGAACTGTTTAAAGGAATTAGAGAGAGTCAATCAGTACTTGAGAAGCCATGATTGCACAGAAAATGGAACCAACAGCCTATGTTTTTCTTATCTCTCTTGGAAGTTAGTTGATTCCTAGTGCCAAGTGTAAGGCAGAGAATCTGGGGAGAGCTCTCACTAGGAGCCAGAGGAGTCAGCAGAGCTTTGGCAATCATCTGGATATAGAACAACATACTAAAGATCTAAATTATCAAGCAACCAGGGCTTAGAGTCCAGAACCTGGAGTGAAGAGAAACAGGGAATAAGCCTAACTCTCAATATTTCTCAGTGGCAGGCTCATGCTGAATTCTTATGCTGCTCAAGGTGAGAGTTTAAGAAGCTAAGCAAGACTATGCTGAAAAATGAGGTGGGGCTGTTGGCAGCCTCATAGTTCCAAATGGAGGGTGTGTGTGTGGGAGGGGGATACGAGAATCAGATTCAGGATTTGCCAAAGAGGAGGGGCCCAGTAAATACCCCAGGTTTTCAGCCAGGATAAGTAGAAAGCTAAACTCTAGGACTGTGGGGACAGATAGAACCAGGCTAGATCAAAGTTCACCAGGACTGAAATCCTCAAGTTAGCTCAGGACATACTTTTTTTTTTTTTTTGTACCAGAAATTGAACTCATGGTCACTTGACCACTGAGCCACATCCTCAGCCCGATTTTATATTTTATTTAGAGACAGGGTCTCACTGAATTGCTTAGCACCTCACTGTTGCTGAGGTTGGCTTTAAATTCACAGTCCTCCTGCCTCAGTCTCCGGAGCTGCTGGGATTACAGGTGTGTGTCACTGCACCTAGCAGGCCCTATTTTTATCTAGCTGAGTGGGGAAGGTGGTAAACAATATTATCTGGAGACTCTAAATTTTCATACACAATCTATACTGTTTAATAAAAAAGAATTATGCATATGTACACACACAAAACAGAACCAGAATTTGAAGAAGAAGGAATAGAAAGTAACATTTAGACACTAACCATTATCACTCAGAGCCTCTGAATTTAAGCAACAATGGAAGGATGTATACAGGACAGAAAAGATGGGAAAAGCTGCAAGGATAATTTATCTTTCCAGATGATAGTTATATTTACTTGGACACTATATGTTGAAGGTATCAGAATCCTTGTTTCCAAATGACTAAAACAATTAAAATAATTTATTGGCTGGTTAACCAAAAAGTCCAGAGATAAGTTGTGTCAGTCAACTTTCTGTTGCTGTGACAAAAATGCCTCAGAGGAGGAAAGGTTTATTTTTGGCTCATGGTTTCAATGGTCTCAGTCTAAATTCAGTTAGCTCTGTTGCTTTGGGTCCTGTTTTGAGACATCATGGCAGAGAGCACATAGTAGAGCAAAGCTGCTCAACTTGTGGCAGCCAAGAAACAAAGAGGGGAAGGGGCATGGTTCCAATATCCCCTTCAAGGGTATACCCCAATGACCAACCGTCATTCTACTATGCCTCACCTCCTAAAGATTCTACCACCTCCAATAGCACCATCAGGGACCAAATGTTCAACACATGAGCTTTGGGAAGCATTCAAAATCCCAACTGTAACATTTGTTAAGCTTCTTGATGGATTTGTTTTTTTTTGGGGTTTACCTGTCACCAAAGATTCAGTTCTGCTCGTACAGTATCATCTGTAACCTTCCCAGTGCTAGCAAATGGCTACAGTAACTACAGACTTCATGTGTGCACAATTCTGCAGAAGAAGAGAGCTATTGCCCAGTAGTTTTTCTCAGAAGTAGGAAAAACATTCTAGATATATTGACTCTAGGAAATATTTTTTTCAAAAATAATAGGTATAAACACAGTTAAATGTCCATTACCAAATCAATCCCTTTGATGAATAAGTCTGACAAATAAAACTAGAATGTTTTGATTGGTTAAGAACAATCATAGCCAATTCTTGGAGTAGAGCACTGAATATTTGGACAGCATAGGTGTTGGAGAAGTACAATCAATAGCTACTACAGAAGTTTCAAATAAATTGTGTAAGATATGTAAAAGCAATATAAACTACACATAAAAAGATAAGTCTATGATTGCAGGTAGAGTGACCATCCTAATTTCCCACAATCACCACAAATTATAAAACAAATCCTTGCCTTTCAATTCAGAAAAGAAAAAAAAAATAAAAATAAAATCCCCTTCAAGGATTTAAAAGCAATTTTATCTGTAGCTTTAGTGTTATTCTATTAGAATATATCAAGTTTGAATAACATGTATATATTATGCATACATGTACCCATATGCATATTCATGTGTGTGTGAAACTTTACAAGTTATTTTAAAATCACCCAAGTTCAAAAGGTGAGAAATAGCCAAAAGTCTCCTGAAGAACAGGATGAATGGAATTGCCCTATCATATCTAGATAATTATGAATATATGATATTGGCAAAGCAAATATACTAGTTTGACATGATAGATCATTCCCAACCATATATACCTATAAGACAAAAATTGAGTAATGAAGAGTTGAATTACACACTAGTGAATGTTGATTGGGCTTTCCAATGCATAGTACTTGGATAATTAATTAGACATGAAAATATAAATAAATTAGACTCCAACTTATATTTGTGTAAATATAAATATCAAGCAGATTAAAAGGATAAATAAGGTGTCAAAATGATTAAATTTTAAAAGAGAATATAAGATAATATGGTTACTATCTTAGATACAGAAGAAATTCCTTTGTTTAAAGACAAAAAGGGCATAACCTAAAAGGAGGAAATGGATATATTTGTCTTGTATAAAACCAGGGTCTTGTGTTTACCCAAGATGCCTTAGAGTGTTGGTAAATGTTTAAAGCAATCAGAACTCTAAGGCATTGCTGTTGGGACTATGAATCAGTACAATCAATCATGTTGGAAAACAGTTTGTGTGACTTCATGAATAGTACCAGATACCCCACATTTTTTTATATGCTCTAGAGAAAATGATGCATATGAGCACAGAACAGAATTGTTACATATTTGTAACAACATGTTTTGCAAAAGCAAAATAAACAAATAAAGGCTGGAAGTAACCCAACTATCATATAAGAATGGAATGGAGGGGTTGCATTAAACAAATAAAGGCTGGAAGTAACCCAACTATCATATAAGAATGGAATGGAGGGGTTGCATGTGTGAGGCCCTGGGTTCGATCCTCAGCACCACATAAATAAAAATAAAGGTTTCAAAGAATTAAAAAAAAAAAAAAAAAAAGAATGGAATGGGTGGATTCCTTGTTGTGTAGACATTCCAGTGAATTCTCGAATCATGCTTCAAAAACAAGGTGAATCTCAGAAACATGATGTTGAGGGGAGGGTAGAAATCAAGTCAAAGAAAGATATATAGAATATGATTCTGTTTGTATGAAATGCAAAGTTTGAGATGATTTCTTAGAAAACCGTAGTGGGGGCAGGGGTTGTGGCTCAGTGGCAGAGCGCTGGGTTTGATCCTCAGCACCACGTAAGCATAAATGCATTGCATCGTGTACAACTAAATTAATTAAATAAATAAATATCAAAAAATAAGAAAGTAAAAAAGAAAACCTTAGTGGCAGAATTGATGAATAAATATGAAAGTTGGATCTTTGAAAAAAAAAATCAAAACATAACCATAAGTTTGATTAAATCATCTAAGGAAACAAGAAACAAAGTAAAAGAAACACAAGTACATATATGATTAAAAACATGTTGATTTTCATTGTTGCTATAATAAATTTCTACAAAATAGTTTAAATTAACACAGATTTATTATCTCACAATTCTGTAGGTCAGAAGTACAGGTAGGCTCAGCTGGCCAGCTGCTTCATCTGCTCCAAGTCTCACAAGTGTCAGCCGACCTGCTTTCCTCTGGAAGCTCTGGGGAAGAATCAGCTTCCAAGCTAATTTAAGTATTGGCAGAATTCGGTCCTTGTGGTTGTAGGGCTGAGGTCACTGTTTTCTTGCTGGCAGGAAGTCAGAAACTTCCTTCAAACCCTATAGCTTCTTGCATTCCTAGCCAACCTTCTCTCTCCATCTCAAACCAGCAACAATGTGCCAGGTCATTCCCAAGCTTCCAATCTCTCATTTTCACTTTTGCTACATTCCTTTGGTCAAATCTTTCTGACTCCAGCTGGGTAAAATTCTTTCCTTTTATGGGCTCATGTGCCATGACCAGGCCTATCAGGATGATCTAGGAAAATCTCTTCCTCTCAAGGTCTATAACCTTAATCACATTTTCACAATCCCTTTGCAATGTAACATGTTCTTACGAATTCTAAATCTTAGGGCATTGGGTTTTTCTTGTGTGTTTGCGGGAGTAAGACATTATTTTGTCTACCACAATAAAAGTTAGAAAAGATACCTACCAATATAAAGAAATAGGAAATAAATATATAAAGTACAACTCAAGGCTAATCAGTGAAAAACTACAGAAGTGGATAATTTCCTAAGAACACATAATGTAAGACTTAGATGAGAAGAGGCAAGGGAAAAAAAGTCTATCCATGGAAAGAAATTAAGAGCATCAAATTTTCTACAAGAGTACCAATCCAAATGGTTTCATTTACTCAAACCCTTTAGAAATAAATAATTTCAATGTTATCTACATGATCCCAGAAAACTAGGGAAAGTGCATATCTATGTTGTTTATAGGTATCCAGCTCCTTTTCTGACCATTATGTTCTCCTCTGTATTTTCTTTTTTTTTCCATTAAAAATTGTGTGTGTGTGTGTGTGTGTGTGTGTGTGTGTGACAGAGAGAGAGAGAGAGAGAGAGAGAGAAAACACTTGCAATACACATACTTGTTTTTTAAAGGCTTAGAAGCAGTGCTTTTGTTAGTAGGGTTCTGGTAAGCTCTGCTGGTTAGAGGCACTAACGCAAGATAAGAAAGGAAAGGGGCATATTGAAACCACCCTCCATTTTTGGCAATGGTGAAAGGCCCCATGCTGGCATGAGATGGCTCATGATAGCACTGATGTAAGGTGCAGAGATGGTGAAGACGACAATGCACATATACAAAGTCTTCCTCGAGGGGCTATCCATGCTTATTGCCTGTCCTAATCTTAGGAAGTGACTAACTTCTCTCTCTCCTGCTCTACCAGCCCTTCGAAATATTTTGAAACCCAATTTTCTGTTTCAAATCCCTCTCTGCTTGAAATACTCAGTGTGATTTTTGTTCTTCTTATTGAAGCCCAAAAGATACAGAAGGCAAGCTTTCAAGTTATTTTTATAAAGCTCACTAAAATTGATCAACTAATCTGTAAAAGAAAGCATGAAGAGAAAACTACGAACAAGTCTTATTAATGAATGTCAGTGCAAAACTTCTAAGTAAAATGTAATGTAAAATATTAAAATAAAAACAGAATTTAATGAATAATTTTAAGAGTAATAAATCACAAGTAACTGGAACTCATCCCAAAATCATTTATCACATTAATATATCAAAGGAAGACAGGGAATGAAATAACAGGTGTAAATTTTCCAAAAGGAGAGATAAATTTATTTTTTATGGTAATGTACTTACATAGCTCCAAAGAACTAGCTGAAAAAGCTATTAGAAACAATATGAATATTTAATAAAGTGACTGGCTGCAAAATTAATTTATAAAATAATTAGCTTTTATTTTAAAAGGAATAACTGGTATGAAATAAAATACCTCAGTCAAAAGCAAGGAGAAAAATAAAACTGAAAATAAACTTTCAAAAATGTGTAGACCTACATGAAACCAACTTTACACCAGTGGTGAGGGATATAAAAATAGCTAAAGACACGAAAATACCTATCTTACTTTTTCATTAGATATTTCAACATTGCGAAGACATTCTTTGTAAATTAATCTACAAAGACCACACTTTCCCATAAAACTGCCAATGTGCTTCATTGTATTTTTCATTTTCAGAATCTAAAATATAAACTTGAGAGGCCGCTAAGAGGAAAAAAAAAAAAAAAGCAATGTGGTGGACTAGCTGCATCCAAATATAAAATGTACCAGTATGTTATAGTAAATAAAACAGTATGGCATTGAGGCAGGAATTAATCTGTTGACGATGAATAGAGCAGGTATTCCAAAACAGACTCAAGCACCTGTGAGATTTCAAATCTTTGGAAATATTCACTTCTTAATAAATAGTAGTAGGATAATTAACTGTTTATGTGAAATTAATAAAGCCAGATCTCTCCCTATCTCATATCAGAATTCCAAATTAGCAAAAATCATGATGTCAAATGAAAATTATAGATATTAGACGTGAATATGCATGAAATAATTTTTATTCTTTGAATGGAAAAAAACTTTTTTCAAAGAATAAACATAAATCTCAGAAACCATAAAGAAAAATAAATAATAAGATAATGTGTGTTAAATTTTATGTTAGGCAAGATGGAGAGATGGATGGATGGTTAGATAGATAGTCAAAATGCAAATATTACACTGAGCAAAAAATATTTGTAAAACATATGTCAAGCAAAAATACTGAATCTTTAAATATAAAGAAAAGCATATTGAGGGGCTGGGGTTGTGGCTCAGAAGGAGCGCGCTTGCCTAGCACGTGTGAGGCACTGGGTTCTATCCTCAGCACCACATAAAAAATAAACAAATAAAATAAAGGTATTGTGTCCATTTTTAACTATTTTTTTTAAAAAAGCATTTTGAAATTAATGCAATAGAAATTAACAAACAATCCAGTGGGAAAATGGGCAAAAGACAGACAAATAGTTAAAGGGAAAGAAATACAAATGGCTAATAACCTTAGGAATATTCCTAACCTTCTTCAAAATTAACAAAATGCAATTTAAAATAATGAAATGCTCACCAATTACATTGGGAAAAATTAAACCAGTCTAAAATCTTGTTGGCAGAATAATAGAATAAAGAAAGTATTGTATTTTGTGTGATTATAAAACAGTATAACCTTTTTGGAGGTAAATAGGCAATTTCTATACAAATTTAAATTCATGTATCCCACAAAGAATTCTGTAGCTGGTATTTTCCCTGAAGGCTTTATGCATTTAACAAACATTTATAGAAGACTTAGTATGTCACTCACAGTATTAAATACTAGGGGTATAGCGGTGGGTGACTGAGACAAAACCCTGTGCCCTCAAGTTACCAATAATCTAATGTACTGTTGCTCATAATTATCAAAACAAAACAACAACAACAGAAATCGTGACTGGTGGAAGAATATTTGCATGATTCTAATTCATATGACATCATATTATGAAATTACTAAAGAGAGTAAGATAAATATGCAATTGTGGGAAGCATAAACTATATGAAAATGGAAAAGTAAGTCACAGAAATTATGCATATGATTTTCAGACTTTTAGAGGTATATACGAACACACTCATGGACCTCCAATACAATAAAATATCTGGAAGAATGCACACTTCATTTGAAAGGTCACCTTTAGGATGTGGTATAGGAAAGGGAAGGATGAAAGAGGGGTCCTCATTCATCTGGAATTATGGAATTCCAGATGGTTTCATTATTTTCCTATAGCCAGGTACTAATTTTTAATAATTTAAAAAAATATCTCAGATTCTTGTAGAAAAAGGTCTCATGTGTTTATATCCACAGTGAGATCTGCTGGGGAACTCCAAGTTCCCATCTCCCAGTGTGGGGAATGGATTCCTGCCTAATTAAGCAGCCCAGCCAGCAGGGAAGGTACAAGCAACAGTATCTGGAACACCTGGACTCACATGGAGAGTTGCACTCCTTAATTGTGTGGCAGCCCATCTCAGCTAGAGTTGATTTTGTTCTTGATGTTCAACACTTTGTAGCATTTTTGCTCAGCCTTCCCTTCCAGTTATGGAGGCCTTATTCTAGAAGTCATTGCTGCTGTTGTTTGGTGTTTGAAAGTGTCAGGGGGAGAGCTATTGTTTATTTTGCAATCCAGAAATAATCATAAGGTGGTTATTTTAATAATCTCCGCTTTTTACTCAGTGCCTGGGCCAAATAGGAACAATCTGTGGCCTTGACTTTTCATTTTGTAAATAAACATTTTCTGGCATCAGCCATGGTCCCCAAGCAGCAGTGCTGTGAGCACTTAGAATAAAACTTCCTTTTTCACCCAGAAGAGGTTTGTGATTCTGTAAAGATTTTGTCATGGCATTTATGTAGTCTGATATTCTACAATGCAGTCATACCTACAAATATGATGGATTATGTTTTAGGCACAATGATTGTTTTCAGTGGGGGAAAAGCCTCCCCAGATGAGTTGATACTGGGCTCCATGCTGGGTCTTATGCATTAATCATGAAGTATCATGCTTATGCAAATGTGCAGAAGCCCAATTAGGCAGAGAGCACAGAGCCCAGGGAATAATGTTATGGGCTATTGGGCCTTTGAAATACACTCCTTGGCCAAATTTTCAAAAGCAAAGCAGATTTGAGATGCCTTTTTACTCTTGAAAACAGGTGTACAATTGTCTTCTTAGTGCTTATTTCATGCCTCCAACCTTAAAATAAAGCTTTCTCCCAGTTGGCATGAATTTCCTTCCCTTGCTCAACAGGAGCAGTGGAAATTCTGAATCACTGACAAGAAAATAAAATGTTCATTCAAAATCTAGACGTGCTGAGAATATTGAGGATACATCAATATTTGGGTTTTTTTGCCTCACGTTTTGAATGTTTCATATATTCAGTTTTCCTCTGGCAGACTCTGCCATCTCTTATATTTTTGTGTGATTAATCAAAATATTCTGGTTTCTATTTTGAAAATCCTCTGAACACAATGCAAATATTGTGAAGAGAAAACACAAAATTCTGGAAGACAAGCTCTCCCTTTTCTATATTACTTCCTCTTTTCAAACTTTATTTTGATAACTTGAAACTGCTGATGTCTTACCCCCTCCCTGAGTCTTATTTTCATAAGACATTTGTTGAAACTGCTTGAATATTTGGAGAGGATGTCATGGTGTGTAGAATGAAGGAGGATAAAGTTTAAGTTACGATCCCCATTTAAATGACTCTGTCCGAGAGAGGCATTTCAGCATAATGTCTATACTGCAGTCACATTAAAAGCATGGTAAAGGAAAAAAAAAAAAAAAAAAAAAAAAACCCTCAAAAGATTAAAGATTTTTTTTTGTTTGCATTCAGATTCAGTGCAATCCAGTTATCTATCTAGTTTAACACAAGCATCAAATTCATATTTGTATATTTTTTGACTGAAAACCAGTTTAGGTTCTTAAACAATCTATGTCCACCTTCAAAAATTATATGAAACAGCTGATTATAAGTCGTTTATGATATAACCCTTGCTTCTCTACAGCACTCACTGATGACTAATAGCAAACTGGAGGACTGGCAGGAACAGAGAAGGAGAGGAGAGAGCTGGGTGAGTCAGGTGGGAAGAGGAGGGAAGGCTAGAAGAAGGCAGAGGAAGAGAGAATGAGAGGTACTTCTTTCCAGCTTATGGCAGTTAAGACTAAGGTCTAAAAACTCGGTTAGGAGGAAAGAACACTTCATGACTTTTAAAAATGGTGTTCATCCGCTGTTTTGTGCTTTAGAATGCCCCGCTCATGTGAACACTTTCAATCAGATCTGGTTGAAAACTTGCACAAAATGCCAAGTCTCCAAATATACCTCCTCACATTAGGCTATTTAACAAGATTGGTTTCTCTCCTCCAAAACCGTGGCATGCCCTCAGTAAGTTGGTACTGTGGATCTTTTTGACAATTTCTTAATCATGACAACAAAAACATCCTTTCTTCCCCTTCTGTCTCTCTTATACGTACATAATACTGATTTTTTTTTTTAATTTAAAGTAGCTCTTACTCCTCACTCTATGAAGACCATAGGGAGGAAAATATTCTCTGTGTGATCATTTTGTCAGAAGGGAAAATCATTTCTGAATACTACCAAAAAAAAAAAATATATATATATAAATGGACTTGATAGGACATGAACTTTATTTCTTATAGCTTGTAAGTAGCTATGAAATGGAATTCTACCCACTTAGTCAAGTGTATTGGGGTCCTCTTCAACAGTATTTTCCTCTCTGCAACCAGAAGCTCACAAAGAAAGTGATCAAAGGATAAGAAAAAGAAACATCTTCCAGGAAAACATCTGATTCCCATTGAAAGTTTATTTAGATGTTTTCTGTTTCCATAGCAAAAAATTGAAGCAGCAACTAAAGAGGAAAAATTACCATATCAAGTTGAAATTTGTTGCAAGGAAATTTAGTAAAACTTGATACCCTCGAGTTTCCTTCTTCATAAGCAAAGTTATAAAAGGGCTTTGTGTCAATGTTTTGCTTGTTTGTTTGCTTGCTGCTGCTTGTCACTTCTGATTTTCGTGTTTACTATGCAAAACAAGTATCTCCTCCTGATAAGATTGGGATCGAGGAGCAGAGTGATGCTGGGAGCTTCGAGATGAGAATCCCATCTGTATGCGGATGAATGATGGTGTGGTGAGATGGGCGTCTTCCACAAAGGATGGCCATTTCTGGAAAAGGTGCTGATTATTTCCCGCAGAAATGCAGAGAATGAAGAAAGAGCAGACTTAAATTCTTAGTGTCCTTGCTATGGAGTGCAGATGATGTGAGTGTGTCCCCAAGGGGTTCGCATGCTGCAATTTGATCTTCATTGTGAAGTATTAAGAGGGTGGACTCTTGATATGACTATGGTGTTCAGGAGTGGGCCTTGGGGAGTTGATTAAGATTAGATCAGCTCACCAGGGTGGAGCCCCCATGATTAAATACTAGTGGCTTTAGAAAAACAGGGAGGGAAACCATGTAAGTTCCATGTTTCCTGTAATGTGATGCCATGGGCCAACAAGTTCATCACCAGATGCAGGCCCTTGAACTTCAAAACTATGAGCCAAATTAGATCTCTTCTTCTTAAAACCTGTCTGTGGTACAGTGTTATTAATATGATAAAACAAGTAATAACAATAATCTACCATCCCAGATCACCCGCATGTCCGTCCTTGTACCGAATAAGATCTCCAACCCTATTTGTAACTGATTTCAAGAAAAAAATCCCAGCATGATTACTTTCTGTTAATTGCCAACAGATTTTCTCCATCCCTAACAGTCTTGTCCTTTTGCACTTAGGTACAGCAAGGCATCTGATATTGACTCTCCTACTGTTCCTCACTCTATTCCACCTGTACTGCCTAGTTACAAAAAAATACCATGATTATCACAGCAGTTCTCAGAGTGTGGTCTGGAGACC
Source organism: Tamias sibiricus (assembly GCA_025594165.1). NCBI lineage: Eukaryota > Metazoa > Chordata > Mammalia > Rodentia > Sciuridae > Tamias > Tamias sibiricus. The sequence continues at coordinate 81,278,576 of CM046659.1, forward strand.
CTTAGGGGATTCTCTAGACCCTTTCAGGAGCTTCTTACAGTCAACACTATTTTTTTTTTTTTTTTTTTGTAATGTTACCTGTCATTTCCACTCCTATTCTCTCAGGAGTGTGCAACTGAATTTTGCAAAAGCAATGTGAAGTGGTATGTCACAACACACTGGATGCAGAAGCACATAAGAGATTGCAGTTATCTTTTGTTACCAGACATTAATGAAATTTGCAAATATGCAAAACAATATCTATCTTCCCACTTATTTTTATTTCAAAATATAGTCACTATTATATTTAAAAAATGATGGGTTTATTTTTATTTTAAACACTTTTAGTAAATCAATATTCTTATAATCTCTGGTTTTTAATTTCTAATATGGGCAATATTGATAGTTGTTACTAATGTGGGAAAAAACTCTTTGGAGTCTTCCAAACTTTTTAAGAGTGTGAGGGAATGCTGAGGCCAAAGCATCTGAGAGTCTGTGGTCTGCAGAGTGAGCAGAGCAGAGCTGATGTGGGAAGCTATGCCCTTCTCTTCCATTCTCCAAAATACTCCTCTGAGGTCTTGCAGATTAAATACAGGTGGGCCTTGCTTTACAACAACACAATATAGTAAGACTAGAACTCACAAGAAGGATAATTAAGTGATAAAATTCAAATTATAAAAAGGTTTTGATGAGATTCTTTTACGTATACCACACTTTAAGAATATTTAAAGTATGACTAGTTTTCAAAACCTTAAGTACATTTTCAGCTTCTAAGGACACATGCAGTGCAGCCTTGTGAACACCTTGGCCTTAATCCTAGATGGATTTAATGTAATACTCTTTAGATAGGAGAACAATAATAGTAATTTAATTGGGCTTTAAAGACAATGAAGGTGAGAAGTCTATATTTGGCAATTTTTAAAATTTAAAACCCAGAATAAGAATTAAGTCGCATTAAAATGTGACTGGCTCTAGAAGAAAGAGATTAATATCATTTTCAGAACCAATTGATTTTAATGTGAGTTTTTTAAGGTAAAAATAAGAAAAGCAAAGAATCATCCTAGGAGAAACTAGGTTATTCCATTAGATTTGCAGCACAGTGTTGCAATTTGAGGTACTATTAAAGAAAATGAGAGTAGGGAAAGTCAATTAAAATTGGTTTGGGAGAAAGCAAAGACTGAGAAACAGAAACACAGAGTTGAGGTTAAGGAAGTTCATAAAGAGCTGTTTTCATGGAATCATCAGATGGTTTTGGGGTCCAGCAAGGAAAGACAACTTGAACTATATAGGAGCAAAAGATACTAGTTGTCTTAGGAGAAATGTATAAGAGATAATTAATGTACAAGTAGACAAGCAGTGTCTAGTTAGTAACAAGAGCAGTGCTAGTGGGCATGTCTGTTGGAGGAGCTTTGCCCATGAGTTCACATCCTGCAGCACATGACACTGACCACAGGAGCCAGTGGTAGTGATGGACCCTGAAGGTGGTCTGACTTGAAGAGGAATTCCGGGGACCCAGGGCATTTGGTCTTTAATTAAGTCTCTCCTCTGCAGCGGAAGAAACCTACGAATACTTACCTTTTTTCTGGGGTGAAGCTCTTGTCCTCAAAGTGACCACAGTCAATCCCAAAGGCTTCTGTTTTTGATGTTTATTTAAGGTGCCCTGTATCAGCAAGGACTATTCTTTCTAGCATTTTTTTTTCAGCCATGTGGATCAATGGATATTTGACTGATTCTTAAGATCCCTGTGAGAGGATGGTTTTTACTTTTTCCACAGTGATGATACTTGCTGAACTATTTTTTTTCCCCAAATTTCTTGAAATGTCATTGTCTTTAGCTAGAAAGGACAAGGAGCTTCTTTCTTCATATGAGAGCTTTTTAAATATTTTAATAGTCACTGGACACAAAAGGTTAGAATGAAAAATTTTGGCCCTCTTCATTGTAGGTGCCATAGCTGTACTTAGATTTCCCATTTAATGTGTTCCATTTAATATACGTCTCATTTGTGTGTGGCTAGTAGCTACTCTAAAATCAAAGCTACCAAACGACACTGTAGTAGATATTTTGAAGTCCAGTTTTCCTGCCCACATATTATATAGATACAATAAATAATGAGAAATGATCTTTTAAGGTGTAGTATCTAATCTACCTATGCTTTCTAGATAATCCTAGGACCTTAGTCATTTAAAACACATAAAAACACATGCACACACATAAAACACACATTGTACTGAATGTTGCTTAAGAAATGTATGAAAAAAAAAAACAGGTTTGGAAAATACATGTTTAAAGTTATAATTTAGGCTTGGGATATAGCTCAGGTGGTAGAGTGCTTGCCTCACATGCACAAGGCCCTGGGTTCAGTCCTCAGTACCACAAAACAAAACAAATAAAAAAAGCAATTAGAATTTAAATTTGATTTTCTAGATGATTTAAGCAATTTCTAAGGCAGGCAGCAAACTGTAAAAATCTACAATACATACTTAAAGAGAAGTAAAATTATATACATAGCTACTCTAAAAATATTATATACTTATGTATATATATATATATATATATGCATATACACATATACATATATAAAACAGAAAAAAAATCCCAAACCCAGAAAATAGGCCCCATGCTTTTTTTGTTTTTAAGTATTTTTTGTTTTAGTTGTACTACACAATGCCTTTATTTTTATGTGGTGCTGAGGATCAAACCCGGGCCACACATGTGCTAGGTGAGTGCTCTACCACCGAGCCACAAACCCAGCCCTAGGCCCCCTTCTTATTAAACTTACAAAATTATTGAAAATAAATTTTCAGGCATCCTTGTATATTTCAGAATAACAGGAAGCTCGTTTCTCATTTTTTCCTCTTTTTAATATTTGTTCTTTTTAGTTATACATAACAGTAGAATGTATTTTGACATATCACACATACATGGAGTATAATTATCCATTCTTGTTGTTATACATGATGTGGAGTTACACTGGTGGTGTATTCATAAATGAACATAGGAAAGTTATGTCCACTTCATTCTACTGTCTTTCCCACTCCCATTCCACCACCTTTACCCCACTCCTGACTGTTCAATCTGGTGAACCTCCACTCCTCACTACACTACCCCCTGCCTATTGTGAGTTTGCATCTGTGTATCACAGAGAACATTCAGCATTTGTGATTTTTTTTTTTGATTGGCTTATTCCACTTAGCATGATAGCCTCCAGTTTCATCCATTTACCAGCAAATGCCACAAATGTCATTCTTCTTTATGGCTGAGTAATATTCCATTGTGTATATGTGCCAAACTTTCTATATCCATTCATCTATTGAAGGGCACCTAGGTTGGTTCTATAGCTTAGCTATTGTGAATCAAGCTGCTATGAATATTGATGTGGCTGTGTTATTTAAATTCCTTTGAGTATAAACCTAGGAGTGGGATGACTGGGTCAAATGGTGGTTCCATTCCAAGTTTTCTAAGGACTCTCCATACTGCTTTCCAGAGTGGTTGCACCAATTTGCAGTCCCACCAGCAATGAATGAGTGTGCCTTTTTCCCACATTCTTGCCAACATTTATTGTTACCTGTATTCTTGAAAATTGTCATTCTGACTGGAGTGAGATGAAATCTCGGTATAGTTTTAATTTGCATTTCTCTAATTGCTAGTGATGTTGAACATTTTTTCATATATTTATTGACCATTCGTATTTCTTCTGTGAAGTGTCTATTCAGTTCCTTTGCCCATTTATTGATTGGGTTATTTGTTTTTTGGTATTAATTTTTTTGAGTTATTTACATATCCTGAAGATTAATGCTGTTTCTGAAGTGCAGGAGCAAAGATTTTTCTTAGACTCTCTCTTCATATTCTTGATTGTTTCCTTTGTTGTGAAGAAGATTTGTAGTTTGATACAATCCTATTTACTGATTCTGGATTTTACTTCTTGTGCTTTTGGAGTCTTGTTGAGAAATTCAGTTCCTAAGCTGACATGATGGAGATTTGGACCTACTTTTTCTTCTATTAGGCACAAGTTCTCTGGTCTAAAGCCTAGGTCCTTGAATCACTTAGAGTTGAGTTTTGTGCAGGGTGAGAGATTGGGGTCTAATTCATTTTATTACATATGGATTTGCAGTTTTGCTAGCAACGTTTGTTGAAAAGGCTATCTTTTCCCCAATGTATGTTTATGGTGCCTTTGTCTAGTATGAGATAACTGTATTTATGTGGGTTTGTATCTTTGTCTTCTATTCAGTACCATTGGTCTTCATATCTGTTTTGGTTCCATTATCATGACATTTTTGTTAGTATAGCTTTGTAGTATAATTTAAGGTTTGGTATTATAATGCCTCCTGCTTTATTTTTCTCACTGAGGATTGTTTGGCTATTCTGAGCCCCCTATTTTTCAAAATGAATTTCATTACTGTCCTTTATATTTCTATGAAGAATGCCATTGGAACCCTAATAGGAATTGCATTGTATAACGCTTTTGATAGTTGGCCATTTTGATAATATTAATTCTGCTTATCCAAGAACATGGGAGATCTTTCCATCTTCTAAGATCTTCAATTTCTTTCTTTAGTGTTCTTTAGTTTTCATTGTAGAGGTATTTCACCTCTTTTGTTACATTAATTGCAAAATATTTTATTTTCTTTGAGTCTATTGTGAATAGGATAATTTTCCTAATTTCTCTTTCAGTGGATTTATCACTGATGTATAGGAATGCAATTGATTCATGGGTGTTAATTTATTTCCTGCTACTTTGATGAATTCATTTGAGTTCTAAAAGTTTTCTGGTGGTTTTTTTTTTTTTTTGTTTGGTTTTATAAATATATAATCAATCATACATCAGCAAACAGAGATGGTTTGAGTTCTTCTTTTCCTATTCATATACCTTTAATTTCTTTCTTCTCTCTAATTGCTCTGGCTAGAGTTTTGAGGACTATCTTGAATAGAGTGGTGAAAAAGAGCATTCCTGTCTTTTTCCAGTTTTTAGAGGGAATGTTTTCAATTTTTCTTCATTTAGAATGATGTTGGCCTTGGGTTTAGCATAGATAGCTTTTCCAATGTTGAGGTAAGTTCCTACTATCCCTAAATTTTCTAGAGTTTTGTACATGAATGGATGCTGAATTTTGCCAAATTTTTTTTTTCTGTATCTGTTGAGATTATCATGTGAATCTTGTCTTTAAGTCTACTGATATGATGAATTATGTTTATTGATTGCCGTATGTTGAACCATCCTTGTATCCCCAGAATGAACCCCACTTGATAATGGTGCACTATCTTTTAAATATGTTTTTGTATGCAATTTTCCAGTATTATATTAAGATTTTTTGCATTTATGTTCATCAGGGATATTGGTCTGAAATTTTCTTTCCTTGTTGTGTCTTTGTCTGGTTTTGGTATCAGAGTGATACTAGCTTCATAGAATGAATTTTGAAGGGTTCTCTCCTTTTATAGTTTATGGAATCATTTGAGGAGGATTAGTGTTAATTCTTCTTTGAAGGTCTGGTAGAATTCATCTGAGAATCCATCTGGTCCTGGGATTTTCTTTATTGGTAGGCTTTTGATGGCATCTTCAATTTCATTGCATGAAATTGTTCTGTTTAAATTTTCTGTGTCCTCCTGATTCAATTTGAGTAGGTCATATGTCTCTAGAAATTTGTCAATGTCTTCAAGATTTTCAATTTTATTAGAGTATAAATTTACAAAATAGTTCTGATTATTGTCTGTATTTCAGTAGTGTCCGTTGTGATATTTCCTTTTTCATCACGTATTTTAGTAATTTGAGTTTTCTCTCTCTTTTTAGTTGTTAGCTTGGCCAAGGGTTTATCAATTTTATTTTATTTTTAGCAGCAACAATTCTATTTATTGAACAATTGTATTTTAGTAAGTTTTACAAGCATTTCTGCTTGTAAAAAAACAACTCAGTGAGGTAGAGATAGTTTTTTATCCCCAGTTCACATCTGACATGCAACACAGTTAACTAGTTTTCTCAGGGTAATTTAGGCAATTTAAGACTAGGATTGGAGCTTTAACCTCTGTGTTCTAGTGTCTATAAAAGATTCCCAGTCTCATCCTCATCTACCACTTTCCCCAGCATGCTAATCTTCAACTACACTAATATTCTTCCATTCTCCAAATGTAATTGGTTTCTCAATTACTTTAGACATATGTTAATTATTCTGTCAGGATTTCTCTACTCAGCCAATCACTGATAAACCTGACACTGAAAATCCAGCCCTAACATACTCATCATATTGTATTATTAATTATTATTTTATTAAGTGTGGCAGAGACTCTTCATTGCCTACTCAATATCCATCTTCTTTTCAATAAAAGATTTTCAGGTTTCCTTGCAATTAGGTGTGGCCATATTTCTAATCTCTCTCCAGTGTAAGTTGTAGTTGTCATAGTGAGTAGAGCAGAAAGTTTCTTATGTTGGGAGTGGGAGAGGATGTTTTCTGCCAATATCCCTCTTCCAGAGCTCCAACAGCCAGATTGTAACCTTAAGGATTATGGAGAGTGAAAAGGTCCAAGAAGTCTGAGTTCAGAAATCATCACAAGCTCCCAGAACTACTAGTAGGTATACGGATATGAGTGAGAAGCCCAGTCACAACTGAGGAAAGTAGATCTGGGAGCTTGTGATGATTTCTGAAATCAATTTTATTGATTTTTTCAAAGAACCAACTTTTTGTTTTGTTGATTTTTTTGCTTTGTTTTTTTTTTTTGTTTCAATTTCATTGATTTCAGCTCTGATTTTTTTAATTATTCCTGTCTTCTACTGTGTTTGGTGTTGATTTGTTCTTCTTTTTCTAGGGCTTTGAAATGTAATGTTAGGTTATTTATTTGTTGACTTTTTATTCTTTTAATAAATGAGCTCAATGCCATGAACTTAGCACCATTTTCATAGTGTCTCAGAGGTTTTGATATTTATATCAATATTCTTGTTTACCTCTAAGTATTTTATTTATTTATTTATTTCTTCTGCTATCCATTTGTCGTATAATAATAGCATATTATTTAGTCTCCAGGCATTAGAGTAGTTTCTATTTTTATTTTATTGTTGATTACTAATTTTATTCCATTATGATCTGATAGAATGCAGTATATTATATTACCTGTTTTTTTGTATTTGCTAAGAGTTGGTTTGTGGCCTAAAATATGGTCTATTTTAGAGAAGGATCCATGTGTTGCTGAGAAGAAAGTGTATTCATTCATTGATGCATGAAATATTCTATATATATCCGTGAAGTCTAAATTATTAATTGTATTTTTTAGTTCTATAGCTTCTTGATTTAGTTTCTTTGTTTGGAGGTTGTATCGTGGTGAGAGAGATATGTTAAGGTCACACAGTATTATTGTGTTGTGGTCTATTTGCTTCTTGAAATTGAGAAGGGTTTGTTTGATGTACATAGGTGCTCCATTGTTTGAGCCATAAATATTTATGATTGTTATGTCTTGTTGATGTGTAATTCCCTTAAGCAGTATGAAATGTCCTTCTTCATCCCTTCTGATTAACTTTGGCTTGAAGTCCACTTTATCTGATATGAGGATAGATACCCCTGCTTGGTTATGAGATCCGTGTGAGTGATATGTTTTTTTCCCATCCTTTTACATCCTTTTACCTGTGGATGTCTTTGCCTATGAGGCAAGTACCTTGGAGATGGCATACTGTTCTTATTTTTTAATCCAATTTGTATGTGTTTTGATTGATAAGTTTAGGTCATTTATATTCAATGTTATTTTTGCTATATGATTTTTATTCCCTGTCATTTTATTTCTAGTTTTTAATTTTAATTTGTTTCTCTGTTAATTCACTGTTCTTTAGTTCAGTCCATCCCTTTGCTTTTTTTTTTTACTGTTATTTTTTATATTTTCTTCATGAAATATCTTATTGTGTATGTTTTGTAGTGCAGGTTTTCCAGTTGTGAATTATTTTAGTGTTTGTTTACCGTGGAAGGTTGTTATTTCATTGTCAATTCGGAAGCTTAATTTTTATGGGAATAGTATTCATGGCTGGCATCCATTTTCTTTTTGAGTTTAGGTTTGAGGGTCTTGGTTGAGAGATTAGCTGAGATCCAGATTGGCTTCCCTCTCCATGTTACCTGTTGTTTTCCTCTGGCAGCCTTTAAAATTCTATCCTTATTCTGTATATTAGGTGTTTTCATACTAATGTGCCTTGGTGTGGGTCTGTGTTGTCATTTTGTCTTTTTGGGGTCATGTAAGCCTCCTATGTTTGTTTTTCCATTTCATTCTTTAGGTTTGGGAAATTTTCTGATATTATTTTATTGAAAAGATTGTTCATTTCTTTGTATCTCTATGCCTTCATCTATCCCAATAAATCTAAATTTAGTCTTTTCAGGTTATCCCATATTTTTTGGAAGATCTATTCATAGACTCATATCTTTTCTTCATGGTCAATTTTGTTGTCAAGATTATATATTTTGTCTTCATTGCCTGAAACTCCATCTTCCAAGTGGTCTAGTCTATTGGTGGTTACTTTCAATTGAATTTTTAATTTGGTTTATTGATTCCTTCATTTTGAGGATTTCTGCTTATTTTATTTTTTCAGAATCTCTGTCTCTTAATTAAGTAACCTTTCACTTCCTGTATTTTCCCTCTGATTTCTTTCCTTATACCATGCTTTACTTCACATATCAGTTTAACTATGTATATTCTAAACTCCTAATCTGACATTTCTTCCACTGTGTTGTCAATGTATTCTGTTTTTGGAATATCTCGGTTTGTTTGGGGCAATTTGTTCACTTGCTTTTTCATGGTGTTTGTGAGTCTACCCATCTAACAGCAGGGATCTGAAGAAGTACAGTTTCCACTCTGTGGGCTTACAGTGTCCCTGAAGTTTTCCAATACCTCACTGTTCAGGGGGAGACAAATAATTGCAGGAGCCCTGATTGGGGAGATGGCTGAGATTGCGGTTGGCTGTGGGCCATAGAGATATTCAGACATTGCCGCCTTCTGTGGTCTCACGGGACTTGGCCCGGGATCTTGCGGGACTTGGCCCTGGATCTCATGAGACTTGAGCCGAGATCGGATCGGGTCAGGGCCATTTTGTTTTGTGGGTTTTTTTGGTGGTGCATGTTAGAGTCATTGTTAGAGCCAGAGAGAGTCAGAATAAAAAGCCTGTTGGTTTCCAGTTTGCCTCTGAACTTTCTCTCCATGGCTTTCTTGCTCCAAGTGGCAATCACTTCGGCGGCGACAGGTGGCGGCCCATACAGGGATTTCGGAGCGGACAGGTAAGAACTGAAAGGTCTCTAAAGATGGGTTTGAATATAACTAAATCCCAAATGATAAAGGTTATGGAAAGAATCCTTGATATACCTGACTCCGTTGTCAGTGAGGAGGATTTAGAAAAAAGTGAAAGTGATCAAGAAAGCATAGCTTCCACTGGATCAACTAAGACCAGTAAAGAGAATATTAGAAGAGTCCCCCAAATGACAAAAATACAAGCTGTTAGAGCTATTCGGGAGTTATTGGAGATAGCTGAAGAATACTTGCTCTTCATGGAACCAGGGACTCAGGATGTTGCTGTCAGTGAAATTAGCAGTAGTGAGGAATCTAGTAAAAGTGATCCTGAGAAAATGAGGAAAAAGACACTAAAAAAGACCAAGAAAAAGGACCGTCAAGTAGAGGAACCACTTGTGTCCTCTATTCCCCCATGGGTGGAATCCATTACAGAAAATATGAAGGGTATTACTAGGCGTTTGCAAACCCTAGAAACAGAAATAAAAAGTCTTTCTGAGTGCTTATGCGCTCTCGAGGGTAACTCACAGATACATTGGGAACTGCCAGTATTTGAAAAGAAAAATGGACAGAGGGTCCACCAGTCAGTAGATTTCAAAACAATAAAAAATCTCAAAGAGGCAGTACTGATGTACGGACCCCAAGCTCCTTTCACATTGATTATGCCAGAGTCCCTTAATACCTTTAGCTTAACCCCCTCAGACTGGAAAAGTCTATGTAAAGCAGCATTAAGTGGGGGGCATTACTTGGTTTGGCAATCGCAATTTCAAGACCTTTGTATAGAAACGGCTAAAAGAAACGCAGCTACAAGGTTTGGAGACCATAATATAGAAATGCAAACAGGAGAAGGGCAATTCGCAGACTTAGAGACTCAAAAAAATTATGACCCAGGTGTATATGCTCAGATAAACACAACTGTCTAAGAGGCATGGAAAACTGTACAAGGACCTGGGGATCTACAAGGTAGCTTGTCAAAAGTGATTCAAGGACCTAATGAGCCATATGCTGACTTTGCTGATCGACTTTTGAGAACTGCAGGTAGAGTGTTTGCAGACTTTGATCAAGCTATGCCATTAGTTGTTCAATTAGCATACGAAAATGCTAATAAATACTGCCAGGAAGCCATCAGGCCATGGAAAAATAAAAAAGGATCTTTCCATATATATATAACTATGTAAAGATATAAATGATGCCTTTGTCACAGGAAATGTGATTGCAGCCGCAGTAAGAGGTGCTTCCCCTCAAAATTTCACAAGGGCTCAACCTAGACATTATAATCAATCAGGATATTCCAGGCAAAATTATCATAATCAAACAGGATATTCTAGGCAAAATCCCAAAAAAGAAATAAGACCAATCTCATACAATGATTGGTCGCTGTCCCAGGTGTAAAAAGGGAAATCATTGGGCCAATAAATGCCATTCAAAATTTGACATCTATGGAAATCATTTGTTCAGGAATTCAAAAAATGGGGCACAGGGCCCAATGCCCCGGGGCCCACAAATGTACGAGGCATTGGAGGAGGAGTATCCTCAAGCATCCACTCAGATGTTTTCCCCGACACAACCCTTACTACCCTTCCACTTCCTCGCCAGAGGAACAGGAGGAAATGCAGGATTAGACCTCTGTTCCACCACCTGAATAGTGTTAACACCTGAAATGGGGGTTCAAATGATTCCCACAGGAGTCAGGGGACCTCTTCCCTCAAGGACTATAGGACTTATTATCGGGAGAAGTCCTAAAAGCTTATTAGGTTTGCAAGTGACCCCAGGTGTAAAAAACTCAGACTACAAAGGGGAAATAAAAATAATGCTTAGCTCACCCCAAAGTATAAGTTCTGTTAATCAAGGAGATAGAATTGCTCAGTTGCTTCTCCTTCCCAATTTACATAATAAATTTAAAATGAGTATGACTCAGAAAAGGAACAATAGAGGATTTTGTTCCACTGACACGGGACCTATGGCTTGCTGGGTTCGGGATTGTTCAAGGAGGCCTAGGTGTAAAATAAAAATCGAAGGAATAGAAATGGAAGGACTGATAGATACTGGAGCTGACTCTTCCATCATTAATGTATGGCAATGGCCCAAGCACCGGACTCTGCAAAAAGCTTCAACCAGTTTAAGAGGCTTGGGTTATAATAACCTCCCAGAGAAAAGTGCGGTAATTTTAAAATGGGAGGATGATGAGGGGCATAAAGGAACATTTCAGTCTTATGTTTTACCTAACCTACTGGTTACTTTATGGGGAAGAGATATTTTACAACAAATGGGAATACACCTTGCAACCAAGCCTGCAGATGTTAAATGTGAAAATCTACAGGGTAATCTTAACCCTAAAAGAAATCGTTATCAAAAAGTACAGGGTAATCTTAACCGTAAAAGAAATCATTATCAAAAAGTACAGAGTAATTTTAACCCTAAAAGTAATCATTATCATAAAGGAAAAAGATATATATTTTTTCAGGGCCACTGAGAAAATAATTTTGAAAATACCATGGCTTTCTGATAAGTCAATGTGGGTCCCTCAGTGGCCCCTATCTAAATAGAAATTACAAGAGGCCCACCTACTAGTTCAGGAACAACTAGAAGCAGGACATATAGAACCTTCCACCTCTCCCTGGAGTTCCCCCATATTTGTGATCAAGAAAAAATCAGGAAAATGGTGATTGTTACATAATCTTAGAGAAATTAATAAAACCATGCAAATCATGGGCCCTCCTCAACCTGGACTTCCTAATCCTGTAGCTAGTCCAAAAAATTTCCATCTTATTACTCTTGATATAAAGGATTGTTTCTTTTCCATTCCCCTACATCCTCTGGATGCCCCCAGGTGTTCTTTTTCAGTTCCTTCTATCAATAATAATGGCCCTAATAAAAGATATCAATGGAAAGTGCTATCGCAGGGAATGGCTAATAGCCCCACCATATGCCAAATATATGTGGACAAAGCAATCCAACCCATTAAAAATAAATATCCAAACCTCATGTGTCTACATTACATGGAGGATGTATTACTGGCCCACCCTAATCAAAAAATCTTATTTAATATATTCAGTGACATGGCAGAAAATTTAAAAAAAAAATATGGATTATATATAGCAGAAGAAAAAGTTCAAACCAGATCACCCATATTATATTTAGGATTTTAAATCATGGATACCTTTGTTAGACCCCCCAAAATTTTAATAAATAAAGAACATTTGACCACCCTCAATGATTTCCAAAAACTACTGGGAGACATTAATTGGCATCGCCCTACACTAAACCTCACTACTGGCCAACTAAAACCTTTATTTGACATCCTTCGCGGGGACTCTGATCCATCTTCACCACGAACATTGACTCCTGATGCGAGGAAAGCTTTAAAGTTAGTAGAAAAAGCCATCGAAGGAGCTCATTGTGATAGATTTGATTTAACTCAACCGCTGATATTGATTATTATTTCTTCACAATATACACCCACAGGAGTATTTTGGCAACAAGGGCCTTTATTATGGATATATTTGCCCATCTCTCCTAAAAGTATAATTGAGTCTTATACTTCCATGGTGGCTAAACTTATTCTTCAAGGACTTAAGACTTCTACTAAAATATTTGGCATTCACCCTGCTACTATTATTACTCCTTATTCATCGTCACAGATTGAATATTTATGCTTCAATGATAATGATTGGGCTATAGCTAAATTCTCTACTTCTGCAAATTTTGATAATCATCTTCCTAAGTCTCCTATATTATCTTTTTGTATTAATCATCCTATTATATTTCCACAGGTAATAAAAAATCAACCTATTCCTAAGGCATTAAATGTATTCACAGATGGGTCCTCAAATGGTACTGCTGCAGTAGTCACTAAAAAAGAAAATATGACTTACATAACTGCACACAATTCAGCTCAATTAGTGGAACTGGAAGCTGTGGTAAGAGCTCTGGAAAATTTTAGAGAGCAGCCCATGAACATTTTTTCAGATAGCCACTATATTGTACATGCCGTCCCAACATTAGAGCTAGCAGGACCAATAGCACCTCATACTCCAGCCTTTAAATTGTTTTATCAAATACAAAAACTTTTTTGGGCAAGAAAAGAACCTCTATTCGTAGGGCATATTAGAGCACATACCAACTTGCCTGGTCCTCTCCATGAAGGTAATCAAAAGGCTGATGCCCTTACCCAAACAATCTTTATACTTTCAGCGCTCCAGCAAGCTACTTTATTTCACTCCCAGTTTCACATCAATAGCACCACCTTGCAGCATAGGTTCAAAATCACAAAGGAGCAAGCCAGAACAATTGTAAAAGATTGTAAATCTTGTATGACACATTTGCCCAATCCTCATTATGGTGTTAACCCTAGAGGATTAATGCCCAATCATTTGTGGCAGATGGATGTTACTCATGAGCCAAGTTTCAGAAAATTGCGATTTATTCATGTGACCATAGATACATGCTCAGGCATGATTTTTGCTTCCTTACATTCTGGAGAAAAAGTTAAAGATGTTACATCTTATGGTTTGCAAGCTTTTGCTGCACTGGGCATCCCCAAAATGCTTAAAACAGATAATGGCCCTGCGTATATGTCCTCATCTTTCAAACAGTTTTGCGCAAAATTCAATATATCCCATAAAACAGGCATCCCATACAATTCTCAGGGTCAGGGTATTATTGAAAGAGCAAACTGCACACTGAAAATTATGTTATTAAAACAAAAACAAGGAAATTGGAAAAGTCCTAGGGACAGATTGGCAGTTGCCCTGTTTACCTTAAATTTTTAACTTTAGACTGTAATGGTTATTCTGCTGGAGACAGACATTAGAACCCACACCAACAACATAAACCTTTGGCTTACTGGAAGATGTTCTTTCAGGTACATGGAAGGGTCCAGATCCAGTGTTAATTTGGGGGAGAGACCTGTTTGTGTTTTTCCAAAGCATGAGTCCTCTCCAGTATGGATACCATCTAGATTAATAAAGCAGGTACCACATCAAAATGATCAAGATGAAGTTGTTGATGAATCAGGATTAATAAAAAAAAGTACAAAATCAAGAGGACCAAGATGAAGGTATGGAATGATTCCCTCAAAAGAATCTTTCAAAATATTTCACAACTTAAGTGTCATTCTTCCTGGCCGGGACGACGAGATCTTTCTTTAGTGTGCACACAATTGTATTTTTTTTTCTTTTTATACATGTCTTTATGTCTGTGCATTTGTCTACATTTCATGTTAATGTGACATCACAAATATATGTTTGTATGTTTGTGCGTCTGTTCAGTGTGACGTCACAAATAACAAAGCGCTTATGAAAATATATACATATATATATGGATCCAAATAACTTTAATTCATTTAAGTTTAAGAGTATTCAATTTGGGTAAATAATTTAATAAGTGAAGGTACCTTCAATTTTGTTTTATAGGTGTCCCAAGGATTTCTCTTTAGTGAAGAATATGACTAGTGCTGTATAACCTGATATTTTGGTGTTTTGACATAATAATGTTTATTTGTATTTAACTTTATTTGTTTTATAGCTGATTAATTTGAGTTATTTCAACAGATAATCTCATGGAAGGTTACAGAAACTCGAGGGTCAAGCTAACAAATTAATTTTCCAAAGTGCCTTTACCTTTTCTTTAATCTATCTTTAATGCAGTAAATACCCTCAGTCTTTATTTGTTTTGTTCTGAATATGATATTTTGCCAGCTTATGTTTGTGGGAGCTCAAGCAGCAATGGTTGTGAGCAGAAATCAACTTTAATTTTCTAATCTAATAATTGTATTTTTTAGTTTGACAACTCATCTCTTGACTCAGTGCTGGAATAGCACTGCCTTTTCCTTTAATAATTGATGCTTGAGTTTCTAGGAAGCGGGTCCTGAAGATTTGCCGGTGGCTTTGTCTAGACATAAAAAGGACAGCTGCTGCTACAGCTGCAGGGATCATGGTCGCTTCAAACATCCCTGCTGCTCAAGCATCAAACAACCTCCCCAACAGTGTGGCCTCTGCTCTACATGCATGGGGCCTCCTAGATCAACGTGTTATAACAAGTGGACATTTTGATCTTTCATTGTTTGGGACTTTACGGGACAATGCCTTGCGGGCATTTGTCTAGAGAACTCAGTGTGTTACTTGATAGAACTTAGGAGAGCTGATTTGTTTAAAAAATTTGATATGCTATGCAACTTGTCTCACCAGCAGAAGGCTTATCGCCTTAAAGCCACACCTTCTCCTCACAATTGGACAGCTGTTAGTCATCATACACAGTCGATCCTGAAGGGCTCCATTGGATGGCTGGTTAGCCAATGACGGGTAAGATCCCCAGAGAGGGACAACCTAAGACAGGCACAGTCACAAGGGACAGTCTCATGTGGCCGACATATCAACCTAAGACAGGAGTCAAGGGCACAGCCTTGATTATCTGATGACGGGTAAGAATGTTGGTTGCACATAGACGTCCTAGAGCATCCCCTCTTTTAAAACAAAAGGGGGGAAATGCAGGAGCCCTGATTGGGGAGATGGCTGAGATTGCAGTTGGCTGCGGGCCATAAAGATATTCGGACATTGCTGTCTTCCTTTGTCTCACGGGACTTGGCCCGGGATCTCGCGGGACATGGCTCGGGATCTCGCGAGACTTGAGCCGAGATCCGATCAGGTCGGGGCCATTTTGTTTTGTGGGTTATTTGGTGGTACGTGTTAGAGTTGTTGTTAGAACCAGAGAGAGAGGTTATCAGAATAATAAGCCTGTTGGTCTCCAGTTTGCCTCTGAACTTCTTCCCGCAGCTTCGTTGCTCCAAGCGGCAATTGCTTCAGGCAGCGACAAATAATAACAACAATCAATGGAAACAATATACAACATTAAATCAAATAGTTTCTACTATGATATCCACAATATTAATTATCACAATAAACTGAAATGATATGATCAGTTATTGCTTGCAATAAAAACAGCAATTTTGCAAAAGGTTTTATAATTTCAAATGGTGGACAGGAGGAGAACAGAAGTGATATAGGATGTGATGATTATGAGGGTAGAGGAGAGATGATAGAAGTAAAAAATTAATGGAAGAGTGAAAGAACAATAGAGATTGGCTGTTAGCAAAAGAAAAGGGAAACAGGTAGGAGAAACAATATAAATAAAACACAAATAAAAAAAATAAAAGAATACAAAACAAAACTAAAATATACCAATCAAACATCTTATCCTTAAAAAAAAAACTAATCCATGAAAAATAACTGGCTTCAAAAATGCTA
Organism: Tamias sibiricus; assembly: GCA_025594165.1. Taxonomy (NCBI): domain Eukaryota; kingdom Metazoa; phylum Chordata; class Mammalia; order Rodentia; family Sciuridae; genus Tamias; species Tamias sibiricus. The sequence continues at coordinate 81,295,036 of CM046659.1, forward strand.
GGAATTAAAAACAAAACAAATATGAGTATGTGTAAATGTCCAAGTACCGTTATGGACACAATTAAATAGAGAAAAGAAAAAAAAAAAAAAAACTCTTGGTGAAAAGTTAAAGAATTCTTTCTGTTGGAGTTCAAAAGATCCTCAACTTCTCTTCTCAGCATTTTTAGGTTGGGTTGTCTGGAGCATCATGCTCCACCTCCAAATTGCTGTAATGAGAGAGGTAATCCCATAGGTGAAGTTCCTGGAGTCAGGGTTTTGATTTAGGTAGGCTCCAGGCTCTTTGCTGAATGCCAATTGGTCTGGAGATTTAAAATCAATTTACCTCCAGGGCCCAGTATTTGCTGGTCCATGCTGGAAGACTTTATCCCAGGGATTTCCCCTGTGTTCCACTTGTGTGATGGAGGAGCCAATTCTTAGTCCCCTATGTCACCTCTTGCCCCCATGTTTCCTGGGGTTGGCTTCAGTCTCCAAACTCAATCTTTCCCATCCCCACCCTTCCGAATTCCTGGCCAGACACATCTCTCCCAGCCCATCTGTTAGAAGCCAGATTGGAGGGGGAGAGGTAGAGCTGGGGGGGTTCCCAGGACCAATTATCCCCTGTGTAAACCTCTCTCCACATTTGGTTTTCTCTTGATCACTTAAGCACACTATATGTTGTGCAGTGTGTGTGTTTAGTGGGCCTGTATTTTGGGCCCACCTTGGGTTTGCCAGGACTTAGCTCCTTTAGCTACTGGTTCCCATGTAGAGGCTGCAAAATGGTTTCTTCCTTTTTCCTTCACATGCCACCTGGAGAGATGGCACCTTTTTTCCCACACAAGGATATTGTGTAGGGCCTTTCAGTTCAGTCAGGCAATGTCCTTGATCTCTAAATGCTCCATACCCAGACATGCCTCAGATTCCTTTAACTCCCCTATCCCTCTACTTCACTGTGGAGGGACCACTCTGGCTGGTGCTTCTGCCTGGCCATGGTAGTGGCTATGTCACTGGGGATTTCTTCCTTATTTTATTAAATCCAACCTCCTGAGTCCCCAGTCTGCTTTGAATGTCCAGTTCTAAATTCCATAAAAGTACCCTCTCCCTTTTTTTTTTTTTTTGTTCAGCCACTTCGCTGAGAAGCTGCCTGTGTGCTTTGTTTTCACCACAGAGCAACCAGGAAAGCAACCTCTTCTATTCCACCATCTTGAAAACCCCTGGAAGCTTATTTCTGATAAAGAATGTTAATGGCATGCTATGTATCTACCTATTACTCATGGCTCCCCTGTTGAGTGTCCCCTGAAAAAGAAAACAAGTTTACTGTGATTGACACTATGAAATCACCTTAATTGTTTTCCCCAATTTTAGAGCTGTGAGCATAAGTGATCTAAGTGAAGGTTTCCTTTCTGGGGAGTGTATAGCTACTTTCCTATCACTTAAGTAACTGTACTGGTTTCAAAGTTTGTTCCAGATCCTTATGCTCTGAGAAAAACAGTGCAAAGATCTCAGTATAAATATGTGTGTATTTATTTGTTTTCTAATTTATTTAGTTATCTATTCAAATGCTGTATTACTATCATCTTCTTCCATTTTTAAAAAAAACCTCCTGAGTTTAGGAAGACTATAGCAACACTTTCTCTTTGCAAACTTACTCAGTAAATGCAAGACAGTGTGTTGTAACAAAGAGATTATTGGAATATTGACTTTGGTAGTTAAACTTCAAAGGGCTTCAGGCACTATACTTTCTTTGAAAACCCTCTTGTCCTTGAAAATCTATAATAATCTGCTTATAGCTGAATGACTGACTTTCCAAAGGAGCTGACCATGGCAGATCTATCTTCATGAATTCAATGAATGTTCATTTGAGGACATGAGTCCCAAATACCATGCCATGCTGGATCTGCATTGGAACAAGGAATACAATAAATACTACAATAAAGGAATCTGTATTAGAAGTTCCATAAGGGACAGGCACACCTCTTTTCACTATCATAAGTTTCCTGAGAAAAGGGCTGTGTTTTGTTCATGCATTTTGTTCACCTGAGGACAGGTCTGTGTTGTGTAGCCCCAGTGTCAAGCTCATCACCTGTCATAGTATAGGTGTCTTATAAATATTTGATTAATAAATGAACATAAGATTCATGTCCCAAGAAAGAAAAATATTCTCCTTCACACCCTAGGTGACAATCATTGTTGTCAACACACTAGCTTTCTGTAAATTCTCAGGAAGGAACTGGCTCCAAATCTTCCTTTAAATACGATAATATTAAAATGCTTTATGCCCTGGACCACTTGAATAATCTGGTGAAGTCTGTGGACTCACAGAATCATATTTTTATAAAGGGAATCAATTAAATCAAGATACAATTACGAAAGTATTAAAAAATTGCAATATAGTAATACATATCCTTATTTACTAGTGCATTAAATGATAAGATCTAGTGGTGGGTCTATGAACTATTATAATATAAAAGTAGTTGTAAGTACAAGCCATAGTTCATGATATCTACAACTTTCCTCAGTGAAATTAGAGGGATTTAAAATAAATGCAAAGAGATTCCATGATCTGGAGTTGGAAGACTTGATATTGTCATAATGGTAATTCCTTCCAAATTCCTCCCACATTAATCTATAGATTCAATTTGATCCCTGTTAAAATCCCAGAAGTCTTGTGGGAAATATATTATCTGGATTAAAAAGAAAGCCTATTCTGGGGAGGCTTTGGATGTTGTAAGAGAGAAAATAACCAATAAATATAATAATTAAGAAAGTAATATAGTACTTAACCAGTGATGAGAAAAGAAAAAGTAAAAGAGAATAAAGGGAATGAGGAGGGCTATTTAGAAGACTGAAATTGAAATGGGGTGTCCAGTATAGCCTACGGGGAAGATGTAAATTTAAACAATGACTTGAAACAGGTACAAGAGTGACCCCTCCCCCCTTACGTTTATCTTATTATGGGTGAGTATTTTAGGCAAAGGAAACTTCCAAGAAAAAACATTCTGTGTTAGATATGTGCCCGGTGACTTCAAGTAGCAGCAGGGAAGCCAGTGTGGCTGGGATAGAGTGAGCAAAGGGGAGATTACTAAAAAGAAAGTTAAGTGAAATGTGATAAGTATGGGAGAACTTGATGTGAAGAGCTTTGTGGACCACTGAAAAGACTTATGCTAGTCCTCTAGGAGATGTGAATATCCATCAAAGCATTCGAAACTGAGGAATAAGATGTTCTAATTTACTTGTTGTGTTAGTCATCTTTTTATCACTGTGACCAAAATACTTAATTATACCAACTTAGAGGAGGAAAATTTTCTTTCAGCTTATGGTTTCAGAGGTTCACTCCAAGATCAGCTGATTTCATTGCTCTGGGTCCAAGAAGACCAAAATATAGCTGGGCAAACAAGCCCTATAATTTCATTACCAGAATCTGGGGCATGTAGCAGTAAGATGTGATCTCCAAAAGGCATGGATATTGATGACCCTTTGGGCTTGCTCTTTGCAGCACTGATATCTTCTCTAGCCTGGCTTTCTCTGCAGTCAGCTGTCTTCCTTGACAGACCATCCATGTTACTGTCCTCCTTTAATTCCTGGGGTCTCCATTCCAGCTTTGCCTTTGCCTTCACAGTCTCATGCATTGATCTTTCAGGGGCAGCTGATCGTGATTTCACCCTTTATTAAACTTTAATTGATCTCCCAGGCCTTCCTTTGAAATCTTGGTGAAAACCTCTATGACCCCCAAAGATCAGTATCATTCCTTCAGAACCAGCACCACATGAGTGTTACCAAGGTCTTGCACTAACTTGAGCAGTAGTTGGGATCCCTGGAACCTTGGCTGTAGTGGCTTCAAGTATCTGAGCATGGTGAAACAACCTCAACCCCTCTCTCCCATGTGGGCAGGGTGTTCCTCCCTCCAAATCTTCTCAAAGAAAGTTTTACTTGTGAACTCATGAAGTTGTGATGGGTGTGGCCTGAGATGCCCTCAAGGCATCGTCCCCATTGTCTTTTGTGCAAAATACTTAGTATCTATTAATTGTATATAATCTCTTCAACAACCACAGCTTCCTTGGAAGTTTTACATGAACTTTTATTGCCAATCTGCAAGTTTTAAATTCCTTCTGCTCTGCTTTCTGCTCCTGATTCTCATAGTAAATCTAAGATCCAATAACAATATCTATGCCACCACCTGAATATTGTGCTACCATAAAATTTACTACACCAGATTAATTAGTCCATTGCCTTTAAAGTTGGTTATACAAAGTCTCAGGGCATGGGAAAAATGCAGAAAATTCTTTGCCAAAATGTAACATGAATGGCCTCTAGCCCAATTCCCAAAAGATTCCCCATTTCCCTCTGAAACCTCATCAGTACAGTTTTTACTATCCTTATTCCTATCAGTATTTTCCCACCAGAATGGTCCATTAAGCTCAACTTATATCATTCTAAGGCTTCTCTAGCCTGCATGTCTAAGCTTTTCCAAACTTCTTCCACAAACCAGTTCCAAAGACTGTTAGTTAACCTAGTGTAGTGGTAAAAAATGAGAAGGTAAGTAAGGAAGGTATTATATATGCCAGGTGAAAGAGGATTTTATCATGGATCAGAGTGGTGGTGGCTGAAAGGTTAGACATGGCCATGTTACAGATGAAATCTGGAGGTGGGGACAGGAGAATCTCCTAATGGAATTCATCCGGCCCAAAAGAGAGGGAGAGTCAAAAAATTACTTGAAGGCTTTGGAAGATGAAAGGATAGAGTTTCTTGAACTCAACCTCTTCTTACTGAACACTTAGAAAGATACAGGGATGTAGGAGCCCTAATTAAGGAGATAGCTAAGATTGCGGTTAGCTGTAAGCCATAAAGCATTACCACCTTCCATGATCTCGCGAGACTTGGCCCGGGACATTGCAGACAGGGTCGGCGATATTTTGTGGTGTGGTTGGAGGAGTGTGGATGGCGTGTTGGAGTTGTTGTTGGAGCCAGACAGAGAAGCTAGCAGAATAAAGAGCCTGTTGGTTTCCAGTCCGCCTCTAAACTTATTCCCGTGGCGTTGTTGCTCCAAGCAGCAATCGCTTCAGGCAGCAACAGGTGGTGGCCTGTACGGGAAATTCGGCCAGCAGGTAAGAACTGAAAATGGGAGCGAAAATAACAAAAGCTCGGATAATAAAAGCTATGGATGAGTTTTTCGATATTGCGGACTCTGGATAGTGAGGAAAGTGATCATGAAAGCATAACCTCTGAGTCAGTTATTACCACTGAGAAGAGTAGTGGTGTAAATTCAAAAGTAAGAGCTGCAAAAGCCATCAGAAACTTATTGAAATTAGCCAAAGAATATGTACTCTCCTGAGAAGCTGAAATTCAGGATACCAGTAAAAGTGATAGTAGTGAAGAGGAACCAAAAAGTGATTCTGGGAGCACAGTCTCCAATAAAAAGAACAACAAGAAATTAGAAAGGAGAAAGGACCGTCAAGTAGAGGAACCACTTGTGTCCTCTACTGCCCCATGGGTGGAATCCATTACAGAAAATATGAAGGTATTACTAGGCATTTGTATACCCTAGAAATAGAAATAAAAATCTTTCTGAACACTTATGCGCTCTCAAGGGTAACTCACAGATACATTGGGAACTGCCAGTATTTGAAAATGAAAATGGACAGAGCGTCCACCAGTCAGTAGATTTCAAAACAATAAAAAATCTCAAAGAGGCAGTAATGACATATGGGCCCCAAGCTCCTTTCATGTTGAGTATGCTGGAGTCCCTTAACACCTTTAACTTAACCCCCTCAGACTGGAAAAGTCTATGTAAAGCAGCATTAAGTGGGAGGCAATACTTGGTTTGGCGATCACAATTTCAAGACTTTTGTATAGAAATGTCTAAAATAAATGCAGCTGCAGGTTTGGAGACCATAATATAGAAATGCAAATAGGAGAAGGGCAGTTTGCAGACTTACAGGCTCAAAAATATTATAACCCAGGTGTATATGCTCAGATATATATAGCTGCCTTTAAGGCATGGAAAACTGTTCAAGGACCTGGGGATCTACAAGGTAGCTTGTCAAAAGTGATTCAAGGACCTAATGAGCCATATGCTGACTTTGCTGATTGACTTTTGAGAATTGCAGGTAGAGTGTTTGTAGACATTGATCAAGCTATGCCATTAGTTGTTCAATTAGCATATGAAAATGCTAATAAATACTGCCAGGAAGCCATCAGGCCATGGAGAAATAAAAAAGGATCTTTCCATATATATACAACCATGTAAAGATATAAATGACGCCTTTGTCACAGGAAATGTGATTGCAGCTGCAATGAGTGGTGCTTCCCCCCAAAATTTCACAAGGGCTCAACCTAGACATTATAATCAATCAGGATATTCCAGGCAAAATTATCATAATCAATCAGGCTATTTTAGGCAAAATTCCCAAAGAGAAATAAGACCACGCTCATACCGTGCCACAGGCCGCTGCCCCAGGTGTAAAAAGGGAAATCATTGGGCCAATAAATGCCATTCAAAATTTGACATCTATGGAAATCATTTGTTCAGGAATTCAAAAAATGGGGCACAGGGCCCAATGCCCCGGGGCCCACAAATGTACGAGGCATTGGAGGAGGAGTATCCTCAAGCATCCACTCAGATGCTTCCCGACACAACCCCTATTACCCTTCCACTCCCTCGCCAGAGGAACAGGAGGAAATGCGGATTAGACCTCTGTTCCACTGCCTGAATAGTGTTAACACCTGAAATGGGGGTTCAACTGATTCCCACAGGAGTCAGGGGACCTCTTCCCTCAGGGACTGTAGGACTTATTCTCGGGAGAAGTCCTGAAAGCTTATTAGGTTTGCAAGTGACCCCAGGTGTAATAAACTCAGACTACAAAGGGGAAATAAAAATAATGCTTAGCTCACCCCAAAGTATAAGTTCTGTTAATCAAGGAGATAGAATTGCTCAGTTGCTTCTCCTTCCCAAATTACATAATAAATTTAAAATGAGTATGACTCAAAAATGGAACAATAGAGGATTTTGTTCCACTGACTCATGATCCATGGCTTGCTGGGTTTGGGATTGTTCAAGGATGCCTATGTATAAAATAAAAATCAAAGGAATAGAGATGGAAGGACTGATAGATACTGGAGCTGACTCTTCCATCATTAATCTACGGCAATGACCCAAGCACTGGCCTCTGCAAAAAGCTTCAACCAGTTTAAGAGGCTTGGGATATAATAACCTCCCAGAGAAAAGTGCGGTAATTTTAAAATGGGAGGATGATGAAGGGCATAAAGGAACATTTTAGCCTTATATTTTACCTAACATACTGGTTACTTTATGGGGAAGAGATATTTTGCAACAAATGGGAGTACACCTTGCAACCAAGCCTGCAGATGTTAAATGTGAAAATCTACAGGGTAATCTTAACCCTAAAAGAAATCATTATCAAAAAGTACAGGGTAATCTTCACCCTAAAAGATATCGTTATCAAAAGGCACAGGGTAATCTTAAGCCTAAAATAAATCATTATCATAAAGGAAAAAGATATTTTTTGGGGGGGCCATGGAGAAAATAATTTTGAAAATACCATGGCTTTCTGATAAGCCAGCGTGGGTCCCTTAGTGGCCCCTATCTAAAGAGAAATTACAAGCGGCCCACCTACTAGTTCAGGAACAACTAGAAGCAGGACATATAGAACCTTCCACCTCTCCCTGGAATTCCCCCATATTTGTGATCATGAAAAAATCAGGAAAATGGCAATTGTTACATGATCTTAGAGAAATTAATAAAACCATGCAAATCATGGGCCCTACTCAACCTGGACTTCCTAATCCTGTAGCCATTCCAAAAAATTTCCTTCTTCTTACTCTTGATATAAAGGATTGTTTTTTTTCTATTCCTCTACACCCTCTGAATACCCCCAGGATTGCTTTTTCAGTTCCTTCTATTAACAGTAATGGCCCTGATCAGAGATATCAATGGAAAGTTTTGCCACAGGGAATGGCTAAGAGCCCAACTATGTGTCAAATCTATGTAGATAAAATTATTCAGCCTATCAAAAATAAATACCCAGAGCTTATGTGCCTCCATTTTATGGATGATGTTTTGCTTGCTCATCCTAATCGAGAAGTCTTATTCACCATATTTAGTGAGATATCAGAAAACTTGAAAGGATATGGACTAAACATTGCTAAGGAAGAGGTTCAAACTAGATCTCCAATATTATATCTAGGATTCCAAATTATGGACACTTTTATAAGGCCTCAAAAATATTAATAAATAAGGAGCATTTGGCCACTCTCAATGACTTTCAAAAATTGATAGGAGATATTAATTGGCTTCGCCCTACACTAAACCTCACTACTGGCCAACTAAAACCTTTATTTGACATCCTTGCGGGACCCTGATCCATCTTCACCACGAACATTGACTCCTGATGCTAGGAAAGCTTTAAAGTTAGTAGAAAAAGCCATCGAAGGAGCTCATTGTGATAGATTTGATTTAACTCAACCGCTGATATTGATTATTATTTCTTCACAATATACACCCACAGGAGTATTTTGGCAACAAGGGCCTTTATTATGGATACATTTGCACGTCTCTCCTAAAAGTATAATTGAGTCTTATACTTCCATGGTGGCTAAACTTATTCTTCAAGGACTTAAGACTTCTACTAAAATATTTGGCATTCACCCTGCTACTATTATTACTCCCTATTCATCATCACAGATTGAATATTTATGCTTCAATGATAATGATTGGGCTATAGCTAGATGCTCTACTTCTACAAATTTTGATAATCATCTTCCTAAGTCTCCTATATTATCTTTTTGTATCAATAATCCTATTATATTTCCACAGGTAATAAAAAATCAACCTATTCCTAAGGCATTAAATGTATTCACAGATGGGTCCTCAAATGGTACTGCTGCAGTAGTCACTAAAAAAGAAAATATGACTTACATAACTGCACACAATTCAGCTCAATTAGTGGAACTGGAAGCTGTGGTAAGAGCTCTGGAAAATTTTAGAGAGCAGCCCATGAACATTTTTTCAGATAGCCACTATATTGTACATGCCGTCCCAACATTAGAGCTAGCAGGACCAATAGCACCTCATACTCCAGCCTTTAAATTGTTTTATCAAATACAAAAACTTTTTTGGGCAAGAAGAGATCCTCTATTCGTAGGGCATATTAGAGCACATACCAACTTGCCTGTTCCCCTCCATGAAGGTAATCTAAAGGCTGATGCCCTTACCCAAACAATCTTTATACTTTCAGCCCTCCAGTAAGCTACTTTATTTCACTCCCTGTTTCACATCAATAGCACTACCTTGCAGCATAGGTTTAAAATCACAAAGGAGCAAGCCAGAACAATTGTAAAAGATTGTAAATCTCGTATGACACATTTGCCCAATCCTCATTATGGTGTTAACCCTAGAGGATTAATGCCCAATCATTTGTGGCAGATGGATGTTACTCATGAGCCAAGTTTCGGAAAATTGTGATTTATTCTTGTGACCATAGATACATGCTCAGGCATGATTTTTGCTTCCTTACATTCTGGAGAAAAAGTTAAAGATGTTACATCTCATTGTTTGCAAGCTTTTGCTGCATTGGGCATCCTCAAAATGCTTAAAACAGATAATGGCCCTGCATATACGTCCCCATCTTTCAAACAGTTTTGTGCAAAATTCAATATATCCCATAAAACAGGCATCCCATACAATCCTCAGGGTCAGGGCATTATTGAAAGAGCAAACTGCACACTGGAAATTATGTTATTAAAACAAAAACAAGGAAATTGGAAAAGTCCTAGGGACAGATTGGCAGTTACCCTGTTTATCTTAAAATTTTTAACTTTAGACTCTAATGGCTATTCTGCTGGAGACAGACATTGGAACCCACACCAACAATATAAAACTTTGGTTTACTGGAAGGATGTTCTTTCAGGTACATGGAAGGGTCCAGATCCAGTATTAATTTGGGGGAGAGGATCTGTTTGTGTTTTTCCAAAGCACGAATCCTCTACAATATGGATACCATCTAGATTAATAAAGCAGGTACCACATCAAAATGATCAAGATGAAGTTGTTGATCAATCAAGATTAATAAAAAAAGTACAAAATCAAGAGGACCAAGATGAAGGTATGGAATGATTCCCTTAAAAGAGTCCTTCAAAATATTTCACAACTTAAGGGTCATTCCTCCCGGCTGGGATGAGGAGATCTCTCTTTAGTGTGCACACAATTGTATTTTTTTTTCTCTTTTTATATATTTCTTTATGTCTGTGCATTTGTCTAAATTTCATGTTAATGTGACGTCACAAATATATGTTTGTAGGTTTGTACGTCTGTCCAGTGTGACGTCACAAATAACAAAGCGCTTATGAAAATATATACATGTATATATGGATCCAAATAACTTTAATTCATTTAAGTTTAAGAATATTCAATTTGGGTAAATAATAAGTGAAGGTACCTTCAATTTTGTTTTATAGGTGTCCCAGGGATTTCTCTTTAGCGAAGAATATGACTAGTGCTGTATAACCTGATATTTTGGTGTTTTGACATAGGAATGTTTATTTGTAATTAACTTTATTTGTTTTATAGCTGATTAATTTGAGTTATTTCAACAGATAATGTCATGGAAGGTTTACAGAGACTCCAGGGTCAAGCTAACAAATTATTTTTCCAAAGTGCCTTTAGCTTTTCTTTACTCTATCTTTATTGCAGTAAATACCCTCAGTCTTTCTTTGTTTTGTTCTGAATATGATATTTTGCCAGCTTATGTTTGTGGGAGCTCAAGCAGCAATGGTTGTGAGCAGAAATCAACTTTAATTTTCTAATCTAATAATTCTATTTTTTAGTTTGACAACTCGCCTCTTGAATCAGTGCTGGAATAGCACTGCCTTTTCTTTAATAATTGATACTTGAGTTTCTAGGTAGCGGGCCCTGAAGATTTTCTGGTGGCATTGTCTAGACATAAAGAAGACGGGTGCTGCAAGAGCTGCAGGGATCATGGTTGCTGCAAGCATCCCTGTTGCTCAAGCATCAAACAACCTCACCAGCAGTGTGGCCTCTGCTCTACATGCATGGGGCCTCCTAGATCAATGTGTTATAACAAGTGGACATTTTGATCTTTCATTGTTTGGGACTTCACGGGACAATGCTTGTGGGTATTTGTCTAGAGAACTCAGTGTGTTACTTGATAGAACTCAGGGCAGCTGATTTGTTTAAAGAATTTGATATGCTATGCAATTTGGCTCGTCAGCAGAAGGTTTGTGGCTTTAAAGCCGCACCTTCTCCTCAGAATTGGACGACTGTTAGTCATCATACACAGTTGATCCTGAAGGGCTCAATTGGATGGCTGGTAGCCAATGACGGGTAATATCCCAAGAGGGGAACAACCTAAGACAGGCACAGTTGCACGGAGCAGTCTCATGTGGCCGACATATCAACCTAAGACAGGAGTCAAGGGCACAGCCTTGATTATCTGATGACAGGTAAGAATGTTGGTTGCACATGGACGTCCTAGAGCATCCCCTCTTTTAAAACAAAAGGGGGGAAATGTAGGAGCCCTAATTAAGGAGATAGCTAAGATTGCGGTTAGCTGTGAGCCATAAAGCATTACCACCTTCCATGATCTCGCGAGACTTGGCCCGGGACATTGCAGACAGGGTCGGCGCTATTTTGTGGTGTGGTTGGAGGAGTGTGGATGGCGTGTTGGAGTTGTTGTTGGAGCCAGACAGAGAAGCTAGCAGAATAAAGAGCCTGTTTGATTCCAGTCCGCCTCTGAACTTATTCCCGTGGCGTTGTTGCTCCAAGCAGCAATCGCTTCAGGCAGCAACACAGGGAAAGCAATAATAGTGCCTCTAATAATTTTTCCTTATCATTAGGCATCCACTAAGTTGGTGAAGATCCCTGGCGCATTTTTTGTTTCTCCAGTTGGAATTTATGATGTTGGAGATTATGATGATCCCTCATGAGAAAGAAAACTAATGAAAAACAGCCTTTTAAAAGTTCATCCTTTTATGCAATGTGATTTTTTTTTTTTACTTATGCGTTCCTTTATTGCTCATTAATTATCAAGTATTTTTACATGCTGTAACTATTTTAGTCATGGCTGCTACTATTGGTTAAATCTTCCATATGAGAGACTACTCATGGTCAGGCGGGTGTGATGCTTGATAAAATATAAGTAATGCAAAGAAACCAATAGAAGATCAGCCCAAGCACTCACTACTGAGATTAGCCCATTAAGGATAGCATTAACATTGATAGTATTCCTATTGTAGAACACATTGTATTTAGATTTCACTTCTGATTATATCTGATCATTGCTTCACATGCTAGTATTGGGAGTAATTAATGAAATGTCTAAGGTCAACTTCAGTCAAGGAGTAAGGAACTTGAAAGTCTCAGTCTGACAGCCGTCTCTTCCCCATGCATCATTGCTAGCATTGAAAGCCAGTTAATGAGTCACCCTGCCCAATACATGGTGATAGATCAGTGGGTCAAGCATGTGTCTGGGCTTAGATTTCTGAACCTGATTGTCTCAGCTGGCTGGAAGAGGAGAGGAAGGAGCTTACTGCATTATCCTGGAAATGTTTCTTTTTAAAATCTTTTGGTACTGAGGATAGAACCCAGGAACATTTTATTTCTGAGCTACATTGCCAGTCCTTTTGTTTTTTATTTTGAGAGGGTCTCACTAAGTTGCTGACGTAGGCCTTGAATTTACAATCCTGCCTCAGCTTCTCGTGTTGCTGGGATTGCAGGCATGAACCAAAATGTCCAGCTGGAAATGTTCTTAGTTGTATCTTTGAAATTACTGGATTCATTGTCCAAAATGTTTTAGAAAAATTCTAGTCTCTGTAGCTATTTAGTGTTTTCAATAAGGAATGAGAAATATAGGGAGATAAGAGACAAATTTTAAGTGGAGAGTGATAAGAGTTTGTACTATGTGGAGGGATTTTTGGAATGTATGTTCCCTTTCTTTCAGTTTAGGAAGTTGGGATTTAGGTTTTAAACTAGGTGGATGCCCATAGCATTGCCCCATTTTTCTTAAAAGAAATTTATATCTCTCCTAGACTAAAATGTGGGCCAAAGAAGGTGAAGTTATATAAAAAGTGTACGTGCTCAGCAGGGGTATTGTGGACTTGAAGTGGATGGCAAAAGAAAGTTATTGGGATAGAAAATGGGATAAGGAGATAGGGGACAAGAAACAAAGGGGTAAGGAATTGGTTTCCTTTTCCTTTATCTGCACAATTCTAAAAATATTGGAACCAAAATGTAAAAACACATAGAGAATGAGTTCCTTTTTCACTTTGTACAATAATTTACACTCTCAGTTATGGATATATAAAATTAGGCAACTCTCGGCAAAATTACAAAGTCAGGGAAATGTTTTTTGTATTTCTTTTTCACTGGTTCATTGGTCTTTACTACCCATTTGGATGTAGTCATAAAACACACATTGACATTCAATTCAAACCTCCTAGAAATTGACAGGTGAATATATTGAGTCCTCTCTGACTTTCTTCCAAATATAATCATGTGTATCTTAATAATGGACGTACATTCTGAGAAATACATTCTTAGGTGATTTTTCCAGTGTACAAATATCATCAAGTGTACTAACCTGGAGCTAGATGGTAGAGATCAATTGCTTCATGTGACTTGATACAATTAAGAAATGGAGTAAACACAAGCTATAGGATTCTGTTACTGGCATAACATGGCATACCCCTTAACAGAAAAATGTCTTATATAAATAGAATCAGTACATCCTAAAATAATGACAAAAAGTATGATAAAGTCAATACATAAACCAGAAACAGTTGCTTTTATGCAGTGGACCTGACTGTGTGTGCCATACTTTGATACTACTGACAATGTAGTTGATTTGTCTAACTAGCATCACCACAAACCTTGAGTTATGCACTGTTACAAATTCATAATGGCTATGATGTCACCAGTCAATAGGGATTTTCAGCTCCCTTATGCTGTTATTGACAGAAACATCCTTATGGGGAGCATAAATATATAGCTCTTCAATATTGCACATTTTTGGAATCCAGAATGTACTTCAGTTAATTAAATCTTGTAAAAAAATCTCTAAATCATATAATTAAGTTACCTTTTAAGTAGATAATTATCAAGATAATAGATAATAATTTCTAGTAATAGCTTAGCTGTTAACTCATTCTAGGTGGTATTTTCATTTTAATAAAGTACTTTTTATGCCTTATCCGAACAAATCAAAAGGTTATTTTGGGCACCGTAAGAAAATAGAGTAAAAAATGTATTTTGATATGAAGGTCCTTCAGGTGTTCTTGAAATCTGTCCTTTAGGTGATACTCATTCAGGCCCAGAAGACAGACAGGAAAACTGGAAAGCCAGTTATTTCATAGGCTATATGCTTCAGATTTTCTGTATATATCAGATTTTCATCATTAAAATAATCAAATGATTGTTAAATATTTTTAATGTAGATAGTGAAAAGAATTTTGGTTTAATTGTATTTTGAGAAATTTGAGGGAATTATATACGAACTTTTATATTCCTTAATTATTCCATTCCATAGAATTAAAACAAACAGCCTCTAATTTTAGTAGAATACATTTATTTAAAACCCAAAGAAGACTTTTGCCACCTTCTGGAACCTCCAGTTCAAAGGATTTGCAATTTCTACCTCTGCAGATCCTGAGATGACTCTGGATTGTTTATCAACATAATGCCCTCCCAGTTCTAGGCCTTTGGAATCTTTGGAGTCCCTCAGCATTGTCTTCTACTCATACAAACAATAGGCTTCGAAAATGGTGGTTATTTCCTCTTCTAGGCAACTTCAAGGCACATCAAGAATCTACTGAAATATCTGCCTAATTGCAGAGATTAAATCCTCTTGTTGCTTTTTTGAACACATTTCAAATTATTTGTCTAATAGTAAATTAGAACTGACGTATTAATTGGTTTAGGGAGCCATGCATGATGCTTACTCATTTACGACTAATTTCTAATATATTAGTGTTTTTGAAAAATAAAAGATCTATTTGGAAAAATTTGGCCCTAAAGTCCAAACATCCTGCAACTTCTGTTATCAGAGAGGCCACAGACACAAAAATGAATCTGAAAAGTGCATAGGTGGCTCATTCTAGGTCTTGCTGATGATTCACATGACCTCAAACACACAATTTAACTTCACCTTTCCTAGTTTTTTTTTCCTCTGGTAAAATAGATTTAATAATACCACATAAAAGCCTCATAAGGAAATTGATAGAATTAATGAGATCATAAAAATAGTGGGAAATGGTAGGTGGAAGGACCTGAGGGCCTTGTATTCATACCCCCTCCAGTATTATGGAAACATCTGACCCATACGAATTCATTCTGTTCAGTGACTGTTGAGCTAGTGCTTAATCTCTGCAGGCAGAAGCCACATGTCCTCTGACGCAGGTCTTCCTCTGCCTTCCTGACATGATGACCAAATTACTCATCATAATGTTAAGCCTAAGTCTGCTTTTTTGGTAGAAGATAGATGCCATTGCTCTGAGCTTTTTTCAGTGATCAGGGCAAACAACAGCAAGCCTGTGGAAATTCATAGACTGTTTGAAGGTAGTGCATCTTGTCATTATTTTTTCTTCTTTTTCCTCAGTCTTTTCCTTAGGAATGGATTCTGATTAAAGGTAGCTAGAGTGGGGCTGGATATATCAAAGGGCAGAGTCTCATAATGAACACAATTTATTCTTCATTCAAGTCACTATCAGTGATAAACAGAGACATATGGTAGCTTTATAAGCTTTTCATGGCCAGTTGTGTATTTTTTCCCCTTAGTGCTGGGGATTGAATTCAGGGCCCTACACATGCTAAGCATGTACTATACCATGGCCCTATACCTTACCCTCTGTTTCTTAAAAATTGTTTTAGCACATAGCTACAAATAAACTAGAAGTTAAGCAAATTTGTGGCATGGAGTAACTACTTTGAGAGGTTCACAAAATCAGGCCATGAAATATATAGTATTTAGAGATATAAAAACATCTGTTTATCTATCTACACCTATACACATACTGTATATGTGTCTACACTCACACACAAATTTAGAGCATTCCAAGTACCAAGTAAATTTGAATCTAAAGTGATAATATAATGATTTTTTTCTGTGAAATTCAAAGGTCAAATAATGTGTTATCATTATCAATAATTCTGCTCATGGTCTATTGAGAGAGGGGAGAAATAATTTTCTCTGAATTTATAAATCACAGCTGAAGAAATTAAGGCATAGACCAGACACACACACACAACACACACACACACACACACACACACACACACACACTTACAAACAAACAAAGAATTATAGAACATTTGTAATGAAAGACATAAACTACTTATGGGTAAATGTATTTTAGACTCATTTTTAGGATGAAAGGGAAAAATGTTTAAAAATACATCTTTGGTTCAATCGAATTGTTCTTGGTCATTGGCATTCTATTCTGTATAGTCTAATTCTTACAGCTTGAGTCTGCATCCTGCAGTGATTTAAACAAGTAAATATATAGCTTTCATTTGTACCATGAAGTTGACTCATTGAGTTATCTTTCAGTTTAGTTTCCATTTCTTCAGACAGGATCTCTCCTAGTCTCTAGAACCCCACTCCCCTGCACACACACACAAGCACACAAACTGAGTAAGTGCATCCATGTCAAAAGTGTTGTTTACTGAAAACCTGATCAGTATGATATTTTTTGAAAACTGCCATTTGAAATTATACTGATAAGCAACTATGGGAATGTAGTATTTTTGCCCTTCTGTTTAGCAATTTAAGACTATGGCCTTGAAAATTCTAATAGTCATTTTATTTTAGCCTCCAATTTTACAAATTTCACTTCTTGGTAAAATACTATTTTTAGAAAATAGTGTTCAAATCCCCCCATTTATAAACAGAGGACTTTAAATATTGAAATGTGCTGGCAATATAGCAGCTTCTACATTTCTAGCTTGGTTTATTTCACTTCACCTTCAACTATTTTTCACTCCCCATGGAATAGACTGAGTTTCAAAGCAGGCACACTTGTCACTGGCATTCTTCCTGATGTGGTACTTTGGCCCTTGAACTAAGGCGTGGAATAGAAAACAAAAACAAAACCTGAAGAAAATCCTTTTTACCTCCTTTCTTATGCAATACAATATACTTATAAAAAGAAGAAAGAGAATAGAAGTTTTTAGGTGGAAAGGTAGGAAAAATGCATGATGTGTGAGGGTTGTTTGTAACAAAGTTCTGAAGTTACAGACCTTTAAGAACCAAGTACATTTGAATGCCATTTTATTTTATTTCAACTCCAGACATCATTCTAATATTAAATTATCATATTTCCAGGAAAGAAATAAAGATAGAGAACTGGCATCATCTAAAGTATGTGGCAGGGTGAGTGGAATATAAACCATCAGCTAGCAGGAGGTGTGGATTATGAAGCAGGTTGGGTCCATGATGTGGCAGATACTAAAGAGTCTGAAGAAAGCAAATATTGGGGAAAAATCTAAGTTAGATGAAGCATCTGACCATTACTCACTCCATCAGGGGGCTCACCAGCCAAAGGAGAGCAAGCATGGTACCCAGTGAAGAGGTATGCAGTGATCTCCTGTTAGAGACCAGGAAATGCTATCCATGCACCTTTAAGGACCCATGTGACATTGTCTCATGCCATGAAGACTTACAGGCCACATACCACATCATGCTTGATTAGTATTTGGGGAAAATAAGCAGGTGATGAGGACATAAATTGGTGAAACTAAAAAAAAAAAAAAATTAAAGAAAGGCAGTACTATGAAAGGAGTACTTTGATTATTGAGTCAAGCTAAACTTAAACTTATATTAAATATTTTTTCCCATTACCCACATGATATTATCTTGAAGGCAGCTTCAGACACAACCAAGGTAATATTTATTTTCTGCATATCTAACCTCATATATTACATTTTAAAATACCACTGCTATATGAGGTGAAGATTTATATAAAAAGAAGAAATTCTACTACTTACCAGGGCACAATCTCCTAATGCAATTGCTTTCTTTCTATGCATTCTGGAAAACCTCTTCCTTTCTTTTGGCTTCCTGTGTGGTGGAGGTGGTGGAGCCTGCATACATGTTCTAAGTGTTGAAATTTTTAAAAATTTCTGCATTATTTCCAATCTGTTTGCTTCTCCATCTTTGCACATAAGGATTACTTGCAGAGTTTTAAAACATACCTTTCTCCAATGCTGATCAATTATGTCACAGGCTCCCCAGGTAATTCTAATATCTAGCCAGGATGGAGAAACATTGGTTTAGTCCATAGGAAAGGATCCTGTTAGCCACATCTGCGGTAGTCTTCTAAATTTGGGATAGTTTCAATACCATTAGCATCACTGAATGGCTGCCAACTTTGTTCTGCACATTTAGAGGAGGTTGACTTTCAAAGGGGTAAATGTTTTTCAATTCCTTAACATCTATTTAAAGTTTTCCTTGCTGTGCTAATGATTTGGTAACCGATATAAAGCAATGAAGTTTTACTCTGTTCTCGCCAATGCCTATTAATCCTCACCTCCCACTCTGTAAGGCAATTCCAATTTAGGTAAATGAAGAAAACCTGGGGAAATTGATATTTTCTCTGACCCAGGCTTCTTCCAATCTTACAGACAACATCCTCTTGGGTACAGGAGATAAGGAGGACAGATGATTTTAGGTGTTGTGTTGTTGGGCAAGTGCTATTAAATTTTATATACGGTGAAATATAGGGTTTAAAGACAGGGGAACAACCAGGATCATTTCAAGATTCTCATTTCAGAAGATTTTCTCTAGGCCTTGGAATCCAGGATCATCTTGGCTTAATAGTTTGGAAGTAGCCTTCTTTCTAGTGCTAACTTCCTTTTTTGGAACTGTGAACTCTGAACTTTTTTTAAACTATTGGTTTTGTGGTGGAGATATAACTCTGTTGGAACTAGGCAACTTTGAATTTATTTAACTTTGACATAATCATAAGAACACTCTGTCGACCCCCTTGTGCATTCAAATAGCTTTGCCTAAAAAGCTGAACCAACAAATCTTAACAGTTACAAGAGTAATGTGTATTGAGAGGCAGTTAGGGCATAAAAAGTGGGTTCAAGATGATTTTCAATAGAGCTGATTCAAACAAAACCAGAGAAGTGTCATAAAAATATAATTTCACACACAAGGAGCACATTCCGAGGCTGATGTTGCAATATTAATGGATACTCTCCCCCTTCTACTTCCCATCAAAATTCTTAGCCATAGAAACCAAAATGAGAGATGGTTTGTGTGTTTGAAGGTTCAAATGAGGATTTTAAGAAGAGCAGTTTAGAAAAGACAATAGCTTCTTATAGACCAAATATTAAACCTTGACTCCTATCATTGGACTTCAGAATTATAAATTACTAAGTGTCAAGGAAATTTAGTGAAATATGTACGAAAAGCTTTGAAGAAAAAATTTGGAAACATTCTTAACATCAGAGAAAGATTTCAGAGTAGTATATACTTTGTTTAAAAAAAGGCTCTATAAACTTTTCCATATATATTGAATTTATTATAGTTCTCCAAAGCAATTTGAAAGACACTGAATTATGTTCCCTTTCAGCTTCCAAAAAAAATAAAAAATAAAAAACCACAAGTAATAAAAGCAGAAAAGTTGACTCTGAAATTCATTTTTGTATAGATTTATAGGAAAATTGCTTTGATGTCTTTTCCATTCCCTTGCCACATTTTTTTTTTCTTTTTAGAAAGAAAGGGAACGTCTATTAAGTTTAACATTAAAAAAAAAAAAAAAAAAAAAACACTCTTCAAACCTCATTTATCTTTGATGAGCCCTGGGCAGAGTGCCATAATAACACTATGCACATTATAAGAATTCTATAATCACTCGGAGTCTCTTCCCTTTCTTTTATAATCAGCTGAGTGTTGTTACTGGCCCTCCCTCTAACAAAGTTAGCAAGGCAAGGCTGACACTTTGTGCAGTGCAGGTTATTGTGCACAAAAGGGAACTGAAATCAGGTTTCAATGTGTTTCAATGAGAAAATCTTCATTTCACTGTCAACATATGAATTTAGGAAGCTTTCTTCAGTATGTTAGGAGCTAATATCTTAATTAAGTGGGACTTCTCAGGGATCCAGGTGGTCCTGCTGGCGCTAGACAGAATCTGCCAATGCCCCTGGCAATTGATGGGGAAATAGATCTCTCTGCCTTCTCCAAAAGCTTGGTGTGTGTAAATTGCTCAGACATCACAGATGTAAGTCCTAGTTGAATCCTGGATCTGACTGTTTCCTCCAGGCATCATGAAAGCTCCAACACAGAAAGCGCAAGTTAATATGTTGGAGCATATTTATGCTTCAAATCAAGTAGGAAAACTCCATACGAATGGAGCTGGCACATCCAAACTTTTATTCTCTTGTATGCCTCTTTCTAGTCATCAGAAGGAAAGTATCTTTAACTGAAAATTCTAGCTATTAGAGAGCTAATAAAAAACATTTTTGATTATTTTGATTATGTGTTTTTATACTTCTTTAAAAAATGTTTAAAAAATGAAATGATCCATTTTTTTTTTTTTTTAGGATCAAAATATAAGTGCTGCTTGGTGAAGCTAGGTTTGATTGCATCTGAAGCTCAATTTTACATTTAACCATTGTGTTTCCTTGAAATTCAGGTTAAGACAATATGCTATATGTTATCTCTTCGTGATCTGAAGGTGTTTTTAAAAGAAATTTTGGTGAACCTCTGGTAAATGATGAACTTTTGGTAAGTATGATGTGTTACTGTAGGTTCATCAATTGTGACAAATATACCACTCTAGAAGAACATTTTGAGACTATCAAAGGTAAAGGGTAAAGGGTGAGGGTCAGTGTGTGGTGGGGATGTTTCTGTACCTTCCCAATTTTGCTATAAATATTAAAGTAATCTAAAAAGGTAAGCAAAAAAATAGTAAAAAAATTATAAACTTGTAAATCTTAGCTCAGAAATTTGTTAATGATACTAGAACACACACACACACACACACACATACACATACACACACACACAGGGATGGAAGAACATTGCAATGAAAGAAATGAATGAGTACTCTTGGCAATGGTAGGCTATTTCAGGAAAGGCTGCTTCTTTGGTTCAGGTCCTGGTCAGTTTGTTTGACAAAAGTTTCCAATCTTCCTTGTATTTTTTTCCCCCTAATACATACAACTGCCAGTAGTTGCTGAGTACAAATCTAACACTACCCATGTCTATTTATGAAAGTTCATACAAAACTGAATAATCCTTACAATTTTTAGCATCTATTTCAGTTATTAAAAGCAGTATGAAATATTAGAACTTAATGAAAATATTACAGTTGTATTTTAGTTTTAATTTTATTTTATTTATTGTTTGGGCCTTTAGGATTCTATGAAGATACTAACTTGCCAATCAATTTTTTTTTTTTTCTGAATTATGGTGAGGTTCTTTTCAGTTTTGCTTTGAAAACAAAAACAAACAAACAAACAAAGAAAAAACATTACTGCAGATTTTTTCCTACATTGCAGTTTACAAATGCTAAGTAGAAATGCAGAATGGTGAAATGACTTGACCCAAGGGCACTCACTAGTTTCTATTTACTGGCCATCCTACACACTATGGTTTTTTTAAATTAGTACTATTTGGTTTTTCAAGCTAAATTTCTATAACTTGCAGGACCCCTTCTCACCTTTAGTTCCCTCATGACAGGCAAAGTCACAACTGAGGATCACTGCAGTCATTCATGCATAGCTATTGTAAAGGTACCAAAATGAGATACTCAGAACACTTAATTTGTTACATTTCATGCACACAGACTTGCCCTCTGAGCAAGTCTCTAGAATACTACTCCTGTCCCACATTTTCTTTTAATACAGCCCCTGGGGAATCTGATGCTGAAGATAGCATAGGGATCACTGTTTCCATTCAAAAATTAGATAAACTGGAAATCAGGAACATAGGCCATTTGTTCCAAATCAGGTTTATTAAGTAGCAGATCCTCTACCTCAGCTGGCATAGGTTAGGACAGAGTTCATTTCACAGACTTCGATGGTCTTTTGCAAACTAGACTAGATTTAAACTAATTAAAATTAGATTTAAAAAAGTCATGCCTTCTTTCAGTAATCCCAGACCAGACTGCTCAACCAGAGTCTACTTTATTTTTGCCACTGATTGAAACATCAGTATGTGAGTCACATTGCAAGTAAAGAGGTCTGTGAAACCTTTGACAGTTTCCTAAATAGAAGCCAGGATGATCTAATTATTTTCATTGACATGTGTGTCATGATTTATGCTATCAAACTGTGTATTGTAATTCTCTTTGCAAGATTCTTGGAATCACCAATTTTGTTAGCACTTACTTATGAAAGTGGAGTGATTTTTTTTTTTTTTTTTTTTTCTTCCAAGTTCTGTCCTCAAACTATTTTCTTTTCTAGGTTCATTTCCCTGTTCTGGGTCTTTAATAGTGAGTACATTTTTAAAACCTAATTTTAATTAGTCTAAATCAGTAGTACTAATATGAAAGACCATTGAGGTTGGTGAAATGAACTTTGTCCTAACCTATGTCAGCTCAGGTATCGGATCTGCAACTTCATAAACCTGATTTGGAGCAAGTTGTCTATGTTCCTGATTTCTAGTTGATGTAATTTTTGAATAGGAACAATAATCCCTGTGCTATCTTAGGAAACTTTATAAAAATAATAAATGTTTTCTTTTTCTTTTTAACTAGAAAGCTGCCATCATAGAGATGTAAAACTCAATGTCAGTTCTGTCTCCAAAACTGAAAGAGAGATCAAAGACAATAATGCAATAAAACATGGCCATAGATACAAGAAAATAAGTTAATTATTAAGTAGGAGCAAAAAAGAAGTTTAAAATTATGGTAGAGTTCATGTATGTTTTGGTTTAGATGTGGTATCCCAAAAGCTCATGTATGAGACAATGCAAGAAGGTTTTGGGGGAAAATGATTGAGTTGTAGCCTTAACCTAATATGTGAATTAATCCCTGATGGGAATAACTGAGTGGTAACTGGAGGCAGGTGGGGTGTGGCTGGAGGAGGTAGGGATTGGGGGTGTGGCTTTGGGATATATATTTGTACCTGGTGACTGGCATGCATCTCCCTCTCCCTCTCCCTCCTCCTCTCCCCCTCTCCCCCCTCCCATCTCCCCCTCTCCCCCTCTCTCCCTCTCTCCCTCCCTTGCATTTACAAGGCTGATATAAAAACATCATTAATACAATTTTATGCTAAATTAATAGTAAAGTAGTACCTAGAAGGGAGTAGACCCAGTAAATTCTACAATAGTCAGAACATAGCTAATATATTGGATCCAGTATTGGCAACATGTTGTTAAGATAGGCAATTTCAAACTGCTGTATTCTCAGAGGGAAATACTCAGATGGTAAAGTTCTGTAAAGAATGGAACTTGCTTAAAGAAACTTGGCTGAAGAAACTGCAGCATGGATAGATTAGCAAAGAGACAACTTTGGTATACAATATAATTGTGTTCAAACACTGATGAGCAGCAGTTCTCAAGCAAAAGGTTTAGATTTTAGCTAAGGATTTTCTTGAAACTAACCTATAGTAATAGTTTCTTTGAAAAATATTTGGGAACTTTATTATCTTTTATCACCCTTGTCTACTAGGTATAACAGTTTTATTTGTAAGCAGGGTAGACATCCCCTTTCACTCTTAACATAAAACATTTCTTACTTGGTTGAAGATGAAAATCTTCCTAGAAATAGTTGACAGCAACAGAAACATGCTTTCCTTCCTTAATTTGCGTTTGGTAATTCATATGTAAAATTGCATACATATAAAAGAATATTTGAAATTGGTCATCTATGGGAGGCAAGCAAGAACAGTGAGAGGGTGGTTTTTGTTGTGTGGAAATATTCTATTTTTTGAACCTGCCACGTGGATGTGATCACCTTGTGATAATTTGCTGACATATATACTTAAAATTTATACACTTTTCTATATGTACATTATAATTAAAAAAATTTGATTTTAAAAAGGCTACAGGTAACATGCATTTAAGATACAAAACATGCAGAAAATCCTTGAAAAAAATTTTAAACTCTTATAAACACCATTCAACCATTACCCAAATGAAGGGCTTAAAAGTGATCAAACCAAATCAGGCATGGGCGCATACTTGGTTCGCTGAGGCAGGAGAACTGCAAGTTTGAGGCTGGCCTCAGCAACTTAGTGAGATTCTGTCCCAAAATGAATTTTAAAAAGGGACTGGTGAAGTAGCTTAGTGGGTAATGCTTGGGGTTCAAATCCCCAGTACCACACAAAAGAATAAAAGATCAAACTGTTTTATTTATTGTATATTTCCACTTTATCCTTCTCTATTTCTTCCTCTTAGATGTAATCACTTAAGGTTTTGTTTCAAATGTTTGTGACACTAAGCAGAAGTTGTTTCCAATTGCTTATTTGAAATATGTGTCAATATCATCTCCTATTTAATGTTGTTATTTAACAAACAGTGATTTGGGGGGCAAGGGGGTACCGAGGATTGAGCTCAGGGGCACTCACCACTGAGCCACATCCCCAGGCCTATTTTGTATTTTATTTAGAGACAGAGTCTTGCCCAGTTGCTAAGCACCTCACTATTGCTGAGGCTGGCTTCAAACTTGCCATCTTCCTGCCTCAGCCTCCCAAGCTGCTGGGGTTACAGGTGTGTGCCACTGCACCTGACCTGAACAGTGTCTTTTAAATTTTAATTTTAGAGTTTAATTTTCTTTTGGAGTTAAGGCTTTTTTGGGGGGTTCTTATTTAGATCTTATTTTTCTTTTGGTACTGGGGGTGAAACCCACGACCTCACGTGGGAAGTGCTGGACAAGTGCTCTACCACAGAGCTATACCCTCTGCCACAGGAAATCATTTCTTATTCTAAGGTTATACAGATATTCTTCTGCATTGTCTTCCAAGTTTTACAAGAATTACACTTTCACATGTATGTCAAACTATTCAGAATTGAAAAAGGAGTCAATTAGACTTTGCCTTTTATCCTAAGGACTACCACCTATCTGCCCTGTTTATTGAATAGTCCTTTGTTTAACTACTTATTTACAACTTGTAATATTACAAATTTATATTCACAGGCATGTTTCCAGTTTTCTATTTTGTTTTACTGAATGTCTGTCTAACCCTTTGCCAATGCAGTGCTGGACTACATCTGTGTAAATTCAGGTCTTCATAATCTGTGGGGAAAGTCTATTCGTGTTTTTCTTCTTTTTCAGGATCGCTTTGGTTCTGTTTGACCCTTTTCTATTCCATATATATTTTAGTATTAGTCTCCCAAGTTCCTTATGAAATCCAGCCGTGCCCTTAATCATATTAAATCTTTAGCTCAGTGTCGGCAGGTTTGTTTGACCTTTTTATGGCACCAAGTCATCTTAACCATGAAGAGCCTATGACTTCCTTTCAGGATTGAATTAATGTTCTTCCACAGACTTCTAAGATTTTTGCCTACACAGGTCTTTTGCCTTTCTATATTTTGAAGAATTATTCCTAGGTAACTTAAATGTTTGTGACTATTGTAAAATTTTTGCATTGCGTTTCTCTACTATCTGTTTTTTTATGTTATGCTCATGAAGTTGATATTTCTATATTAATATTTTATCTAGTTTCTTTCTAAACTCATTAATTTTAATAATTTATAAGTGAATTAGTTTGGGTTTTCTATGTAGAAAGTCATACGTTTGTGAACATTGGTGAAAAATGACCATTTATTTTTTCCTTTCTAATCGTTGTGACATTCTGTTTGACAGGATCTGCAGTAAATGTTAAATAGCAGTAGTGGTAGAGGGCAGCCTTATCTCATCACTGATTTTAATTTAAATATTTAAGAGAGACTTCTTACACAGACTTGACTCCATAAGACACCATCTCTCCTTGGAAATTACTGAAAATTAACTTGTTTTTTTGTTTTTAAAGATCATGATCTCTATATTCCATAAAACTAGAAGACAGATATAACTCAGAGACACAAAGATACTTGTAAAAGCTTCAAAAATAATTCAGCAAACAGGAGCAAAACAATGCAGAATTAAAGGAGGAATTTCAATAGATTAAAGAAAAAAGCATTAGAGTAGATAAGCAACAGATATCCAAATGATGCATAGCTGCCAGATCTAACAAATAAAATCAACACAATGAAGTGGAAAAGAAGTTCAAGACAGAATTTAAAAAGGCTTTCTTGAGATTAAAAACAAAAATCAAAAGACAAGAAACAAAAACTTGAATCTACAGATTGTGAGAGTCTGCTTCATCAAGAAATAAACTGCCCCAGGAGAATTCAACATAGGAACCAAGTCTAGCAAATTTCCTGGACTTTAAAGATAAAGAATGAATCTTTTGGGCAGTAGTATAAAATGAACAAGGCACTTATTAGGAGGAAATAAAGCTGTCCATAGATTTCTCCACAGCAACAAGCAGTGGAGAAGAGCTCTGAAATACCCAAAGGGAGAAATCACAGGCCAAGGAATTTTTATTCAACCAAGATTTTCTCCAAGTACAAAAGTTTCAGATAAACAATTTTGAAAATGTAAAAAAAAAAAAAAAAAAAACAAAACAAAAAAAAAAACAAAAAACAAAAAACAAGGAATATTTTTCCCCATGAGTCTTAATAAAACTATTGGAAAATTAATTTTATCTGAGATGAGCTGGAGAAATTGCAACAAAATAATTTGTGGGGAGCATTTAATATATGTAACCATAAAGACAGGACTTAAACCCTATATTGCGTTTCTGGTGACAGGACAGAATGTAAACATTGTAAACATTTCTATATATGTAGAAATAATATGACCAACTAAAACTGGTAATCAAGGAAGAAAATGGGAAGTAAGTGCACTGATTACAAAGGTACCCCATTAGGTAAAGGTAATCCTTCAACTCTGGAAAAATGGTAATATACAGGTATATTTAAAAGCACAAATGCAAATATTACTAAAGTTCATGTTATTGATGAAAATTGTGAAATAGTAAAAAGGCTCAGGGAATAAAGTAAAACACTTTTTTTCATTATTCAAGGTAAAGATTATAACTGTCAAAAGAAATAGGTATCTAGGGGCTTTATATAAAGGCAGATTTATAGAGATAATGATTAGAACACAAAGATAAATATTCATAATTATCAAAGGAACTACACACAAAAAACAAAGCAAAGAAGTAATCCACTGTCTTTTATAAAATCCCTATAAATAATAACATAATTATCATCATTCTATAGAAAGATGAAAAAAATCTTCTGTATTAATGAGTATAAATGAACTTTTCTTATATATTCTCAGAACATTTATCCAATAAAAATATTTTTCTATAAATACATAGAAATCCACTCTCTGCATGTTAAAGTATTTAAAACAACAATTTAGAAACATTGAAAATAAAAATCCCGCCGGGTGTGGTGGCGCACGCCTATAATCCCAGCACTTTGGGAGGCTGAGGCAGGAGGATCATGAGTTCAAAGCCAGCCTCAGCAATGGCGAGGCACTTAGCAACTCAGTGAGACCCTGTCTCTAATAAAATACAAAATAGGGCTGGGGATGTGACCCAGTGGTCGAGTATTTCTGAGTTCAATCCCCGGCACACAAAAAAAAAAAAAAAAAAAAAAAAAGAAAAGAAAAGAAAAAAGAAAATAAAAATGCCTTTAAGTTATGGGTATTGATTTTGTATCCTGCTTCTTTGCCAAATTCATTTACTAGTTGTAAAAGTTTTCTGGTAGAGTTTTTCGGGTCTTCTAGGTATATTATAAGGTCATCAGCAAATAGTGCTAATTTGAGTTCTTTTCCCTATCTGATCCCTTTAATTTCTTTCATCTGTCTAATTTCTCTGGCCAGAGTTTCAAGTACTATGTTAAATAACAGTGGTGAAAGGGGACATCCCTGTCTTGTTCCAGTTTTTAGAGGGAATGCTTTCAATTTTTCTCCATTTAAGATAATGTTAGCCTGGGGCTTTGCATAAATAGCTTTTAAAATGTTGAGATATATTCCTGTTATTCCTAGTTTTTCTAGTGTTTTGAACATAAAGTGGTGTTGTATTTTGTCGAATGCTTTTCTGCATCTATTGAGATGATCATATGGTTTTTATCTTTAAGTCTATTGATGTGATGTATTATGTTTACTGATTTCTGTATGTTGAACCAACCTTGCATCCCTGGGATAAACCCCACTTGATCGTGGTACACTATCTTTTTGATATGTTTTTGTATTCAATTTGCCAGAATTTTGTTGAGAATTTTTGCATCTATGTTCATTAAAGATATTGGCCTGAAGTTTTCTTTTTTGGCTGTGTCTTTGCCTGGATTTGGAACTAATGTAATTTTGGCCTTATAGAAAGAGTCTGGAAGAGTTCCCTCTTTTTCTATTTCTTGAAATAATTTGAAGAGCATTGGTATTAGTTCTTCTTTGAAGGTCTTGTAGAACTCTGCTGTAAACCCATCAGGTCCTGGGCTTTTTCTAGCTGGTAGCTTTTTGATGGTGTCTTCTATTTCCTCGCTTGAAATTGATCTGTTTAAATTGTGTATAGCCTCCAGTTCCAGGATGGTAAATTGTACAAGATAAAGGAAAACAAAGAAAATTTGAGTCATAATATATTAGTTAAGACATAATTTGGCCAACAAAGAAGGACACTTTGTAATATTAAAAAGAATGATTCACAGTGAGAAGAGTTTTTAAAACCCATGAGCCAAATACCTCAACTTCATAAAACAAAACTATGAGACAGAGAAATACACATGTAATAGAAAACTTTAACTCAACTCTTAGCCTATGATAATGGTTAAAAATCAAAGATATATAACAACCAAATAATAATTTTGAAGGAAAATATAATTTACAAAAAAGCAGTAAAAAAAGTAGAAATATTAGATCCTGGATAAAACACAGAAAGTGGTCAACATACTACCTCACATGACTTCACTTTCTACCAAATATTTGAAAATTAGGCTATACAATGCTACTTCAACTGCTCCTTATGCTCACTTATGACAAAGTGTCAATAATCATATTCTAAAATTAAGGCAGATATTATTTAGTTCAGAATGCTAGAACTGTAGAGTGTCCAAATGATTACGGTCCTTGAAGCCTAGCTAATGACAAATATCAATTGAGTCACCCCAATCCAAATTGTGTAATAAAGGTATGTATACTGCTAATCCTCCCTGGTAAAGGAAAATTGCTTTTGGTAGTTCTTCTTAATAAGTACAGAGGAAAATAAAGCAATCAATTTCTGCACTGATTTCTCATACCTGGACCATATCTAAAACCCCACATATGAGACAGCTGCTGCAATTGTAATCACTATGTAATTAAATTTATTATAATCCACAGGTTTTCTTCAATACCAATCTGCCTTTGCACAGCTGAGAATATTAGGAGTTGGTAGGAATCATCAATTCAACATTCTTCAAGTTGTAATGATGACAAGAATCTTGACACTTTCCATAAAAATGTGGTATTACTTCTGGTTTACTTCTAGCTACGCCTCACTTGAAGGGTCAGGGAGTCAATGTGGGGATACTCCCACTCTGTTTCAATTATTTCTCCTGAAACTGAGGAGAAATTATTTCTCCTGAAACCTGTGGATATATGATGACACTGTAAGGCAAATGCAGTCCAAAATTTCATATATCATCTAACATTGTGATTTCCTGCTATGTCTAGAGGACCACAGTGGTATTTTTTATTTCTCAATTTTTTCTAAATTTAAGAAATAAATTAATTCACTGATTTAATTCATAAGGTCACCCTTTTTCCTTAACGATCATTAAATATCACTGTCCTACCTGAGATCCCTGTCTGGTTGTCCTTCTTTCCCTCTATCTGTTTCATTAAATGTGTTTATATTAGAGCTGAATATGGGTAACTCAGTGGTAGAGCACTTACCTAGCATGTGGTGAACCCTGGGTTTGATCCCCATCACCACAAGGGAAAAAAAAAAGTGCCTGCATTTTCTCTGGTTTTTGGCTTTTATAATTCAGGTCCTATATTTCCCATTGGAATTAGACAATACAGGTCAATGGAATACCTCCCATCACTATCCTCCTAGTCTGCCTAGGGAGGATACAACAGAGCTTTCTAATGGCATTGTTTCTCCTTTAACTAATGCATGTGTCAATTCCTAAAGAAGTGGTGTGCTTCTGGGCCCTCTTGAGAAAGAGTGGGAATAAAATGGGTCACATATGGCAAATCCACTCTGAAATTTCCATCTGCCTAAGATTTAGGATTCCTTCCTCAACATTTGTGTTAGGGAAATTCTGTCATTTAAATATTAAATATAGGCTGTTGAATATGGATCACTCTTAAGTTCTGGTTTAGTCAACCAACAAAAGCAATTATCAAAGCTATTTCCAGTTGCTCAAGCTAACATAATAATTCCGGTGTCTCAGGTAAGTGTACCCAAGAGTTAAAAACTTGATAACAATATTATATTCCATTCTCCTTGGCCTAATATCTTTAGAATCCATTCCTATCTATAGTCTCCTGGTTTTGATTGATATAAATTGCAGAAATCTTGCAAGTATTTTATTGTTTAAGATATCTTTTCCTGTCCTGTTCCCATTGGAGATTATGTAAATGGAAGCAATAATCAATGGGGGGGCTATCTTAAGCAAAATTGTTACCATCTTTTAAGATAATCACCTTGGTTAAGGTTATAACAGGATCTATAAGCAATGGAAAATTAGTTTCCATAGTCAAGAGATGAAGCATTTCTTTAACTTTGCCAAAGAAGTTCATATATCTTAGATTCTTTCTCATTTACCCAGAGGTTTCCATTGAAAAGTTTCAGTGTCTTCACTCTTCCCCATCAATGGTTTTTAATATCAAATAATGTGTTTATCAAGGTATAAGCTCAATTTATAGTGTTATATAGCATCCAGTACAATAATATTTTTAATCTGACTTTTAGTCATATTCAATCTGATTTTTGTTATAGGGCTACAGTGGAATTTTTTATTTTTTAATCACATTTTGTTTTGAAAGTTTAAAGCCCTGAGTTTTGTTTTGTTTCTGTTTATTCAGGAAAGTCTCCAGAAATAACATCTCACCTCTTGTTACTTAAAATCACCATTAGCAATTAAGTGAACAACCAATTGTCCTCCCATTATCTACTATAAGCAACCGATAAATTAA
Organism: Tamias sibiricus; assembly: GCA_025594165.1. Lineage (NCBI taxonomy): Eukaryota > Metazoa > Chordata > Mammalia > Rodentia > Sciuridae > Tamias > Tamias sibiricus. The sequence continues at coordinate 81,326,164 of CM046659.1, forward strand.
GTAATCAGAATTCCAGCATTTTCTGTATATTTCCAGTATCCCATTTTCCAGTGGGGTTTATGACATCCCTGCAATTTAAGCTTATACAGCTCAGTAACTCATTCTCTGGAGAACTTAATCTTGGTGAATCTCTTTATTTGGCCCACTGTTTGTAAAAAGTACTAGATAACTTAGAGACTAGTCAGTAAAAGAGAAATGATGGAAATGATGCATTTTTTTTTTCAGGCAGATGTGATTTAATATAGGTAACTAGTTACAAATGTGTTTTAGACCTGCAAGAACAAAAAGGAGAGGGAGATACAAGCTAGAAATTATGTAGGATGCAGCTAGTGGTCTTAAGGATGGAGCAATAAGGGAAAAGGCTGGCATTGTAAGAGATCAGGAGCAGCCCTATGCTGTGATACTTGGAGTGTCAGAAAGGACCTGGTACCCAGAGAGGGACCCAGTAAGAGATGGATCCATGAAATGTTATGTACTAGAGATACAGAGGGAGTTCTGGACCTCCCAGTTCTAAGACTGCAAAGAGGAGTGAAACACTGGACTAGGACTGAGGAAGAGACTTTGCCCTGTGGGTACTGGGAATCCTGAAGGGCACTGTTAAGGGAAGGCATGAATCATAAAAAGGGCCTTTTATCCACCTCTTAGCTTTGGTTACCCACAAGGCCCTCTGCACTGCAGGATCTAGCTAAAATTCAGTCTCCAAAGGAAGCTGGCAAGTGACAACCCAGCAGATGTAGATAATGTGGTCTCACTGTTATCTTTCCCAGCTTTCCTGAAGGGATATTCTGTCCTCCAAGAATCTGGAGTGCAGGACGTCTGCTTCTCTTCATGCTAATTTTGATTCCTGCTTCAAATGGCCACTCTAATTTATCTCTTCTGTCTTCACTAGTGCTACCTTAGTCCACCTAGTACCTGCTTCGTTTTAAACTTTGAATAGAAATACATTTAAAATAGACCATGCATATTGTTTTCTTTAAATTCTTACTAATATTAGGACTTTCAATTCTTACTATTTTTTAACTGGATACTATGTTATGCTTTAGACTCTATGCTAAAGAATAATTGATCATTTTAATCAGGATATGTCCCTATGAATTTAGCTTTTATGATTTACTTTATTGTGAAATGAAAATAAAACATGAGGGAGGTTAAGAAAGTAGATAAAAACTCTGAATAAAACAAAGAACTGTCAATTTTAGAACAATAGAGTCAGAACATAGAGACCTTGTATCAGTGATATCTATTAGAACATGGATCATTTTAGATGCTTTACAGTATCATTGCAAGACTTTATTTACCTCCAGGTCCTCCATTCTTGTTACATATTTCCAGACTATGGGTTATCTTTCTTCAGATGCAACATACTTTCACATCTTCATAAATCATGCTGCTCCAACTTTCTCTCTCCTCTCCTTCTGAACTGAACAAATGTTATTCACTGGATCCAGCTCTGCTCCTTGTTCCCATCTTATTGAAGACAAACCAGAGCATCCATCACATTTCCAGAGTACCTGATTCACATCATCTGCATATCACTTGTCACTTGATGATTTTAACACTTAGTACAAAAGTATCATAATTTAGGAAGGTGGATTTTCTATGATGTCCTTTATCAAGTGAGTCTAACCAAACAGGAATTACAGCATTGTATTCGAGATTTGATACTTTTTATTTCCTCTATTAAAATTTGAGTTATACTTTGAAGGCAATAAATAAATGTCATTTGCATTTCTATTTCTACCATCCACTTCAATGCTGGATACATAGTGTGCTTCAACAAATGCTAATGTAATTTAATTATACGTTAATGGAAAAATGCCAAAGTAACATATTATAATGGTTTTGGGTGGTGTGCATATTTCTGATATTTCTACTCATTCTGATCTGACAAGTGCCAATTTTGTAACCTTTAAAAACATCTGGATAATATTATTTTGAAAAGCTAATATTTCTTCCTGAGACTATTTAACCACTTCTTGCAGACATTTGATTCCCTGAAGAAGTGTTATTCCAATTTTTACATTGTTTAGTTTTACCTGATTAGTGACTGTACTAATCTTACATTCATCATATCAATAATTTATCCAGAAAACATTACCTAGCTTTCTTTATAAAACTGGATTTTCTTGAAGGGGAACTATTGTAGTTTTGTTTTCATATTCTTGACTGGGTAACATTACCATTCTAGATGGTAGTTATTATACCTATTATTAATTTTTTTGATAAAGACTTTAAGCTGACTATAACCTTCAGTCAAAGCTTGCACCAGGATTTTCAAATGGTGGCAACAATTACCAGGGTGTATTCTCAATACGCAGAAGAGTCCAAATGCAGGGCTTCCACTTGAAGCCCTGGTTGCACAGTTGGACCTCAGTTGTCCTCTGCAGTGTTCTCTAAGAGTCTGGACAACAATAGAAACTTAGGATCCAGACACACATATAGGCTCTACCTTGGTTATTTTCTTGTCTTTGATTTCTGTTCTTGAGACAAAGGCCCCCCAAAAGATGAAAAAATACAAATAAAAGAGAAGTATATTCTATACTGCAGCATAGATAGGGTTAGAGTGGTAGGCTATTTCATCTTCAGAAGCTAGTATGTTACCCTTGTGAACAAAGAGACTTTCTGTCCAGGCAAAAGCCTGTTTGCCCTTTCAGCTGACTCCACCCTACACAGTAATTGATACGATGCTAACAGACTCCAGTTGTTTTCTTCCTAAACTCATTTCTTCTCTCTGCATCCTGACACTACTTCAGTTTAAGGCAAGCTGTGGCAGGAACATTTTCTAAAAAGATACCCATGTTGGGAAGCAACAGCTAAAGGCTCAGTGCCAGGTTTAGCCATTAGCAATAGGAAAGAAAATTCTTGTTGTAGCCTTGATCACCGGAATGCTACCCACTGGCATTGAAAATAGTTCTGTCCTTTCAATTAAACAAATTGTTTTGCAGATCTACTAGGTGTGAGCATACAATTTTCAAGTGTTTAGTGCTGTTTTAGGAGATCTGTATGCATTCTGTAGCAATATTTTAAAAAAATTAAAAGGATGATTCGTCTTCTTCCAATAATGTTGTTAATATACCCATTGTTCCCAGGGATTATAGGGAATGGTTTGCAGAGATTTCATTAAAGTTGATACCATTTCACAAGGTTTGTAATGAAAATATGGATATCAGAAGAGGTTTTCCTTGGTTTGCCAGGATATCAAGGTAGCCTGAGATATCGGATTAAAAGATAATGTTAATAACAGGAAAAACTGTGATAACATTATTCTTTAGTCTTCAAATGACTTTTGCCCCCGAATCCATACTTTACAATTTCCCTTATTCATTTATTTTAACTGCCCCCATTGGTAGGATATCAGTATATGAGTAGTGCTTATGAAATCCATAGATGTACCTTATGGTACTAACATTTAAATTATATAAAAAAGAAAAATACTAAGGTCTGCAGTGAGTACCCACCTTTGCAATGTAAATAGCCCTCCCTCTCCAGCACTGTTTCAACTGGAGGTATTTAACTTTAATTTCTTTTCTTTCTTTATAATTCCAAGTAGAAGCTCCTCTTTATGTTTTATTTATTCCCACTTCTGATTAAGATTTCATTTTAAGAAAGGGTTGTGTTACCAAAAAAATTATTTTTAAAAATCACTGAATCATATACATTATATAGGACAGAATGAGATAAAATATCATTATCTATAAACAAGTCTTTGAATTAAAGATTACCATTTGTATTAATTATTCCAGTGAGAATTTTCCCCTGAGAGATATCAAGTTTATCAACCTTGTGACATTTCTGGTGAAAGTTTCTAAATTCTGCTAGTTCTGTGACTTCTAGTTAGTTTTTATCAAAACCCTTTTGTCCACAGACTTGAATAGCCACTATCTATATACTACAGTTATATTTTTTATAATCTTTATGAGTTATTGATGTTGTTGATTTTAGAAGTAAGGCATGATGATTGCAGAAAATTTAGAGACTTGGTTTGTTGGCTTACTACTGTGTCAGTATACCTAATGTGAAACCATATTTTTCAGAATTCTCTTCCTTGTATGATTCAAGTTTAGGATGAACCACAAGAAAATCTTATGCACGATTTTGCTTATGGATGTGAAGTAGTGTTCATTATAGTTGAAAGTATGTTTGGGGACCTGTGGCCCAGGGGCCAGACCCAGTACACTGCCTGCTTTTATAAATAAGTTTGCAGTGGAACACAGCCATGCTTTGTCTTCCACCATTTCATGTTACAGTGAGAGGGTTGATTGATTGATTGATCTCAACAGAAACCCTATGTCCTGCCAAGCGTAAGATGTTTGGCTACATCGCATTTTGTTCTTTAAAAAATGTGCTGAGCCCTGTGCTCCAGTGGGGTGAAGGCCTTCAACTGCTGCTTCAGTCCATGCTGGCCGTTCCACCTCACTGGGTGAGACGGCTAGATCCACTCCTTCAGTTTCTCTGAGTCCTGAACCAGCCTTTGGGACAATTCTACAGCAGTTTGCACCAGCCTTTGGGGCAATTCTACAGCAGTTTGCACCAGTTCTATCTTCAGCCCATCTGTATCATGGGGTTAAGGAATGGTGAGACACAAAGGTAGTTTAAAGTTTGTGGTTCCAATTTGTCTTCATATATTTCAGTTTATCTTAGAATCTTCCTGCTCTGTATGCCTTCTTTGTTGACCTACAGTGACTTCCAGCCCAATATCACATGCCAAGGCAGTAATCTTCTCAGAACTTTTCTCCAACTTCTCTTTGTGATCCCTTATTAGGAACTTTTCTGTGGTTATCCAACCATCCCCTTCTTTACCTTTATTTTTCCCAGAAGCTCCAACTATGTAGTGAGGTCTGATCCCTCTAATTAATCTCAATTCCATATCACTCATATCTGTCATGCTTTTAGAAAATTGTACTTTAAATGTTATAGTCATACTGGGATTCATAACTCAACTAAAATCTGAAATGTATGACTTTGGATTTGGAATCAAGTAATGGACCCCAATGGCCCCATCTCTTATACTGTCATATTGGATATTAGATTTCAACCAATGAATTTTGAAAGAACGCATTTATTCAAACCAACCAGACATAGAGACTCAGAGAATCTATCCCAGACACCTGACTATTCAAGTTTTACCAGGTGAGGTACAAATATCATGAAGCAGATATTAGCCATCACTGATGTGCCATACCCACATTCCTGACCCACAGAATCATGAGAAAAATAAAATGGTTGTTTTATTCCACTAAATTGTGGATAAATTTAATGTGGCAATAGGTTAACAAGTTTTGGTTTTAAGTGAAGTCTAACTTCATCCTTATCCTCCAAAGCATTCTGCAATATAATCTGAACTAAAGTATCTTGCCTGGTTTGGGTCTTTTGTAAGTCACACTATGCCAGTTGTTTCCCCAGGAGAGTTAGAAAACAACTACCTTTGGATGTGAGAGATCCAATAGCCTAAACCAGTTCTTCAGTAAAGGCTGAAGGGGTGAGCCTTAGCAGGATCACTTAGACAACCGGGAGATGGTTACACCAGAATGGTGGACATATTCCAAGGTAGAACTCTTCTGGTAGTTTGAAATGCATATTCCTGAATGGTAGACATGATCTCAGGATAGGACCTCTCCCAGCAGTTTGAAAAATATCCTTCGAATAAAAGAAATTTGATCATGCATAACAGGTTTGTTATACTTATTTTAAGTGAATTAGTGAACATTTTAAAAAGTTACTTATAATAAAAATATGTTTAGTCACATTAGTCACATTTCAAGTGCTCTAGAATACTAACATCATGCCTACATAATAGCACATAGTAGGTTTTATGCTAAGTACTAATTAAAATCACTCAATCTATGCTACTAATATTTCTTAAAACATACTGTCTCACAACCATGTCCATTCACTCCAACCATTCCTCTGTCTAAAAGTAATCTTCCACATCCCATGAGTTCCCCTACCTCCAACTTGAAGAATAACTTACTTTTCAAACATCACCTTATCAATGAAATATTTGGACTCTCCCTTCCTCAAAGAAAGCAATTACTTCCTCCTTTCCATTCCACTGTACTTCTATGGATTTTCATCCTAGGATTAATTTTCATACTTTATTACATTTCCTTAGCTATATTGAAGCCTCCTGGATGGCAGGAATTGGGTCTTATTTATCTTTGAATTGCTCATGTCTGGTACAATTCTGGCATCTAGAAGTCATTCAGCAAATGCTAGTTAAAGGGGGAAAAAATGAATGGATCTCCCTTCTCTTTTTATTTTTCATCTTAACATCTGTTGCATTTACCATTTTTATATCTTTGACTCTCAACCAAATTCTGTCCTTTCACATACAAACATCATAGTCTTTTATATTTAAAAATACACGTATAAAGCTTCCTTTGATGTCAGAGTTAAAGGTAATTGGAAATACCAGTTTTTAGACATGTAGTTATTTTACACAAGACAGTTGTTGATAATACAGATGTTAACAACCCTTTATTCATAATTCTAAAACCTTACACATGCTAAAAATAAAAAAATTTCCTTGTAGCTCATCTGCTAATATATGCTAATGAATCCTGATCTGTATGTATGAATGTAAGACTGTGTATTGATCTCAGTTCATGTGAATATTCAATGATATTTGAGTTTATGTGCCACATTATATTTAAAATCAGGAAACATTCATTCTGAAACATGTTAAGCTTCAAATACATAGGATGTTTGTGGGCCTGAATGTCAATTTGGCCATTTATACATAGCACATATATAATCTGTAGAGATTTTTAGCAGTATTACAAGGTTGTCATAGACATTATGTGTTACAACAATTTGTCAAAGACAGTTTCTTTGGTTTATTAAAAAAATAATTACATAGTTAATTATTGAAGTTTAAAACTCATGGAAAAACTATGTTTGGTACGGTTACCAAATGATATTTGTATTTCCCTAGGTTAAAATGTAGTCCCACATGTGGCTGTATTTCATTGTGGGACTTTTGGAGATAATTACATCATGAGAATAGAGCCCACATGGGTAATATTCTTTATAAAATCCTTTATAGGGGCTGGAGTTGTAGCTCAGTGGTAGAGTGCTTGCCTAGCATGTGTGAAGCACTGGGTTCAATCCTCAGCACCACATAAAAATAAATAAATGAAATAAAGTATTGTGCCCATGTACAACTAAAATTTTTTTTTTAAATCCTTTATAAAGGAATCCCCCCCAGAGTTGCCTCACTTTTTCAACAAAGTGAAGATACAGCAGTTTGCAACTCTAAAGGGCCCTCACCGGAACATAACTATGATGGCACTATGTTTTTATATTTGCAGCCTTCAGAACCAAGAGAAATAAATTTCATTTGTGATTTATGGGTTATAAAAAATCAGGATATGTCTTATTTTTCATTCAAATAATGACCACATGACTCTAAACTTTAGTTTTTTATTTGTTTGTTTGTTTTGGTACTGGAGTTTGAACCTAGGGGCACTCTACAACTGAGCTATCTCTCTAGCTATTTTTATTTTTGATTTTGTGACAGGGTCTCACTAAGTTAGTGAGGTTGGCCTTCAACTTGAAATCTTCCTGCCTCAGCTTTCAAAGATATTGGGATTGTAGGTTTGTACCACTGTGCCTTGAGAGTTTCATATTTAAAAAAGAGAATGTACTTTTAGAGAGCCCAAAGTAGGTATGTAGCCAGAAATTATGTAATAGTTCTGGAACTTTCTATCTTTATTCTGTTTTATTTAAAGTTGCAGGATATTCTGTCTTCTTGATAGACATACTTCTACTGGCAGAATAAAACCATCTTGAAATGATATGGCAGATTCTTGACAATTCAGTCACACACAGAGACTCATACTCTAAAAGCAATCATGGAAACTAAAGCATGATTCATGCTCAAAGATTGTGAGTCTCCTTCAAATCTGTGACTGTATTTCCAGTATATAACTCTGCAAATCTTCAGTAACCATGGTTCCATTGACTGTAGGAAAGTTTAGCAATGGAAACGAATGGAGTCTCTAATGGGCATTGGCTCAGTCCACAAGAACAATTTGAGTGTGAATGTATTCACTTCCTGGAACAAATCAGCAATGTTCTTGTATTTTCTCCTGCAGTTTCAAGTTCATTGTGTTGAATTACTTTATCATATCAGTAAAAAATATAATAATCTGAACCACTGGTGAGCCAACATAGTGGTGGTCTTGGGGCTCTTTCTTAAAAATGTTTGAAGTATGTGATCTGAGGAAGCAGTTCAGTGAATCTCTTCATCAAGTTGCAGTGACTGTTTCAGTTATTAAGTTATTGTCTCTCAGCATCAAATCTTCCCAGCCACACTTGGCTTTGGGATGCTGAGGCTGGAACTCTGTAAACTACATTTCTGTTTAGCTAGTTGACCCCTGTTGGTTTTGGCTTAAAGGAAGCACTAGAGAGAGACCAGGAGGCTAGAGGAGAAAGAAGAGACAAGCTCCTTTCTGTTTGTTTTTTATTTCTGATTTTATCCCCTGCCCCTGTCATTATTACCCTAGCAATGTTTCCACACTCTGGTATCAAAAGGTTTTTCTAGTAACACAGGAATTTAATTTTGCTGCACTTAAGATGTTTTCCAAAGTAGCCTCATAGAATCCTCTCAGAGATGTCAGTACAGTTGGCAGATGCCCCCTTTTCACAATCTGTGTCCCAGCTACACAGGTGATATCAGTACCTGTTGGCCAGAGGACTAACCCCCACCCTCCCCCCCCCACCCAGAGACCCTCTGGTGCACTCTTCCTTCAAACTTCTAACACCTAATAATTCTAACTTTATCCTCTTTCTCCTCCAACCCCAGTTGTAGGAGCTGCTACCTGTAATTATAAACTCTTTGATGCCTTCACATTCCCTTTTGACTATACATTTTCCAATACCTGGGCTTATAATTCTTTATACTGAATCTTCCAGTTAAAATAACAGGTGTGACTTTTGTCTGCAGACTGGACCCTGACTTACACAGTGGCATAGCTATAAAATTGCACTAAAATAAGCTTAAGCATAGGACTTTAATTTAGCTTCTAAATACTCTTAACTAAATAAAAGCTCAAATAGAATGTGCCACCTGATTATTTTCACCATGGCAACATGCACTGAGTATGATTTGCAAGTTCAGAGTACTAATTTCTGCAGTAAGTTTCTTCTTGTAAACTTTATCTGTTAAGTTTTCTAACCCTTTTTTAATCAATTGCGGATGCCTGGGATGGCAATTAAACTCATTTTCTCAGACTAAAATTCTCAAATTAGTTATTGAAACAACACCACTATTTATTAGGTAATATGTTCTAATACCATTAAGAAAATGTTTTTCCAAAATCTTAGATGAGCCCTTTTGACCTTGAAGTCACATTTTTACATATTTGCTCTTTAGAAAACTGTCCAGTTTGTTTGTTGTTTGTTTTGCTATTTCAAAGTCATATCACATCCTGAACTTGCTTTAATGTAGATAACTAGAAGCTTTCATTAGCATTTCCAATTTTCCTGAAGCAAAAGCTCAAATTAATACTAATATCTCCGTATATACATCACTGTGACACTTTCTAATCTAGTCTTAGATTTCCTTAGTGGAAATGATGCATGGATGATGGCAGACATACCATAGAAAAACCACTCCAAAATCTTTGGTTTTGTGGAAATCAGGTTTTGTAAGCTTTATAGTTCAGCTTCTTTTTTATAAGCTACTCATAAATGCCCTGAAATGAGAAGTAAATCAAAACAAATCTCTTGGATTATCCTTGCTGGTATTGCAGCGTATATGTAAACACCGCTTTCCAGTGGGTAAGCATAAGTAAGACAGATCCTGCCCAGAGAGCTTACCAGCTTCCAGGGGCACCATGAAGGAGGAAGCAGAGAAGAAGCTGTTTTGCTTTTGTTTGAAATTCACAACAGCTGTTGTATTCTTCTTGACTGGTTCCAAATTTAATAAGGCCCAATAAATCTCTAAGAAAACAGCCCTGAGACACTGCTATTGTTTTTATTTTGGTGTTGAGCTCATAGTACAAAGTCTCTCTCTTCAATAATCTTTCTGGCTAATTTCAGATTAGATCATGCCAAATGTAAACCCCAAAACACTAGCCCAGAAAAGCACAGAGAGAAATCACATCTCTGGCAATAGATATCAACTAACAGAAAGCTTCCTTCAAGCCTAATTCAGACAACTGGCATCTGCAATCAGGTGTTGGTGAGATTGCCAGTCTGGCTATTCTCAGAGCCTCAAATGCTCTCTTCAAATCATTGCTTTGAATTCCTGGCTATTATTACCTTATAAATAATTTGGGGGAAAATATCATCAAAAACTTATGTAATTTCCCTGATCTGCAAAATGCAGCTCAGCCTGCTTCACTGGAATCACTGTCATAGAGATTACACACCGAGCATAAGCAGCTGAAAAGAACACACTACTGATGCGAGTAATATATTTTCAATTTTTAATGAAGTGTTACTTGTCCACAATATTATCTCTTTTAGGTTCCAGGCTGTGTGCCAGTGATAAACTGCAGAGCTGAACATCTTATCTATTTTTAAGTGACCAGTCTTTAGAGGTAAATTCCCTGTTTTCCTCAGTGAATTGATTCAGTGTTTGGCTATCATCAAATGCTTTATGCAGTATACATGGTGTGATTTTTTTTCATGGTGGGGGCAGGGAAAGAAGGGACTTAAACATATTTCTGCTTCCACTTTTGTGCAAAAGTTTAAGTAATGTGCACAACTCAGGTACATCTTGCAATGAGCTAGGGGCTCTTGGGATTTCTGCCTCAAGTGAAGAATGACTGCATGTATTACAAACATGAGCAAGTCTGGCTGCTAGATAAGCAGGTAAGGGAAGGAGAACCATCTTCTAGATTGAGTAAGTGCAAGCCACACTACTTCCAGATGGGATGGGACAAATAATCCAAAAGCATTAGGCCAAATGAAAGCAGTTTAGGGCAAGATGAAAAGAGGAAAAAAAAATCAAGACCAGCACCAAGTGGCTGTTGGATAAGGAGAAGGAAGAAGAAGTAAGTCAAACTCTGAGCCACTCCATCTACTCTTTAGAACCAGAGACTAACAAGAAAGGCTCACAAGGAGTTGCACATGTAATGAACTGTTGCAGATATCTGCAGATGTCTTGCCTTTGGAGGCAAATATAGTTGCTGCAATTAGTCCTGGAATGACTGGTGAAAAGATGAGCATGGTGCTCCTGGAACACAATCAGATTCGCTGGAGGGCCCAGTGAGATTCACAAAACTTCTAGACAACTAGCCATTTTGGCTGACTTCCATGATACCATTAGAACGTTTCTCATTTATTTCTCTGGAAAATGTGAAGTCCTGTTAGAAAGCTAGAGATTAGAAGGAGGCAGGCTGTAACTTGTATTTCTTTCCTTCAGTTTAAAGGTGTGACTTTTGCCGGGCGTGGTGGCGCACGCCTGTAATCCCAGCACTTGGGAGGCTGAGGCAGGAGGATCACAAGTTCAAAGCCAGCCTCAGCAATGGTGAGGTACTGAGCAACTCAGTGAGACCCTGTCTCTAATAAAATACAAAAAAGGGCTGGGGATGTGGCCCAGTGGTTGAGTGTCCCTGAGTTCAGTCCCCGGTACCAAAAAATAAAAAAAAAAAACATAAAAAAAATAAAGGTGTGACTTTGGAAAATAAAAAGGAGTGTTGAAAAGAGTATAGAACATCAAAATCCTATATTCTGGACCATCATTTAGGGCACCCAAGTAATGGTATGAGAAAAAAGATTTTGGTTGGAGAATACTGTTCTGATATAAATAACTTTAAACTAGAATTCTAAGGGAAGACATTAATAAAGAAAAATAACTAAGTACAGCTGTAAAACTTACCATCTAGTTAGAAGTGGTTATGTTATAAAATATAATAAAAGAACAGAGTAATGTTTCTCAGAAGAATAAAAGAAGGAATTCAAAGAGAACATTAATAGTCTCAGATAGGAGTAATGTCAATGTACAATGTAAGTTATACAGTATGCCTTTGGTTTAATATGCTAAATATTCTCATAAGGTAGGTATCAACCAAATCTTGATGTTGGGACAAATAACCAAGCACATAGCATAAATATTTTGTTTAAAAACAGAGTCAAAGACCAGGAAGGAAAATATGTTAAAACACACACACACACACACACACACACACACACACACACACACGTACACACACTTTCTGGAAAATGTCTGAAGATAGAAGCCCAATAGGAATATTTGCATAAAAATAAAAGTGGAGACAATAATGAGATTTAAAAAGAATGTATTATTTGGGTGGGAGGAACATGTGATTGTGTTTCAAATGTATATGATTCTCTAAATTCTTAGCTATATTATTAGTTGTAGAGAAAATTCAACATACAGACATTAGTTGAAGCCCCATTCTGCTATAAACAAAATAGCTGATAATGTTTTACCTTGCCTAGTTGATAACTTGTTCTTTCTTTATAGGACAGAGGAACAACTAGTTGGACTGATATACTGTATCAGTGTTGGTCCCTTGGATCTTTGCAAAAATCTCCCCAGGTGATCCAGGCCTTATTTCCCCTTCCATTTTGAAAGCCAGTACCATAGCTTTACTTCTACCTAATGTGAACCAATAGATTGTTAAAGGCTTGTTAATTCATTATTGAAGGACATATAATCATCATACCAGATACTTAACATATTGGATATTTAACCTAGTTCTAGATATTAGGGATGTAGATTTTGAAAACTTATTAGAAGGGTGGGTAGTCACAACTGTTTTGCAATCACTGTGGTCCTGGCACAGGGCTAGAGACTTACATAGTTAAACAAAAATTATTCAATATTTTTTAAAGTTCACAAATATCATACACAATTATTTTCATCAATTACAAAGGACGAATAAGAACTCCGAGATTAAATCACTTGCTGCATCTCCTACAGGCAGCCTGGGAAGGGCAATGGTCTGAACCTATGGGTGAGCTTCATGGCCCAGACTTTGTGACTGTGACCCTGTGAACCTGAAAGAATGCACAAGTGAAACTGTCTCTCCAGGTGCTCCCACACAAGGCACTGAAAGAAGTCCTCATGTTGGCACAGAAAATCTGTAGTGAGTTCATATTTGAAAGGCACACATGTAATGATGGAAGGTGGGCATTCCAAGGAATAGAGCACTCCCATAAAAGTAAATATCAGGAAATGTAAATGCAAATATTTCCTCCAATTAAGAAGGCCTTATTAGTCATGTTCTAAGCAAGAGATGGACAGAAGACTAAGGTGGAGGAAGAGAAGGAGGAGGAGAAGGAGACAAAAGCAAGTATACTCTCCCCCTGTTTAGGAAAGATAGTATATTGTCAATTTTTTTATGAGAAGGCAGAAACTTTATTCTCACCAGACTTCTATATTCTTCACCACATTTTTCAATATACCATTCCAACAGTAGTATTATAGTGTGCAAATATTCAAGAACAGGTAAAATGTCTGCATTCTATGACCCCTTCCTCATGCTACATCTTTAATAGTGTTTGTAATCTTTTCTGCCATCTGAGCTTTTCCTGATCGTAATTTATCTTTACTCCTCTCCATTGTGCTCAGTCAGACACAAGTATAAATTGGCAGTCTCTAATTAACTACCCAAGGAAAAACACCGTGCACCCACAAAAAGATCCACAATTGGCCTAATTAGAACCAAAAAAGAAAAGTACTATTAAAATTGTTTCATCCTGTGCCTCTGTGCATACATAAGCCTTTTGTATATAAGAAAATGCTTGCATATAGTCATATTATAAACACTGAATATAAATTACAAGTTGGATCACTTTCTGTGTGTGGTCACTGGATATGCTCAGGGTTTTATTTGTATTAATTACTTTTGTAGTTTCTTATCTATGTCAAACTCTTCTTTGTATCCAGCAACCACAGATGTGGTTGATGAATAATTACTAGAGTCCTAGTTAGTAGGATTAGGTAGTAGCTGAGATCCATATTATTTTGGGCAAGAATAGCTTCTAAGTTCTTGTGTAACTCCTTCTACCTTTTAAAAATTATCTCCTACTTCAAATGTCTAAAAGAGAAATGATGGAAAAGCTGTGTGATTGCCCCCTACTCCTACCACCACCTGAGCCTAGATCTATTCCTTATAAGCCATTTCCCAAGCAAAACACTGGGTCTGTGTGTTTTCCTGAATAACTCTGTGGGTTTCTATGAATCTTGACCTACCTGTTTCGTTACAGAGCTGAGACCCTCAGGTGGCAACCTGTACTCTTTCTAATGGAACTTTTCGTCTTCTTGGCATCTGTTTGTTAGCAGAGGCATCCTGGATCCCGACTACGCTGACTTATGAGAGCTGATCATTAAATGTTCAGGAATTTTTTGAGCTGCATTACAACATGCAGGAGCTCAAAATGGATCATAATTTGAGTATTTACACCACAGAAATCAGCAAACACTACAAATCAGGGCTTCCCCCATCCCAAGTGCTGATTGCAAAACATCTACCAGCACACTACTAGTAGAGGGAAATAATTCCTTATTGTTGTACTCTAGGCTAAATGGAAGGATTACTTGACAACCCAAAGAACAAACTTTTCCTGTTTTTGTTTCTGAAAATAGTAAGCAGCTGCACAAACACAGCTGAAAAATCTCTTAGGATAGGAAATCCCTTTTCCAAGCCCACCAGTCTTCCTTTCTCCCTGCCTATTCCCAACCTTAATTTTCAGATTTACACCAGGTCAGAAATGCTCCAAGGTCGTCTATTTTTATGGTTTTTTTTTTTTTTTTTTTTTTTTTTTTTACAAAATGATCATTGTGCTATTTATTTGGTTTCTACCATGTGCCAAATGTAGACGTTTGTAATATAACCTTATGTTAGAGCTGCAGAAAAATCTGCTAAGGATTGATGGCTACTCAGCCACTATTTGACTCTAGACAGAGGCTTAAACTCAGGTTATAAGGGTTTTGTTTTCTAGTCCCGGACACTGCTAAGTCATTATGAGAAGAAAAAGATTGTCAGAAGACTTGAGTCTGAGCACTGGGCCAACTGGAAGAGAATGGACTGGGCATGCTTTCTCTTGGCTGCTGGTCTTTTCCTTTCCTACAGGGGACACTTCAGTAGAGCAACTCAGCTGACTAGTCACCATTTTACACACTCTTCTCGAGGACAGGTGAAGTGTCCCATCTTATGCATGAGTTTTCACATCCCCTCCCCCATCCTTTCTTCTTTCTATGGGATCCAGCTGCCCAGGAAGGCACCATTCGATCCCACCTACCCTTACCCTATGCTGTACGTTCTATGTGGTGGAATCTCCAGTCAGTCTAGCTCTGTGACAGTCTAGGAATGGCTCTCAAATGTTAGGATTCTGTATTGGTAAGCCTTGGCTTGACAGACATCTTTATTATCTAACCTTTATAATAAAAGTGACATTCTGGTTTCTACTTTTGGACCCCTTTCTGTCCATTAATAGTTCAGAGGTCAGGAAAAGAAGAGTGTGATTTATTGGGCCCTTTCAAAAACTAAAATCAATGAAATTTTGGGAAAGGCACTTAAACTGTTTATCTGCAAAAACAGAGAAAAGGTACCATTGCCATTGAGTTCCTCAATTCACAAAATATTTATTGGGTACTAAGTGCCCAGTTTGTGTCATGTGCTTACCTGAAATTCTAGTAATATTCTGTCCCAGAGACTGTGAGGACATGTATAGACATATGAAATAAGAATTTTTACTTGTATAGTATTCTTAATTTAGAGAAGAACTAT
Organism: Tamias sibiricus; assembly: GCA_025594165.1. Taxonomy (NCBI): domain Eukaryota; kingdom Metazoa; phylum Chordata; class Mammalia; order Rodentia; family Sciuridae; genus Tamias; species Tamias sibiricus. Next base: position 81,341,874 of record CM046659.1, read on the forward strand.
AATCCTCAGTGTCATAGCAGGAGCACAGAGAACACCCACATTGCCTGGGTGGGTTCAAAAAGAGAAAAGACATTTTTTTTTTCTTAAATTACCTCTTCCTAACAAATCTTTTATCAAACTTATTTTAAATAACTCCTATTTAGTTTCTGAAAAATATGTTAATGAAGATTGGAAATGGGATAAAATGAAGACGCTGGGTAATCAATGTACTATCGTTGGCCTTTGAAAAATCAAGAATTGACCACACTGACATTTGCTACCATATCAATTTGCTAGGGATACCATAACAAAACACTACCAATTGGGTTGCTGATACAATAGAAGTTTATTTCTCACAGTTCTGGAGGCTGGGAATCTGGGATCAAGTCTGAGTATCACTCTGTTGACTGGATTGACTGCTTCTGAAGGCTTTCTCCTTGACTTGTACATGGCTATCTTCGACCTGCGGCTTCGATGGCTTTCCTTTTGTGCATGTCTGTGCTCTACTCTCTTCTTTTGATGAGGACACCAGTCACACTGGCTTAAAGCCTTCCTCAATGACTTTGTATACTTAATACTCCATTGAGACTATATCTCTAAATGCGATCACATGAGCTGGGAGTGAAGATTTCAACATACATATTTTGGAACACAGTTCAGTGTATAACATCCACCCACAGGAAACTTCTCCAGCTGTGGTGAGGAACTTAGCCATGGTCTTGAGAATAAAGCATTTTAAACATTCCTTAGATGTTAGCCATTTGCCAAATGGTCCTTAGAAAGTACATAATTTTCCCCATCTATAAATTTCATCCATTCTGTATGGCCTGCTGGCAATACTGAACTACTTCAGATGGTTTTTATGTCTGGAACCATGCAATTGCAATTATGTAAAAGAAAATCAGTGACTCTTTTTAAGTCCTTTATTCATTTTTATTGGAGGAAAGAATTTAGTGTAAAGAACGTTGGTATACCATATATTCCTTAATTTCTCTATTGTTTAATTTTTCTTTCTATTTCCCTTTCATTTCATGTAATAATAAACACTGAGATGGGCTGAGAGGAGAAGAAAGGAATAGATTAATGCACAAAGAACTGAATTCATGCAGCTGTTCTCATCTAGCTATATTTTCTGCTTACATGTTTCTCAGAAAAATTATAGAAACTGTTAAAAGAGAGTGTTGCAAAAATGGAAAGCTCTTAGCAGATGTTTTGCTTTGGGTAAAAGACCTTGCATGCATCTGAAATAATCTAACTTGAGCATACAGCTTGATGCATGTTAGAATTCTATTAATTAGAAGTCTCCTATATCCTTTGTTGTGTCTATAATATGCCTACAGATGGGATTAGAATTTTAAGATTAATCTGTGTAATATGTGCTGATTGTGGGACAAAATGTCTTTATCCATAGACCTTGGTATTTCTTGTCATCCTGGCTTTTTTATTGATCATATCTACTACTTTTCTGCCTTTATTCTCATATATATAAAACATCTGTTTAACCCTATCAATAATAATATATATATATATATTCCCCTAATTTATATTCTATTTTCTTAATTCCTACCCCTCTCTCTCTCTCTCTCTCTCTCTCTCTCTCTCTCTCTCTCTATATATATATATATATATATATATATTCCCCTAATTTATATTCTATTTTCTTAATTCCTACCTCTATAGATATTCATTCTCAGTTTTAGGAGTTTTAAGAAAAAATTACTTAAGCATAAATCCCTAGTATATAAAATTGTCCTAATTAAAATATACCAATTTCACAGGCAAATGTGACCAAAGATGCAATTCATTTAGAGACTCATGTAGTATTTCATAATGGACCACGTAAAAGATCTCTAATAAAAAAATATCTTAGATAAAATAACAACTTAATGATGGGGACTTTGGTTTTCCTATAACCTTTATATTATCAAAGTGTTGAGAATTCTTGAAATTTGGGGATCAATCATTGCATGTATGTTTAGTACCATGAAAAAACAGTCTCTTAACATTGTAAGGCATTAATTGACACAGGAAAAATAATCCTTACTTAATTTCAGATGCCTACCTATATAACAAAATAAACTTGAAGTTACTGAATTAATAAAATAGTTGCTGAGCAATTTATTTTTTTCCTTTGTGTTCCATGACTTTCTTACCATGATATCTGAAGTGGAAAGCCAGGGTTAAATTCATGGAGAATATAAGGAATCAAAATGAATTACAGTCTTATCATCCATTTTCCCTAGAAGAACATCTGTTTAACCCTATCAATAATACTAACAATAAAAATAACAGTAATAATTCTATTAGCATCTAGTACTTATTGTGGACTTCTTGCCTGCCAGGCACCCTGCAATTATTACCTCATTTAAACTTGAAAATGAGAAAATACTATTATTCCAATTTTGCAGAAAAGCAAACTAAAGTATTAGAAAAGCCTGAGGCCATGCAGCTACTTAATGGCAAAACCAAATATCCCTTCTTTCTCCAAAGGACTCTCTCAACATTTATAACCATTCTGATATAATAGCCAACAGACAGACCTAACATATTACCTATTCATTTGAAAGAAAATTTGCAATTGACTATAAAAACAATTTCCTATCTCAAAAATTCTTCCTCTCTGAAACTTTTTTTCCAATAAATATTTAAGGAAAGGTATTTTATACAATTTTTATAAAAATGTAAATTGACTTAGAAAAAATGTATTTCTCAAATGCAGGTAATAAGGGAAATGGGAATTAGGTATTCAAGAAGAAGAGAGAAATGGTGTTAGAATATTAAAATTTTAATAATGCTCTGCTCCTTGCCACAGATGTAATACTTACGTCTGGATCTCAGTATAAGCCTTGGGAGTTTTATTTTGAATTGGCGAAGAGATTTTCTTTCAGCGTGGGCTTGCTTCTTTTTCAGACATCAGTTGTTTTGTTTATCTGATTCTGTTTTTACTTTTTAATTCTCTTATGCCTTTTTTACTTTTTGATTCCTGCTTTCTCTTATTTTCTTAGTTCTTATCCCCACAGATTTCCTTTCAGAATATGGCCATATTTCTAAGAAAATTGTTTAGGGAGCAGGCTCCCCAGAGCTCAAGTCTCAAGAAATGAAATGGCTCAGTAAAAATATAACACGAACTCAGTTCTAGGTCAGGATGAAAATTCTGAAAGAACTACTGGATCCTCAGCTGCAACTTCCTGGCTTCTCCATATTAATTAACTTTTTCTTCACTTCTTTGAAAATATCAGAAGACTTTAGAATGTGAGGCTGATTAGGTTTTTAAGATAGTTGGATGTCAAAGTCTGCTTTTGTTTTGAATAGCCCAACTTAACCAACTTTCCTGAAAATACTTTAGGCTCTGAAATAACAGCAATCTTCTACAGTATCAAGAAATCTTATGGGAGAAAGCTGGGCAGCACATTAGTCCTATGCAAAAGAGAGTCTAGATGTCAAGATGAGTTTCTAGAGATCTCTCAAAAAGAAAAATGTTAAAATAGCAGCCAAGACTTTAGCATCATTCATGTTTCAAGTAACTACATACCTCATATGTATCTACTGGTGAATTATTTATTTGATTCATATTTCATATTTGCAAAAATGTTGAAAAATAAACCGGCCAGCCTATGTGAACTAATAACACCACACTCAGAGATATTTCTATTGCAGAGTTTTCCTAAAGTAGCACAGTTTCAGCACAAATTAGTATGGTGAATTCACAAAATTAAATCCCTCTGATTTTGAACATAGGAATTTCCTGATTTGATAGGAACCCAAGTCACTATGGCAGCTGCCACCACCCAGGGAGAAGTCCACAAAGGGGTGGTCTCCTTGTTCTCAGTTTTCCCAGCAATTTCCTAATCCAAAATGGCCTGCTACATATATGCTGGTACACCTTTAATTTAACTCTAGGCATGAGAAAAGAGCCAGGATTTGGAGATTATATTCAAGAGTTAATAACAAATATCTTTGTTTTGTGAAGTGGTTACAATCACTGATGACTAAGGACAGTGTCCTCAGGCATCTTTTAGAGTCAACTTTGTTTCTTCTTTCCTTGACTAAAGTATAGTCCTGATTTTTGGAACAGAAATGCCTGGTTTAGTCTTGGGTAATTTGTTTCTGCCTAAACCCTCTTGGGCATGCAGTAGTCTGCTACCACAAATAGAGGTGCCTCTGTTGCCTTGTTGGTGGCTTTTCCACTCTCTTTTAAGGGTTTCTTCAGCCATACCACTCACAGGCCCAAAGGTTGTACCTTTTTTCCATTTGATAATTTGAAATTTCTGCTTACTTGTCCTCTAAATCCTATTCCAAATCTTGTGGCATTTGTGATACCTTATGATCATAGGATGACCCAGGTCTTCCATGGATTCTTGTTTCTTCGTGGACTGTTCTCATGTCTCGCGTTTGCTTACAACTGCTAGGTTTAGATACTTTGTGGAAAATATTAAAAATCTTCCTGTGGTAGTTGAATTTTAGGAGGTAGATGGTATTTCACAGATGGTAAATGTATTTTTACTTGTGTTTGTGTGTATGTATTAGCATTAACATTAGTAGGTGGATCTTCACTGTGTGACCTCTTTGCATTTTCAGGATACATACTTGTCTGGATGCTTGTACTGAGAATACTTCCTTTCCATAGTAAACACCCTGAGAAGATGTTAATCCATCTTTATGGTTATAAACACATAATTGCTTCTCAGCAGAAAACATTTATCTGAGAACTTGGTTCTAAATTTCTATTCTTTATGAGAGAGTATTATGAATATTACCTCCCTCCCACCATCCCTGCTACTACCAAAAATCCTCACCTAACCCTCCACTTACCTTTATCTTTGGATTGTGTTTTGGAACAAAGAAAATTGCACAATTTAAAATTTTCCACATACTTATTCAACCTAAATAAGTCATCAGGAGTTCTGAATAACTTATTTAAAATCACTCCAAAGTTTCAGACTTATTTTTCTCTCACAGGCAAAGATAGAATATGAGATTAACAAGACAGCTTAGTTGGGGAGAATCCTCATAACTGATTTATCAGAATATTGGGTAAAACACTTCAAGCACTGACTCATGCCTAATGTTTTCAGAAAAATATTATGTGATTTTAAAAATATTTAATAAAACATGTTGAAATGTAGTACATTGGCACAACAGAAAATAGATTGAAATATTTAACACTGCTATTTGGGATCATTTTGGAATTACATCTCATTGTGTAAAAGCCTTGTGATTCAAAAATATAATGACAATGAAAGAATGAGCATAATGTGAAATGTGTTAATCACTCAGAGTCATTTTTTTTTATTCAAAATGTTAGGTGGAAATGGGAATGTTAGGAGAGGTTGGATAGAGTAAGTTAGATCATGAGAGGGGAAAAGACATAAGCAAGCTAAACTTTAAAATAATTAATATAGGTGACTGATAAGATATTTTTCAGAGTAATTGATGAATGGAATGTGAAACAATTTAATTCACCTTATTTTAAGTTACTTAAGTTAATAGAGACTCCAGTAGTTGTTGAGGTTATGACATTCTTTTCCTTGCATGAAGACTGATCCATTAATTAAGTGAACCATTTCTAAACACTACTTGATTGAGCACCTGATATGTTAATGGCATCTCTCCAAGTGCTTAGGATTTTACAAAGCAGCAATCTACATAGTGTGGTAGATCTTGAAACGGTCTCAGAGATTGTGCTTAAGTAGAACTATGTTTTTAATAAATAAAGAATAGAAAGCTAACACAATGTCTGACTCTTATTCTGAGGGAGTTTACAATTTACATGGGTTAAAAATATCTGTTCTTGCAAAAAACAACATAAAAGCATTAGACTCTACAGTGGTCAAAACATGGAGATTTTAAAATTTAACTCTGCTATTTCGTAGTTGTGAGATCTTCAGTAATCTACTTAATTTCCTTAAGATTTCTATATCATCATCTATAAAGACATACCTTGTAGAGTTGTTTTGAGAATTGGATGGGAAAACGTTTCACAAACATATACACACATTGTGTCATGTGAAAAGTGGTCAATAGATGCTGTTATTATTCCTGAGCTAATGCTGTTTTGGAGATACTATACTAATATTGTAGATATCAATTGCCATAAGAAAGCAGAGTCTACAAAGGCAGTGTTGAAGATAACTCATATCACCTTGGCTCCACTTTCTGAGATAGATGGACTATAAAATGACTGAAAAGCACATTCTTCTTTGGTTTTGTATACAGCCCATCTCCTCTGCACCACCACTACACACACACACACATCCCCTAACTGCTTACTATGTTTAAACAAGCTCTAGGGATGCCAGTATGATTTCTTTATAGACTAGGATGAGATGAACCCCTTTGGCTGTCAGAGCAATACGATGATATTTAAAAATTTGATACTATGCATCCGCCTAACTGTATCTTTTCCCTTCCTTTTTCAAAAGCTTCTGTTTCTTCAACTTTGATATTTTTGTAAAACATAATTTTGAAATAAGTAGTTATAAAATCATTCCCAGCAAGCTTCATGTCCTGAGGACAAGAGAGGGATCCTTCCATATAGAGAAAAATAACCTCACTGCTCAGAAACTTTATTTACCCCTGTTTCAAAATCACAAGGCACATCAAGCTGCTTTCTGATTTCTCTCTGGAAATTCTATGTGGAAATTATTTTAATACCATTTTTTCTTATTTCCTTTTTTTCTCTCTGCCTGACCTATCCCTTGCTACCTTTTTTGCTTGAGGTTTCGATTGCCCTGCTGTATTATTTTTCAACCTTTTTACATATTTATTGTTCCATAAACCTAGATGTTGATTTTCTTTCATACTTGATTTAATTTATTTTGTGAGTTTGCATTCAATTTATGGATTTTGGTATAAATCTCTCTCACTGGTTCTTTACACTATAGACTGCACAAAATCTGATTTACAAAAATATAGTTTGTTTTTGATGTAAAAGCAAATATTACATTTGATTTTGGCCTTGGTCACATGGGGTTATTGAGGAGGGGAAATGTTTTTGATACTAGTAAAATTAGTCCTTTTTGATTTTCAGTTGAAGCAAAGAAGACGGAAATTGACATTTGCCTGAGTTTGATATTTGAGCTGACTCTGATCTTTGATTATTTTCAAATGTTTATGTAAATTTGAATCCCATCTAAGCAATCTACTATTTTCAGGATTTTAACAAATCAGCATCCATAGCAGAGCCAGATGCTTTTCAGACTGAGGCCACTTCCACATTTTGCCAAAGTTTTTGTTTTCCCTTAAGAATATAAGAATTGTTGAGGCAGGGGATCATTGGTTCAAAGCCAGCCTCAGCAACTTAGCAAGGCAGCTAGCAACTCAGTGAGACCCTGTCTCTAAATAAAATATTAAAAAAGGGCTGGGGATGTGGCTCAGTGCATAAACACCTCAGTTTTAATCCTTAGTAAAAAAAAAAAAAAAAAAAAAAAAAAAGAATTGTGATGATCAGACATTTTTATTGGATGTCTATGAGACTTTAAGACCTATTCATTTTCCAGTCCTGGGTACCTGTCCTTTTCTTATTAGGTCTTCCAAGTGAAATTTTCTGAGATACTTATGAATACTGCTTAGCATCAGGCATATATGTAGCTAAATAAACTACTCAGAAAGTAACAACTGGTTTTTAAGAAGTACACATATTTTTTAAAAAATTATGATTATCTCAGAAATATCTGTTCAGCTCCTTAGCCCATTTATTGATTGGGTTGTTTTGTTGTTTTGATGTTAAGTTTTTTGAGTTCTTTATATATCCTGGAGATTAGTGCCCTATCTGACATGCTGTGGCAAAAATTTGCTCCCAAAATGTAGGCTCTCTCTTCACCTCATTGATTGTTTCTTTTGCTGAGAAGAAGCTTTTTAGTTTGAATCCATCCCATTTATTAATTCTTGATTTTATTTCTTATACTTTGGGAGTCTTGTTAAGGAATTCGGGGCCTAATCTGACGTGATGAAGATTTACTTTTTCCTCTATTAGGCTTAGGGTCTCTGGTCTGATTCCTTGGTCCTTGATCCACTTTGAGTTGGGTTTTGTGCATGGTGAGAGATAGGGGTTTAGTTTTATTTTGATCAGCATTAAAAGAGAATAAAATTATGGCGTTTGGACATAAATGGATGGAGTTGGAGAATATCATGCTAAGTGAAGTACGCCAATCCCAAAAAACCAAAGGCAGAATGTCCTCTCTGATAAGTGGATGCTGATCCATAATGGGGAGTGGGGGGGGCATGAAAAAAATGGAGGAAATCTGATTGGGCAAAGGGGAAATGGGGGTGACAGGAGGGAATATGGGGACAGGAGGGGATATGGGGACAGGAAAGATGGTGGAATGAGATGTACCTAGATACACGGCACACATGTGACTGCACATATGGTACAACGCTACATCATGTACAACTAGAGAAATTAAAAGTGCTGCAATTGTGTACAATGAATCAAAATGCATTCTGCTGTCATATGTACCTAATTAAAATAAATAGATTAATTTTACAAAATCATGATCATCACAAGGTTTATAATTCAGAATATTTTTCACCTGGGTTTTCTTAGTGTTCCACAGCACTTATTTTATCAACAATTTTTTTCATTTAAAATTCTTGGGCTTTTAAAGTGTATTGATATTGAGAATTTCTAATTTTCAGATAATTTCTAAAGGTGTGATCTTATCATCTTAAAATAAACAAAGAAAATATCTGTTCAGAGATATAAGGAGAATAGCTGATGTCAAGTTAGTCTTCCTACATAAGCCACTAAAAATTTGGTTAAAGTACAAGCAAAACAAAGCAACAGCAAAAGTACAAAAATACCAACCAACCAACCAAACAAACAAAAAACCCTCACACAATGTGTAAGAATTCAGATACTATTAAAACAATTGTGTTTATTGGTTTAAAACTCCAGAAGAATTGGCCAAATTATATTGCTATATCGTGCACTGTGTGAATGTACAAGTACGTAATAACAAATTCGATCAGTATATAAACTATAATGTACCAATAAAAAATGTTGGAAAAAAATCTCCAGAAGATATTTCAGTTATACCCAAATTGTTTCACTGGAAAATTCTACCATTATTTAAAGAATTAACACTAATTCTACACAGGTGCTTCCCTAAAGTAGAAGAGGAACACTTTTAAGTTCATTTTATGAAATCAGGATTAGCCTGATATAAAAACTAGAAAAACAGTACAAAAAGAAAACCACAGATGAATATGCATCATGAATACAGACTCAAAAATACTTAATAAAATATTAGCAATTCAAAATATGTAAAATTATTTTTATACTGCAACCAAGTACAAAGGTGGTTTGATATTTTAAAATGAAGTCAGTGTAATCCACTACATTAATTGTATATAGAAGACAAATGCTACTGATGCAGGAAAATTTGACGAAATTCAACACCCATTTATGATAAATTGAGGAATACAAAGAAAATCCCTGAATCTGGTAAAGAACATCTATAAAATGTCCACAGCTAACATTTAATTTAATAATCAAAGACTAAATGCTTTCCTACTATGATCTGGAGAAAGATAGGATATCTACATTTACAACTTTTTTTTTTTTTTTTTTTTTTTTTGTACCGGGGATTGAACTCAGGGGCACTCGACCACTGGGCCACATCCCCAGCCCTTTTTTGTATTTTATTAGAGACAGGGTCTCACTGAATTACTAAGTGCCTCGCCATTGCTGAGGCTGGCTTTGAACTCGTGATCCTCCTGCCTCAGCCTCCCAAAGTGCTGGGTACATTTACAACTCTTATTCAACATAAATGTAATGTATGTTCAATGGTAAATTGTAGCCAGCACAATAAAGCAAGAAAAGAAAAGAAAATTTATAAAAATTATAATCAAAAAATAAAACTGTTCCTATAGTCTGATGACATAAGTTCTATGTAGAAAATATGAAGAGATTTACAAAATGAAAAATCAAAAATGAAAACAAAATTCTAAAATTGATAAGTGATATCAGTAAGTTCACAAAACACAGTATTAGTATCAAAATCAGATCTATTTCTATATACTAGTAATAAATACATGGAAATTAAAATTAGAGCTTAATCCTATTTATAATTAATCAAACAATGAAATATTTAGGTATAAATATGAACAATCCTGTGAAAAGTTGCATGTTGAAAACTAAAAAATGTTAATAAAAAAATTTTAAAGTTCAAAGAAAATGGAAAAACATAATATATTTATGGATTATTATGCTTGACATAGTAAAGACATTGATTCTTCCCCAACTGATCCATCAAATCTCCCACATATTTTTTCAAGATCAAGGTAAGCTTATTCTAAAATTTATTTGGAAATGCTAAAGGAACTATAATAGCCAAAACAGATTTTTAAAAGAAGAATGAAATAGGAAAAATAACTCTATCCAACTTTAAGACACTGTATTACTACAATAATCAGGACAGGGTGGTATTATTAATAGAGGGATAGAAACATTGATGAAATGAACAGAAGAGAGAACCCAGAAATAGACCTACAAAAGCATCGCTAACTGATTTTTTGCAAAGATACAAAGGCAATCCAATGATTGAAAGATTGTGTTTGGTTGTCTTTTCAACAAATGGCACTGGAGCAACTGGACATCCATAAACAAAACAAAACAATCTAAAAAGGAAAAAAAGAAAAAGAAAAAGCCACCGTGACCTAAACTTCCTGATTTACCTCCAAATTGACTCAAAATGAGACACAACTTTAAATATAAAATATATGATTTTAAAAGTTTTAGGAGTAAACAGGAAAAAATGCCAAGTTTAGAGTTTAGTAAAAAGTTCTTAGGATGGCAGAAGCATAATGAAAATAATTAGAAATATTTGTTTAGTCAAGGACCTCATTAAAAGGATGAAAAGACAAGATGCACTGGGAGAAAATATTTATAAACATTTATATGTTTTGATAAAGAAGTTGTTTTGGTCAGCCATTTCATCACTGTGACCAAAACACACCACACAAACAACCCATAGGAAGAAAAGTTTATTGGGGACTCATAGTTTCAGAGGTCTTAGTCCATAGATGGCTGACTCCATTGCTCCAAGGTGAAGCAGCCTATTATAGGAGAAGGGCCCATCAGAGGAAAGGTGCTCATCTCATGGCAGGGTCAGAAAGGAGGTGAAGGAGTGAGAGAGAGAGAGAGAGAGAGAGAGAGAGAGAGAGAGAGAGAGAGAGAGAGAGACTGACTTCGGAGAAGATGCACCTTCCAGGGCATGCATCAAATGATCCCCCTCCTCCAGTCATGCCTCACCTGCATACAATCACAGTCAGTCTATTCAAACTAGAATGAACTGATTAGGTTACAGTTCTCATAATACCATCATTTCACCACTGAATATTTGTGCTTTATCACAGGAGTTTTTGAGGAGATACCTCATATCCATACCATAACTCAAAGCCCAACAGTAAAATAAACAACCCAATTTGAAAATGTACTGAGTCATGAAGACTCACTTCCTCAAAGATTATAAATGAGTAACAAGTGAGTATGTGAAATTATACTTAGTACCATTAACCATTAAGGAAATAAATACGAAAACCACAATGGGATAGTACTACATGGCTACTGGAATGGCTAAAAATTCTTTAAAAATCCCCAAAATACAATACAATGTTAGTGAGGTATGCAGAGAAAATGGTTCTCTCACACAAATGTTGAGTACCACCATGTGCTGTGCATTGCCCCAATCACCTGAAATATATCATGGGGTGGAGGATGACAAAATCTCTGTTATTCATGAGGTTTATATTTTAGAGAGGTAAATAAAAAGAAATTGAATGGATTAAAGGAAGGAGATTGAAATGTATTATCACCTACAAAATATAGCCTGGATTAGAAGACATATAAAATCAGTAGTCTTCTCCTCTATGGAAAAAGCTCTGACACTGTCTTTTTTTTTTTTTTTTTTTTTTAAAGCCTCCCCCTTTACCTAGAAGAGCAAAAATTAGAAGCATAGCTGCCTAAGAGGAAGCATAGCATGAATCTCCCTTTACCCAAGTTTTTGCTTTCAACTATAAATTGGCAGTATAAATTTGGGACACTTGAAAACCTTTGAAATGGGGCCAAGGAAATACAGTTTAGAACCTAAAGTAACAGAACTACTTGATACAAATTCAGAGTAGCATTAGTATAGGGAGCTGAACTATAAAGTGACATTGCACAGAATATGAGGAAAAGTGACAATCAATCTAGGCACGTACTATTTGGAAGCGGCTGATTTTTGTGAAGAGTCATTCTGCTCACATTATTTTTAAATAGAGTACCTTACTGAAGAAAAGTATTTCTCTTAATATAGTAGGTAAATATCTATAATCTTCTTTTAATGTCATGGCATTTATTTAGGAAACACATCAAGAATATCTTAGAACTTGCTCTCTAATGTGAGGATAGCCTTACCAGCACCTCCACCCTAACAAACTAAGAACGATGGTCCAAGTTGCAGACAACTGGAGAGATGGGAAATCTCTCACAAATCCACTAATTATTATCTGTTTATCAGAGATTTAGAAAGACAGTCTGAAACTAATCTGATCTCAGTGATAATAAGCATCTATATCTTCAGAAACTTTTTCCACCTACTATGTTCAGAGGGGAAACTGAGTCACTTGAATGCTTATGAGATTCCAGGATGGCAGAGGGCTACCATCTGTTCCCTAAACAGTGGCCCTGTTTAGAGAAAATTAAGAAAATTAAATGCAAATTTCTAAACATGAATGCTGGGCTATTTTAAGAACTTATGTAACTGTACTTTACAATAAACATACTGGTTATCAAAAAGTGTGGAGATTCCCTTCACATCCAGGGTTGTTATCAGCAGGCAAGACACTCTCAAGTGTGACATCAAGGGAAGTTATAAAAGACTGAACACCACTCCTCAGGGAAACACCTTTGGGTCATTTTTAGTAGGTAAGTGAGCAGAAGGAATAGAGTCACTGTCTGTTTTCCAGACATCCCCTGCTCTGGAATCTGTGCACATTGATAAATTAATCCAGGAAGATACCTCCCTAGCAACTGCATCTTCATTTAAGCCTGTGCATAAATGCCTGAGTGTGTATGTCTGGGTGTGCATGAATATATGAATGGTTATGTGCCTTAGCTAAGGCTGATGAAATTTCTTATTTTTGTTTTGCAATATTGCTTATCCCATCTAAAAGAAAAAAAAAAGTTCTCTTGGCCTACCCTTCTACTTGATAGATCAAATTCTTAATGCTAAATGTTTGGATTGTTACAGCCAAAAGGGGTTTTATTAATCCAGACTCTGCTTGTATTTTTATACTGAGATTTCTCAATTGACACACCACTGAATTTATGATGTCTAAATTGCTCTACGAAATGAAATTTTATTCAGGAGTCACCAAGGTTGGCTTCCTAAGGTCACTTTGAAAATTTTATTTTCTGGATCCTTTTGAAAAGAGGGGTTTCCTAGGAAATGGCGAATACAGATTGGCATATGGCACACCGGCTCTGCAGAACACAGTGCTATTTGTCTCTACGCTTGCCATTCTGAAGTAAACATTGTTTGTTAGAAAGATAGGATGCTGCTTCAACCTTGAAAGGGGAGGGAAGGAAGAAATAGCATTTTCTCAATATAAGCTCTGTGATAACACCAAAATGTGAAACTTTATGAATGCTGTTTGAGAGATTCTATTTTTTGATAACTCAGAAATTGCATTTTTGGTAGGGTGGCTTCAAAAAAAGGAACACTAGGGCTTTGATTTGGTCCTCTGTTTTTATCTGCAACTTTAATCTATATACAGGGAAGGTTTTCTTTGACATTTGTAGCAGCGTTTCTGAGATTGATGCTGCTGCCTATTATTATACAGGAGAACATTTGATACTAAAGGTTCCCGCAGCTCCCATCAGCTTTCTATAGCAGGTCTATTCTCCTGACATTTAATGTCCCTTAAGCCTGATATGGTCTGATAACTTCAACATGCCAGCTGCTTTGGGGAGAAATAAAGAGCTGCAGCATCCTTGATTCTTTGTAAGGACTGTCACCACCTACATCACCTCTAACCCCTTACCTTTTCCCCTTAATATGTGTGAATTCAAGTCTAGGAAAAAGATATGCATTGTGTGTCACTGTGTCCACATACCAAACACGCCAAGATTAAACCAGATTAGAGAAAAAGTGGTTTCCCTGTAAGCACAACCAGAAGACCCAGCATCAGCCATCTTTTGAGATGACTAGATTATCTTTCTGCAGCTGACCTTTGAGTAAGCCCAGATAAAAGAGAAAGCTCTTTGCCTCAAATATCAGTTCTCACAATCACATTTTAATTTTAATTTTATTTTATTTTGCCTGGAAAGAAGTGTTTTTGCTGTCATAAATGCCTTAGCTAACAAGAGGTAGGATTACCTTTAACTATAACTCAGAATCCAGATTGGATCCCAGTGAAATTAACTGGTTTCTTCCCATAGTAGATGAACAAGTAATGGATTAATATGTAGCTATACAAAGAGTGAAAATTTCTCTATATCCTGTCTGAAAGATCTCCAAGATATGGTATCAAAAGCAGAGTGCAAAAACTTGTCCATAGGATTCATGTGTGTGTGTATGTGTAAGAAAAGGTGAAAATTCAGATTTGCTTATTTCTGTATAAGAAATCACTGGAAGAAACACTCTCCTGCATTGTAATTGTCAAGATCATATCTCTATACATGAACCAGTGGTTTTAAGGAAGAAAACATTACTTTGATAATACGTATTAAATTTTTTCTTATAAAGTTCATTGTTTTTCTGTTTGGGGAGTAAGATTCAGGCTTTGTTACGGGAAGTAGAGGGTACTTATCTTTCAGAGCAGCTTGCAAAACCTTACTTATACATGCTACCAACATTTTCTAGGGGAAAATTTTATAACTGTCAAAGAGATCTCAAACCCAAGGAAGGATAAGATTGTCTGGGCATAGAGGGATTCCCCTGTACAACCACAGTAAAACTGGGAAGTCCCCAACACAGCAGTTGAAAAATGGGTCAGTCCTGCTTCTCCCCAAACTATTTACCTAGTTGGTCTGTGCCTTTTCTTTCTCCTCAGCTCACCCTAGTACTCCTTTAAAATTTCTGCTTATGATCTTTTCCTAATCTCATCAGTCTCAAAAGCCTTTATCTTTGTAATACTTTAAATCCAATCATTTCTGAATGCCTGAGAATTTTAAAAGGTGGTTTTATTTATTATTTATTTTTGGTGCTGGGGATCAAACTCAGGGATTCATGCACACTAGGCAAAAACTCTTCTACTGATCTATGCTTCCCACTGGGACGTTTTTTGTTTTGTACTGAGGATTGAACCCAGGGGTAGTACTTTACCACTGAGCTCCAGTCTCAGTATCCCCCAGCCACCCCCCTTTTTGTGATGATCGCACTGAGTTGCTGAGGCTGGCAAGAAAGTTTGAAGGTGCTGGCCATCAGAGTATAAATTAGGGGCAAAGAGTGTACAGAGGCAGGGATGGCAATGAGAGCTCATATAATATTATATTTTATAATGTTATTCTCCTTGTTTAACCATGGGATATGTTATCTAAAATTTATAATTTAACTTTTAAAAGTGTTAAGTTCTTATTTACATTTGAGCTTTGTTTGCTATCTGACAGTTTTAACTAGGTACTAGGAGACCTAGAGTTTCCCATCTGGGAAAGCCACTGGTCTCTGTACCTTCAGGTTCATGAAATAATCTCTACTGAATTTTAGAATTTGTGTACTTCATCATCTGAACACATCTTTTCTTTAGCCCACCATAAACTGATGGAGGCAGCAACCACATCCCGGACTCAATGGTAAGGATATACGTGCATTACTGAATAATATTTCCAGGGAAATGTATAATACCTTTGAAATAAGAGAAAGAGTGGTGACCCACTTTTTCAGCAGTAAAGACTGATTATTTTTTAAACTCATGATATTTTATATTCAAGATAGTAGTTTGTAAGAATGCTGCTTTTCAGTTCATTGCTCATGAAGAAAATTAGCCTTCCTCATTTTAACAGCTTGAGAACTATTCAATTTCAATATGAATGAAGAAATAGAATATGAACTTCCCAAAGTTATCCTCTTAGTATTTTTTTTTTAAGTATCATTACACTGCAGTCAACATGCAATGATTGCACAACTTGAAAATCTAAACTTGGTAGAAGTTTGAGTGATGACTTTGTTAAACTGGGGATAGAAAATGAAGCTAATTCTCTGATGTATCCCCAAACAATCTAAGTATCTAAGAAACACTATACTGTAATATGAATTAAATGAATGAATTATTGACAAAGGAAAACAATAGCAACCATGAAGCTTCAGCTTTGATCTAGAAATGATACTTGTTTAGAGAGAACCTGGTACAAATGACATTTACTAGAGACATGATGGAGTCAGAACTGAGTCCAAGAAGCTGGCTGGATTCCCAAGAAGAAAACTTTCAGGATGCACCCTCATGAAATCTAGGCAACACTGTACTATGATTGGACAATGTGACCAAAAATGTTTAATCACTAGAAATCTTGGAAAGCCAACTGGGTCAGTGAATGCATTGGAAAAGTAGAAGGACCATTTTCAGATCAGAAATTCATGGTAAAGTGGACAACCAAATATATGGTATGGAATAGAAACAATGTGAAGCATATTGATAATTTGCTTTTTATTCTAAATGTCTGCAGAGATAATTTGACAAGTTATTAACATATCATCTTTAACACAGAGAGAAGGATGAGGGAAAGAATCATAATCTTGAGATGAGAATCTACTTCAGGGAGAAAAGAACAGGTACTTCCTGCTTTAATTGCAAACCTTGAGCCTGGAGCTTCTAAAAAAAATTACCTTCTGTGGAATAGCAATTCCATAGCCTTTGTTCTGCAGGGAAGATGACTGCTTGGAGAAACTTTCTGTTCCCCTCTCCTGTGCTCTGGCATGGCCACTCCTTCTTTCAGTGCAGGCAGATTCTGATCTCTATAGCTCAGCCCCACTCTGCCTCACCTTACCATGGTCTCAACTATGGATATTTCAAAGGAAAGGAATAGAAGAAATAACAAGAGATTTATAATCCTCTGGCTCCTGTGTCAACCTCATCAGGATGTGTTCTTGTTCTACCTTGTCAATTTGTGAATGAACAACTGTTGGCCAGTTCTTGGACCTGTTTCTCTAACCTATTTCTCATTGCTCTCTACCCCTCTGAATTCCAGAGAACCTTAAACGAGGAAATGCTTTCAGGAGGACAGGGAAGTTTACAAGTTCCACAGTTGTGTAAATAATTTAACAACCTTTAAAATGAATTTGCATTAATATAGTCAAGGCTCCCAGAGTGTCTATAATAGTAATTTTATTTTCTCTTGTTTCTACTGGCTCCAGATCTCCCCTGTTCATTACTGTACAGGGATTGTCTTATAAACTCAGTAGAATCCACAACAGTTTTCTAAAATCTTCTGCCAGGCTTTCCAAAAACTGTTTTTGTTTTCCAATCTATATAGGCCTTTAGCTTGACTAAAACATGGCAATTTCTAAACATTGCATGATTTTCGTGTTCTGATTGGCTCTTAAGAGTTTCCAGCTAGAGCAGTGATGTTTGCCCTGGGCTTATGCCATGACCTGCACTTTTTTGTGTGCTTTTTAAAGGAATTCAGCAGATAGGATAATTGTTATCCCTAAAAGCTCTACCATGGTGGCAGGGCATCCCAGGAATTTGCCCAAGTTGCTTTGTGATAGTTGTCTGACTCTGCTCCTCACTGTGGGGTTTCACAGGTATAATAGGATTTTACTTCTAAGGTAGCAGGCTAGTTGCCTGGCAAAGAATCTACTTACAGAGAGGATGTACTGCCCTTCCCAGTCCCTCGCCTGTGCTAGGGATCTTTGATTTAGAGCACTGCAGCTGCTGTAGTTCATTACTGTACATTTTAGAGTCAAACTCGACTGTATCAGTGGGTTACCCCCTAAAGTGCTATACTCATTGTGATAATAGCTAAGGATATCAGAGACAGGAGTGCACACTGCCTTCTGAGCACCACTACTTTCAGCCTTAAGTGGGCTTCCAAATAGGAGGAGAGTGCTGCCTCATGTTCAAGCAGTCCCTTCTCACTGTATCCTGTGAATCATGGCTGCCTAACCCAGCTCAGTCTGCTAGGTAGGTATCCAGGTGAGGGGTGAGGGCCTGTAATCATGGCTACTTTATTCTGCAGAGTCACAGTGAGGGGAACAAGGACTAAAGAATGTGTGAGAGTTCAGCACATCAGTAATCTCTCTTTTCTGCTACCTGTCTCCCAGATTGTGGTCTAGCCAACCCCTTGCTCCAACTCACTGCACAGTGGGTTTTACAGGAAAGAACACCGATATACAACATTTGCTAAGCATCTGGGCCCAAGAATGACAATTTGAACCACTAAGGAGGAACAGAGTCATAATATCCAATGATTGAGTACAGTGCCTGTCCTATCAAGTAGGCAAAAGTAACTATGGGTCTCTGGTCTCTTTGCTGCTGAGTTATTCTGTGACTTTGTGAAAGCCTTTTTGTGCTTTAGAGTCCTTACCAGGGAAATGATAATACTAGCTGTTTGATGAGCCTCCAGGAATGGACCTTTTAGAGAGGCACAGTCAAAGAAATCAGCAAGAGTCCCCCTTCTTCCACTCTTTAACCCTGTTAGAGTGTTAGCTGTTTCTATAACTTAACCATGTCCACATGCTGGAATCCTTGAAATTCTGCTCTTCCTTTACATACATATAATTATATAGGCTGCAGACTAAGATAGAAATCTGTAAATAATTAATAACTATGGTTACTGTATATAACTATATATCCAGTAACTATGATTACTAATAAATGTGAATACAACAATTGATGCCTTATAATTTCTATTATATACGAGGCATTTTATTGGGTATTTTACATTATAGACAGGCTCATGAGAGCTATTCCAAAAGGATTTTTGTTTGTGTCTTTGTTTGTGTTGCATTACCAGGGATCAAACCAAGGGGCACTTTATCACTGAGCTACATGTCCAGCCTTTTTCTTTTTTCTTTTTGTTCTGAAACAGGGTCTCATTAAATTGCCCAGGCTAGCCTTGAACTTGCAGCTTGGGCCACAACTCCTGGCAATAGTACAGGGTTATTATTTACACATACAATACAGTGAAACTGAGATTCAGAGTTTATGCAATTGACACAATTTGTTCAGAATATATCCCTTCTCCTTCAAAGATGGCACTTCTGTTGTTCCATTCTTTTTTTTTTTTTTTTTTGTCTTAACAGTACATTAACTTACTTGAATGTATTTTTAAGCCTAGCAGTTTATCCAAGCCATTTGAGAACAGAACTTCATCTGTCATTCCCACAACCCACTCCTGTGAACAAACCCTGGATGGTGAAGGTCTCTACCTGTCATTCTTCTGGTGGTTGCCATCCTATTCTCTGAACAGCATGTCCTCTCCAATAGTTCTCTAGCTTCTTACTCTCTATATGCCCCAACTTTAAAAAACACATCATCCCTAGCCCCAGATGAACTCATTTTCTCTTGGTAGTTCTTCTTTCTCCTTGGTCCAACAGGTCTGTCCATTCTAAAACTCTAGAGATTTCCCTCAATACACATGACCTTTTGTTTTCCTGTTATCCTATCCTAAAATCACTTTTTCTGTGTTGTCAACTTTCTCCTCAACCATGCTTTGCCAAAATATCTTCCACTTGTTCTTTGGATCTCTGCTCAAATGCTATGCCCTCATGTCCTTCCTCCATCCACACATCGGGGGTACTTGCTTTCCATGTTCTCACAGTAGCCTGTTTCTTCATAGCACTGTCAGAGTCTTTAACTTGCATAGCTATTTAATTATTTGATTGATATTTTTCCCTCATGAGTTTATATAAGGTACACAGATCTCCATGCCTATTTTGCTTATTTGTTGGTGCTCTTTAATTTCTGACTAATATCATCTCCATACTTTCCAGAAAGTAAAAGTAAAAGCAAAACAAAACTGTTTCTTTATTTGGCATTTCTTTCCCCTGTCCCCTTTGCTATGTCAGACTTAAGACATTTCTGCATTTACTTGAAACCTTTATCCTGCTTCATTCATTCTCATGATTTCAATTCTTGCCTTTGGTTTCATAATTTCAAGATGCAAGTAGAGGATTTATCCAGTATGCTTGCCATCTGCATATGTCCATTTAACTTTCAACCACTCCATCTCAGCAACCCACTTCTTTACCATAACCTGCATCATTTAATCATGAAAAATACAACCACCCCTAAACTTCAATATCAATGCCAAGCATCCTATTCTGATACTCCTTCCTCTTAGCCCTCCTGCTTACTTGCTCAATTAAGCTCTCTCACTGCAGCAAACTTTGATCTCATTGAGATTTTCAGTCCAATGACCCTTTCAGCATCTTTCTACTTTCGTTTTCTTTTTTCTACTTCCACCATTACAAAATCTTCCTCCAGGCTACCCTTAACTTGATTGTCTTCCCTCTGCATTAGACTCACCTTCTAACCTACAATGCTGAATGGACTTAACTCTTTTTCTCTATATACTTGCACCTACAGAGCAATATCTTGTTCAAAAATGTTTATTTACTGAGTAGTTTCACCCTAAATCCATATCTACAAGCCGCAGACATTCAACACAGCATGGAATTCCAATTGTCTTTCTGTAGCAGGTTTATTGTCCTATTCTCAGTACTTTCTTCTCAAAACTTCCATTTCCTTTACCTTTTCATTCTTGATGATTTCACATTGCATTTAATTAAGAAATCAGAAGCCATCAAATGCAAATTTCTTCTCTATTCTGTGTATAAAAACGAATCCAAGCCCCTATTTGTGTCCTTGGTTCCATCCTGTCTCACCTATTTTAGGGACTTGCTTTTTAAGCTGTGTGTTGTGACACCTTGTAAGCTGCCTGGTACCGAAAACCGGGAGGAAAACTCTCGGAGGCAGAGTAAAGCTTTTACTACTTTTACTTCTACTTTCTTAGAGCTTAGAGAGGGAAAGAAAGATTTTTAGAGAGAAAGATTAAAGAGAGCTTTTCTTCTTGTCTTAGAGAGAAAGAAAGATAGAGCTTAGCTTCTTGTCTTCTTGTCTTCTTGTCTTAGCTTAGAGTCTTAGAGAGAAAGAAAGATAGAGCTTCTTAGCTTAGAGTCTTAGAGAGAAAGAAAGATAGAGCTTAGCTTAGAGAAAGATTAGAGCTTCTTTCTTCTCTCTTCTTTCTTCCTTCTTCTTTCTTCTGTCTTCTGTCTTCCTCAGGAGCCTCGGCCTAACTCTGACCAGTCATTACTTCTTCTATCTGGTTTCTCTTCTGTCTTCTATCTGGTTTCTCTTCTGTAACCGCTCTGCCTACGTTCTGGCCGCTCTGATTCTTCTGACCGACCGAGTGACTGCCCGGCTGACTGAATTCTCCGTTCTCCTAACTCGGACCGCTTTCACCCGGTTATATACCTTCAGCTTTGTGGGTGCCTACAGGTGCGTCACATACATATCAGGTGGAACTTATGGCTTCCAGCTAGCTGCAATAGCCCTTCCTAATTAGGGCTCCTTCAACACCTGCTTAAACAACTTTTCTCTATAAACAGATTACTCCTAAAACCATAAGAAAACATTTTCATACTTAACATCTTTCATCTTCATAACCTCCCTTATCACCACATACCCTTTGATCAATCTTCTCATCTATTTTCTCTCTACTTCCTTTTATAGCAAGAGTTTAGTGGGAAAATGAGATGATCATAAAGAAGTCTCACCTAACTATGTCTCCTTGCTGCTCCCTATGCCTTTCCTGTATTCCTTCTGTGCATACTTGTCTCCCCTTGTGTTCATCTTGGGTTCCTTCCTCCCATTTATCTCTAATCTTCTCATCACCCCATCTCCTCCAGTCTGCCTAGTCATTCTCCACAGAGCGACTGGAGAAATGTGTTTCTAATATACACATTGGATTGTCCTATTCCCCAGCTGAAAATATTCATTGACTTCCATTTTGTGTAAAAGCCAGTATTGTTACACACTTAATAGAAACAGTGAATAGCAAAGGAGGGAGGAAATGACTGGGTAGAGAAGCAAAGCAGACACACTTCTTTTCCCAATAGGACTTAGGATGTTTTGGGAGATGCTCTGGTATTCAACAGATATTCACAAATATAATTGCCATCATTTGTGGTGTGATGAAGGACAAGTATAGCATGCTTGCAGGTGATAGGATAGCAGTTTCTTCCCTGGGATCTTATGGGAGAACATGACTAATGAAGTGTTAAGGCAGGCATATGAAACTGTGTGCAAATGACCTGAGGTAGGGAAGGGTATGGGACTTTTGAGGCATAAATTAAGGACATTGAAACTCTATATTGAGACTTGGAAGAATTGTATGAGGTCATGCTGGAGAGGTGGATTGGAGCTATCTCTTGCAAAACTCTCTATATCATTAAAAGAGTTCAGATCTAATACCACCAACAAATGCCACTGAAAGATTTGAAAAGATACTTAATTTTTTTTTAACAAAAAAATTTGAGTACTAGTTAATGAACATAGAAGGATGAAAAGCAGATGCAGGGAAATGAGTTTTTTGTAAATCTCGAGGAAAGATGGTTGTAGTTTGAACCAGGTGATTTTAGCGCACATATGAGAACTGGACATGCTCAAGATTTTTTAGAAGCTAGATTGCCAGAATTTAGTAATTGATTAAATTTTGGAGGCTAATGGCAACAGGCAGGTCAGAAATAATGAATGTGTCAAAGATGTATCTCTTGTTTCTAGCATAAGCACATGGATCCATAGACTAGTCAATTCCTGAAAATGGAATGCAGGAGGAGCAGCAGGCTTGGTAAAGAAGATAATGGATTAGAATTCAAACATTGACATTGAGATTTTTGTGAGATATTTAAGTTATATTTCAACTGTGAGATTTAAAAAAAATGAAATATATTTATCTTCTTCCCTACACTCCACACAGTTTATAAATATGGCTTAAATGAAATATATCTACATTTTTTTCCCTAAATCAAATCACTAACCACTATTTCTACTGCTTTGGTCTTAATATCATAGTCTGTCTTCTAGGTCATTATTTCTTAATTGTATCTATGCTGCCTTCTTGGAGCCAGTTCTCCACAAATCACCTAGAATGGTTAATTTAGAAGGTAAATTGCACCATGCCACATCCCTCATATACCCTTACTTTGAAATACCATATGCTTACTTTTGACAAAGTACCCTAAAATAGTCCCTATCTTTCATCCCCAATTTTTACTCTACACTTTTCCCCCCTATCCTTCATTTCATGATATACTATGTGGCCCCATTGGCATTCTTGTGTTTTGAATAAAATCACCTCTATTTCAGGAACCTTATTCTGTTCATTCTATTCAGAATTACTTTCTCCTTCTCATTGTCTGAGTTTGCACTTGCATATCACTTGAACATTCTATGTGAGATAGACTATTCTTCCAAGGCTGTGACATTACTGGTAGATGACACTACTGATATTCAGACTAGGAATTATTTCTTGGCAGATATATATGACATATACAAGGAAGATGTGCTCAATAATTTTTCTTCAATTTATGAGAGAGAGAGAGAGAGAGAATGCATACACATTCATATGTACATACTGGTACTAGGGAATGAACCCATGTGTGTTTTACAACTGAGCTACATCCTCAGCGTTGTTCTTTTGAAAACAGGAAGAATGCATTTTTAATATCATTAAAGATTATTTGTGGTCTGTGATGTAGAAGAGCTACACCAGCAAGAAGGGAGGATGTTGTATGTACAAAGGTGCTTTATTGCTTTAAACAGGTGCTGGCTAACTTATGCCTCCTGATCTTGATTAATTGTAGAATGAAATAGTGAAATTTGTGACTCTCATCATTTCAGAGTGCTCTGGGAAGAAATGCTAACAAATGAAAAACCCTTGCTTTACCACACTGAAGATTTCTGACTCTTGAGGTTAAAGGTAGTCATTGAAGATTTCCCCAGGAATGAATGAGATTAACATGACTCTGGTAATGTCATTGTTACATGATTCTATTAGACTTCCCAAAGGATTGTGTCTCAGCAACATCAACAGTACCTTGAAGAGTTTAATCCTATTACTGTAAGACATGCTTTTTAACAGTGAAAATAAAGATCTCAACTAAAGTAGAACAGCATAAATAACAAAATAAAGAGAAATTCAATAAATATTTGATCTAGAATTCATACATTTTTTGAATGTTAAAAAGCAGAAATTTGGCCAGATGTGGTGGAGCACGCCTATAATCTCAGCAGCTTGGGAGACTGAGGAAGGAGGATTGCAAGTTCAAAGCCAGCCTCAGCAAAAGTGGAAGGCTAAGCAAGTCAGTGAGACCCTGTGTCTAAATAAAATATAAAATAGGGCTGGGAGTATTGCTCAGTGGTCACGTGTCCCTGAGTTCAGTCCTGGTACCGTCCCCCCAAATAAAAACCAAAAATTTGAAAGACAGGGAAAAGTCTAAAATAAACCTAGAATTTTCAGTTTATGAATGTTGTAAAATTATCCTGCAGACGTCAATAAGAAGATCCAATTTGGGCATTTATTTTAGACAGACTGAGTGGGCTACTTGCATGAAATCTACATTGAAATGTCTAGAAAGTAAACAAAATGGGTCCAGAACTTAAGAAAGAAAGGAAGTAATGCAATCATTTAGAAGCCAGAATAAATGAGAACCTTAAAAGAGCATATGAAATGAGAAGGGACTAGTGAAGAGATGGAATCTTGAACAGCAGTGTGGGGAGAGTAAACACAGGAGAAGCATGTCATGAAGGATGTTGAGATACAGCACTAGGAGAAAGAGGGCAATAACTGGCAAGATTCACCCAGAGACTGGGCAAGAGAGTCCAAGCCACAAAGATGCCATGTTGGATAAGGATGGAAAAGAGGTCAATGCATTTGTGAGTTATATTTTGGTGACACTGATAGGAATACTTTAATCTGAGAGAAAGTTGTACCCCTTGGAACAATAAGCAAAAAATAAAAGTTTCCTAAGAGACTTCTATTACTGTCTCTTTGGACAGAATGATGATACATGTTTGTTACTAAATCTATCCCTGTAAAGAAGACTTTGAATGACCATGATGTATACCAGTTATGATTTGTTTGAAGGATCTACAGAATCAGTCCACACTTTCAAACCCAAGCCTACCTAATCTCTGAAAAAAAAGCTGGATTTGATAAAAATGGTAAAGGTTGATGATTGGGAAGTAAAGTGTGTGTGTGTGTGTGTGTGTGTGTGTGTGTGTCTGTGTGTCTGTGTGTGGTGTGTGTAGGTAAGAGAAAAAGACCCACACAGAAAGACAGATAGTCAGATGGCAGACAGAGACAGAAAGATGACTTATTTTTTTTTTTCTGAAATATGTGGCAAGGTCAATGGTACAGGGATAAGGAGGATGTGTTAGGCTTTGAGAGGGTGATAAAAATTTAAATGACATCTATGGGGATTGAGAAAAGAGGTCTGTGCATCTGAGAGCACTCAACTTGCTGGGAGATATAAAATATACTGTCACCAAGGCAAGTATCATTTTGAATTTTTACTTAAGGTGGAGTCACATATTAGAGGTGGAAATGATCCCTTGACCACCCTGTTCTTTTCATGCAGATGCAGATCTGCTCTCACTGCAGATGTTTTATTGCTTTGTTTAAACTCACCTTAAATGTCCTGACTGATGAGATTGACTAGGCTTCCCTTGGGAGCCGCCTCCATCATCCAGCAGGCCTGTGGACCTGTGCTGTGTTCCTTTACTTCCTGGCTAGTCTTCTTCTGGCAAAAGGACCCCCTTTTTCTGTGGGATTTTGCATTTAAGCTCTTATCCCACCTCTCTCAGTCACCATGAATGCTGTTTTATATGTTTTTGATTTTCGTTCTGTCTTTGTCCCTTTGTTCTTCCATACCCTTTACTGATGAGTGCCACTTTCTCATAATTACTACAAATTCTCAAGACTTTATGAATTTGATGTTTCTTATATGATTACAGTGTAGATGGGATATTCTCATGAAATATGAGAATATTTCTCATGTATACTTTTCAAAGTCTAATGCATCCCCCCTACTTCTGCTGCTAACCAGAATGAATTATCCTCTTTAACACCCCCATCCCTGCATGGAGAAACCAAAAGAGCAATCTGTATTATTTTGAGGCAACATATCCCAGTAGTGTCTTAACAAACACCTCGGCCTCTCATCTCTTTCTTTAATACATTTTAAGACCAATGACAATTTGACCTTTCCCCAAGCTCTATTTTCTTCATGTCCATCCCCTACTCAAAATTTTCAATGCCTATCTATCACCTGGATATTAAAATATAAACTCTTTAATCCATTATTCCTTTTACAGCCTGCTCCCAGAAATCTTTTGCAAACCCTCCTTTAGTATTATAAATTCTGAAGCAGTCAGCACTTCTGCTCACAGCTTTTCCCTTAACTGAAATATTCCCTAACATTTATCCACTTATCCAATTCTCAGCCATTTCTGTTGGTTGTCCTCAAGTCCCACTTTCTGCATAAAATAGTTATTTATCTTGCATGCCTCTGAAATCTTATTGCTCTTAACTCCCCACAACTTATGCCACTCATTTGTAGTGGGAAGTTTCCTATGGAAACTAGTTTTACTAGTCGCATTACTAGTTAACTTTTTGGGAGGATTCCTTAAAGTCAGGATGTATTTTTTTTTCTTTCTGATTTTGTAAGCAACATTATTGAGCAACTCTGCTCAAGTTATTTAATTTCCCCAAGATTCAAACTTCTCATCTATGAAAGGACAATGGTAATAAGTCATCTTATAGGACTTCTGTGTTAAATAAATAAAAATGTTTAGCCATTAAGTTCTATATAGGCAGTTATAAATTATGGGTTTTGTCATCCTCCATATGCTTAAAACAATACTAGGTTTTAACAAATACCAAAAATTGGTGAAGTAAATATTAACCTATTTAATTATTTCTAGAGTTTTCCTTTTTCTCTTTTTTTCTATCTCTTTCCTACCTTCCTCTCTCCTTCCATTCATTTGTTAACCCTTATTCTCAGTTCTGCTTGCTTTTTTCCCCTCACTATTTTTGATGTTGAAGAATCTGAAAAGAACTCTGAAAACTTTCAGATTATGGATGAAGATGATTCTGTTTCATAACCTTTACAAGACAATAAACTAGGCTGCAAATAAATACAGACTAATAGTTGCTCAACTTTGCTGTTTTACGGGAGTTGACATACAGAGCTCACTTTGCTGACTTTCTGGGTAACAAGGAGCTGACCAAGTCTTCAGAGAAGTAAGACAGACTAGCTTAGTTTAAGTCTCCTCATGGGGTCTGTCTCCACTGGCAATCATCCAGGAAAGCTCCCTTTCTCCCAGGAATCTTGTAGACAAGGAGATACCTAGAGTTTACTCAAGCAACTCTCATATTTGTGTGTTTTATTGGTGGTAATATGACTCAGGGTGAATGAGTACATAAATCTGAGTACACAGATTGTGAGTGAGGATGTGTGTGTGAAGTGGGGTAACCATCCACATCTGTACAAGAGTCAGATGAATCTTGACTAGCATCTGTGTTTTGTACTGGAATGGGTCATTTTTGATAGCAAATGAAGATATACAGCCCTTCAATTCCCTGATAGTTTCCTTAATTGTGAACACCTTCTCCCCTTACCTTCACTGAGGTTCTCCTGGCATTGTCTACTAACTCTTGATTCTCTTTATTTTATAAAGGAGATCCATTTTTTTTAAAGAAAAAAAAAAACTTAGATATGTCCCTGAATTTATGTTTTGAGGATAAATTTAGAATATGGCACTAAGATGATTGTCTAGTCTTTTCTTAACTGTTGATACAGACAGAACTTGGTGCTGAGTAAAGGAATTGTTTGTGACCCTGTGCCTATATGACCTGCACCTGAAACATGACTCTGAACTTAAAAAAAAAAAAAAAATTAACATCTCCTGTCTGTCTTCACAAATTAAAGAATAATTGACAATTCCAAATGCAAATTTGTTTTACTTCCTTTTTAACAGCAAAATCAGGCTATTATCATTCTTATTCTGAATATCTTTTTATCACCATTTAAAGGTAGCAGAATTTTTGGCGTCTGAAAACTGATTAACCAACCAACCCAAGCTATACAATTTTAACTGTCCAAAAAGCTCCAATTAACAGACTTTTGGGGGACTTCAAACAGTCACAGCCTTTGAATCTAAGCCATTCCCCAAGGCAGCATCTACTCAGGATAAAGTCAAGGGGAGATCTGGCAGTTATTTTCTTGATTTGATCAGTGTAGCTAGTCAAAGCTCTGTGTCCCAACTGAATTAACTGGTTTGGCTGTCTACACTGATCAAATCAGATGGATAATTGTCCAATTTTCTTTGCATCTTATATGCTATAAACAAAACTTATAATTATCAGGATTAACTACAGACAATAAATGGCCCTCCTGCTTTTTAAACATGATCATTATACTATATTAATAGCCAGTTGCCCAAGGTCAGCGTGTTCTGTCACTTTGTGTCACAGTGTTTTTATTTTGTTTCATTTCTACCCACTGTAAACCAAGTTAGCTTATTCAGAGATGTTTAACATTGGTTGAAATCTTAGCATAATGCACCAATCCAACTGCATAGCTAAGATGTTTGAACTGAAAAATATGGCACACTAATGAAATACAACTTGGGTTTCTGTTAACTAAAACCCAGCCGCTGTTCTCTCCTGTTCATCAGACAGCTCTACTCCAAAGGCCAGAGAGTAGTCATACTTTTAAAATGCATTAATTATTTAGCCTTGATTTCAGATCATTAGATACTGAGGCCACTGTTGTGTTAACACTTATCTCTCAACCCATGGCTATTTGCTAAAACCAGTGTCCCATTTTTAATGATGGTGCTAAGCCATAGAAAGGACTATCAAATTATTGCCTTTTATGAATGGTGATGCAAGGACTATTGGAAAGTGTTATTGAATCTCACTTGCAGTGCCCCTTCAGAAGGTGGTTTTCATAAAGTTGTTTTGTGTCCCCTTTGGAAAACTCAGCCTAATTGCGGGGGGGGGGGGGGTGGGGGGGGGCAATTATTGAGTAATTTTCATGATACAAACCACCAGCAAAGTTGTTTCCTTTTTCTATACAAAGCAAGAAGAGAAACAAAGGCCTTCCCTTGGAAAAGTTAATGTTCCCAAATAGCAATGAGAGAAACCTGATTTCTGCTTCTTAAAAAGTAGGTTCCCTCTGGTAGCACACTACATGTGTTTGTATGTGTGTGGGGGGAAAATGTTCCATTGGATTTCAAGTCCAGAGTAGATATCCTGTGTATAGTCTCATGCAGGACAGTTCTGGAACTAAAAAGATGTTGGATGTTGTTTCTGCCCCAGCATAATTATTTTCATTATAAGACCTTCTGGATTTTCTCCTACTGCTGTTTTACTCACACAATTCATTCTTATTCCTCTTAACTCTTCTTCCTGTGTTCATTTCTCCAAAATGAGTTTAATACCTACCCACCTTTTTCCTACTCT
Organism: Tamias sibiricus; assembly: GCA_025594165.1. Lineage (NCBI taxonomy): Eukaryota > Metazoa > Chordata > Mammalia > Rodentia > Sciuridae > Tamias > Tamias sibiricus. The sequence continues at coordinate 81,371,308 of CM046659.1, forward strand.
TTCCTTTTTCCCATCCCCCTACCCCTTACTCACCAGTTCATCAAACTCAACATTACCTGATATTATGCATGGAAAGCTAGCATGATTTTTACTTAAGTTCAGGGAGGTGTTATTTTTTTTCCCAAAGGACTTCAAAGTAAATAAGCTGATTTAAAACTCTTAAGTATAAGAAAATTATGTTTACCATCTTCTTAGCTCAATATCATTACTTTGTACTATGGTTTGGGTGTGAGGTATCCCACAAAACTCAAGTGTGAGATGATACAAGAAGGTTAAAAAAAAAAAAAAAAAAAAAAAAAAAAAAAAACAAGTTCAGAGGAGAAATGACTGGGTTATGAGAGCCTTAACCCAATCAGTGAATTAATCCCCTGATGAGATTAACTGAGTGGTAACTGAAGGTGGGTAGGGTGTGGTTGGAGGAGGTGGGCATTGGGGACATGCCTTTGGGTTATATATTTTGTATCTGGCAAGTGGAGTTTTTCTCTGCTTTCTGATCACCATGTGAGCCGCTTCCCTCTGCCACACTCTTCTGCCATGATGTCCAGCCTCACCTCAGTTCCTGAGGACTGGAGCTTGCTGTCTATGGACAGAGAGCTCCAAAATCGTTGATCCCCCAAATAAACCTTTCCTCCTCTTTAAAGTTGTTATTGTCAGGTCTTTTAGTCACAGCAGTAAAAAAGCTGACTAAAACACCTGTTTTGTAAACGGATAAAGATGTTTGTTGAACTAATACCACACCAGACATTAAGTGAAGTTTAGAAGTTTGGTATGGAAAGTCATCCCAGGATTTGACTTAAAGAATTCTCTGGTAGTGGTGATTCTGTGTGTATGTGCTTGTGTGTTCATATCAATTTGTATGTACACACAGACGAAAGTGTTTGCAGGGAGAGGGTGGTTGGTCAGAGAGGAGGAAAAGTATATAAGAAAAGAAGTTGACTATGCCACATTAGGGAAAACATGTGACAACTGAGCTGCCCTTCTCTAATTCTGCAGGAATGGTGGGTTGCTAAGGAAACATTGTATACATTCTTAGTGATCCAAATAGAGGCCATCTTATGACTCAGCATAGACTTCTATTAAGTCAATACCAATTGGAATTTATGGGAAAACCTATTCATACTCCTGGCTTGTTCAAAACCCCTAGGTCTGCGAATGAATCTATTGATGTTTTTTTCTGAAATTAAAAAAAAAAAAAAAAAAAAAAAAAAAAACAAAAAAAACCTCTTCTTATAGGCTTGCAATTCAAGACTGGAACGATCTTTATTCAGAGCCTCTTGGGAATTTTACACATCTTATAAAAACTTAGGGAAGCAGTTCCGCTTTTACTTCTCCCTACAGCTTCTGTTCCCACTACTGGGTATTTGCTGCTTGTTTTATTCTTTATATTTAACTATGTAGGAAGTTTACAAGTTTCACACGTAGATAGGCATATGCCATATTACTTAAATTTATTAAGAGGTGTTGTTTCCTAAATATTGAGAAGGAAATGTAGGTAGATTTATTATGGGTCATGTCATAGTATAGCACAGTATAACCAAAAGTTTTTATTGTAGATCTAACCCTAATCGTCACTCTAATGTGAACCCACCAAAGGTGTGATTATTCAATATATGCAACATCCATTGTGGATCTAACCTGCAGTGGGGATAGGACAGCCAGGAAGAATAGTGGTTTCAAGTCCAGTACCAGCCTGCCTGGTTGGAATCCCAGTGTAGTCATTCACTAACTGTGAGTTTTAGGGCAAGTTATTTAACATTTTGGTGACTCAATTTCCTTACATCTGAAAGAAAGATATTACTAGTTCTTGCTTCCTAAGATTATTTTGAATATCAGTTGCTTTAATTTATATCAACTGATTACAAAGCAAATACACAAAAATATTAGCTATTGTAGACATACAATTAATACTGAAATTAACCATATGATATCACTCTTAGTCATGTAACATCCAATCAGAAATATGCAGCTTATTCTATCTTACCCTCCTGAATTTTTACCCAGTGAACTCATAGAAAATTTATGATTTTAAGAATGTACTCTGTGTACCTTATTAAAAGTTTAATATATCAAATGAATTTTAAGCACATGATATTGTATATACCAACTTTTAGTGAATGACATATGCCAGAGTAGTTAAATATCCAGCTTATTTTATTTTTTATTCTACATTATAAATAACAAAATAGCATCTCAGAGGGGAAGCACATTCCAAATGTTGAAGTGAATAAGAGGGACAAAGTCAGGATTTAAACCCAATTTTGCTTACTCTCCTTATCCTCTTGTCTTAAAGCTATGTGGAATGAAAGTCTAGTAAACAGACATAAGATAGTACCATCTCAAATCAATATGTATTTCTGTACTGAATCTATGTAGATCCAACACCCAGACACTAGGAGAATCTGCCTGAATCAATATTATTTAACACAAAGCTCTAGTTTTCTGAGAAAGAAAAGTTGCATGGAAGTATAGGGAATATTCAGATGACTCACTCCATTGCTATTGTTTTTTTTGTATGATATTTGTATTTATTTTCTTTTTAAATTATTTTCAATTGGTAAAACAAGGAACTTATCAATTCAGTTAGAAATAATTGGTCAATCAGTAATGCATACATGTGGTCTAACTTCAAAGATGCAAATTATTTCAAGTTCTATGAATACTAGTTCAAGGGGACTAGAGAAAACAATCTTCTTTAACAACCTGTGAAAACAACTTGCTTTTTCAGGTTCAACATTTCACTGGAAGATTACAGCAACTCTTGCATGGCCTGTGAATCCAAACTAAAAAATCAGCAGTGGTGCTTGATTCTAATTTCTAGTTCATACCCTTGCTCCTGGCAAAATATCAAGGGGTACTTTTGACATAGTATGTCATGCAATGTGACAAAAATACCTAACTCTGAGCTCCTGACCCCATTCCCTTTTCAGTGTCTGGCAATCCTTTCTTGGACACCACTGATTAATTATACACCATCAAAACTATCAAATGACTTCCAGACTTTAAACAGTCAAGAGATGAAAACAAAGCTTTTTCAACTGTGATCCTGTTCTAAGATCCTTCAATACAGTTTTTCAACAGAAATTTTCTTCTCCAAGTCGAGTGAAAAAAATTAAATAAAACCACTCTGGGTTTCTTCTGGTTCTACACTAAAATATCCCAGAGGGTAGAAATTCAAGATTGCATCACAAATCCTACACAATTTTTATGGATGATGGACAACCCTGTGGGAAATAAATTATGATAGTCAGCTTAGAAATAGAAAATGTCTAAAAATTTCTAAAAATAATGATTCCATTTCTCCCCTGTTTGACACACAGTCACTTCTATAGATGCTCAGAGCACCAGTGTGGGGAGCACTGGGTTGCCTGCCCTAATGTTGCTCTCTCTGGCTTCCCTTCCTCCAAGGTGCTGTGGAAGTAGCCTTTAATTTCACATCTGCAGTGGTTTGTCTTGCCTTCTCTCTCCCAAATCCATCTTATACTTTCCTTTACTTGGTAATAAAAACCCTACTACCATTCATTCTTCTTTCTTCCTATAAAAATCAGATCATGCCTCTCCATATTTAAATGTTTTGGCTTCCGGTATTTTGCCTTCCCTCCATACCACATGTCCTTTGTGATGCTTCATCAAAAATATTTCTGAGAAGAACCTTCCATTCGTTTTCCTTCCCATAGGTAAGATAATGTCCATTGAAGCACACTGGAAGAAAATATGAAAATATAATCAGTCCTCAGAATCCATAGGTTGCACATCACATTCTCAGATTTAACCAATATTAAATCAAAACTATATGAAATAAAATTTTATTTGTACTGAACATGTACAGACTTTTAAAAAAATTTCTTGGTCATTATTCTCTGAATACAGTTTAGCAACTATTTACATAGAATTTACATTATATTAGGTATTATAGATAATCTAGAGAGGGTTTAAATTATACAGGAGGATATACACAGTTTACATGTAAAAACTCTGCCATTCAAAACAAGGAACTTGAGCATACATGGAACTGGGTATCTGCAGGGGTCCTAGAACCAATCCCCTATGAATACTGAGGGACCAGTGTGCTGAGATAATAAGCATTTTTCTTGTTACATTTTGAATAGAACTTATACTTTCCTTATATTATTGTTGCTTCATTGATTCTTTTTCTACTTGTTTACTTTTTTTTTTTTTTTACTTTTTAGTTACATATTATATTAAAACTACAGAACATTTTATGCTATCCCTCTTTTGACAAATCTTGGATCCCCCCAAAAAAAATTCTCATGGAAGATAATTTTGTGTACTGTAGTAAACATACTATGTGGTATGACATTTTTATGGGCTCCCCTACTTAGTCTGTTCTCTCTGCAGTTCAACCTCAATGTTTATATAGGTTAAGACTTCACCTATTACACAATAGGACCTGCATATCATTCACAAAGCAAAAGACCTTGTACATACAAGGCACCATTTTTCTCACTTCGAATGGATCTAGACAGAGGGAACAGCTTTTCACTAAGAGACTCAATAATTCAAAAGCTAGAAAGAAGCTGCTATAGAACTCTACTGTCTAAGAAATAAAGGAAGCAGAAGAAAGATACAATTAACACAGAGGAAGCCAGCTTTAGTATTTGATAAGGGAGAACAAGTTAATTTGGGGGTAATTTTCATAACAAATAAATAAAAGACTGGTTTATCAAAGCCCCCAAATTATACTATTTTAGGAGAACTAGGGTCACATAATAAAAGCTGCATAAAATATAGCTGAAAGATACCTAATTTTATTTGCATCTTTGTGTTGTTTTCTATAACATTAATGATTTGCTTTTCTGAAGTTGGTCTGGGGACTTGAGAGACTGTGAAGCTTTGTCACTATATGTGCAATGCATTTCATCCTTTGTAATTTAGGGATAATTTGTTTAGTTATTTCACTAACTACTTGCATTCATTCCAAAGTTCTATGGAATTTATCTTTTAATAGGGCCTCCTCAGAGGCCAGCAACTATAATAGGAATATTTTATGTTGTTATGGTTCAGATATGAGGTATCCCCCAAATGCTCATGTGCAAGACAATATAAGAATTTTCAGATGTAAAGATCATATTATGAAAGGTATAATCTCATCAGTGGATTAATTCTGGGCAGGGAGGGAGTGGCTAGAGGAAGTAGGTCAGTGGAGTCATGCCCTTGGGTTTATATTTTTTCCATGGTAAGCAGAGCTCTCTCTGCTTCTTTGTTGCCAATTCCTGAGCCACTTTCCTCTGCCATTTCCTTCTACCATGATATTCTGCCTCACGTTTGACCCAGACCTATGGAGTCAGCTGACCATGAACTGAACCCATGAAACTGTGAGCCAAAATAAACTTTTCCTCCTCTAGTTGTTCTTGTTGGGTCTTTTGGTCATAGCAATGCAAAAGTTAACTAAAATACATGTAATACTTCTATATTCACTAATAGGTAAGAGACTGGATTTTTAGAAAATCCTCAATTTCATTCTTCAGTTTGATTTCCCTGTACTTCATTTTTGTATTAGAATATATGTATTTATCCAACATCATCTTAACAACAGTGGTCTTCTCAAGTCATTCCATAGCCCATAAGATGCAAATTTGGTGGCAAAAACATGTCTTTAAGACTCTTTAAAATCAATAAGTCATCTGCAAAGTCCAAATGAGGTAGAAAATATCAATTTTACATTATTACACAGTGTATATATTTCATAGTTAAATGAGTTTCTCAAAACTTGAAGTTTGATATCTTTTAGAAAATGTTAACAAAGAAATTTATTTAAATTTTTTATTGTTGGCATTATTAAAAGTATATTACTTTTATTTTAGGGCACTAGGTTTTGTTTATTTTGTGGAATTTCTTTTTTAATGTATAATGATTTATTTTAATAATATCAAAATAGGCACACAATTTATCATTCCAGTTTAGATCCCTACACAACAGTTTTCACTGTTGACCCAGCTGGGGGTCTACGTCTCAATTCCACACTTGAGATATGTATTCCATTTCATCCTCCTATATTCTAACTAACTTTTAAATTTTTAAAGAGATATTCCATGTGTGATTTATGCTAAAGAATATTTTAAAAAAAATCTTTGCTTTTTTTCTTTTTCTCAAAAAAAAAGATGGTAGAATGAGATAGATATCATTACCCTAAGTGCATGTATGAAGACACAAATGGTGTATACTTTGTATACAACCAGAGATATGTAAAAATGTTCTCTATAAGGATAATATGAAATGTAATGCATTCTGCTGTCATTTAGAACAACTTAGAATAAAAAATAAATAATTTTAAAAAATCTTTGCTTTTGACAAAGTTTGAAAATAGTAACAATATGTAGCCTTTGGAACTTGGTTTCACACATTACTGTTACTAAGACTTATCCATAGTATTGTTCATAACTAACTTGTCTTTAACTGATTTTTAATGCTTTATTAACTAAATATACCACAGTTAATTTATCCATCTCCACTCCATGCAAATTTACCTTGTATTTTCAATACCAAGGCTATGAGTAATTTTGTACATGTCTAATGCTACATGTCCAATCATTTCTAGATCATATGCCTAGAAGTGGTGAAAATTATGGGCAGTAGAGTATGCACACAATCAAATTTACAAGACCATACTAAATTGTTTTTCAAAATTATTCAGCCAGTCTGCCTGCTTATTGTAGTGTTTGAGAACTCATATTCATCCATAGCATTGTCACCACTTAACATTCATTTTCACTGTTAATTGTGTATAAAATTATCTGGTTTTCATCTTGATTTATGTTTCTCTGATTACTAATGAGGTTTGTTATCTTTTATTTGATTATTTGCCATTATTGTTTTCTAAAGTATGGTGATTAATAAATTCTTTTATCCTTTTTTTCTAAAGACTCTTTTTACGTTGATTTATATATAGGTTACTAATTTTGATCTTTAAATTTGTGACCAGATTGATCACTTTATTTGTGATATTCTGTGGTAAACAAAAGTTGTTGATTTCAATATAGTAAACTCATCAATATATTTATGGTTAAAGTATTATGTTTCGTTTTAAAAATTCTACCCTGTACATTTGTAAAAAAATCCAAATGCATTTCCTTATATATTGTTGTAAATGTATTCCATTCACATTTATGTCTATGATTGTTCTGGAACTAACCTTTGTGTATAATGAAACAGTTTATTTGTTCATTTTTAATTTAGGAAAGCAATGCTACAGCTCAGGTTATTGATTAGTTTCCCTTTTCCAAAGTGATTTCCAACATCACATCAGTTAGATTTTAAATTTCCATTTGTGCTAAAGAACTCAAAAAACTTAACTCCAAAGAACCAAATAACCATTATTAAATGGGCAAAGGAACTGAATAGGCACTTCACAGAAGAAGAAATATGATTGGTCAACAAATATTTGAAAAAATGTTCAATATCTCTAGCAGTTAGAGAAATGCAAATTAAAACTGCAATGAGATTTCATCTCACTCCAGTCAGAATGGAAATTATTAAGAAATACAAGCAACAATAAATGTTGCAAGTGCTGTGACATGCATGGCTGTTAATTCAGGTAATCAGACTAGGCGGTGAGGAGATGAAGAAAAGACATACAGACACACAAATAGAGAAAAAGCCAAGTCCTGATGCTTTACAAACAACCCTAATAGGGAAGCAGTGATTACGAACAAGCTCAGCACGTTTATTATATAGGTTTAAACATCTAAAAGATTTACCATGAGAAAGTTTCTTCAAGATAAACAGAAAGGAAGTTGAAGGTATAAACAGCCCTATTAGAACTATCACCTTGCACCCATAATCCTCTACCCACAGGCAGCTGGTGTTTGAATCCAAGGTTAAGAACTGATAAATCTGTAGCTGGCAAGGAATTTCTCTTTGAACAGGGCATCACCACAGCAGCTAGGCAGTCTCAAATCAATGCCTTTGCACTGAGCGTTCCCAGGAGGGGCATTGCTTCTGTCACTGGACAGCTCAAGGACCACAATTCATTCGCCACTCCCAACAGGCAGGGATGTGGGGAAAGAGGAACACTCCTACGTTGCTGATGGGACTGCAAATTGGTGCAACTACTCTGGAAAGCAGTATGGAGATTCCTCGGAAAACTTGGAATCGGACCACCATTTGATCCAGTTATCCCCCTCCTCAGTTTATACTCAAAAAACTTAAAATCAGAAAAATACAGTGACTCAGTCATATCAATGTTTATAGCAGTTCAATTCACAATAGCTAAACTATGGAACCAACCTAGATGCTCTTCAACAGATGAGTGGATAATGAAAATGTGTTTATATACACAATGTAGTATTATTATTCAGCCATAAATAGAAGTAAAATTATGGCATTTGCCAGTAAATGGATGGAACTAGAGACTACGTTGGGGATTGGCTAAGTGAAATAAGCCAATCCCCCAAAACCAAAGGTCAAATGTTCTCTCTGATATGTGGATCCTAACTCACAATAAATGGGAAAGGTAGGGAAGAATAGAAGTACTTTGGATTGGACAAAGGGGAATGAAGGGAATGGAGGGGATATGGGAATAGGAAAGATAGTAGAATGAATCAGACATGACTTTCTTATGTGCATATATGATTACATGACCAATGTAATTCTACATCATGTACAACCAGAAGAATGAGAACTTATACTCCATATATGTATAATATGTAAAAATACATTCTACTGTCTTATATAATAAAAACAAATTCCATTTGTATAATGAGCTCTTTCTATCTATTATATTCTATTAGTTTTTCTGTACTAAAAGTAAGTCATTATTTACTGTAAGTCTTAATCTAAAAAATCTAGCCTGTCTTTTCTTGGATCTTTCCTCTCCCCCTTCCTTCCTTCTCTTTACAAGGATTCTGGCTATTTGTGGACCTTTGTTCTTTCATGGAAATGTTAACATCAGATTGATAAGTTCATTGGAAATGCTGCTGAAACTTGGTTAAAATTGCCCTGAATTTATAACATCCATTTGGAGATTAATTATATGTTTCAATATTGAGAACTTCTATCTATAAACTTGATATTTGTCACCATTCACATGTCTCCCTTTGAAACTGTCTAATTTTCTCCAGAAGTTTCCTGCATGTTTTATTACATAGATTCATTGATGCTTCATATTTTGTTGATATTATAAATGATATATTTTATACATTTGCACAGCTTATTTATTCGTTTAACAAATTTTTTGTCCTTATTATGTCTGTTCTAGGTGCCCATGATACAGCGGTTGAGAATAAGAAAGAAAAAATATCCTTATAGACTTTCCACCTAATCTAGTTGAAGGAGATGGACAATGGATAAAATAGTGAAGAATGCTATACCAAAAGAAAGAACAAAAAGCAGGGAAGCAGAAGTGGTAGTGTTTGTGATTTTGATAGCAAATAGTAATTTTAAAAAGGTAGTCAGAGAAACTTTTATTGAATATGAGAGTGATTTCCTGAAAAATGAATAGTTTTCTGCTTTGCTATTATTATTGTTTGATGATACATAGAAATAGCAATTTATGTCTTATATTCATATTATGTTCAATTACCTGTATTGATTTTATCATTTATAGATTACTATGGATTTGGTATGTAGACACTCTTAGATAAGTACAGTTTGGGTCACTTAGTGACAGGGAAATGTTCTGAAAACTTCGTCATTAGGTGTCATGCAGCAAGCACCATGCAGTTCACTTAAATAACGTGAGTGTGTGGCCCTCTCACACCCAGGCCATACTCCAGAGCCTATTGTTCCTGGGCTACAAGCTGTAGAGCATGTCACTGGGCTGGATCTTCTAGACAATTGTGACAGAATGTTACTTGTGTACCTAGACATATATACCTGTAAATTATACTTACCATGTGAAGATGTCAGGACTGTAAGTTTCTCCAGGTGAGTGAGTGAGTGAATGAGTGTATGTGAAGTCCTAGAACATCACTGCATGTTACTATAGACTTTACAAACATTGTACACTTAGGCCAGGTTCACTTTAAAAACACTTTTCTTCAGTAATAAATTAATCTTAGCTTACTGTAACATTTTTTATTTTCTAAATGTTTTAAATTTTTTGGCTACTTTGCAAAAACACAGCTTAAAACATGAATACATTATAGAGATGTACAAAAATGCTTTCTTTCTTTATATCCTTATTCTATAATTTTTTTTTACTCAACATTGCTTTCTAATTTTTAAACTTTTTGTTACACATGAACATGTGTGAACACATTAGGCCTGCACAAAATCAGAATCATTGATATATTGATATCACTGTCTTCCACCTTCATATCTTGTCCCACTAGCAGGTCCTCAAGGGCAGGGACATGCTTGGAGCTGTCTTTAGTTTAGTTTGATTTTATTTTTTATTTATTTGGTACTGGGTATTGAACTCAAGGGCACTCGATCACTGGGCCACATCCCCAGCCCCTTTTTGTATTTTATTAGAGACAGGGTCTCAGTGAGTTGCTAAGTGCCTCGCCATTGCAGAGGCTGGCTTTGAACTCGCGATCCTCCTGCCTCAGTCTCCCAAGGGCTGGGATTACAAGTATGCACCACCACGCCCAGCGATAAGTCATAGTTTTACTTGTTCTGATATTAATTTTTTTGTGATTTCTCCATTAAATGACATTTATTATGGGTTTCTTGCCTTTTATCAGATTTGAAATGGTTTTTCTTTCTTTTCGTATTATGTACATATTTTTTTAATTTTTTTTTTTGTAGTTGTAGATGGACACAATGCCTGTATTTAAAAAAATTTTTTTTTTTAGTTGTAGGTAGGTAGACACAATACTTTTATTTTATTTATGTGATGCTGAGGATGGAACTCAGGGCCTCACACATGCTGAGGCCCAGCCCCAGCCTCAGCCCCAGCCCCAATGCTTTTATTTTTTTTATGTTTATTCTTTTTGTTTTAATATTTATTGTTTTTAGTTGTACACAATGCCTTTATTTTTACATGGTGCTGAGGATCGAACCTGGGCCGCGCATGTGCCAGCCGAGTGCTCCACTGCTGAGCCAAGATCCCAGCCCCTATATTTATTCTTATGTGGTGCTGAGGATTGAACCCAGTGCCTCATGCATACTAGGCAAGTGCTCTGCCGCTGAGCTACAGACCCAGTCCTGTAAATATTTCTTTATATGAACTGCATTCAATTTTTAAAATGTGTTATCTCTAAGTATTTAGATGATCTTTTGAGCTTTTTCCTGCAATCTGTGTTTACGGTGGATTGTACTTAGAGATGTTATAAACTAAAATATTCTGGTATAAACCCACTTCAGTTTAATGTATGTCAGAGGTTTTTTTGCAAAGAAATGTTTTCAATTTTTTTCTTTTCTTGTGGTGCTGGGATTGAACCCAGGACTCCATGCATGTTAGGCAAATACTCTGCCACTGAGCTCTAGATCCAACCCTGTCTTTCACTTTTGGTACCAGGATTTGAACTGAAGGTCTCCTAACCACGCAGCCACATCCCCAGCTCTTTTTATTTATTATTTTACTTTGAGTCAGGGTCTCACTAAGTTGCTTAGGGCCTTGCTAAATTGCTGAGGCTGGCATCGAATTTGTAATCCTCCTGCCTCAGTCTCCCAAGTCTTTGAGATTACAGGTGTGTGCCACCTGTAAACTTTTAAAAAATCTTTTTATATCATAGACAAATTAAGAGTGTTTTTTTTTGAAATTGTTTCTGTTCTTTGAAAATTTGGCAGATCCTATTTGTAAAACCTTAGCATCATGAGCTTACTTTGTAGTAAAATTTTAACCTAATAAATACATTTCATTAGTGTTTAAGCTTTACATTTGGGGGGGTTAGTTTTAATAATTTAATTCCATTTCAAATTAAATTTTCCAAATTAAAATCACCATCAGCACAATTCCACACAATAGTACTTTAAATTTATCTATATTTATCAATTTCTTTATTCATAATTCCTTCTTGTACTTTTGATCTTCATTCTGATATCATTTTGAATCTCCCTGAAATACAGTCTTTAGAAATTTTCTAGAGAAAGTCTGTCAATGAAAAAAGTCTTCTCATTTTATAGAATTGTAATATGTCTAGGCAAATTCAGACTCACCACTGAAGACACATCTGGTAATCAAACAGCTCTAGCCCCTCTAACTAGACCAATTCTGCTATAATTCTACTCATTTCCTACTAAAATTTAGACAGTATTACTGTTGTATCTTTTTGTCTTTCTATTTTTGCTTTTGGGGATGTTACTAATATAACTTTCCTTTTTGAATATTTATTTTTCTGTTATAGTTGGACACAATACCTTTATTTTATTTATTTATTTTTATGTGGTGCTGAGGATCGAACCCAGGGCCTCGCATGTGCTAGGCAAAAGCTCTACAGCTGAGCCACAACCCCAGCCCCATAACTGTCTTCTCTTGTAGATTATTAGAGTCTCTTAATTTTCTTAAGATCTCCTCTGTGTCTTCAGTTTCACAACAATGTGGGTATTTATTTTTTCTAGATCATCCTCATTGGTAAATGCTATCCTTTCTGTTTGTGTCAATATGTGTCTCTGATAAGCTCCACAAATAATGTACTGTATAGTTTACAAAGATAGAAGAAAGGATTTTGAAAAATTTTAGCAGAAAAAAAATGGTCATTGTTTGACTAGTTAGGCATGCTTACCCTCATTTAAGCATTACAGAATGTATACATGTATCAAAAGATCACATGGTACCTCAAAAGCATGAACAAATTTTATTTTTTATGTGTCTGTTGAGAAATAATTTAAAAATTAGAAAATAAAAAACATAAAAAATAGTAGTCATTCCCTTTAATGCAGTGAATCAGATCTCCATATCTGGGAATCTGATTATGTGGAATTTTCTCATTCTGTACTTTGTGTCTTTTAACTTCTATTTTCTCTCCCATTTTGCTTTCTGTGTTATTTTGTCTATTTACCATTTCACTAATTACAGCTGTGCCTAATTTGTTTGACAGTCCATGCAGCCTTTTTTTATTTTCAAGTATTGTATTTGTCATTTCCAAAAGTTTTATTTTTAAGCAGTATCTGACAATTTTTGATAGTCCTTCTCCCTCTCTACTCCTAGCCTGCAACACAGAGGGCCAACAGTTTATCTTTTCTTTTCTCCTTTTCATTCTATATATTATTTCTTCAAAGAGTTCATATATAGGGAATGTATAGCATCTGACAATTCTGGATTCTATATAAATTGATTGCTTAATTATGTAAGTTTATTTCTGTTGACTATGATATATGGATGCTATGTTTGCTTATTGAATTTTCATTGTAAACTCATATCTTATTTAACTTACCTGTAAAAATTTTGGGAAATCTTTTACCCTACAAGATCAAGGGTCATTACTGATGTGAGTTCACTTAGCTCCCTTTAATGATTTTATGATTGATTCAGGAGTTCTGTCCCAATCCTGCCTGTACCTGGATAGCAGTGCTAGTGAAGGGACACCCCCACCCAACCAAGGTAAATCTCTCTTAAAAACTCTCTGCTCTTTACCTGTACTTCTTACTGAATTCTGTTGTACTTTCACTTAGATACTTTTACTCATTTAAGAAATTTCCTGTATGTTTAGCAAACTCAGTAATTTATTAAGAAGTATTTGTTTTAATTTTCTGAACTCAGGTTACACTTTAGCAGGAGGAGCCTTTTGGGTGACTAATTCACTTCTGGTTGTCTTTTTGTTTTTCTTCTGGTTCTTTAAGATTGTGCCACTTGCGGGCACAGTGGGGCATACCTATAATCCCAGTGACAAAGGATGAGGCAGGATGATTTCAAGTTTGAGGCCAGCTTTAGCAAATTAGCAAGGCCCTAAGCAACTTAGTGAGATTCTGTCTTAAAATAAAAAACAAAAAGGATTGGGGATGTAGCTCAGTGGAAAAGTGTCTCTGGGTTCATTTTCTAGTACCCCCAAAAAGCAAACATACAAAACCAAAAGAAACCTGTACAACTTAATTTTCAAAACTTCAACATAGGTAATATTCATGGTAAATTAGTTATAAATTATGAAGTCTATATTTAATGTAAAACATTACATCATGTTATTGGATATTATATGAATCAATATTTAATTTTTTAAAGTCAACATAAAAAACTGTTAGAAATCTAGGTATTAACTACCTGTTAATATTTTCTACAGCTGTGTGGAAAATCTTTTTTTTTTTTAACTTAATAAGCTGATTTTGAAGATTTATTTACACTCTAACATAAGCATTTAAATATATACAAACTGATAATAAGTTGTTACAAACATATTTATTAGTAGTATAATAAATGTTTTAGTAGTATCTATTATTGAGAAAATTTCTTTTGGGGAAACAGAATAACTTGGACATGAACACAAAATCCATTTAAATACTGATTTAAATTTTTATTTATTTTTCTTTAACTAAGAAAATTATTTTGTCCAGTTTTTTCTTTATGGCTTTCATTCTCTAGTTTTATTTAAGGGCAAATTAAATATTCATGGATTTTATATGTGTGATAAATGCAGAAGAATGACATCCAGAGATAAGTCATTTGTGAAAACAATTGTTTATAAAAAAGAAATCATTCCATACCAGTAAATGACCATTTTAAATATAATTGTAATTATTTAATCTTATGTAAATGATCTATAGTGTAGTAAGTTTCCTCCTCCCATGCACAGATATGATAGTCCTATGCATGTGATCAAAATGTGATTAAAGCTTAATAGCAATCGAAATAACTATTGAGAAATCTTTCACTAGTCCTTGGGCACAAGATATTTCTAAGAAGGGACTGAAAAATAATTAACATCTAAAAAATTTCTATGTCAGTGAATTTCTATGATTCATATTACCAATTTCTTCTTATATGTGGTATGTCACTTTAAGAGCTCACCCTAAAAGATGGCAGTGTTCTGTTATTTCCACTGTGCTATGTTATCCAAAGCCAGACAGACAGATGGGCTTTCATTATTTTCTTGACTTTTTGTATTTGTTGATAATTATTGTAATTAATTTTTAATCTGAGAATTTGTAAAGCAATACTTGGGGATTTAACAAACCAAACTTGTATTAATGAAGCACAAACTGTCCAAATATCCTTCCTATATCAAACTTTACTAAGCAGTAATAACTATTTCCTGGTTAAGGGCTAATCATATGCTGTTGGGAAAGGAAGATCCAGAGTGGCCAGCAACAATATGCATGGTGTCCAGAGTGGTAGGGTTCAACTAGTGAGCTCAAAACAACTTTTGTAAGTTCCTTCTCTTGAGACAGAAATGCTATTGATTAGTACGTAGCTATTAAATAATTGGAGTCCTGCTGGGTATAGTGGTGCAGGCTTGTAATCCCAGAACTATGAAGGCTGAGGCAGGAGGATTGCAAGTTTGAGGTCAGTCTCAGCTATTTAGCAAGGCCCTAAGGAATTTAGTGAGACCCTGTCTCAAAATAAAACATTAAAAGGGCTGAGGATGTGACTAAGTGGTTAAGTGCCCTTGGGCTTAATCCTTAGTACCAAAATAAATAAAAATAAGGAAAACAAACTTGGAGTCCTAATTCCAGGTGTGAAATTACAAAGTTATTAAGAAAACTACAGGAAATTTAAAAATTTCACAATATCAGATGATTTCTATCCTAATTTCCACATTTTCTAGTTATAAATTTTTGTGCCTATTTCCATATATTCAGACTGTACAGTCTGACCTCTCTTTTCCAGAACATAAGAGAAATTCTAGTAGCTTTTCTAAAATCATGGATAATCAATGTTAAAAATTTGAACTCATCCATTGTATTCCTCTAAACTCATAATTCAAGATCAAGTTCCTTTAGAGGGAATTTCCATGTTAATTAGAAAAACAATAGTAAAAGATACCACTTATAGATATCTAGTGTACAATACTTCATTAAAGGGTTCACTAATATGACTTTAATCCTCACAGCATTCTTAACATACCCTTATTAATCTCTATTTTACAAAGGAGAACACCAAGACATAGAAATAACTGGTCCAAATCTGACACAACGTGAATATATTGGAAACAGAACTAAAACCTCAGTGTATGGTATGTATACCAGATCTACCTTTCTCAAAGCCTTTGTATGCACATGACTTAACATGTAGTATGTTCAGAAATGGGATATATTCTCCATGAAGTATGAAATGCACACATGCTCTCCACCGGGTGGATTCACAATAAATTAACCTTTGCATAAACAGTAAGATGCAATCTGGGCAAAAGAGGAGGCCTGTTATGTGACAGATAGAGTAATGTGAGTTGATTTTAGTTGTTTTCCTAAGCCTCGAGGAGAGCTTTGGAAAATGGAATAGATATGATTTGTCAGATGGACAATGAGAGATCCAAGGGGTAAAGAGAAACCATTCACCCTCGCCACCTTTTTATTTCCTTTCTCTTATTCCTGTCAAAGAAAGGCTCTACTTCATGCCCAGAATAGCTTTCTAATCCTTGTCTGCAAAGCCACATGTATTCCCTTATCAAAAACTTGACTCCACGCCAGCCTCTCTGAGGAGTCCTATCCTGATGATAGGCTGGATAAATGCATCCTCTGCCTCTTCTCTGACAACAGCATTCCCCAAACACCTTCCTTTAAGAATTTTAAACATTTTCCTCAAAAACAAAAAGAAAGGAAATTATATCTGATTTGTCATCTTGTTTTGTGTGGTGTAAATTCAGACACTCCTTTGTTTGGTTTGTACTACAGGAAGGTCAAGAAATATTTAGTGCATTGAATGGTCAATTTCACTGGTGGAATATAGTATGGAACATTTAAAAATGGCTCATAAAAGGAATTTGTACAAAATATCAGGTAATTTCTCTATTGATAATTATGATGCATATCTTAGCTATAGTATGTCACTGAACTGGTCATCACAACAAGGGAAACATGGTTTTACTGGAGAAGTTTCCAAGGGGAGATAGAGTGAATCTCAAGCCATCACAACAAAGACATGGAAAAGAGCAAGAAGTTTCTAGGTTGGAGATGATGCAATTTAACAAGAGGGGTGACACTCCTTTAATGAAAAGTACTTTAGATATTCACCTTTTGTTATGTGATGAAGAATCTCATCCCTGACAAATGAGGAATCTGAAAAGAATGGCGCAGTTATGGAGTTCTTACAGAGAACACCATACTGCCTGGGGTTCCCAGAGCTGTGCACAGTGAAGCAAGCAGGGATAGTAGTGCTAAGTGACAGTAGCTTGAGTATCAGGAGTCAGGCTGTGCTATTGGCCTGAATGTTTATATTCATCCCCCAATATTCACAGATAGGAATCTAATCTCCAATGCAACAGTATAAGAGGCATGGCCTTTAGGGAGTGATTAGACCACAAGGGCTCTGCTTCATGGAATTAGTGCCCTTGTAAAACATACCCCAGGGGACATATTCACCCTTCTGCCTTTTGAGGATGTGGCAAGAACATACCATTTATGAGAAGCAGTATCTCACCAGATACTATATCTACAAGGTACCTCAATCATGGCTTCTCAGCCTCCAGAACCATGAGAAATAAATTTCTATTATTTATAAGTTACCAAGGCTAAGGTATTTTTGTGTAGACTTAGCCCAGTAGACTCAGACAGACTGAAATTTGACCATCAGAGGAAACTATTCAAAATTGAGAAACTAACCCTTTTCATTTACCAGACAGTTTATTAACACTCCTAGCTACTACCACCTGACAGCTGAACTTCTTACCATAACCTTATGTCATAAAAGTACGTACATGTGTAATATACAGAACATGGGAGTGGGCAAAAACTATTACAGCTTTTCAAATAATAGAAATTCTCAAGAATAAAAAAACATTTTGTTCCCTTTATTGCTGTGATATTTAAAAAGTTACAGACATTGCCTAAAAATACTAATCTTTTCACAAATTGCTAGAAATTTTGTTTTTAACACTTGCATCAGGCACACAGGCATTGATCTCAGCAGCTTAGGAAATCTTCCCTGTTGGTCAGTCAGAGGCAGGCTCCATCCATCACTGCTACAGGAGGACCGCATTATCTTGTGGAATCCTTCAAAGGGCTACAAGTTCACTCCTGCCTATTGGTGGCCGAGTGTGTTGCATTTGTTTGGCAATTGACTGTGACTCCCCACCAAGTCTGAAGGTGCATGTTAGCACACCTAACAGTGTGCACACAAAGAAAGATCAAGTTGGCTTTCCCCTCTCTTTGGAGCTTCATACTCACTGATCTCAGCAGAGTGTCACTGTCCTCTCTATGATAGTCACTCATTTCCCAGGCCTGCTGGGCTTCCAGACTGCCTTCCTATTGTATGTGTATACAGACTGATTATAAGTTCACCACTTCCTTCCACCCTTTTGTACAAGGTATTATCTATGACAGATGAGTGCAATAAAATGAGTCAATTTTTTTTTTTTTTCCTCTTGCAGGCAGCACAGTGAGTTCTAACCAACAAAGGCACATTGAGGTAAATCTTTAACAGTGTCACCACTTTGACTTTCATCATTTTCACCTTTCCTTTCACTGATTTTTATCCCTGGAGTTGTAAAACATAGTTTCACATTGTGACCGTCCTCCAGTCCTCAGTAGAATTAGTTACCCTGACAAGAACATGTTCTTTTTCATAGACACTCCATCACAGCTCAGCCTTAGTTGCCTCTCTCCACAAATTCTATTTTATAGATAAAAGTTCAGAGTTTCAAAAGATGAGTAACTTTCAAAAGAGTCAAGCTTTCATTTTTGAAAGATAATACAGTACTAGAAAACTATTGAAAAAATGTGATGGAATATTTAATGGGAAGGGAAAATGTTTTCTACATGTTAAAAATCCATATATTTGTGATTTTATAATGTTTATATATACTATTTATATAAATATATGGTTGCTTGCTTTTCTTTTAATTTACTTATGAATACATTTGATCTTATAATAAGATTTAAAAATTTGTAAAGACAAAAAGGAAAACAAGTAGAACATAGGAAATAACAAATACCATATGGTTCTTATTTTGAATTGTTTATCCTACAGAAATGAAAAACAATTTGAAAATAAAAGATTTCTAACAAATTTGTCATTTTATTTGGTGTTTCCATTGGTTTGGGCTACTATAATAAAATATCATAAACTGGGTAGTTTATAAACAATAGAAATTTATTTTTCACAGTCCTGGAGACTAGGAAGCCCAAGACCAAGGTACCAGTAGATTCAGTGTCTGGTGAGATCCCACTTCCTTGTTCATAGGTGAGGTATATCACATGATAGAAAGAGTGACCTAGGTTTTGGGGGTCTTCTCTACAAGGATTAACCTCAGTTATAAGGGCTCTTGTGTTCATGAGCTAATTGTTACCCAAAGACCCCATTCCTAATCTATCACCTTGAGATTAGGATTTCAACATATATACTTTGGGGGTGGAGACGAGCATTCAGAGCATTTGTTTATTACAAAAAGGAAAGATACTTCAGAGGGAAACAGGCATGCAAGAAAACACTGCTCTGATATCATAATGGTTTCTATTAAAGTTGCCAGTCATTTGAATGCAAATAGGGTTACTCTGTAGGAAGGGTATTTTTCAAAGCACCTCTACAGAAGAAATGTGAAAAGATTCACTTAAAAAGATAGAAACAGACCCCAAAAGCTATTTTTAAAAATGTAATCATTTAAACTATTGCCATTATTTTCTTTGAAAATTGTTTTTGTTCTGAAGGACAATTATAATGTCCACCACTTTGGATTATTGTTTCTTTCATTCAGTTAACCAACCAGTAAAATGATCCCCATGTTATTGTTTGTATTTAATAATAATATTACTTTTCCACCTGATCAGTGACCAAGAATCTCTATAAGAGAACTAGAGAAGGAAAATAGATGGAAACAGGGCAAACTGGGAGGTGATTCTTATGCCTCTCCTTCTCTCTCTCCCTCTTCCTCCTCCTCCTCCTCCTCCTTTAGACAAAGAAACAACAAAAGATAATATGGAATATGAGAAAAATTATCCTTCCAGAGGAAAAAAATATTATCTTAGAAGCCCATATAGGGGAACACTCACATGATTTATTCTCAAAGTCTCAAAAGTAAAATTTGGGCTATCTGTGGAACTTAACTTCAAAGTTACCAGAGCTTAAAACTAGTTTATGACTCTGGGTATCTTGTACTTAAGAACAAATACATTTGTACTCAAATCACTGAAAATTGCATTCTTGGTGTTCGGACTAGAAGGATATTAGTGTCCTTGAAAAATATATTGATAACATCTGTCTTTGATAAATAGTCTTGTTCATCAGATTTAGGATGAGAAGGCTATCAGATCTATTTTTTATAGACATTTGAAACTTTAAAATATTTGTGAGATAGATGAACTATATTAATAAACTACAATTATCATGAATTGAAATTAGTAGGGTTGACAGATTTAGGAAATTACTTGAATTTCTGATAAAAAATACTTGCCAGTAATCCTATATATCCCATGCAATATGTGGAATATAGTTATACTACTTTCATTATTTATCTGAAATTCAAGTTTAACTGGGTTTCTTATATTTTATCTGGTGAACCTAAAATTATGAAAAATGTTAGGGAAATATTAGGCATAGAGATTATTATTATTCCTTAAGAAAAGGCAAGGATGAAAAGAAGAAATAGAGGAGGAGGAAAAGGAAGGAGGGAAGGAAAAAGGAAGGGAAGAAAGTAAGAAGGAAAAATGTGGAAGTTCCAAGAAAAGGTGGCAAGCTGTATTCCTACTTTTCTAAGAAGTTATAAGAAAAAGAACAAAACAGAAAGATGAATATTGGAGTATATTTTTCACAATTGCTTTAAGAATAGGACTAAACATCCAATTTGAGCGTTATGTTGAAAACACGATTTAGAATGTTATATTTTAATTCTATTTTTCTGTTTAATTTGTTTTCTATCCCAAAATATTTTAAATATTTAGAAAAATACAGAGAACAAGGTAATACATGCACATGTATCTCTTTGCAGATTCAACAAATTGTCAACCATTTCCTGAGGTACTTCTAATTATTTTTTTTTAAATTAAGATTAAAACTCATTGAAGCCCCTTGTATTCTTCAGTCTTGCACCCTTCTTTCTTCCCCAGACATATAAGTTCTGACATGATATGTATTCTTCCTGACATGTACTATGAGTTTTGATGTTACACTTATATTTTGTAAATGCACATATTTATATGTATCCATATATGTATAAATAAGATATATCATTTTTTTTACTTACATTTAAGATTTATTTATAAGAATTGCCTTTCTTCAACTGCATTGATAAAAATTATGTTCTTGGCATGTATACAAGTTGACACATCTAAATTTGGTTATTCATTTAAACTGCTCTGTAATATGAGTATACTACAATTATCTATTCTTTTAGTGGCAGCTGTTTAAGCTCCTTCCTGTTTTTCACTATTGTAAACAATCCCACAATGAACATCTAGGTGATGTACCTCTTCAATTTTGCTTATGAAAATGGTTTGTTAACAAATTTACTGTCCCACCAATAATGTATGAGATTTCTCACTTATTTTCACCATCAACACCTGAATTTTCAGAGTTTAATCATGTGCCAACCTCATGAGTACTTTATAATTTGCATTTTCTGATTATTAGTTGAGATTGAAGATATTTTATATATCTATTTACCTTTCTTATTTACTCTTCAATGTATTATTTTGCTTCATTGTTTGAATACCCCTCCATGTGCTAATACCACACTTAATTATTATTTTACTTTTGTTTTTATATTTGTTACTGAGGATCAAACCCAATGGCACCTAAACACTGAGCCACATCTTCAGTTTTATCTATCTATCTATCTATCTATCTATCTATCTATCTATCCAGACTGGGTCTCACTAAATTTCTGAAATTGGCCTCAAATGCAATCCTTCTGCCTCAGCCCCCTGAGTCATTAGAATTATAGGCACACTTTGGTTGCTATTGTTAAATTTATAGGAAGCCATTAGAATGAGGTCTTGCACGGGGTCCAACAGGCCAAACCAAAATGGATCTATCCATGCCAAAGTTTCAGGTCACAAAAACAAAACTGTGTATTTGAGCTTCTAAGAAGTCAGGGAAATGTAAGATAATATCCCAAACCCCAAACAGCCATAGTCCCCTCTGTTTGAATCTTTACAAGAAGAGTAACTTTGCTTTTTATTTCTTCTTTTTTCAGCTGCTCTCTACCTCTAAAACCAACCTCTGTTCTGCTCGTTGGAACACACTGTATTTTATGGAATGAAATATTATACTCACAAAAACCAATTAAGACCTTTAAGCTGTATTTGTTGTTATTTTGTCTTTTGACACTGTCTTAGGTCTGATTCCCTAGAAGCAGAGAATGAAATGAGGATTCTTGCTTAAGGAATTTATTAAGGGCACACTTTTGGGAGAAACCTGTGAGGTAGTGAGAAAAACAGAAAAGGAAGAAGCTCAGTAAGAATGTGCTTTCAGACGCCTGCCTTCCCCCATTCCTCAAAGAACTCTGCAACATCAGTTGAAGTGTAGGTTCTGTCTACCTGGTGCACAGGAGTGGAACTTTCCCATCTCTGCAAGAGAAGGTGTTGTTCCAGGCTGCCTTGAGCATCAGGTGATAATTCCCGCACCTCCTTCCTGGGCAGCTCAATTGCCCAAGGGCAATCCTACAGAAAATCTCCAATCAGCAGTGAGTTTCAGTAACCACAGCTGCCAATAAAAACCATCTCTGAGAACTTGAAAGGGACAACAGTGGAGTTTTCTACAATTACTATAGTCACATAACAAATTATTAACTTGTAGGATTTTCATACTCTTTTCCCTCCTAAATTGAATTTGATTACTCTTGGACCTTCACTTTTCTGTATGAATTTTAGGGTCAGTTTATTGGCTTCTATAAAACAATGGTATCTATATATTTAACTAACTTTTTGTTCAACAATGAAATGCTTATATGTATTATGCTTATTTTGTTAGATTTATTCCCAAATTCCCAAAGTTTATATTGTTAATATGAATGAGCTATGTATTTACATACAATTTGTAATTGATGGTTGCTGTTATGTAGAAATGTTCTCTCAATATACAGAATCCTGCAATTTTGATCAACTCATTTTAGTTCTAATATTCTGTGTACAAATATTTTCCAGTCATTTAAAGTTTCATTTCTTCCTATTACTTTTCTTCAAAACCTTGCATTGGATAGTAGCTCCAGAAAATGTTGGAGTATGTCACCTTATAGCTCTCCTGACTTTAAAGGGAATATTTCTGATGCTTCACCATTAAACTATTTACCAGAGTGAGACCATTGCATGTGAACAGTACTTTGCCTCAAGTGTTTTGTTGTTGCTATTGTTTTTTTAAAATATTTATTTATTTACTTTAGTTGTACACAAGGCAATGCATTTATGTTTATGTGGTGCTGAGGATCAAACCTGGGCCGCGCACGTGCAAGGCGAGCGCTCTGCCGCTGAGTCACAACCCCAACCCATGTTGCTATTGTTTCTAACCATGAAATTATTACATTTTTTCAATTGTATCTTCTGCATATACTGAGATGACCAAATGATTTTTCTACTTTCATCATGTAATGAATTACATTAATATATTTTCTAATGTCAATCATTTCCTGCATTCCTGGAATAAAACTTACTTGATCACAAAATATGATTTATTTGTTTACTGCTGAACTTGATAGTAAGAAGCTTGGAATCATATTTTTAGGTGAGGTTTGAATAAAACTTATCTTTTTCGTACTGTTTTCTGTTTCGATGTTAAGGTTTTTCTGATCACATATATGAAAGAGAGGGCTTTTAATTTTTTCTCATGTTTCTTTGAGTATTAGGAATAAAATAGAGATGGTCTATATTAGGTTGGCAAATGTTTCTTATGTTCCTGAAAATAACAAATATTTGCTATTTATTTTAAAAGATTGCTAATTATTATATTCAAATTTTCTTTATCCTTGATGTTTCTTTTCTCTGCTTAATCACTTGGTTTCTGAGAGAACCATGATGCTATCTCAAAACAGTTGACAATTTTTAAAATTGCTTTTAAAATTCTGTCAATGTTTTATATATTTGTAATTATCATGTAAGATGCATACAGTTCAGATTGATAAATATTTTGGGCATATTGTTCTTTTATTATTATGTAGTGATACCATCACATCCAAGAATAATTTTATATGTTAAAACCCATTTTTCTGCAATATTAAGAGCCCCACATCATGTTTCTCCTGAATACTACTCCCCTGGTGTGTACACATGCACACACCAGGGAATATGTGTGTGTGTGTGTGTGTGTGTGTGTGTATACATATAAATGGGTATATATATATATACATATACATATATATGTACACACATATCTGTACCTTTGCTCTTTGCTCTCTGTGCTTTTTGTCATTCAATTTATGTATCTATTATAAAACTAATATATCTTAATATTATTATTATTATTTTTATTCAAGCTGAGAACCTCTGTTAGCAAATAAGTTTAATCCATTTTTAATATTTATTGTGCTTACTGATGTTATTGAAATATTTCTACCATTTTACCTTGCTTTATGATTTTTGTATTATCATGCTTTTCATTCATTTTACTTCTTTCATCCTTCTCTCTTCCCTTATGTTCAATTTGATTTCTTTATGCCTCATTTTCCTCTATTATTTTAGAAATTAAATATTATTCTTATATGCTTCTATATTTTCATGGTTTTAAAATTTTTGTTTATTTTGAAACTAACAAATAGCATTGTATGTTTTTATCTTGTACATCATGATGTAAAGAAGTATATAAGCCATGCATGGTGGCGCACACTTGTAATCCCAGTACTTGGGAGGCTGAGGCA
Organism: Tamias sibiricus; assembly: GCA_025594165.1. Lineage (NCBI taxonomy): Eukaryota > Metazoa > Chordata > Mammalia > Rodentia > Sciuridae > Tamias > Tamias sibiricus. Next base: position 81,396,078 of record CM046659.1, read on the forward strand.
GGAGGATCATGAGTTCAAAGCCAGCCTCAGCAACAGCAAGGCACTAAGCAACTCAGTGAGACCCTTTCTAATAAAAATTAAAAATGGGCTGGGGATGTGACCCAGTGGTCAAGTGCCCCTGAGTTCAATCCCTGGTACCAAAAAAAAAAAAAAAAAAAAAAAGAAGAAGTATATAAAAAGTTTATTTTCTCTCTACTGTACCAGCCTTATTACACAGTGTCCTTTCTTTGGTTTAGAGATCACATTGTGCCATTATTTCTGAAGAGAAGAAGTAGAAGAACGTTATAAGGAAGAAATGAGTTTACTTGCCATTCAAGAAGACTTCTAAGACATCCAACAATAAATAACTACCCCAAATTTATCATGTGTTAAGTTATTAGGTGATACATTATAATTGTTAAGTATGAGTGATAGTTTATTTAACTACAGGGTAATCAGATGATACTATATTAACCGTGTACATTTCCAGTCCAATAACATAGGCATTTTCTTAGTAAGGAGTAAGAGGAGAATGACTATTGAGTTGACACCAGTCTCCACCCAAATGGATGGAGCAGCTATAATATCTGTGGATCTCATACCCATTTGTGCTGCTAGTAGTCTGCAGTCTTTAACATTTTCTCCACCCATAGCTCAGTGTAATTTGTAACCCCTACCTTGTCCATCCAGGCTGGCAGGTGGGAATTTTCTAATTCTCTTTACCACAGACATAGTAGTATTTTAATGCTTTATTCTATATACACAGGGTGTTGGCTTAAAGACCTGACTTTCTTTAAGTTATGCCTGTTTGTTTTAATTAGTCATGTAGAAAAAGCAACAATTGGAATCTTTTTTTGTTTGTTTGTTTTTAGTGGTGGGGGATCAAACTCAGGGTCTTGGGCATGCTGAGCAAGTGCTCTATCACTGAGCTAAAACACCAGTCCCCAGATCTTGTGTTTTATCCAGTTTTTCTCATTTATTTGTAGTGAGAGAAGAGGCTGTCCATTCTAGCAAAAATTTAGTCAAATTGCAAAAGTAAACTTTAACCTCAGGGCACTTGTTTTCATGCATCAAATCTATGGAGGAAGCTGGTTCTAGATAAATAAGCTATCTAAGTGATAATGATACCCCTGACTCAGCAGAAAACACATTTAATTTTTTTTAAAAACTGCTTTTTTACAAATAAATTCATGTAAGTTAAAAAAAAAACAATGTATCTTTCTAGTCAATAGCAATGTGTAGAAATGGGGAAATAGGAAGGGTGATGGGTAAATTGGCAATAATAATTCTAAATCATAAAATCAAAATATATCTAATCTTCCTAAACTTGACAAAAGAATTGAATAATAAAAATTAGTGGAACTCGTCTCAAATTATAACATATAGAAGGTAAGAAAGTATTCATTGCAAAACATTAAAGGATAAAGACATTCTTGCTCTTCCATTAATTTGTATCACTTTAGAAAAGCCACTATTTTTTCCAGTGCCATTTTCCCCATTTATAAGGTAGACAAATCATCAATTTTTTATTAATTTTAGTTTTTTTTTAACTTAAATTTACCATGATATATCCAATATAACTGTGGAGATATTGTCTTGCAGAAGGCAGCCATTTTGAGGAAGACACGATAACCTCCTCCTATTTCCATAAGAATTTTCTATGAAACAATGTTTCTTTTAAAAAAATATTTTTTAGTTGTAGATGGACACTTTATTTTATTTGTTTATTTTTATATGGTGCTGAGGATTGAACCCAGTGCCTCACATGTGCTAGGCAAGCATCTACCACTGAGCTACAACCCGTCCCTAAACAATGCTTCTGATTCCCACTAGCATTCAGGATCTGGACACAAAATATAGGTGATCCCCAAAGGTCATTGAATAAAATAAAATAATTGATAGCAGAAAATGTCAGTTTGCAATATTTGCTATGTTGAAATTTTATAGGATCTTACATTCAGTATGTAGCCTTAATTTTAGAAGACATTAATAATTATATTTAATGGTTTCACGAACATTGCTGTCTTCATCAATGGTTTAATCACTCAGGGACACCTATTAAAGAATCCAAAGTGTTGATTTGTATACATCTCCCAAGAAATGGAGATATTCATATCAAGTGGTATGTATCAAGACATGCAACTAAGCACCATGTTTTACACTTCTCTATCAGATATGTCTTGGATTATCATTCTTACCCAGGCTCCAAGCAAACACGAATTCTGCTCCAATAAGATCTTTTAACTCTAAGTAATGGAATATAAAATTAAAAGTAGCTTGCCTGGCATGGTGGTGCTCACTTATAATCTCAATTCCTGGAGATACTGGGGCAGGAGGATCACAAGTTTGAGGCCAGACTCAGAAACTTGGTGAGACTATCTCAAAATTAAAAATTAAAAAAGAACAGGGATCTAGCTCAGTTGTAGAGTGCCCTGGGTTCAATCCCCCACAGGTCGGGGGTGTAGATTAATGTAGAGTTTATTATCTGAAAAGAAGTTTTCCTTGTAGGATACTTGCAGATTAAATAAATAAGTCAATAAGATAATCAAGGGTAAAGTTCTCTCCAACATGATAAGAGTATCACTGTAGTTCTTAGACTTGTTCCTTTAGGGGCATAGATCTTGCAATTCCGGATAATATCTAATGAAAGAACAGAGAGAAAATTATTTCTTAGGATTTCTTTGCTTTGCAGTAGAAAATATTCCCCATAATTTGCTCAACAGATTTTTAACTTACCTCATTAGGCAGATGTAGAGCACATGCCTAAAACACCTACTGTGTTTGATTCAGCTCAGCCAAGATTCACTGTCTTGGACACACTTGTTCTGTTAGCCAGGAAATGGCTTCAAAGAAGTTCACCAAAGCTGTACACCTAGAGCTCTTTGAAGGGTTCCTACCTCTAGCCTACAACCTACTGACCAAATGAAGTATAGACACTTACCTTGAAGTGGCCCATATAACTATTCTCTATTACCATGGAGGGAAAAGCACAAAACAAGAATAAAAAATAAAAATCCCTGAAATAGCCAAAATCCTCTCTCAGAAATTGGGAAGAAACATCAAGAATTACCTTATCATCAATTTGATAGCATGTGGAATTAGTGGGCATGTATGGAACCCTGAGATAAACAGTGAAGCAGGAAAGTGAGCATATTTATTCTAGCTGATGAAGTTTACTGCTATTTTGAAACTCACTTCCTGAAATGTGATTACTCAGCATTTCTTCCCTTTCCATGAGAAATCTTGTGCATATTGTTACAATAACTTCCTTTCCTCGAATACCATGCACATGTCTCTGGTACCTCTCTATTTGAGCTGGTTTTGAATCGTGGTTCCATTTCTTCTAATATGTTCTCTTTTCCTATAATGGATATTGGTACCATATACTTTGCATTGAGATGAGGGATATTGAGGACTGATTATCAGATGGATGTGAATGAGACTGCATTCCATATTCCAGGATGGGAAGCTAACAATCCATGAAATGCAGAGGCAAAGCTGCTCATTAGGCAAATCATGGGGATGGGAAGTAGGAGTGGAAAATCTTAAGTGCTAGAATGGCTGGTTTTATGTGCGTCAAGAAACAAAGCCATTGTGTAACCATGATGCAGGAAGACTTCTCTCTGAAGCCAGCATGCTGAAACCATTTAAAGATAAGGTCAGATAACGATCAGAAGATGTCAAATTGAAACAGCAATTTTCAGATCCAAGCTTCTTTGATAAAGGCATAAACCAATTAACAGAGATTCTGACAGTTAAAATATGAAAATTTGAGAGGAACCAGATATGCCAGATGAGTTGAAAACATTGTTGATTTTGCCATGTTTCATTCAGGCTCTTGTTCTTTTGTTAATAGGATCTTAATTTTCTATTTGATGAGATAATCAGTAAGATGTTTTTCATTCCCTAGTCAAGGGTGTACATGTAACCCAAATTAAACCAATCGTACTGTCTTGGCTTTGTATCTTGAATAGAGTGACAGTATCTAGGAAAAAATGGCAGGGTGGATGAATGCCAGTCTTGTGCTACCCAAGGGAAAAGACCCTTCATGCCTATTGCCTGACTCTCCAAAGCTTCTCTGGTTCTTGTCATGACTGAACCAGTATATGAAGCTTTGTTTAGATTTTGGGAAGTGGGCCATGAACTTCTAGTGAATTATCTGTTGATATAAGTTGATAAGTTAGGTGGCTGGTATAGGTACTCAAATGAGATATAGTAATAAAGTTATTTGGACCAAGGTAGACCATCCAATATAGAGAAAAGCAAACAGATTTTGATTTTTTGATTGTATGTTGCATTTTGTGATTGGCTAGATTTGGAGATGGTAAATAGGAAAGAGTTCAAGAGGATACCTACTACCTGGCTTGGGAAAATTTAAGGAGATAGTGGCATTTATTGAGATAGAAAATAAAGGATAAGTAACAAGTTTGTTATGTGAATGTGGTGGTTCATGCCTCTAATCCCAACTACTTGGGCAGCTGAGGTAGGAGGATGGCAAATTCCAGGCCAAACTGGACAATGTAGCAAGCCTAAAAATAAAAAAATTAAAAGGGCTGGGGATATAGTTCAGTGGTAGAGCACCTCTGGGTTCTATCACCAGTATCACCAATAAATAAATAGAGAAAAGCGAAAGAAAAGAAAGGAAATAAGTTTGTTTTAAAAATTACAAATCAAATTATTAAACATATAGACATATTGAGTTGAGATGGCTTTGCCACAATCAAGACCATATGCAGTTCAGAAGAGTTCAGAGTAAAAATTCATGGCAACTGTCAAATTCTCCCCATCATTCCACTAACATCCTGACCCCCAATATAAGGACTATTGTAGTAGGAAGATTCAAATGAAAGATGTCTGAGATCTCTATTTCTAACTAGTAGAATACGACATTTTAAAAAAGCAACAATAAACTATACTAGCATTGAGTCTTGTTGAAATCACTGCAGACACACAAGACTGGGAATGAAAGCAAGGTGTCTCACTTAGACTATGATAAAACCATGGTATCATGTGCTATAAATAGCCATCAAAATCTCAGGGGTGAATAGTGATAGTCATCTGGATAAGTCAGGATCTGGGACTCAGATGCTCTGAGTTGGACTTAGCTGATGTTGGCTGATATTGCTCAAGAAAACGTTTTTATCATCTAGGCAACTATGGTGATTTGGGATATGGTGACTCACATGCCTGTGTGGCACATGGCTATCATATGATTTAGGGATGCTTAGGCTGGGAGCACTGGAGCCACTCAAAGTTTCCTCATGTGTCTTTTCTACATGCTAGCTGGCACAGGCACGTTCTCATTGAGGGGACCAAGAGAAAAGGCAAGCAGAAACACACATGGTCTTTTGAGATTATGTTCAAAGCTGGCACATGGTCACTTCTGCCTCATTCTATTAGCCAAAATAAGCCACAAGACCATCCCAGACCCAGGGATTGGGAAAACAGATTATATGTCTTAAGTAAGAAATACAAAGTTTTATGTTAAAAAAGGGTATGGATACAGAGAAAGTAGAGTATTAAAACAATAAATTGCACATGGTAATTTCTATCACCTTCCTATTTAATTCATGTTAGTTAGCACAGAAAGGTTGATGACATCTAGGGATTGCTATGGATTAAAATATAGTTATCAGATATTGACCTTAATGCTACTTCTTTTCTGGAAGTAATTTCCTTCCCTTCTAAATTAATAAAAACCATGGCACTTGGGACATGGTTATTGATTTTGCTAACCCTCTTTTGTTTGTATCTATCAATCCTAAAAGTTTGCCTTCACTTGGCAGGGCAGATGAATACCATTATTAAGCTACCCAGGGAGAAGTCAACTCTATAATGGGGTCTGTGACACAATTTGATTTATAGGGACCTTAACCACCTCATCCTACTAATGTACGTGATACAGGTTTAAAATAATAATGATGCTAATGCTGATAATCCCTGAAGGACAGAAAATGGAATGTTCTCTCATCTGTCTTGGTAAATCATATATGTGAAAAATGATGAAAGGTAAATCTGATAAAACACAGGGTTCTGATACTTTGTGGTTTAGTGTCGCTCCATAGTTTTAATAGTTTGAGACATACTGGAATATTCTCTGCAAAACTTAGAGATAAGTTGCATTAACTGTTGTCGCCGCCTGCAGCTATCACCGCCTGCAGCAACGATACTGCGGGAAAGAATTCGAAAGCAGACTGGAAAATGAATAGGCTCTTTATTCTTGCTTCTTCTAACTTCTCTCTCTGGCTCCAACAACCTCTCCAACTCCAACCACCACTCTCTAGCCAACCTCACCCAGTTAAATACTTTTTGCCTTAACAAGTAAACACGTGTCAACAGCTCAAACTTACACGTGCATCACATAGTGTTCATGGGCATAGAAAGATTCTTAGATAAATGCATGAATATCAGGTGAAAATACTGAAACACCTCTTAGGGCTCTCAGCTAGCCGCCATCTTAGCTATCTCCTTATTAGGGCTCTTACAAACTGTATGTTATCTGATCTGTCCACAAAGTTAGTCATGCCTAGTCATGTGTTATTTTAAAGTGGAAGTGGTATTGGGGGAGTTAGAATGCCTAAGGCTACAAATAATAAGAATTTAGCTCACCTTGATCTGAACAATAATGAAATGTAATATCTCTCTTGAGAAGCTTTCATAGGTAGGGGGCTCTAAGCCTAGGCTACAGTTCTGTTTTCTACAGTTTTCTTAACTCTTCTTTCTTGTGTGGTCTTTTGGCTAACACTTGCTAGATGTAGCACTGGTTTTTGGTGTCATACACAGAAAGTTTGCTCAAGGCCTATGCTTGCCCAATTATAAATTCACTTAAAACTTCATCAAAACTTTCTTATTTCAGTTCAGAGAATTTTCTGATTGCTTTGTGTATTAACTGGCACTAGTTGTAAGCAGATGGCTAAAATATGGCCTTATTGGAGGTATCTAAATTAAGGTAAAGAGTCACCTTAAGAAGAAACCTAAGGAGTATTTCTGCAGTTTTTTCATGAACTGCCTCAGCTTCCCAAGTAGCTGAGATTACAGGTGTGCAGCAGTGCACCCATCAGTATCTAGAACACATTTATATATCTAGCCTGTTATCTAAGCTCCAAACTTGTATGTCCAACTGCTTACATTAGTTGATGGATGTCTTAAAGCTTTCCTCAAAATCTTCATTTCCAAAGCTAAACTCATGGTCTCTACTCTGTCTCCATGTTCACTATCTCAATGTCAGGCACAGCTCACTACCACAGGCACTAGGGTCACTCTGTCTCTTCTTTGCACTTCAGCCTGGTTTTCCAACCCTTCTTCCTCTCTTCCCATGTTGCCACTGCATTACTGCCTCAACCATCAACTTGCTCCTAGACTTTCCCAGAGCCTCACCTCCACTTTTATTTTGCCTCCACACTGTCCTTTTGTAAATACAGATTTACTCATGTCTCCCCTGTCTAAAACATTTTAGTGAATTGTATTTGCTTTGATGAAGACTAAATATCGTAATCTGCCTTCATCTCTGGTTCCCCTCACACCACTCCTTCCCTCCTTTCCATTCTCATGGACTCTTGTTCCCCACAGGATCTCTGCCTGCCTTTGTTATTTTAGATCTTCATTCACAGACTTAGTGAATGCCTTGCGTGCACAAGAGTATTCTACATAAGATCGCCTCTGTCAGGATGTTCTCTCCAAGTGCAGGAAGTAGAGGTTTCCATAGGTGTGCTGATCTAATTGGGATAATCGTCTAACTTCTGACGGATTGCTTTTTTTCATTTCTTTTTCTTTCACATTCATTCATATTTTCTCATCATTTTCATCCATTTAAGAACTAAGAGTACATTTCATTAGTTTTCTGAGGAAAATAACATCAAAATGTATTTTCTTTTGTTTAAGGGATAATACTAAACACCTTCTTCATCCTTCAGTATTGTCAAAATACACCAAAAACATTACATTTAATTATAATATGGTGAGGATTTTAGAAACTATTATGGCTCTGGGGGTCACTTTCCCCTTGTATGAATAATATCAGAGTACAGTTTTATTCCTGAGGTCTCTTCTTTGAATAGCCATTTCTCATTACTATGAGTGTGTGGATTTTTTTTTTTTTCCTGCTTCTAATTGGCTGCTATACGTTTCATGCAATTCTAAGCAAATGCAATCTTTTGGCTTCAAGACTTTTTTATGTGTAAAATCTTGCATCTTATGACTATCTTACTTGAGCTGAAAGGTTTTACTCATGTATTTCTGGTTTCAATTCTGTTCAGGATAATTAAATGTGTGGCAGACTGATTTTCAAATAAATCAAACATAAAATAATATTCTTATTGTCATTCTCACATATTCTTCCTTTAAGACTGCTGCAGCTTAGATGATCTATATTTTACATTAAAGAAAATCACCATTATTATCTGTGAATAATTTGGATTTTTTTAAAAAAAATCTTTGTATCTTATAAGTCTCTAAAAACAATTTCAGCCAAATCAGATATTCTTAGTGTCCTGGTTATTGCATCATGCAATAACCTTTGGAAGATGCCTTTTGGCATAATAATATGGTATATATTGAACAGCTCCTTGTTGACCAGTAAGAATTAAGAGGGGTTTAAAGAGGACCACATGATATTCAGAGAGATATCTTGTGATATTACATCCCTCTGGCTTATGACCTTGTTTTAGAAGCCTGAGCATTAGGACTATAAATGGAAAAAGAAAATGAAAACTGACTATTTCTAAAGGGGCCAAGGAAAGGAGCAGAGTGATCTGCACAGGACACACTTGCATCTATGGTATCTCTACAACTTGCAGTGTGCACATGTGCAATGGGAGAGAGGAGCAGTGGGAACTCTGTGTAGCTGTTTGGAGGGTGAATGACCACTATTATTTAGCCTGCTGCTTCTTGGCCTTGCATCCTGTCCTTTCTTTGTTCCCTCACACTTCCTTTTTGTTTCTCTTCTACCCCTACTCTCCTCACCGTCCCTTTCTTCTTCCTCTTCCCTCCTTTAGCAACCATTGGCCCTCTCTATAATGTGAATTAATTTCTGGAAAAATTACAGTTATGTTTGCTGAAGGCAGGATAAAAATGTTTGGCTCTTTTTCCCTATCTCAAGTCATGGTTATTCCTACTGTGGCTTAATTTCATTTCTAGGATTTGGATCCATAAATTTGTGGAAAACACAAAGCCAGTTTTCTCAGTTTATTGACCTTCTGTTGAAAGCAGACACAATTTAGCCAACATCTGGACAGTATTTGTCAAGGCCAAATGTAACTCAAATTCAGACCAGAGAATGAATTGGTGCATTTGTTAGCTAAGCTATTCGATGGGCTTATAAATAAGACCAAAAATATAAAAATTAAAAATCCTGCTGCTTTTGGTCTCATGCTTGGTTTATTTTCAGCAAGGCTTTAATAGTCAGGATGAACAGACATATACACATCACATTTTCTTTCTTTCTGGTTCCTGTAGGAAATTTTGCACCTGGATGATACTCTTGAACCCAGGTTTCTCCTATTGAATAAACTACTTACTGTGTTGGACCCTGGCCAACTTTGGCAGCTGCCTTATCTTTTTCAAATGTTAGCTTTCTATTTATTTACAGGGTCACTATAGATTGTCGCACTCTCAGGTTGACCTTGTAAAAGTGGGAAATAGAAGGCCTTCCAGCTGCATTTAGTAATGTGGATTTGCTGTGAAGGTCAAAGGGAAGCTGAGGAATGAATAGTTGTGAAGAAGAAAACATGGATTATGACAGGTCAGTCAAGGGAAGGTTGAAGATATATTTGTATAAACAAAACATCAGATCTATCAAAGCAATACCAGCTAGGTCTATGTGTGACCTAAGTGACAGAAATGAAAATATTGATTTTTGCATTGAAAAGAGAAAATATTCAAATTTCTTATTTGCAGATTGAAACTGAAAGGCTTCACAATGCTCTGGCTGTAGACATAGAGAACTGGGAGGCACCTGATTGAGGGGAAACCTGTCAGCGCATTTTCACAATGCATGCTGCCCATGGCCTTATTTGGATCATTTGTGTAATTTCTATGTGCGTAAATGATAAATCCCCAATTTTGTCTTGCAGATATAAAGTTAGCATTAGTCATAAACTGAATAACACAACACATAAAATTCCTCTTGTATTTTTTCACGTTTAAATTTTAATGATTTAAATTTATTTTTCAAAATGTTGTTTAATGTCTGTCTCTTCAAACTGATTTGTGCATGGTGTGTGTGTATGAGTGTGTGTGTGTGTGTGTGTGTGTGTGTGTGTGTGTGTGTGTTACACACACTTAACTGAACTCTGGGGAGAAGGTCTATGGGAAAAAAAAAAAAAAAAAAAAAAAAGCCTTTGCCACCACGTCCCAAAAGGCAATGCACCTTGGGAGGAAGCCAGCTTGCTCATCTTCAGAGCTGATGGGAAGACAAAGGGTTGTTCTGAAGGGGAATTGCTGATTCCCCTTTTAGCTTGGCCAGGACAACTGCTTCATCAGAGATTGCTGAAAGAGGTAGAATTTTTAAAACACTCATTTGTAGTTCACTTTTAACTTGGGTAGGTCAAATTTTTAGACTAAGGTTTTTACAGTTAACTAGCTCTTAGCTTCTTTGGTCAGAATCTAATCAAATGGCTGTAAAACGGAAAACCACTAACGTTCCCCTTGAAAAGGATTTGAATATTGGGAAATGCACTGGCAGATAAAGTTTTCCTTGACCATCTTTCATAGATACAAGCTATTCTTTCGAAGTCTCTACAGTAACTGACCTGATTTCTATCTATTCTAAAAATGTTTTTTTTTTTTTTTTTTTTTTTTTTTTTCCCACAGTAGAGAGCTAATTCTCCTATTAAAAAGAACTGCAGAGTAAAGTGGCATTTACCTGTTGTTTGGGGATAAGCCATTTTTCTAACACTGGATGAGCTCTTTACAACATTTTAAGAGTCTGAGTACCTTTGTATTTATTTCTTAAAAAGCAGATCAAATTTTGTGATGAGGAAAGAGTGGTTAAGGGAGTCAGTAACACTGCAGAGAATTCACATCTCTTTCCTATGATCTAAACTTGAATAACCTCAATAGAGTACATTACTGGGATTTCTGAAATATTATTTACCAATCATTAAAATTCAGACTGGTGGTTTTTTAATTTCTAATTCCATGTTTCTTCTAGCCACGTTTATTGCTTGTCTAAACTTCTTTTGAAATTGGTAATCTCGATTACACTTCTTTGAATCTAACTGAAGACAAAATAGCTTGCTTTTGGATGTCTCCATGTAATTACAATTTAATTTTGTCTGGTTGATATGCTAAAGATAATGGCTTCTATTTTGCAAAACGCGACCTAGCTACATGCAACACTATTGCCAGAGCCTATTTCAGATGCAGAAGCCAACTGTTCTCTCATTCCTGCAGAGTTCAGGCTTTTGGATTTTGGCGGCATTTCCATGGCTAGAATGGCATGAAAATTTCTCTTATCTCCATAAAAACTCTAGCTCACCAACTCAGTAATGTGCACTGTGGATAGAGAGGAAACTTTTGAGTCTACTGTGCCTCACAATTGGTACTCAGCCTGGGGAACATTTTTCTCCCTTTTCATTCTGTTGTCCTCTAAGAATATTGTCCCAGGAGAATCGCTAGTTTGGGATTAGCTTTAGCAATTTAGATTCTGTCTCCAAATTAAAAAAAATAAAATAAAATAATAAAGGCCTGGAGATGTAGCTCAGTGGTAGAGTGCTCCTGGGTTCAATCCCTGGTCCTGCAAACAAACAAACAAACAAACAAACAAACAAAAAGTGAATATTGCCCCTCCTAGTGTCTAATTATTGCCACAAACAGGGTTTTGAGGTCAGCTTCTGGAGCACTACTAATAAATGTTAAGCATTACCAAACCCTCTTGGATAACAGTTCCAGTCTGAAAAGTACAATCTTTTTCTAACTTGAGATATTATAGCTGTCATTTTTGGATTCATATAGCTCTGGGTTCCTATACATAAAGATTATCCTCACCTGTGGAGCAGATTGATGTTGTTGATAGATGCCAAAAGTAACTGTCCCACGTGGAAGGTACAGCTGCAGTATCTTGTCAAGCTGTGGTGTGCTGCAGTATAGTGAAAAAGGCACTATTTGCGCTCCAGGAGTCAGAGAGGGTTTTAATCCCAGGGTCTGTCAATTGACTGAGAAGGCTTTAGAAAACTACCTAACCTCTCTGGGTATCATTGTTTCTTTAACAAAATTAACTCCAAAAGTTACTTTGATAAATTTATCTGATTGAGTCTAGAAGAATTTAAAAATAATCAGATACTGATTAATTTTGTAACTTTCTTATTAGTTTTTATTTCCCCACCTTTCCCCCACTCCCTCCTATCTTCTTGAGGTCATTACAAAACAGATAGCAACTTCCTAAAGGGAGTTCATGAAATCAGATAAGGGAAAGCAAGTGAACATATTGAAATGTTCAAGGATACCCATTTGAAATTTCCTACTATCTTTAAGAGAAAATCCACTTACTCATTTAAGTACATGTTCATAGATAATGCAGAAGCATGATGATCAAAAAGTACCATGCTTTTCTCAAGATCTCAAACATCCAGAGAGAGAATCAGAAGCACAGTCCAGTCTTAGGAACAGACACCAAGTTCAAAGTCCCTTAAAATAAAAACCATTATAGCAAGAAAATAAAAACCCAAAACTAAGACAATGTAGGACACTTCAATGTCTTAAAATTATCCCATCCAATAGGAATTAAGCTATACTTAAGATGAACTAAAAGAAATAAATGGCTGTGGCTAATCATTTGGGAGAGAGTTCTCTTATTAACTAACAGTATTCTATTACATACCACCAATACGCTTATCATTAGAAATGTATGAGACACAATGAAATAGGAAACTTGGTCTCTTTTCATGTTTATTATTTTTGCCTTAATATATTTTTAAAAATGTTTAATGACTCTACTACTTTTTCATCATTACATTTGACAGGTGCCAAAATGACAAAAGGACTGAAACTATGACCCATGTGATAATTGTTTTAGTCACACTAGGTTGACAAACAATGTAATAAAGAGTCTAATTTAGAAATTCAGAATGCAACTTGCAAAACATGTTATCAAGTACTGTATCAAATGCTTGAACATGTTTTTAATTGGCAAAACTTTAATGCCATTAAGAGTTTTGCATATGCTTCAGCTAGCTTTTGTGCAGTTGAGAAAAAAATATCAATACCCATCTGTCACTGTGAGTGGAGCACATATGGTAACAGAAGACCTTAAAATACATCAGATGTGGTTTCTATTATCCAAGTCACTTTGACTCCAAAAGGGGTTCAGCCACCTTGATATAGCTTTGGCTTTTAGAAGTTTAATTTTGCCAATTAAAGTTGTTATTTTATGTGTAACTATGACAATTTTGCTTGTATTTCTCTGCTGTGTTATTAACAGTCATTAGTAAAAATTCTGAGCTCACATAAATCCTTCTGTTCTCATTCAGATGTGTGTAACAGAAAGGCAATGGCTCTGCCTTCAAACAGACACCCTTCTCGGATGGCTAAGTGATCAGTGTTGGCAAAGGACCTCGGTAGATGCCTTCTGTCCTTTCTGGAACTGCCCTAATTTGACTTCCAGTAGCAATCATAAATGTAAAGATGAATCAATTTCCAGATATTTCAAGTCAAAGCAATAAAGTGAAAGAAAAAAAAAAAAAAAAAAAAAAAGAAGGAGATAATCTCAATCTGGGGGAGGTGTTGTATAATCAAGTCTCATTTGTTTACCATTGAATGGCTACTAGGTGGCAGGTACTGTGTTAGTACCAGAAATGAAGAAATATAGTTTCATGGCACTCACCTTTAAGAGCATATAAAACCTAGTGTAGGACATGTATATAAACAGAGCATTATAGCGGTCTCTAGAGAATGCTTGGGGAGCACACAGGAAGAATGGTTCCTAGGGGAAAATCAGAGAGAATAAATGAAAGGAAGAACAGGAGCTGCCCTCAGACACACTGGGAGAAATGCTGCTGAAATCATGAAGAGCACACAGATGGACATGGATATGGGAAGGAGAATGTGGAATTTGTGGAATGTGAGCAGTTCCTGGGGTAGGAGGGGAAGGCACAATGAGAGAAGATGGACCTGAAAAAAAAAAAAAAAAAAAAAAAATAAGCAGGGGGCCAGATTCCAAAATGGTCTTCTATTTCTGGATCTGGAGCTCTATCCTGAAGATGGTCAGGGATCTTTCGAGCATCTGAGCGGTGAAAGGATATAGTTAGGTTTCCACTTTGTGAAAAGCATTCTTTTTGCAGTGGGTCAGTTAGAAGCTCTAGGATTAGAGTCAGTGAATTATTTTGAGGGGACTAAGAGGCAATGGCATTGCAGTGACAGAACAAAGGATAAGTTAGAAAAAATATGTAGACTAGGAAGGTACAAAACTCAAGGCTACCACAGTTTTCTATACTGATGGAGTTTGCCATTTGATGTTCATTCTTGCCTTTGTTGCTGACTCCACACAAATTCACAGTCCTGCTTGATATGATGCAGGTAGGCAAACAGGAAGTAAATGGGGAAATGGGCACTACTGTCTTTTTTAAAAATAAATTCAACAAGTCCTGCAAAACTGAAAAAAAAAAATGCCAAATGTAGTGCTGTAGTTTAATTGTACACGGAACAGAATCCTCAAAATTCATACTTTCCCAGTTCTCTTGCAGCAAATTAAGCATCATGATCTCTTCTATATCATTTACTTGGATGGGTTGAATTTTTTTTAAGCATTCTCAAAGTTTATTCTCAGATTACCTTAGCGAGAATCTGTATACTGCTTTAGGGAGTCAGTCTTAAAAAAGAAAGAAACAAAAAACATTTGTTCAAAGCCAGCCTCAGCAAAGGCAAGGAACTAAGCAACTCAGTGAGACCCTGTTTCTAAATAAATAAAATAGGGCTGGCGATGTGGCTCAATGGTGAGTGCCCCTGAGTTCAATTCCTGGTACCAAAACAAACAAACAAACCATGTGTGGTTGTAAAGATAGGGGTTCAATTGGAATAAAGACCCACAATAACCATGATTTTGAGTCCAGACATGAGCAGTCTAGTGAGGGCTCAGAGACTTCGCAGTATCTGAAAATATACTATCTTCTTTCTTCGCTTTGCCAGCAATAGGATATTGCCAGCAATAGTCAGCATGATCTAAGATGGCTCACTATAGCATCCGTGTTTTGGCAAGTATGAAGGGTTACAGAGTTGTACCTTCTTTACTTTGAAGGACATACACAATTTCAATATCCATTCAAATATTCCTTGCCAGAAATTGGTCATATCACCACACCAAGATGCAAGGAATGCTACAAAATATGATCTCTTGTTTTGTTCTGGGTACATGTGAGTCCAGCTAAAAATTACATAATATTATCAGAAGAGGAGAATGGACAATGGAAGACAACTTCTAGTTTCTGAAGGGGTATCCCATGAGATTATTGAGGCATTCATTGATACACAGCTATAGCATTACCACACTGTCCCTCTTTTGCATTGACTTTCATGAGCAATCAGTTCTGTTGCAGAGCATATAAATATTTATTATCCCTGTCATTCACTTATTTCACTTATTTAACAATTCAATAATCACTGACCTTGCAAGTTATGACATAAGTGCTAGAGACGGAAAATTTCCAGTCTTTCTCCATAGAACTGACAGATGAAAGGTAGTGAAATAGAGAATAAATCAATAATTACCAGAGGCTATGGTCAGTGCCACACTGGCAGATGATCCCCCTCAGAGCCGGCAATGTACGCAGGGCAACAGAATAATTTGCTGAGATGCTGATTTCTGCATTCACACTTCCACAGGAGGGTCATGTTCTCCTCCCCTCCCTTTGCCTTGGGATCAGAAGGAGGATCTGGGTTCTAGTCTCTTGCTTCAGTGTAAGAGCCTTAATGAGGAGGTAGCTAAGGTGGTGGCTGGCTGAGAGCAAAAGAGGAGACGTTTAATTGTTTTCTCCTGACCTTATTGTAACCTACTAAGAAATTTTCTGTGCCCATGAACACTGTGTGACGCACCTGTAGTTGAGCTTTGTGACACGTGTATATTTGTTAAGGTGAAGAGTATTTAAGCAGGTAGGGTTGGAGTTGTTTGGGGGTTGTTGTTGGAGTTGGAGAGAGAAGTCAGAAGAGATAGCAGAATAAAGAACCTACTCGTTTCCAGTCTGCCTTTGAATTCTTTCCCGCAGTATCGTTGCTGCAGGCGGCAACACTTCAGGCCATTTTAAATGGTCCTTTTAGGCATAAAACAGAGGAGCTTAGCACTTTACCCTGAGACTTTCTTGGGGTTTCTAAGCTGGCTGCCTGCTACTGAGCCCCAAACTCCTGTGGGGGTGAGGATGAACTCAGGTACTGTATATAGAGAAACTGACCAATGAGAAACAAGATGAGCTTCATGCAAAACCACAGAAATGAAAAGTTTAGGGTTGGCAGAAGGTATGTGGGATGACAGGAGCCTGTGTCTCCATTTAATGCCCTAGATTTAGGGGTTCTTACTAAAGTCCCCATGGACTTGTCTTATTTATTTATTTTAAACAGTGATTTTGCCTCCTATTACTTTCTCCTCTTGCACTCCACTTTAGCCCCTGGCCTCTCATTTGTTTGCCTGTCAGGCTTGCTCCTTGCTATGGTTGGAATGTATTCCTCGGAAGTTCATGTGTTGGTACCTTAACTCCCAAATTTGTGTGTGAATGGCATTTGGAGGTGGGGCTTCTGAGAAGTAATTAGGATTAGAAGAGGTCATGAGTGTGTGGCTCCCATGATGGCATTAGTGGATTTGTCAATAGAAGAGGAAACAGAATTAGCACACCACACGTGCTGTCTCACTCTGCAATGCCTTCTTCAGTCTTGAGATGCAGCAAGAAGGTCCTCCCCAGGTGCTCAGCAGATGCTATACTTTTGGACTTCCCAGCCTCTAGAACCATGATCCCAATAAATCACCATTCTTTACAAATTATCTGGTATTGTTACAGCAACAGAAAAGAGTCTAAGACACTTGTTCTTCATAGCCTTGGGGCTCTGTGCTGCTTCTCATGGGCTACTCTTCCCCTAGAGCATTTGGCCCCTACTTTGACTTCCTTCAGGTCTTTGTTGCTCCTGCTCTGTGCAGTTTTCCCTGGCCATTCTTTCTCAAACGTCAGCCACCCCCACCCCCACACACACTAATTCTGTATCTCTTGTTCTTCTTCTTCTTAGCACTGATGATCCTTTATGTAATTTTTGGAGGAGGAGGCAGAGGAAAATAGACAATAAAACAAATAATTTCCAAGCAATAAGGGATTTTTCTCTGCTTTATTCGATAGTATATCTCTAAGATGGCATCTGATATATATTAGATACTTCATAAATATTTGTTAAATGAATGAATAATGACAAAGCCTTTATCCTGAGCAAAACAAATAGGAAGTATGGTCCCATATTGGGCCATGGAACTGCAGTAGAAGTCCTGGATTTCTGAATAGCTTTCCTCCAAGATTTCTGGCAATTTGCATCTGAGGAATTGGAGGCATTAGAATCATAGAAATTTTGATGTTTTAAAAATGGAGATGTGTCATTTTCTATGCCTGAGTGTTTTGAGCAAATTCTTTCTATTTTGAGGTTTGTGGAAGTTTCTCCTTGTATCATTGACTTACTTTGATAAAGAAGTCAGAGACAGGTTCCTTCTCTCTGCATTAGACTTCTCCACTCTGTTTAACTGATGTTCTTACTTTGTTAAGTACTCCTTATAGTCAGGCCATATTATAAACTGTCACCTAACGAATGTGACAGTTTATAATATTCCCCTCCCCACCTACATCTTAGAGGAGTCCACAGAAACAAAATAAAACAGCCCAAGTTAAGAGGAGGAAAATAATTATCTTTTGACTAAAAGAAACAAAATTTTATACCCAGGGTTTTATGCAAGTTCATTTAATTTTATACAGAAGAGTTAATTTTAAGTTAATTGAAAGTATGTGAAATAGGAAAAATATTAAGATACTCAATAATTTAAGGACTCTGAAGCCACCATTTATTGAATGATATAGAATATCACCTAGCAATTTACTAGCTAAATGAAGACATTTGATGCTTTTCATCCCATTTTACAGGGAATGAAACAAAGTTTGGGATGCCAATAAGCACCAAGTATGTATTGCCAGTAAATGACAGAGGCTAGATTTGTATCTAGGTGTGTTTGATTCCAACTAAACTTTCCATTCTGTCATACTGGTTTCCAACTGCCTTTTAAACGTGGAATGTTCTTGAAGTTTTAGTCTTGTACATTCTAAGGTAAAACCTCCACATTTTCTTTTCTTTTTCACTTTCTTTCTTTTTATTTTTGGTAACAGGGATTGAACTCAGGGGCACTCAACCACTGAGCCACATCTCCAGCCCTATTTTGTATTTTACTTAGAGACAGGGTCTCAATGAGTTGCTTAGCACCTCGCCTTGGTTGAGCTGTCTTTGAACTTGCTATCCTCTTGCCTCATCCTCTGGAGCTGCTGGAATTACAGACATGCCCCACTGTGGCCAGCTCCATATTTCATTTCTAAAGGAGATTATATTTTCCCTTTGTCAGAAAAAATACCTTTGATTACTCAGGTACTTGGTTGGTATGAATTGTTCTCCTTGTTTTTGCATTGCTATGTAGGGATCTTAAGTTCCCTGCTATTCAAAACAGATTCATTTTCAAAAGTCCTACATTGAAGTAAGTTTCAACAAAAATGTATTTTTAGAGACTCAGGCTCAGGATCTGAACCTCAGCTGCTCTACACATTACTTAATTTAGCCACATTGCTTAACTAAGCTCTGCCTTAGTATTTTCATCTGTAAAATGGAGGTAATGATATTATCAGTGTACAGATTATTAGTTTATGTGTATAATACAATTAAAATGCTGTGAACCAAGCATGACACATGAAAATCACCAATAAAATTGTTATTTTTTTTTACCCAAACACTATAATCTTAAAGAGAAAATACTTTTCACTTTCTAGGGCACAGAATACTAAAATTTATAACCGTCCCCTGCCTGAATGGCTTCCTGTTAGCTATATTTTAATACTGAGGCTGTTCAGAAGCATGAACTGGTGAGCTACACAAGCTGGGTGTGATACATTTTTATTGGCAAGCAAGCCATCTGAAAGCAGTACTATGTAGTTCTTTTATTCTAATGACCATGCATTCATGTGAACAGCAATAAAAATAAAATAAAATAAAATTCACTAAACACCATTAGAGGATCTTACTGCACTGAAACAATGTTTTGAAAAATGGTAAATAAAGCAGCAAAATCAAAGGCTTCTCTTGCCTTTTCTGTGTGAACTGTATCTGTAGGTAACCAAATAGTAGGTAAGGGGATTCTTTTTTTATCTTCCCACAGAAGAATTATGGAACTATATACTTGTTATCAGTGGCATCTCATAACAAAGAGAAAGAAACACAGAAAGGCAGAAAACAAAGAGAAGTGGACAGATATGTACTTCCATTTAGATGAACATGCTATTTATAAAATCATACCCCAAACTATGATTCATAGGAAATAGAGACAGAAGAACATATAAACCTACACAAAATTATGTAATCATCAAAATTCAGAATGAGAGAAATTCTACAGGATGAATCATTCATTTTCTCCATAGATAAATGTAAGATAAAATAGTCAAAGTAGATTCACATGGATTAAAAGAGATTACAAAGCATTACAAGGTGTGGATTTTGACCAGAACCTCATTCAAACTGTATAACACATTTTATTACATTTGTCAAAGAATCAGAAATTTGGATACTGGATATTTGAGGATATTGAAGACTTACTGTTAGTTTCTTTAGGTGTGGAAATGGTAAATTATATTTAAAAAAAAAATAGTCCTCCCTGTTTGTATTCAGGCAGAAGAATATGATATCTAAGATTTACTTCATACTGATTCAGGAAGTGGCTAAGTGTGCGAATGGGACATGATTAGTCATGAGTTGATTGTTGTTTGAACTGGGTCAGTTATTGGCAGATAGAGAATCATGGTTTCATTGTAATATTCTATTTATTTTGTGTTGTTTGTAGTTCTCTTTCATTTTAAAAACACTTATCTAAATGGCTTTTTAAAACTTGAGGTTTAAACTGGAAGGCATAAATAACTTAAAGAACAAAAGTGAAAGTACAATCACAGTCTATATTCATGGGTTCTACGTTTGTGAATTTAACCTGTCAGAAATGAAAAATATCCCAAACAAATTTGCATCTGTAGTGAACATGGACAAATTTCTGTTCCTCATAATTGTTCCCTAAATAATACAACATAATAAATATTTACATAGCACCTACATAGTATTTGGTACTGTAAGTACTTTAAAGATGATTTAAAGTATGTTGGAAAATGTTCATAGGTTCTATACAAACACTACACCATTTTATATGAGGAGCTTGAACATCTGGAATTAACCTTCCCATTCATTCCTGGGGCCCACAGTATTCACTTGAATGTGGTAGTGAGTTTGAGTATGTCCATAGACTCTAACTTGAAAATGAAAAAAAATGATTCAAAACCAAGGAAACATGATGCATGACCACTTTCTTTAGATTTTTGAAGTTGTTGGTACAACTACCATAAACAGTATTCCTTGTTTCATATCAAGAGTACAGACCATTAAATATGATGGATATCCTTTAATTATTTAAGAAATCTCATCAAGTCAAGAAGGCTATTCTTTTAGAAAAACAATCTCTGAATGACATCTAAGACTTATCCATTTTTTCTTAATGAAAAATAAATTTAACTTGAGAAAGTTTCAGAAATAAGTATAGATATATTTAAGAAAACTGCCAAGTATGGTTGCACACAATTGTAATCCCAGTGACTCAGGAGGTGGAGGGAGAAGGACCTTAAGTTTGAGGCCAGCCTGTGCAATTTAGCAAGACCTTCAACAACTTAGTGAGACTCTGTATCAAAATAAAAAAAATTAAAAGGGCTAGAGATGAAACTTAGTGGAAAAGCACCCCTGGGTTCAATCCTCAGTACCAAAAACAAACAAACAAACAAAAAACACACATAAGTTGATACAAAAAGTTACACATTAAAAAATACATAAAGTTAGTATGTTAATTTTACAGAATCTAAGTTTATTTCCTACTTTACACAATACATTTATGAAAATTAGGCTTATAAAGTGTCAGATAAATTTATAATTCTAATTGGACATATTAATTGTGTAATAATTGATTCATACTTGTAAGTTTAGTTCATATTTTACTAACTCTATATTCAGTTTGGGTATTTAAGAGAATTTGATGTTCAGAATACTATAAACTTAATTTATAAGCATCATCATACTAAAGCATAGAAAGGTTTGACAGATAGTTGAGGAACTTAAATAAGAAATAGGATATATTCAGTTTATAAATACAGTTTATAATGTTTAAAGGTGTTTTAAAATCGTTGCAAATGAAACCAAATACATGGTTGAACTCCCTATAAAATTGTTGCTGAATTTGCTGTATATGTGAATAATTTATAGGTGTAACTCAAGTACTTAAGAAAAAACAGATTTTACAATTTATAACACTAATATTCCAGGTGTAAATATTTAAAAATTTAAAAACAAGGTAACCTTTCATTGGTGGTTCCATTGTTTAAGAAGCAAAGAACTTACAAAAAGAAGAACGTATCATCAATTTTTAACAAATAAATTGCTCATTGAGTTTCAAACAAAACAAAACAAAACAAACAAACAAACAAACAAACAAAAAAAAAACGTGTTTAATGCAATGAATAGAAGTGAATTTTGGGAGCCCTGATAGGAGTGACACTCCTGAAATGTCACTTTCTCTGAGGCTGTCAGACAAGGCAAGGGCAGGGGCAGGCTGGCGGGGAGGGCTTCAGCATTAACATATTTCCTAGACGCTCCATATCCTTGGTCCAGCATAATGGATGCCTCCCAGCTCCCTGTGGACACCGGAGCCCATCAGGCCAGAAGCAGATTAAAGCTCACACACTTCAAATTGGCGGCTTGCCGCAGCTTGCCAGAAGGCTAGAGTTCAGCGCAGCTTTAATGGAGAAGTCTACTCCTTCTCCCCATCTCCCTTTTGCTTTTCTTTAAAAGGAGCTTGCATCCCAGGTGAACCTCAGGCCCGCCTCCTGGTCGCCCAGCAGAGGCGTTGCAGCAGCTGCGGGGGCATTGGTCTACAGCTCTAAGAAGGGACTGGCCAGGCTGGGGTGGAGGGATTGGAGCTTTGGCAAGGTCCCCCGCTCCTCCACTCCCACCCCACAAGTGGATTGCGCTGTGCACAGTGAACTAACTGTCAGCAACGACTGATTTATAAGACCGATTTACCTTCTGGAGAGTGTAATTATGTTCATAGTTAAGAATTAATCAGGTGAAAGAATTATGGAATAATCATTCTCCGGACTTTGAAGGACAAACTAAATGGAGACCCACCAATGCAGCTGCAGAGCCTGCCCGTCAGGAGTCCTTTGACTCCTTGTTAGTTACAGAATGAGGTTCCTTAGCTAGCTGTCCTCCTTTGTAAAAAGAGCAAATGAAAAATCTTGCTGAGTTTCTCTAGAAGGATAATTCCTAGTCACCCAGCTTAAAAGGTAGGGAGAAGGAGATTTTGTGAAAGAAAAAAAGTTCATAGAGACCGGATTATCTCTGAGCAAGGATTTGACTGCTATTTCTTGTTGAAGAGAATTATTAGCTGAATGGCTGTCACTGCCTGAAACAGTCAGAATTTCAGAAACATTTACTTTATTGTTTTTGCTAATGTGCTTCCCCTTGTCTCCAGTGGTGTGGGTTGGATGGTTTTCACTTTCAGAATTGTCTTCTTTTAGAAGTGGAGGGCTCTCCCCCCATTGCTTTTCATTGTGGGCAAGGAACATGTCAGTTAATTTAGGTTATTTCTCAAAATGTTGCGTTACTCTCCTCCCCACACATCCCTTTTGAATTTGGCTTCTCAGTTGGGAATTGGCAGACTATTTTGTATGATCTCAGAGGAGAATTTCTGAGAGACACATGACAATTACCTTGCAGTCCAATCACATGTTCCTTTACTATTAAATTTTGAAGAAAAGTGGCTGCAATAGAAGCAAAGAATGGAACAGATTGAATGAGATTACTGCAGTGTCTGGAAGCCATCACACTATTTCCTTGACAAGATACCATCAATTCCAATGCTATGCTTCATAATTGAAAGAAAGGGGCCATGCAATCCACAACCCCAATGGCCTGGTTTTTGTTAGTCATTCAAGTACATCCACATAGCCAAGAATATGGTCTGCAAGAGTCTTTGCCTGCCATCTTTCTTCAATTTCCTTCCTATTCTCCCTTGGACCTCCATCTCATTTTACTTTTTTGGATGCTTCCATTCTCTGACCTTGAGATTGCCCTCTTATTTCAGGGTAGTAGAGATTCTCTGTTGCACAATTTATTTCTCCCCTTCCTTCATGGCCTCAGATTCTTTAATCCTCTTTTCATTAGCTAGCTGTTAGTCATTAAGCCTGCCAGCTGCAGCAGAAGTTAAAACTGGGAGCAGAAGAGAGAGAGGAAAATGAGGCATCTCAGGAGGCTGCCCTTGGATGTGGCCTCAGGATGTTCAGATTCTCCACAAACCTAAAGAACAATTCTGTGGGGTTCTTCTCTAGTATGTTTAAAGTGGCTACTTTGGGAGGGAAAAGGAGGAGAAAATCTTTTCCATGTGTAGCTGTGATTTTTTTTTTTTAAACACAAAACTTCAGATCTATCTACAGGTAATGAATCTTAAAGATAATCCTCCATGACTGCTGTTGGGGTCGCTAGCTCACATTTAGTGTCTCAGGAGAAAGGGTAGGAAACCTATCACCATGCTTGCTTTCTGTTCAGCTGTAGAACTGACTTTCTGCTCTGCATCTTGCCATGTTCCTTGCTTCCTGCAAACCTCATCTACCATAAGCCCTACAGAGATCTCAGAGAGATACCAAAAACATGTCAGTAACTCTCATCTAAGCAGGACTAGGAAGAATTGTTTTGTCCCATCATACTTTCCCACTAGGATTACTTATTCCAGCTCCAATTGGTTACTGTTTCATTTATCACTCTTGCTCTCTTCTATGCAGATAGGCTCCTGCTCTCTTAATTAATTGGCATGGTGGGAGAATGGGAGCAGCCCTTGGCTGGGATCCAGGAGGAAGGTTCTAGTTCTGCTCTGCTCTCCAGCAGCTGGCTGGCCCCAAGCATGTCCTTTGCCTCTTTGGATCTCAGTTTCTGTGGATACACAGTAAGGGAACTGGACCAGGTCAGTCTCTCTACAGAATGTGATGCTCATGAGAAGCAGCCTTGTAAGAAGCTGCACATTCTCTTCTGTTTTCTCAGGGACCTGCCATGCACAGGGACATCCAATTACAAAGTCATCTTTTATAGCTGGTTTAACCAAGAACTTCCCCAAGAATTTTGTTTTGTTTTTCTCCTCCCTCCTCCTTCATGCCTTCACTTTCCTTTCTTCTTTCCTTCCTTCCTTTTCCTTTTCTAAAAATTTTTATGTAATAATATAAATAATGTAATTAATTAACACAGAATCAGTATTTTATGGAACTCACTGTGAAAAATGGCAGACTAAATTAATTTTCCCTAGGCTGATTGGTTTTGCCTCTTTGTGTGAACTCTAGACTTACTCAGAAAGTTACAATACAGAAATCACAATATATTGTTTTAATTATTGCTTAACAATTATATAACCATATTTACTGGTTTCTTGAGTGCTAATGAAATAAGAACCAAAGCAAACAAGATAAAATGTATTTTTTAACACAACAGAATATCACTATATTTATTTAACATTCTTGAGGAGTGAGGTGATCTGCATTAAAAATAATCTACATAACTAGAATTTACCATTTAACTGCCAATAACATTTTATTTCTGCTATTTCTCTATTCACTCATTCAATTAAAAGAGAAATTCTTAGCCTATTTTTGTGTTTAAGCCCCTTTGGCTAAGAATCTATCTCAAAACAATGTGTTTAAACACAAAACCACATAATATCACAAAGACACAAATTTAAATCAATTTATCAAGATACTTTTAAAAATATCCAATACATATATGTTCCTTTGTTAGTGCATCAGAAAACATATAAGAGTGAATTTGACAGTTGCTTTAAAATTAGATAATGAGCCCGTCATGGTGGTGTATGTCTGTTGTCCCAGTGACTTGGGAGGCTGAGATAGGTGAATTACATGTTCGAGGGCAGCCTTGGCAATTTGGAGAAGCCCTAAACAGCTTAGCAAGACCCTGCCTAAAAAAATAAAAAGTGCTGGGGATGTAGCTCAATTGTTAAGTGCCCCTGGGTTCAATCCCCAGTACAATAAATAAATAAATAAATAAATAAAGATGAGCACAAATTTCTGTAACAATTGCAATCAATAAATTCAACAGCTAAAAAGTCATAAATAACATTGTTTGTTGCAGATTACCCCTTCCAAAGATAGCCACAGATACAGTAATAAGAATACAAAAGCCTCTGGATGATGCCACCCCTACTACCCAGTCAGCCCCAGCTTTTGAATCTTCCTGAGATTACATGTATCATGAAACGAAGGCAAACCATCTTCACTGCCTTCTGTCACAATCCTTGGTCCAAATAATAGATGAGCATAATAAAGTGGTTGCTTTATGCCACTAAGTGTTAGGAAGTTTGTTATGCAGAGATAATAGCCACAACAGTACCATAATAAAGAGTATGTAAGGTCTAACTAAAAGAAGTGCTCCTACCTACAGTTCCAAGGCCAAGGTTGGGAAACTCAGAGGAAAATAATTAAATTTCTGGTTTGGGCAACTGAATGCACAGTGTTTAATTCAATGAGGTAAAGAACAAAGGACTACAAAGAGTTTTGAGGTAAAGGAATGTAGAGATTATGAGATTTATTAGGGCACGTTTCTGAGTTTTTTGATGCTTGTGGGCATTCAAATGATTAAAATGCAGATCAGGTCCTCAGAAAACAATTCTGGATGTGAGGGGTAAGGCTTGGAGACCTCAGCACATACAGAATGGTGGAGGCTGTCAGCTTGGTGAATTTTGCATAGTGTATAGGAAAGGAAAGGAGGGGAAAAATGGAGACAGTAAAACTGGAAGAACTGAAATTAAATGGGTAGGGGGAACCCAGAAAGGAAAATGAGATATGGTCAGTGTGGAACACAATGGAAAGGAAGAGAGGTCTTGGAAATAAAAGAACATTATAAGCTATAAATCCCTTCACATTCACTGACTGTTCTCTACTAAGATAATTGTTAATGTGTTTCTTTTATGCATGTAAATGGTTTATGAGAAGAAAAGATGACTGAGAATCACAGCCATGTCAGACATGAAAACACTGTTGGCTCTGACAATTAAGAGAAAAACAACTCTAAACAGTCTGCATTGCCCTTCCTTCTAAAAATAGTCAGTATATAGTTCCACTTTTTCAATGGTGACTTGGCCAATTTCATGAACACGTGATAGTCAATCTTTTAATTAAATCATGCCTTCAGAGACTGTTGTTGTAGGCTAGGGTGGTTAGTTTTCAAGGAACAGCTTGTTCTGTGGGTCTGTGGTTGACGGCTTTGTGGTTCTACACTCCTCTCTTGGGGGTAATTGTGGTTTGTGGTCTTCCCCACACTATGACTTTTTTCTTAGTTGATGGATTTACTTTCTTCTCTCCTTAGGCATCTATAAAGATGCCAGCCAAATCTGGATCTGCTTCAGGTGCCTCTCTCTGAATAGGAGTTGTTGGTTGCCTCAGCTGTTTTTTCTCTCCATTTTATGTAACTAATGTATCAGTCTTCTATGTCTGCTATAACAAGTTACCCAAACTCAATGTCTTAAAATAACAGAAATTATTAATTTACTGTTCTCAAGGTGATAAGTTTGAGGTGGGTCTCATGAGCTGAAGTTAGGTATTTGTGGGTTTGTGTACTTTTCTGGATGTACTGGAGGAGAATCTGCTCCTTGTCCATCACAGCTTTTTGAGGCACACTTTGCTTGGTTCCTCATCTGTTATCTTCTAAGTCCATAATACTGGCTTTCATGCTGCTTTCACTCTAGTTTCCCCTTTTTACCTCCCTGTTCCACTAATACATTGTAATTCATTGGTCTTACCTAGTTAGTCTAGGATAATCTGTATATCTCAAGGTTAGCTAATCAGCAACATTACTGTCATCCATAATCTTAATTTCTCTTTGTCAAGCAACATAACATGTTCACAGGGTAAGACAATTAAAATATAAACATCTTTGGACAATCATTATCCTGCCTGTGCCACCTAGGAAAATACAAAAATTTCCCAAGAAAAATTAAATTACCAAACACAAAGTATAAAATCTTCCAAAATTATCCCAGTGCCTTCTTTATCTTAGAAGACTATAATCTTTGTGTCAGTTTTTTTTTTTTTTTTTTTTTTTTTTTTTTTTTTTTTACTAGATTTGGTGTCATTTTCTCTTCAAACATAAAGTCTTTTCTGGGAGGTTTAATTTGCAGAACCTAACATTAAGATCTGAGAGACAGAGATGACTCCATATCAGTTTTTGTGCTGGCTCGATTTCTGAACAATAGCCTGCACATTCAGGAATGTATAGAATATTTAAAATAAACCTATGTATTCTGGGTATCTCTGTGACATCTGGCTTGTGGCAGTTTGAAGTAGATTCCACAGTTATGAGGTACTAGGATCATCCCAGGAGCCTCAGGTTGAATCTAAGTTAGCATCTGCTTTCTAGACAGTAGTTGTCAACAAGAATCTTGTTTTTGCTAATTCTGTTCCAGGATAGTCAGCTGTTTAACTTTGGGGA
Organism: Tamias sibiricus; assembly: GCA_025594165.1. Lineage (NCBI taxonomy): Eukaryota > Metazoa > Chordata > Mammalia > Rodentia > Sciuridae > Tamias > Tamias sibiricus. The sequence continues at coordinate 81,423,831 of CM046659.1, forward strand.
CAAGAACTGTGACCTGTTCAACTTTTGTTTCCCAGTCTTGAGGTGAGTCCTAAGTAAGTTTCTGATTTGGAATGGTAGAAGATGTTACAGTCTTTAAAGGGGAGGTGGGATGGGACGATCCCAGGGTACACTGGGGGTGACCCTGGAAGGGACAGGGTAATATAGGCCTAGGTAGCTGCAGAGCTAGGTCTTGGCTCTCTTATCACCTTAAGCCATGGCGGTGGCCTTGGTTATGGGATGGAGGTGGGTATGTGTAAATTAAATGTGACTAAGGCACATCATTTTAAATATAGATGGTGTTGCCTTGTGTAAAGTGCTAGTTTTGAATCAGACAGAGCAGGGGTTTAGGCATTTATTAGGCTGTGCCATCTTATTGTCTTTGTGCCTCAGGGCTGGCCTCAGGCTTGGCGGATCTGCTACATTTGATCTGAGCCCCAAGGAGTCTGAAGCCTCACTGTCTGGTTTTTCCTATTTTTCCTTCTTCTAGGAGTCAAAAAACTTTCATTATAAAGGCCTTTGTCCTGGCATTCACCCTTCCAGGCTTGCTCCCTTTTTCTCATCCTGACCAACACCTTCTCCCCTGACAACCACACAGCACAACACTTTCACACTCAGACACACTCACTTAAACACCTTCACACACACACACACACACACACACACACACACCACCAGAGCTTATGTTTTGATCATAGATTACTCCAGAAGCAAGAATATTTCCATGTATAAGAATTATAGACATCAGCCCTGGAAGGGTGTAACTGGGGTCCACCTACCTACTGTTTGCCAACCTTAGCCACCCACTGCACTGCAGTATCTGTAAGTCTCTAGTCAAAACTCTACAGTCTCCAGGGGCTATTAGTTTAATAGCGTGATATAGTATCCTAAATATTTTGAGGCAGAGTCAGACATAGTATGGAGTAGGAGTAAATATGTAGCTCCTTTTTTAAGAAAACAACCTCCTCCCCAGATGTTTTGGCAGCCTTCAGGGGCCTGCAGTTTCCTTTTTACTTTCACAATAGTTCAGGAAAGTTTGAGAGCATGGGTCTACATTTTTCACTTTACTGAGATGGGAACTGAAGTGCAGCTCAGGGTTAAAGCTCACATCTCCAGGCCTGCCCCAGACTGTGCCCCTCTCAGCACACTGCTCAGCCCTGGAGGGGGCTGGGGACAGCTCATTCTCCTTTCCAAGGTCCCCATTGCTTTCTGGGGTGAGTGGCCTACCTGATCCCTTATTGTGATTAATGTGGTTTCTGAAGCATGAGATCTGATTATGACCCCGTGTTGTTATATTTAATTACAAATCTCATTACGGCCCTGGCCATAACACCGTGTAGCCCTCCTTGCAGTCACCTTTGCTGATCTGACTGCCTGAATGTCCGTCTTTATGATTTACTCTAAATTGTTTTAGAATCATAGACTTCTGGAGCTGGAAGGGAGGTTAGAGATCATGAAGTTCAATCCCCTCATTTTACAGATAAAATTACAAAGGCCCCAAAGAGAATAAGTCATCTTCCAAAGGTCATTTGACAGATGTGGGACTGGGACACGGGGCGCTGGTCCCCAGGCCAGTGATGGTTCTCTGCTCCAGGCTATCTGCCGGGTAACATGGGTAACCACCTTCTCATTCCCTGGCTTTGTGCTTTACGATGGCTTCATAAGGTGCACAGATAATATTGTACCATCTTTTCAATAGAGAGTTAGTTGCAAGTTAAATCAGAACCACTAGGTTCTTTGAGCAGAGGATGCTTGATCAGAGATTTTTCACCTTCTGGGCCTCGGTATGAGTTGATAACAGGGTTGGAGAATAACCTGCTCTCTATGAAAAAAAGGCATAAAGTTATCTAAATGTAAGGATTGTCAGATAAAAACAAATCTGGACTCAGATAAAGGGAAAGTTTATTTAAAGACTATTGGAATAGGGAGAGCAGGGTGCTGGCCCTGGGTCAGGAGGGCCATTGCAATAGTGGAGAATGCTCAAATGAGATCTCCAGGCATCTTGAAGGTGGAAGTTCATGTGGGCAAAGGCTTCCTCCAGGGAAAAATAAGCAGATTAAAGAGCTGTGGCACCTGGTAGGATTGGGAAGAGGGCTGGACAGTTGATCAGAAAACAATTTTCTTTGTGGTTGGCTGACTTTCAGGAGGAGATCTAGGAAAGGGGCTGGTCCCTCTACCAAGGCAGACTCAGGTTGAGGGCGGGTCAAATCCAGGATCCCGTGGGGGATGGGAGAAGGCTGGATATTTGGACAAGTTAGCAGGTATCTTGTCTCAATTGGTCAGTGGTGACAGTTCAGTAATCATCTCTCTTTCTCCATCTTCCACATATGAGAGAAAACATTTGACTTTTGACTTTCTGTCAATAGGTTTGTCTTATTGAAATAGCAGATGTTCACTTAGCATGGTATTCACCATTCCACAAGGAATGGGAATTTTGAGGGTCTGTGTCTTACCTAGTCATAAGTAAACCAGGAAGACCTCTGTGAGATCTTCTCTCAATCATATGGGGAAAGGTCTTTTACCTCAAGCCAGTTCCTGGAACACAAAAGATCGGGTCTTTGTTAACCCTGCTCTTTTCCAGAAGCACAGGGCTTGGGTGTAAAGTTCAACATTTCAGTGCTTAGGAATATCGGCATCTTCTTTCAGTACAGATTCTCATATCACACGCTGGCTTTCTTTCTCCTTCCTTTTGTGCAGAGGAAGTTACAGTGGTTTGCATTATGTCAGAAACTTAACTTACTAATCCACACTTGACAGATCCTTCTTTGCCTTCTTAACATTGGGCTAAACACTACTTATTCCATGGAGTCTACAATAAGGGCATAAAGAGTCATCGCTATTTTATTTTTCTCTTTATATGCAATGAATAATGCTTAGAATTGAATGGAGTGGGTAGGCTCTTGGGGTGTGAGCTTTTGGCTCTGTGAAGTACGGTGTACCCTTGAATTGGCTTAGAAGCAGCCCAGCCATGAATAATAATTTATAAGATCATATGAGCCCTCTTGCAAGTGCTATGCATTAAGCCCTATTTAATGTGAGGCTACAGAGTCCTTTGCAGCTAATTCTAGGGACAGGAGGGTGAATAGCAATAGTGATTCCAGTTCCCTGAAAGTTCTTCACCAGCCAAGAGAGACACCTTAAATCTTTCCATTGTTTATGAACCTGCTCCTGAGAATTACCATGGAGAATTGCCAGCTATGTAAAAGACTATTTGCCATGATGCTAAACAATCCAAAAAGAGGCGAAGTGACGGATGGAGGTCAGAATATAAGACAGTCTGCTCCATCTTTGATCAAATCAGACTTTGCCCTTGCTAAACCTCAAGGTCGATAAGTAGTGTGCAAACTTAAGTGACTCAATTGAGGTGGGCAGTGAAGTTCAGGATTACCTGAATTTTTGCTTGCACATTCACTGTAGAGGGAAAAAACAAACAAACGTTTAAAACAGTGTTTTACAAAGTACTACTGAGATTTCCTTTACTGAATCACTACAGCCAAAGATAACCCCAAGATACAACAATGAAAGTCAAAACTGTTCTGATATTAAACGTCTTTGCCACAGATCCCATATCACCTCTAAGTTCCTGGACAGTGCAAGAGCACACACTGGGCCTGCTGGAAGGATTTTTTTTTTTAGAATAAGTAGGTCACTACCTATTATAGACCTGGCTGGAAGGTGCTTGAAATTGCTCCTTCCAATGTTTGCCTGCAATTCTACCTGTAGATTTCTTTTCAATGAATTCTGTACTAAAATGCAAAGTAGCTTGGGGCAAAGAAAGAGGTGAGAGAGATTAATCCATTGCCAACCTAACTGAGATTCAATTTTTGTGAGCTGGTCAGGATTTTGAATAGGGAGAAGATTTCTAGTCTAGGTGAGAAGGACTGAATGGCAAGGTTGGCTGGTTGGGGAGTGTTGCAGGGTAATCAGGTGACAGTTCTCTCAGGTATTCGCTGCCCTTTCATTTCTCTCTATCTACATGAAGCTAATCTCTTCAGCTGTACCACCCATCAATTATTCTTACAGGAGACCTTTCTCCATTACTTATTATTTCATTTTCTTATATATTCAGTTTCTTCTTCTCATTAGCTTAGAAATTAGCACAGATGTGTCCCTTCTTAAAACTAAAAACTAAAACATAAAATTAAAATAAATATTCAACTCTCCTAAGAAAAAGAAGCAAATCTTAAATCCTTATCTTCTAATTACTGTCCTACTGGCTTCACAGACAGGTTTCTTAAAAGAGTCTCTAGAAGTTCTTCACACTGCAAATTGCAAAACAACCAATCAACCAACCAAACAAAAATCCCTGATTAGCCAAGTCTCGAATAAGTAGGGATTTATGGGTTGTTTTACATAATAATAATTCTGGAGACAGAATTTTATGTTATTGGATACAAATGTCCTTAATGATTAATTTTCTTTTTCCATTTTACTGTTTACATCCTCAGCATGGTGTATTTTCATCTGTAGGTTTGTCACCTCATGATGCCAAAATAGCTGCCTCAGCATCAGTATCACAACTGAATTAAAGTAGAAACAGCAATATAATCTCATCCTTCACGCTCCATACCCTATCCCTCTTTCCCCCTTCAAGTGTATCTTTATTCGGGAGAAAAATGTATTTCCCTGAAGACCCATAGCATATTTTTATGTAGAGTTTATGGCCCATAAGTGGCAAGCCCTATTTGCAAAGGGATTTAGAGAGTGTATATTTGCTATTTTAGTTTATTGTTTGTAGAGGTTAAAAGGGGGATCGAAGAAGATATTTTTAATATGACCAAACAGTTTTTACCACAGCATCTTGACTTCCTCACCTCCTGATCACTTCTCACCCATGAAATCCATCTCTATTTAATGTGTCATCTGTAGCCTGCTGTGGTTACCAGTATTGTTCCAATGATATGGCCAATGCTCTTTAACTTGTGTTCCTTAAAATCTGTGTGGTGTTTCCATTGCAGCTGATCCCGTGTTACGCTCTGTCCTGTGTTTCTCCTCTTTCCCGTCTGTGGGCTCCTTCCATGTGCTTGATTTTCCATCTACTTGTTAAATATTGGTTTCCTGGGGGATATCTCCTATGTGTCTAAGGCTCCAACCTACACATTACTGAAGCTTAAGACTCAATTTTGAGGTCAGAGTTCTTTCTTGAGGTCAAGATCTGCATACAGAATTTACTAACTCTACCTGTATTCAAAAATCCAACATATCTCTAAACAAATTCATTATAATCCTTAGAAAACACTGTTTCCTGTATGTTAAATCATTGTGAATATACCATGCGTCCCATTTTCATCCAAAGAAAACATGAAAACTGCAAGCATCTTGGTCTTTTTCTCATGCCTCATGTTAGATACAGTCTAGCATCACATAGTCTGCTGACCAAATGCTTGTTAAGTACATTATTTTCTTTTTACACCCTCACTTCTCTTGTCTTAGTTTAGGCTTTTATAATATTTTAATGGCATTACAGGCCTAACCTATTTTCTAATTTCCTCCAAGGTTTATCTACTATATTCTATCCTGTGCTTTCCCTCCAGTATTTTTCCCCAAGCTGGACTGGCTGCATTAGTCAGAGTCCCTCCCCTGACATGGCTTGTAGAGAAAGAGCAACCTTGGGGTTTTAGAGGATGCAGGTCCTCTTTTCTCTAATGTGTTTCTCTATGCGCCAGCATAGGAGGGTCTTCTGATCTTCCTGTGGAACACAGTTGGGGATGGGTATGTAGATTTCATGCAATAAATCCAGCCCAACATGTTCATTCTCCGCAGGACCCCCACAGAAAAATTCCCCACACCAACACTAGACCTTTAACTCCAGTCTTTGGATTCCCCCTATAGCTTATTCCAAGGCACCCTGAGCTTATCAAGAAGGTCATCATTAAGTCTAGGTTGCAGCTAACCAGCCAACTAGGCTCTTCTAGTCATCTCTAGCTTATATGCTAACACATTAAATCCACAGTCTCTAGTAGATACGTACATGTCATTATCTGTGTATGCTGGTTAATTCTAGCATTATCTTTTACCCTCTGTGGTCTTAGAATCTACGACCACACATTTATATGTACACCAATAAGTTACATATAAGTTTACACCAATACATGTAACCAAAGCACACCCAAGTGCAATCTATTTCCTCCTGGGTCATGGTGTATTCTGGTCCCCCTTAAGCATGCTGATATTTTCACCCTAGCTGGTCTGGTGGCAGTGTAGAGGATTTGTAGCAGAGGGTTTTAGGATAATAATATTATAATATATTTAACCCAGGTGAGATTATCATTTGGAAGAGGTACCAGGGATTGAACCCAGGGGCATTTTACCACTGAGCCACATCCCCAGCCGCTTTTCATATTTTATTTAGAGACAGGGTCTTGCTAAGTTGCTTAGAGCCTCACTAAGTTGCTGAGGCTGGCTTTGAATTCATGATCCTTTTGCCTCAGCCTTCTGTGCCACTGGGAATACAGGCGTGTGCCACCATACCCAGCCATCATGGGGTTTTCAAGCAGAAGAAGGCTAGATTCCTCAGACATTGTAGCAAAATGCTCACTAGCAAAAGAATCTAAAAGTGACTTGGGACTCAAGAATGTCATTTGAGTCTAACTAGATGGCACTAGTCAAAATTTCAGGGTCCCATAATTTCCCAATAAATGTCCTGACATTTACACAAGAAACCTGTGAGATTGTGAATTCAGTTTCTATTATAAATAATAATAAAACCCTTCTCAAATTTGATTTTCAGCAATAGTGATCAACAGCTATAATTAATAAGAGATTCTTGTTCACAAGTCTTGATTTGAGCTCATAATTAAAAGATCTGGACTCATAATTTTCTTTCTATAAGCATGCCATTGCACTCAGAAGAATCTATCTCATACTCTGATTCTTTAGTAATCCTTGGATTACTGCCATAAGTGTCAGGGGCTGCAGCCACTCACTTGGGCTCTCAAGGCACATGCCCCAGTTGCCACCTCAGCACCATCAGCCACAGGTGACAGATTGATTAATTGTGACACCATTGAATGCCATGGATTAGTAATATCCACTTCCCATTTCCAAGTGTTTAGCACTCAGCTCAAGCCCATTGGAGTGACCAAACAAGACCACAAATTTCACCTTTGTGGGTCTATTTTGTGGTACCGCTCCAAGTACCAATTCTTGGCCAGTTAGATTCTAATCTAAAGACATACATAAGCAATAATTTGTACAGAAAGCATTCAATGTAAAAAATTATTAATTATATCAACAGATTAGATGGGGAGATGTGGAGAGAATAAAGTAGTTACTGCCCAAAGGGCTGAAGTAGAGTAAATCTGGAAGAGCCCCCTCACCTCCACTGTAACTGACATCCAGCCTTCACTGCTGGAGATTGAGGGCTTAACAGAGGCCCCTGCATGGCAGAAAGGTTGCAGAGGTGCTACACTGACAGGACTCTATGGAAACCCTTCTCTGGAGTGCCAAGAATTGCACCATAAAAATGTACTCCAGAATCCAGGAGCAGAGCCCTTCCTTCCTTTATGGTCCCTCTGGCACTCTCTACTGATGAGATCTACTGTCATGCCAGCTGGCCATAGGAAGATGTTCCAGCATTAGAAGCAGGGCAAAGAAGAGTAGAATTGGAGCTGAGCTGTAATAGGAGGACCCTGGCACATCTGGATCTTTTCCTTTAGGATGACCTTCAGAATTCTTAGGGTGACATAAAAGGATATGCACAAGGTAACACCTCCCATAGACACCACTGTATCATTCCACCATGCTAATCTTTTTGGATACTTCTAAACACACCCTACTCTTTCCTCCTCATCTTTGCATATGGCTTTCTCTCAATCTCTTCGCTTCCACATTGGAATCAGATCATTTTTCATCTTGGTCATCTTTCATGTATTCTAATGGGCTCTGCTCAAGGAACATGTTTTCAAAGAAATCTTCTACTAAGTGCTGAATAATTGCTGACTATATAACTGACCTAAATAATTCCCATCACATCCTGAAACTGAACTGATGCTGCCCTTGAAGAGGTTCTCCAAGCACATAATTAATCACACCAGATAATGATGGCTGATTTTCTCTCTCTCTCTCTCTCTCTCTCTCTCTCTCTCTCTCTCTCTCGTGATAAAGTTGCCCATGGCAAGTACTGGGTCTTATTTATTTTTGTAGACACACATTGTCTGGAACAGCAGACCAAATGGATATTATTATGGTTTAGATGTGAAGTGTACCCCAAAACCTTGTGTGTGAGACAATGCAGGAAAGTTTGAGGTGAAATGATTGGGTTATGAGAATCTTAACCTAATCAGTGCATTATTTCAATCATAGGGATTAACTTTTTGGTAACTGTAGGCAGGTGGGGTTTGGCTAGAGGAGGTGGGCCATTTGGGTCCGTGTCTTTGGGGTATATATTTTGTTGTTGGCGAGCAGAGCCCTTCTTCTCTCCCACCCCTTCTCTTTCTGCTTCCTGGTGCCATGTCCTCATCTGCTTTCCTCTACCACACTCTTCTGCCATGATGTTCTGCCTCGCCTCCAGCTAAGGAATGAAGTCGGCTGTCTATGGACTGAGACCTCTGAAACCGTGAGCCCCAAATAAACTTTTCATCTTCTAATTGTTCTTGTTAGTTATTTTGGTCACAGTGGTGAAAAGCTGACTAAAATAGATACAAAGATAACTGGAAAAAGAAATATTTTACATTATTATTATTTGTTACAAAGGAAACACAAAAAAGTATGTAGATGTTCATGTTTACTTACAGAAGATCAAGTCTAAAGAAAGAATAATGAATTATTTGCTTCTAATCAAAGGCTAATTTGCCCCTGCTGCCTTGAGCTATGGTTTTTTATCATGTCAAAAGTATTTTTAAAAATAGATAATAAAAGTCACTTTGGGAATCTGAAAGTAGTTTACTTGTTGTGGGAGTTAGTGATGTAAAATTTTATTTTAATTAAGTGATTTTGTGATGATAGAATGCAGGAGGCTAGAAAGAAATATTTTGTTTAACTCAAAAGTCCAAAACATTCTTTGCATGAATCTTTTCAATTCCTTTTTTTTATAAAGAAAAAAAGTTGGTTTCACAGGGATGTTGTATTTATAGAACATTAGGAGGGAAAGAGAATTGGGGCATAATTCAGACAATTGAATACATAATTTCTGAAGCTACAGTCCTGAACCTCTTACATAATTCTCACCAGTGTGTGGGATTTTCAAGTGTATTGAGGACATGGTGGAGAAAAGATAATGTACAATTGCCAGTAACTGCTGTTTGTAGTTAGTATTAATTTAACTATAGAAAGCTGACAATGAACCGTAGAGAAGAGCCCATCAGCTGCAGGTGAATTGCTAGGTCCATAGACATTTGAAGTGTTTAGGACCTTGAAAAAGGTTTCAGTTTGTGAGAAATTTCTGGAAGCCTGTGAAATGGTGTGGGGTTTCAGAACTCGTGGAATCCACTTGCAAAAGGTGCTCTTTCTTTCTCTTTTTAGGAAGAAAAACCAGGAGGAGAAATACCATGTCCAGTGCAAAGTCTGATTATTTAATTGGCAGTGACAAGGGAGGCAATGTTTTAGTTTAGAAAAAAGTTTTCTGAATTTATAGTTCACTTTTATATCTCTCATAGAATTCCAGATGATGAGTTGTTTGGTGATTATTTAGAGGATATGAATATTGTTGGCTATTTCTTAACACAGAAGTGATGCAAATGATAATAAGCTGTTTTGAATATTATCTGTCATGGCAAACATTTAGCTGCTGAAAATAATCTCTGTCCTAGTGCTTTCCAGTAAAGAGTGTGTAAAAGGAGAACAATGGAAGCCCCCTCCCCATTATTTTCCCAATGATGGCTTTCTAGGAGAAATTTCAGCTCTGCAACCTCCTGTGCTGTTACTTCTTCACTCTGGAAGGAGGACATCAGGTTTGGGAATATTTTTGTTGTTTCCTTTGGTGGCCATTTTTTTCCCTGAAAATTATAATGGGTGGGGGGCAAATTCTCAAAGACCAAACTAAATAAGAGTAAGAACTAAACAAAAGATAGCACTGTGCCTGACCTCTTCCCCACCCTCGTTCACACCAAAAGAAAGAAAAAAAGCCTGAAGATAAGCAAGCAAACAGGACAGCTGCCTTATGACTAGGTGCTATCTGGGCACTTCAGTTTCCTTCTCCATATCTCCTGGTTAGGGAGTTGTTTCTCTCCTTATATTCTTTTCTAATTTCTGCTGGCATTCAAGATATCTCTTTCTTTCTGCCTCCAGGCCTTTTTGCTCCCAGAGGCTTTCTTTGTGCTTTTTAAGTCTCTATTATTTCCCAGACTCCTTTCCTCACATTTTGTCCTGAAGAACTATGATATCCACTCAGATGCTTCAAAGTTTGTGAAATTTATCTTTGTTGGAGAAAAAGGCCTTATGCATTTCACCTCCTTAGTTTGCTATCTGAAAAGAAGAAGCTGCAGAAAAGAGGTAGGTCAAATTCGCAATAACAATGATGGTGTTTATTGAAACATCACTGTAACGGGGCATTATTCTAAGGATTTGTATGTAAAAGCTCATTTAACCCACAGGACAATCCTGTGTGGTAGAATTATACTCTTTTTCCTGTTGTCCAGATGAGGAAACTGAGACACAGAGAGAGACCTTGGGTGACCTGACCAAGCCTAGTACATCTTGAGTTAGGGTTCAGGCCCAGGAAGTGTGGTTTCTGAGTTTGCCTTGGCCTTCTGAGCCCATGTTCTCTTCTCTTCTTACTTGCTGTTGAAACATTCTTAAGCAATTACTGTTTACTGCAAGCAAGAAGCGGTCACCAGACTGGAACCCTCTGTGGTCTGACATCGTGTTGACACTGTGGTGAAGAACACATGTGCATCTGGAAGTAATGCAGACTTCTACTCTATACTGCAGCCTGATTGGCTTTACCAGGTTCAATACAGCAGTACAATTTGTACTTGGAACTGGTTTCCTTTTTTTCTGGTCTCTTGGCATGATTGTTCTGAGTAATCTGCATGCCGTAATCTAGCCCTAGTGAGTTTGGGGGATGAAGACCCATAGCCCACATTATCAGGGTATTTTCAAACCTTTTACAAAATCTTAATGGCAGTAACCCAAGAGCCCCTCCTTTTTGAACATGAATTCCTATCACCATCTTGTCTCATGTTCATTGCTCTACTATTTATGAATATATAAACTGTGATAAAAGGAATATTTTACATTTGCACATAACACCATAGTAATTTACGCAGCTTTAGTAAGTTTACCCCAAATGCAAAAACGTATTATTTATACTTTGCTTCAAATTGAATATGAATACCTTTTTTTCTTTCTTGTCAGTCAATTAGGAGTTCTAGGAAAAATAGGATTGTATTTTCAAATATACAAAACAAGCTATGGGGACTGGTGAATAGAAATCATCCAATGTGGTGCCTTCAGCATTCCCTCAGTGGATTTTCTAAGGAAATTCCTGTTAAAGTTGTGCAGGGTGGGGTGGGGGTGGGGGTGGGGGTGCTTCTATGAGTCTCCCCAGTCACTTGCTGCAGGCAAGTTGAGGTAGCACCCTGTAGCTGGGTTATCATTGCTCATGTTCAGATCATTATTACTCCACAACAAATTAAAGGATATCTGAGAGTTCAGGCATTCTCTGATCTTTGTAGCTCCAGCATAAGAAAATATTTGAAAAAAATTGGTAAATTTGATCTGAACCTAAGGGAAGAAGGAAAGCTTGTATTTCTAATTAAATCGCTGAGTTGGTTTCCAATCAATACACACCTGAAAAAGATTTGAAACAGAGGAAAATTAATATTTTCTTTGGTCTTGCTAACTCCTTTTTCCATTTTTTAAAAAGAGTTTAAAGCAAAGGGAAGATTCTCATTCAAATAATGTGCAGTGTCAAGAGCAATGATGAATTTGCCTGCAATCAGAAATGTCTCACCTATTGACTTAGTGAATGCAAAATTATACCTAGTTGTGTAACAATCCTTTCTTTATCACTCCTTATAACTGTACACCAGTGAGTTATATTCTGTATATATAGCCACAGGAAAGATCACAAATTAAGATGAGAAAGCAGGCCACCCACGATAGGTTTCTAAAAGGCTGAGAGATTAATTCCATAGATAGCTCATCTGAAAACCAGTAGTGTTCAGACTATTTTTTTATGGAAAAAAAAATATGAATATATTTGCAGAAAACATTCTAAAATGTATAAAAGAAACTCTAAGAACTCTTAGAAATGAAGTACTCTTTCTATAATTTTATCTCTTATCATTTTCCCCTTGAGGGCTACTTTCTGGGCAGCCTCTGAGTTGAGAATGAGAGACATACAGATTCCTTTTTTTTGCGGGGGGGGGGGGGGGGGTGTCCTGAAGGCAAATGAATGTTTCAAGTTCAGATGATGAAAAAGGTCTCCATAAAGCAGGTTTACAACTGGATAAACATCAAGACTTTCTGGTTATCCAGAAAGAAAAGGTGATGTGTTCTATAGCAAAGGTGAACTTACTATAAACTTCACATAGGGGCTCCTATTATATTTCTCAGTATACATTATTTATTTATTTAATTATTGGTGTAGGGATTGAACTCAGAAGCACTTGACCACTGAGCCACATCCCCAGCCCTATTTTATATTTTATTTAGAGACAGGGTTCCTGAGTTGCTTAAGGGCCTAAGTTGCTGAGACTGGCTTTAAACTCCTGATCCTCCTGTCTCAGCCTTGCTAACTCCTTTTCCACTTTTTAAAAGAGTTTAAAGCAAAAGGAAGATTCTCATTCAAATAATGTGCAGTGTCAAGAGCAATGATGAATTTGCCTGCAATCAGAAATGTCTCACCTATTGACTTAGTGAATGCAAAATTATGCCTTGTTGTGTAATAATCCTTTCTTTATGGCTTCCTCTGAGCCACTGGGACTACAGGCCTGTGCCACCATGCCTGGCTACATCAATATATATTATTTTTTTAAATCTTGTTTTTAGTTGTAGATGGACATAATATCTTTATTTTATTTATTTTTTATGTGGTGCTGAGGATCAAATCCAATGCATCATGCATGTGAGACAAGCACTCAACCACTGAGCTACAACCCCAGCCCCAGTATACATTATTTTAAGCATGAATTACAATTTGAGTTAGAGATTAGAGGTACCTCTGCCAACTTGATGTCCCATGGCTGATATTTTGAAATTGACACATTATCTTTATTGTTCTTGGCTACCATTGATCTAGAATTTGTTTTTTCATTTACATTTTGTAGAAATTTTCAAACACAAGAATGGAGAGGATAATATGCTTAATCTGCACGTACCAGTCATTTGCCTATCCATTTTGCTGATGGCTTGGCTCTTGTATTTGTCAATCTTGTTGTACACCTGTTTAACACATCAGAAATTCTTTGGCAGCTCCTCTCCTATCAAGAAGTCCTAAAAGAGGTGAAGTCATCACCACAGATTGAGTTTCTTCTTTGTGGTTAGCCAGCTTGTAGTAAGAGCAATCTTCTAGGTACTTCTAGATGTTCATCTTCCAAATCGCAATTTTTCTTGCACAACGTTTTTGTGCCTTGTTCCAGTTTAAAGTTCACACATGGAAATGGGGGCAATTTGAGGTGCTGGGTGCTGGCAATTTGAAGTTTTCCTTTGTGTCCAGTTATCACTAGAGGTTACCCACCATGGTAGGAGAAGCCTTTCCAGGTGTCTATTTCTTTTCTTTCTGTCGATATGTACTATTTCTCTCTTTCTGTTCATACGAACCTGAAGGTTACCCAGGTTTTAGCCTGTGTGTTCTGCTGTAGCAAAATGCCTAAGACTTGGTTCATTATAAAGATCACAAATTTATTTTTTCACAGTTCTGGAGACAATGAAGTCACAATTAAAGCACTGGTAAATTCAATATTTAGCGAAGACTCTCTGCTTCAGGAGATGGCACAATGTTGCTGCATCCTAAATAGTGGAGAGCAGAAGGGCCAAAAAGGGCCATCCCTCTAGCCCTTTAATAAGATGGTAATTCCATGCAGACCTATCATCTGCCAAAGGCCCCACATCTTTATATTATTACATTGGGAATTAAATTTCAGAATGAATTTTGGAGGACGTACAAACATTCAAGTCATAGCACCCAATCCGGCTCTGAATAGTTCTCGTCATGAGATTGTGAGTAGGTACACTGCACCATTACTATCAAAACTGCATTATAGAGGAGAAAATGGCACATAATAAAATGGAAGCAGAAGAAAAAATTTAGTATAAATATTACTTTCTATGCACCCCATGAATGTGGATTCCCTCTACTTTGGGACTAGACTGGTTTTGGGATACCAATAATATAAGCAATTACTCAGAGGACTTGCCCATTTTCATAATTTTGTCTGTGGGCTCCAAAAGTGGAAACAAATAGAAATATTTATGACTCCAGAACCAGGGAAGAACACGTCCTGGTTCTTCTTTATTTAGGAAGGATATAGTAGGACATGGTGCTATCCTGTGTTGATCACTTTAAACATTCCCACAAGAGAAATAATATTTATTTCTCTTCCCTTTTTATTCCTTTTCCCCGTCGTTACCCTCTCTCCAAGGGTAGTAGGGATCTTGTTGTAAAATTTCTTCAGAAATATGTTTGCAGTGTGTTTTAGTCAGCTTTTCATTGCTGAGACCAAAATACCAAGAACATCTTAGAAGGGGAAAAGTTTATTTTGGGCTCATTGTTTCAGAGGTTTAGTCCATGGTTGGATGAATCCATTGTTCTGAGCCTGAGATGAGGCAGAACATCTTGGAAAAAGGTCATGGTGGAGGAATGCTGCTCGATTCATGGCAGCTGGGGAAGGGGGATCCAGAAGGAGAGAAGCCAGGACAAAATATATACCCCTAAAGTAAGCCCCCAATATGCTTCCTCCAGCCACACCCCAGCTGCCTGTTGTTACTACCCAGTGATTCCATTTAATTACTAACCCACTGAGTATGTTAATTCACCAATGAGGTTACAACTCTCATAATCTAATCATTTCACCTCTGAATATTCCTACATTGTCTGACACATGAGCTTTCAGGGGACACTCCATATCCACACCATGACATTCCACCCCTGGCCCCCAAAGCTCATGTTCATTTCACAATGCAAAATTCATTTTAGCCACCTCCAAGTCTCCACAGTCTTAACAGTTCCACCATTGCTCAAAAGTTCAAGTCCAAAGTCTCATCTGAGACTCAAGGCAAATTCATGGCTGTGAGTGCACATAATGATAAAAAGCAAGTTACATATATCCAATATACAATGACAAACGATAGTAGCAAAGTGAAGTTGCCCTCAATGCTTCATGCCCAATGCTGCAAACTCCATTTATTGGGGAAAATGTGGGGATGCAGTACGAGTAGGTCATGCTAGCTTGGATTCAAGGGCTAGAAGTATAAAATAGAAACTGAGTGTTGGTGCATGGTCCAGAGGGCAGCAGGCTGAAGTTAGGCACTGGAAGGATGGAGACAGAAGAGAAGCAAGAATAGAGATCAAGATAGGACTGTTGGATACCTGGTAAAAATGATTCTATATTGTAGAAAAGGTGATGCCAGGGAATGTTTGCACTCAGGACTCAAGTGCATTCCTGGTCTTTATAGGTGGTGGTCTGAGTTTGCACACCCACCAACCCCTGCCGCCCTAGAAGTTACTAGTCTTAGTGACAAAAAAAAAAAAAAAAAAGTACCTGTCAGTGCCTAATCTGGAGCCCTAGTCAAAGGCCAGCCTTTCACATTCTGTGTTCTCCTGTAGACAGTTACTAATATGTTGTTTTTGAGCTTCTGCTTGCAGAAGCTATAGCTATGCTCTTTTTTTTTTTTTTTTAATTGCAATCTAGGTCACCTGAAACAAATTTCTTCAAGCTTCCTACTCTCTACTCAGTTTTCTATATCCCTACCTGCTCTCTCCTTTTTTACTTTAGCTTCTCCGTCAGTATTTAAATTACCACCATTATCTGAATATTCCCACTGCTGTTACCACTGTACATATCATTAAAGTCTGGTCTCCTATACTGGGCTGAGTTTCCTATAAGATGTTTTGATTTTTTTTCAACTTGTATTTTTCAGCTTACACTCATTTTCAGGGAGTCCCCCCCATGGTTTATCTCTGCATTTAGCACAATGCTTGCACGTCATAACTGCATAATCAATATTTGTAAAAACTGGAACATCTCTTTGTGGAATTTTGTTAAGCTTTTCTCAAAAATCTCATAAATGTTCATTGATAAAAATATAAACAAAGAAGAGAGATAACACTAAAATTGCTCTAATTTCCATGTTCAAAGAAATTCCTGTATTAATTAGCTTTTGTTAAATCTCCAAATCCAAAGTCATGGAAAAGTAAAATCTTTATTAATACCCATGGATCCACAGGTCATTTGGGAAATACTTCTGGTCTGAGCTGAGCTTAGCTGACCTCAGGTGGGCTACTGGTAATTTTTGCATCTACCATTCTGATAGGGCAGTTGGGGTTGGCTGGGAGCTTTCTGTAATGGAGGTGTCCTGAGATTGCCTCTGCTTAAATCACTGCTTTCTATTCCACATAGCCTCTCATTCTCCCAGCAGGCTGAACCAGGTTTATTCTTATGGCAGAGGCAGTGTTCCTACAGGAAGGGAAAACACCCCAGTTTCTTGAGGTCTAGGCTTGGAACTGACACAGTGCAAATTTTACTGAATTCTGTTAGTCAAAGCACCTTGTGAAATGTAAAAATAAATAAATAACCCGTATTATACTTGTAGAACAAGTACAGACTAGTTTTTCTTGTTGTTATTGCCTAAATAATGCAGTATAACAATTTACATTGTATAATTATTATAAGAAATCTAGGATGTACAGAGGTTATATGTAAACATTATGCCATTTTTAAAATAAAGGAGTTGAACATGAAGGGCAAAACATCACACCGGGGACAGCCGTGCAACCAAAAGATTTATTTAACAGCCTTCGTAGCCGGTATCGAAAACCGGAGACGAGGTGCTCTGGTTGAAGGTCGAAGAGGTGGGAGAGGGGAGTCAGGGAGAAGGGAGTGTGCAAGCTCTGGTGGGAGAAGGGAGTCAGGGAGAGGGGAGTGTGCAAGCTCTGGACAGAAGGTGGGTGCTTGGTTGCACCGGCTGGGATCTCTGGAGCTGTCGGCTAAAGCAGTTGCTGTCTGGCTGGAGGCTGGAGCTGTCAGCTGGGAACGGCCGTCGAGCTGGAGGCGATGGGTCTGGAGCTGTTGCAGTGGCTTCCTCCTCTCTTGCAGCAACGAGCCGAGCCGATATTGTGTCCGTGTGTCTCTCTCTGTCTGATCTGAGTCTCTCAGACAGGGCCTTATATAGGGATTTCTGGTGGGAGGTGCACCAGAGCAACCCCAACGCCATTGGCTCTTTGCCCATAGAACAGGGTGACCTTTAAGCCTATTGGCTCTTGCCCGGGGAAAAGAAACATCCTGCCCAGGGAAGAAACATCCTGCGGGGGGTGGGGGGGGTGGGGGGGACATCCTGTCGGGGAAGAAACATCCTGCCGAGAATGAAACTAGGTTGCTTCTCTCAGGATGTGGAGAACTCTGGGGGGAGGGTAACCTATCTATCAGAACATCTATGGATTTTGGAATCCACAGAGGTCCTTGAACCAATTCCCCACAGATACCAAGGTTTGACTATATCTCAAATATAATATAAATGTGCACTTTGATATATAATAAATATTATGCATAATATATCATAAGTATACAATAATTGTTATAGTTGTTGTAAATGATACATATATAAATTATAAACCATGATTATAAAACTTAATATTCTCAATTTATTTCATACTATCAGAGCTATTCCTTATTGTCTTAAATGATCTTTGAAAATATTATTCTAGTAGTTCAAATTATCTAATTATATGGATGAACTGTATTAACAGCATAGGAGCCATTTTTATTAATTTCATTAATCTGGTTTTTCCTATAGGGTCTATCAAGTTGCCCAGGACAACATTGAACTCCTGGACTCAAATGATCCTCCTGCCTCAGCCTCCTGAGTGTCTGGAACTACGGGCATGAACCACCACATCCAACTTTGTTCAGTTTTTTGAAACATGCTAATCCCTTTTTAGTTAAAATTATAGATTTTAAAATGGTGGTGATCAATAAAGTATTTTCAAATTAGAATTAAATAATTTTGTAACTGATAAAAAACTAAATTAAATAATAATAATTAATTTTAGGAAAATATAAAATATTAAATAAAGGATTCATGAGATATCTTACGTAATGATAAAATCAAAATCATACTGAGCCACGCCGGGAAAGAGTGAGCAGTGAATATCTTTCCTTGTCTGATACCAGAAAGGACTATGTGTAGCATCTTTATCATATGATCTGTGGCTCAGCAATTCTGCTTGAAGGCATATAACCTAAAGAAGCTCTGACATACATGTCATACAAATATACAAAAATGTCACAATGGCATAACTTTTAATAATGACAAAGCTGGAAACATTAATATGTCCATCAGCAAGAGATTAGACAAAAGCATTATATTATGTTCATAAAATAGAATACTCTTTAGCAGTGAAAACTAATGAAATCCATCTGTAGTTCAAAACTGGTTCTCTGAAGCCAGCCTACTTTGGTTCATGCATACCTCCAGCTCTTAAGACCTGCTTGACTATGAGTAAAATACAAATTGCTACATTTTTTCTCATCCCAGGTGGCAATAATAAAAATATCAACCTTATTATTTTTCTTCAAAGCATTAAATGCACATACATGTAAATCAAGCATAAGAGTACTTGACAGAGCTGCAGATATAGCTCCTGTCATTTTATTAAGCTGTGTTATTTTGTTTGTTAAATTAATTTTTATTTTTTATTTTGTGGGGATGGAGGCTTGGGAAGCAAATTGCACAAATAAACAATTTTCAGCTTGGGTCCTTTTTCTCTGTCTTACCTTTGAGTAAGATTGCTCCCACCTTGGGGCTTTGAAGGGACTCTTCCTGCTGCCTAGAGTGCCTTTCTCTTTCATTCACTTAGTTCTCTGTAACTTTTCTCAAGCTGCACCTTCTTCCCATGCTGACTATGCTATATATTTAGAATTGCATACCCGAACCCAATCTGGAAGTTTTGACTTAACTTTGCTTCATTCTTATCCCCCATCTGATCTTGTAACACACCGTACTTTCAGCTTGCCAGCCTGATCCTCCTTGCTAGCACCAAGTTCCTCATGGACTGAGATTTCTTTTACTTTGTTTACTTCCATGTACTAAACTTAGAGCAGTCCCAGTACATATGTGGTAAGCAGTTAAATGTTGTTCTTGTTGTTGTTATCATTATTATTATTATTTTGAATGGTGAAAGAATGAGTAGGTTTGAATCCTCACCTAATGACTGACTAATTTACAATCTTGGGAAGTCATTAACCTTTTCCAGTCTCAGTCTCCTTATCTCCATTTCAGAGATAACAATTCCTGTTTTACAGCTGTGGAGGTGTGTTATAATGATCCAAGGTGGAGGTCTATGACGTACTACTCAATACAGTTCTGACACCAGCATCAGGATCAGAAAATGTTTGCAGTCTCGGGTGTCTTCCTTTCTTCTTTTCCTCTCTATTATGATCATTCTCAGTTTCTATTAAAATGATGGAGTTACTCCCTAAATCTTTAATGAATTGTTGAATAATACAAGTTATAAGGCAATTAAATCTCAAGAATGGCATGTATTAAGTGTTACAAATGTTCAAGGGAAGGCTGGAATGAAGGGAATGGGGACAGGGAGGTTTCCATGGTTCCATAAAGAAGCAGGAGCCTGGTCCTGGAGTTGGCAGAACCCAGGAGCCTCAGCTCAGACTGAATACCTTGAGTGTGGCCAGATAAACACCTTGAGTGTCTTTGGTTTCTCTCAACATTTGGTCACACACATGACAATTATTTTTTGTTAACAATATCTCTTTTCATGTTCGAATTGAATATCAGATGAGATCATTGTTTTAAATGCCTCTGCTTGATACTGTTCATAGTGGAACTTGAAAATTTGAATCTGAGAAGAAATTCAGTCTTTACCAAAATGATGAGACAGGAAAGGATTTAGAGAGAGGAAAGGCATAGATGGAATGAGATTAAGGCATAGATAGAGAACATTTCTGAATACTTAAGTTTAGCTTCTATGAAAACCTATAAGATTGTATGATAATAAAACTTTGACTTCAGCTAGAATACAAGAGGTTCTTCTCTTCCATGTAAAACGTTAGGAATTATTCTCTGGTCGGTGGCAAACCTTAAGAGACTTTTGAGTGTGAGATTAATAAAATGGAAACCATGCTTTAGTAAGATGGACTAATATGACAGCAGGTGTGCAGGCTTGATCGAAGAGAGAAGAATCCAGGCAGGGAAATCAGTCCCTACTGGGTGCCTGGCACTTAACCAATATTTGCTGAATTAATTGAATATTAAAAAATGTATTTGCATTTGGTTAGGTGCACTATTCACCATTCTAATTGGTGTCTGGAGACATTGTGCACATGATGCTGCTTGCTTACTTTTCCCCTCTCTAACACACGTGACAGGAATAAAGGAAATAGACATTTCCAGAGACTCTCAGGACTGACATACCATCTCCTTTTTGCCTCATAAGAAATGCAGAGATTGAAAGTCAAATTTAAAGGATTGAGAAGATTGAATTAAGTTATTAAATAAAATGTCCCCCGAGGCTGAAGGTATGATGGGATGTAAATAGCCATTTTCAGTGATATGGGAGGAACCACCTTAAACCTATTTTTTTTTTTTTTTCTAAACAAAAATGATGGCTCTTGCAAAACTGAGCAGGCTTCTTGTTTGAAGTGATCTTTTGTTGACACTTCTGCCCTGGTGGAACTGGCATCCCAATTTGTGAATGGGCACTCAGCCAACTTGCAAATGGGCATGAACATAGGCAGCCAGTTTTTGTGGCTGACGTGCATTGATTATGCAGGATGTCAGGCTAGTAAAGTTGAAATGGCCGTCTGTCCTCAGCTTCTGTGTTGGCTACTGAGGGGATGGGCTGTCATGAATCCAGCTTTCAGCTCAATTAATTCCAAAAAATAAAAATTAGCTTCTGCAGTGAATGGCACCAAATTAATATGCCTAGGAAATGAGAATAGTAATTCTTCCAAAAGAAAAAAAAGCAGAGTTTTTTCCTTTATGGTACAAAAATTAAAGACAGGCTCTATAATAAAATATTACCCTCTACCCTAATTTTGTTTTTAATTTGCTCTTCCCCTAGAATGGATAATATTCCAGGAAATGGCTGACTTTTACCCATGTTTGCCAAGAAAGCTATGAATTCTAGGACACTGCCATTTGTAAGCCTTTTGGTATTGGGTTTTTTTATAAGAATTTTTTAATTAGAAGAAATAATTTAAAAGCAGAGACTAAATCTATGTTGTCAGTGCATTAAGTCAAGTGATCTGTCACTGGTGGTTCCTGGATTGCATTTCACATTTTCAGTCTCTTTGGGTACTTTTTAAGGAAACCAATAGATTAATCTTATTTGCACTTTCTAGGGGGAACTGTGATAATCCCTGGGTTTGGTGTTTTGGCTCTGCCAAACCTGAAACTTCCAAAGGAGAGCTCATGTACTGCTCATGGGCACATCGCTCATCACTAGCACTAATCATGGCATATACCAAGTGCTCAGTAAATATTCTTCAGTCAGTGAATGAAATTTATTGTGTGGGCTTGGTTTGCAGGAGTTCAGGGGCCATAGCAGATGAAGAGGTGAAGGGGAAATGCAACCCATTGAACTACTTCAATACACCAAGCACAATGCTCAGCTCTTGATACATGCATGGCTGTTCCTTCATTCCATCAGTATTCCTTAGTATTTTAAGGAATAGTTCAGATGTCACCATCTTCATTTAGCAACCCCCACTAGTCACTCAGCTCTTGGTTACTTGTCTCTTTTGTATATGTTCCCATGCACATCTCACAGACCTGTAGATCACAGAGTATTAAAACAGCTTGTTTATGGATTATCATTCTCCCCTAAACTGCAGCACCCCTGATTCAAGTGAGAATGTTAGGTTCAGATACGTTCAACCACGTACCAAAGTCAAGTGGTAGAAACCTGAATTAAAACTCAAAGTCTATATTTCTTGTATGTGACACTGCTGAGCTCCCTTATTACACTGATGATTTGCCAGGAGCCCATGAAAAGAGATGTTCAGAGATCTGCCACCTGAGGTGTAGAAGTTTCTAGTCTTATGTTGACCATTTCTAATATAGTAATGTTGATCCTGTCCCTTGCAACTGCATCCCCGGAGCTTTATGTTTATTTTCAATATTTCATTTATAAAAGTAAACTCAGCGCCTGGACATCTGGGTATATAGGCAAACAATAAGATATCATACATTTCAATTTCAACACGAGCCAGAGGGACTCTCTATCAAATCAGGCAAAAGCCTGACTGGAAAGAAGGGATAAATTTTTATCAAGAGAATATATTAAAAACAGATGGAATTGGGAAATAGGTACAAGTACAAATCATACATATAGTACCTCTGCTGCCTCTAACTATATTGTGGAAGCTCAGGATACAGAGTCCTAAAGCCAATCTAAGGAGAAAATAAGAGAAGAATGAGCAAACATCCTAAGGGTGACTTCAAGTTCCTCTGTTAAGTCTTTCCCTAGAGCTCCCTATCACAGAGGCAGGGTCTTGGGACACAGAAACAAAAGTTTCAGAATTTGTTTATTAGCCTAATAGGAAAAGAAGATAGAGAAATAGCAAGGGAGAAACAGAACACCCTCCGGCTAATATTTCTCAGAGTTTCTGTCTTTAGTTAGTTTGAAGAAAAGGCAAGAAAAAGTTTAAATTTATGTCTCCTGCATATAAGCCATAAAGTTTCTAGAAAAGCCTTCAAAGATGTTCCATATGAAGTTGCCTCAAGGGGAAGAAACTCTGAAAAAAAATATATTCATAAGAACAGCATAGTGATACATGTGACAATTGCATAAACAATTTTGATGAAGAAAATATCAAGTCATATTTAAGTAAATGTTATTCAAACACTTTGACCTTCTTTCAGGGACAAAACTTCTCATGTTCCTCCATATAACTTTATACTTTCAAACTGTTTTCTATGCATCTGATCATTCGTCAAACTTCTCAGTTTTATATCATCTTAAAATAAAAGTGGCTTACAATATATTATAAATTTTCAATCTTTGTTTTGATAATGCACAGGACAAAAGGGTTGAGCCCAATGAGAATTTTTCTTCTTTCTTGTAAAGAATTTCTTCCTTTCATCTCTGCCCCATGCAATATTGTGGCTGTGAAGGGACTTTAAACACCAGTTAGTAACAACCCTTTATTTCAAAGATGAGAGGCTGACACATTTGACACGGTTACACAACTCTTTCCACCCTGATTCCTTGACCCTTAGAAATAGTTCCAGACCTAACAAAATAAGAAAAAATGGTGATATTGGTTTCATAGTAGAGGTGGAATCCTTCACCCTTGGTTGTCCCCCTAAAGGGTCAAATTTCTTCAAAGGCTGGGCAGCTTCTGGATTTCTTTGGGTTCTTTCCCCCACTCAAAGGTGTTCTTGGTCTCTTAAGTCAAATCAGGTGGCATTATTTGAGCAGTACTATAGGTTTCCACTTCCCAGTTTAAAATACAAAATATCTATTTTTTTTGCATATAACTCATAGGTAGACTACACTTGTAATAATATGTATTCTATATATGCAGTATGTATGTATATAGAATGCACATATAATTATTGGGGCACAGTATAAACAGGCACATTAAGCACAATAGAGAAACAAAAATATTACTGTCATTCACCTAGGAGAGGGTGGAGAGGAAGCTAAGTGTGGTATATATGGGAACTCTGTACTATTATCTAAATTTTACAGTAAAAAGAGAAAGTACAATTTATAAATAAATGAGGTCTGTAGTCTGCAGATTTCTTGCTGCCTACATTTTCTCTGGTCCCTTACGTGTTTTATTCTAGGTCCAAAGTTGCTTAGCTAACTGAAATCCCAAGTTGATACCCACAGGTAGCAAAAACCTGTTAGTTCACTTGTAGACTAAATAGAAACCTCAATCCCTTAGTGCTTAGAGCTACCTTTAGGTAATATTTTGCTGAAAAGAAAAGGAAAGAAACTAACAACAAAAAGTGGTTGGGTCTTGTTTGAGTAACATGGCCTCTGAATATTTCTACCTTAAATCTTGTAGGAAGCATAGATTCCCTGAGGCCAGCATTTATAGTGATTCTTCTACTCTCTGCAGTTTCTAAGAAGGATGGATTTTATGTGCAATTATGGAGGAAAAACATATATATTTATACAAAGATTGTATTTTGTTGTTATTATTATGATTATTGCAAAGAAAAGAAGGAAATTAGTTTTCATCCTAACAAAAAACAATGCTACTAAAAACAGGGACTGTGATTTAAAAGGAGAATGACTAAAAATCATTGTGCTACTTTGTGTTCAGAAAATGAATACATCAATGCTTAATGTTATGGAGCAATATAAACCAGCTTCAGCTATTTCTCTTGAGGAAAGAGATGAACTGGTTGAGAGTAAAATAACACAAAACAAATAGCATGGCTAACTGACATGTAGTCACCCCAATCATGTCTGTGGATTATGTTCAGCAGAGATGTTTCACGGTGTTAGTATTTACCAATACATTATTCAGAAATATTATGAGCACATACTCAGAAACAGACTTCTAAAAGAAATCTGCAATGAGAGCAAGAACCCATAGCATATTAAATTTATAGGACGTGGAACAGTTAATAAATCATTTTTTATTAAGGCTGGATTTACCCCTTTTCTTTGACACAGTGATGTATGCATGCAACTAAATATCATAAACCCAATATTTGGGTGCATGTGGATGAAAGTAAAAATATTCATCTATTAATAAAAATTATTTCCTAGGGCATATATTCATGCAGGGATTAGTTCAGTCTGAGCTCTATTCTTTTAAAAAGAGCATTAAAAGGCAAGGTCTTTGCTAGAGAAAGTCACCTTCTCCCATCTCCCTACTTTGCCTGGCTCAGCTGGAAAACTACCTCAATTCTCTACCCTATTCGGGGTGACGAGACCTCCTGATCTTGTGACTTAATGAAAAGCGGGGAAGGTTCTTATTTACTCTTGTACGGAGTCAGCCATTTTAAACACATTTGTATTCACAGCGCTGTTCCTAGTCAGACCAGGCTGCATTCCACGTCGCGTCCCTAATGCCTGCGGCGGGATGCTCCTGCAGGCGGGTCCTGATGGGCTGAGCCACCTTCACCACCATCTCCTCACGCAGGAGGCAGGCACAGGAGGCGCCTCAGTGCGGAGAAATCCTGCTTGGCAGATGTGGCTTTGTGGTCCTTGGCTCTCCCTGTTGTCATTTTCATGAAGAGGTGAGCAAAGGAAGATGAGAAACGGGGCATTTCAACTACATTAATAAACACAGAACTGAATGTTGGGAGTGGTACACAGTAAATGGAAAAAACTAAAAAGCTGACATATGCAAGCATGGGTAATTAGGTAACACTGGATGAATTGCCATCCTCTCTAAAATTCCACCGTCTCTCTTATGTTCTTAAAAAAAAAAAAAAAAAGGCATTTGAATTCGAGTTCCCTGTGTGACTGTGGTAATTTCACACAAACAATCTACATTTTTTTTTTGTTTTTGCCACACAAATATAGCTTTCCAAGGGTGTGCATGTGTATGTGTTTACATAAAATTGCTCATAAAAATATTAAAAGTCTTGTGAGAAGGGAAAGTGGGCACGGATATGTACATCCTCTAAAGGAAAAACTACTCTGCTGTACTTCCTGGTTCACAGACATGCTTTGTGATATCTCACAGCACATAGGCCATATTTTTTCTGAAGAAAAAATATTGGGAATCAAAACACCATCTCCATCTATACGGTAAGAGAGGTAGGATAAAGTGCCAAGGAACAGGAACTCCGAGCCTCACTGTCAGCCTCAAACCCCAGCTCTGCTGCACCACAACCATGTGGCTTGGCAAACTACATATCTGTGCTTCAGTTTCTTCTCCTGTCAAATGGGTTCTGTAATGGTCCCTACCTCACAGAGCTGCTGCAGGGTTAAATGAGTTTCTACAAGAAACTTGCTGAGGGTAGTGTCTGGCCAACAAGCAATGGCAGCTTTGTTCCTTCTTTGGAGCACAGAAATGGGATGCTGAACTTCAGACCCTGCCTTCCCAGTAGCAGCTCAGTGTCACCAAATCACCATGTAAGAAAAAAATGGCAAATGAATTTATTTCCATTTTTGGGGGAGATGCAGATGTGGCTTTGTGGTCCTTGCCTTCAAGGAAGTTAGGATCTGATAAGAAATTAGGATTTCTACATAATAAGACAAAACACATGCATCCCTCCTGAGCCAGGTGAATATTTAAATAGAAATCAAAATTTCATAAATCACTAGAGGCAAACGACACTAGAGCTTTAATAACTGAAAGCCAAAGCAGAATATTACCTAACTGTGAATGAATATTAGTATCTGCATGAAATGCTTTTAGTTCTTCCTTACTTGGCAATAACCCTTCTTCATCCTGCTATAGAAAGCACTGTTTCCCTTAAGAGGCATTAAGCCAACACTAATTCCTGTAGTTTCCTGATCAATAGCAAAATGGTCACATATGTATATATAGTTTCTCCTGTTGGTTAAAACTCTATGGACTGCAAGTTATTTCCCCTCTGATGCTGTTTTTATATTCAGGTCTTCTAGGTAACATAAGAAACAAAATTAAGAGTAATATATGTTCATTTTTAAAATAAGCAAAACCAAGCTATAAAATTTTAGATGCCTTTGAGTGTACCTCAAAGAATGTGACATCAGCAGTTATATAATTTTATTGCTGATGTGAAGACTATGACAAACTCTCAGCTACAGTTTGCTCTGGATGTCGGAAAATGAACCTTATGAATTTTAATGCCTTTTACTTTTGACATTGATTTATGTTTTGTACAGCTGTACTTTTCTATACACTGATATAAATAAACAGCATCCTTAATAGAACATTTGGAGAATGCCTTGTTCCAAAGTGTTATTTTTTTTAAACATCAGCTGGAGGTTGTTTAAGTAATAATATTCAAAGTGTGTACACTAATCACAACAATCTGAAGTGATATAAGGATGTCTATAAATGTTTGTGTATTTGTTTTACAGATTCAGGCTTTTAGGTATGAAAACAGTGTTCAAATAAAGCTGCTAGAGGTGCTTTCAAACACTGCCAAAAACAAAGATGACATGATGATAATCTAATAGACTTGGAGCCAGCCAGCATCGGCCGGGCCGTGACTCATTGAGATAGGAGGTGTTTGTGTTCATTCAAGGGCAAAGTTTGGCCTCCAAGATAGGGAAACAGGGCACAAAAAGACAAATTTCCCTGTTTATCTCTTATACCACATTAGATGACATCTTAATTAATCTGATTTTATTCACATGACAGACACTTGGAAAATTGTTCTCTGGAAGTTGTAGGGCACCCAGATAGTTCAACCTGCCTTCCTCCACCTCTTCATGCAACCAATGTGATAGTGACCAAAAGTAGGGAGGCTTCTCATGAGTCATCTTGCCAATGACTTTGCATTTTACTTCTTTTTATTAGTAGGAGGTATCCACAAAGGGAAGGCCTGCTCTCTCTCATGAAAAGGTTGATTCAAGTTAATTCCTACTCTTGTTTTTCAGGGCTGTCCATGACCAAGGAGCATATTCAGAAAACATCCATATGTTACTATGAACCATTCACATAATTGGAAGGTGTAATTTTTATTCCACAAAACTCAAGTAAAATAAATAACAGACTCATTTATTTTCTGAGTCAGTTTGTCTACTTTGAGTATCTAGATGGCAGGAAATGAAATCTTGATTATTTTATGGGAATACTTTTCTTTCTTGCTAGGTAGTAAAAGAACCTGAGAGATCTCCTGAATTCCAGAACATTGCGGGAAAAGACTTGAGTTTTAAGAACTAGCCACTGTGAATATGTTATCAAATCTTCATGATCCATGCCTTGTAAACTCTTCCAATGAAATGGAGGATATGACATATGTAGTTGGATTCTGTAGTCAAACCTTATCTTTTTAAGGTTAGTTTTCTATAAAATGGTAGGTATTTTGGTTATAAAGAAATTGTTCCTGATGTGTTAATAGTATAGTATGGAACTTGGAAGATTCACTGCTAGCCTATGACAATTGAAGACAAGGTATTCTGCCCTAAGACCTTTACCCCCTTCTCCTAGGAAATTGTCTCCAATGTGAATAGTGCTCCTAGTTGTAGGGAACTGTACCACAGTATACAGCCGCTCAGTAGAGGTTAGTGACTTCTTTTTTGTTTGTTTTTCAACATTACCCATGTTATGGAACTGCAAAGAACTTCATGATCATTTGACACTTATGAAAATTGAGGCAAAATGCATAAAATGTGTACTTAAAGCTAGTGTTTATATAAGAAATAAAATGAAGACCCATTTTCTCCTTCTTTGCCATATTTTCTACTTTGATAAAATTCTTAAAAAAAATTTTGCTTTTAAAAAATTCTAAACATAACAACATAAAAATAATAAGTGGATAAACATGAGTAAGTCATTATCAAAAGATTTGCTCCCATTAAAAAATAGGAAAGCAAAACAAACTTCCATAAACTTAAAAAAAAATACAGCTAGTTATCCAAGTGTAAATTTACATGCAACTTCCAGGAATGTGTTTTGTTTGGAGAATGATGCTTCCATACAAGTAGTAATATGTCATGGTCTGCATGCTATATAATGTGCCAGAAGATGTGACATCTCTCTATAAGCACTTCTTTCTATAAAGCTACTAAATAAAGGACACAGGTTAGTAGCCACTTGCTAGGGCTAGGTAAAGTATTGCCAGATAACCTGCATTGGCTAAAAAAATAATGAAAGTCCAACATCATGGAACCATGACATCATTATCATTGACACTCTCTAGTTTAACGTAGCCAGTTCACCTTCTCCCTTCACCTTTATTCTTCTGATTATCCTTTCAGGCATTTGTGAGGGCAAAGTTGGCTCAGTGCCTCAGTAGTTTGGAAAGTGCTTAATGATGCTGTTGGAATCAGCAATACAATTAATAAGGAACAAATGGTAGAGCCCTTGATGTAAGCACCCTGCTTTGTCCTTTACATATATTTGCTTTTGATGAAAAATAATGAAGACTTCCTGAGTTTAGGGACATAATAGCGTCTATTTTCAACAGAGGGTGATTTTTTTTCCCCAAGGACAGAACAAATTACTTAGATTTATTACATATTTTACTCAGTCCATCTACACTCTACCTCATGCGTTGCAAAATAGAATATTTTATTCTCTGTTAAAGTCTTTAAACTTTTTTCTAGAACTGCCATTTTTCCTAGCTTAGAGAGTCACTTGGGTTATGGAGACTGGTGTTTTGAAGAGATTTTCTGTTTTTTTATAGCTTCTGTCCTCAGCATGCTGGACAGTAATAACATGCACAAGAACATAATGACTTTTTTTTTAATAAGAAGAGTTTATGCCACCCCGTTCTCTTATTTTCACATGCTGGGTGCATTATCCTCTTCCAGATCAGTCTCCTTTCATCTCCCATCTTTTAATCAGGTCACAAAAAGGGAAAAGTCACCCACAAGGCCTCAAAATCTAGGTGTGATCCAAGTGGAATATTTATAATATTTAACTAGAAAAATGAGTTAAACACAATGTAAATATAGTGCATTGATGAAATGGGAATAAAGCTTATAAGATCATAAAGGTAACATACTAATCATCAAGCCACTAAAGGGATGAAAATTGTGGGGGCCATTTGCTCTGGGTTGACGACATTCTAGATCCTAGATGTCATCTCCTTCACCATCTTGCCTAATGAGAAAATGGAGCATTGAAATGACTGTACATATTGGTGAGAGTGCTAAGCGCAGGTCCTGAACCTCAGGCCCTTTCTTTTTCTAAATAATCTGAGAGCCTGTAAGAGCAGTGATGTTTGTTTGTTAGAAAGGGAATGTTCTGTTCTGCTCTTGAAAATCTAAAGACAATTAGGGAATATTGTTTCACACCCTCTTCCCAAATATAGTCCCTTGCCTTTCTTTTGATTCACATCAGCTATGAGACTAGTTTTAAAATCATGCATTTTTTTCCCTAGCTACAAAATCTAAATTGCACCTGGCAACACTCAACCCTAGGCTCTTGTCCTCCAAACCCTATTGTAATGTTCCCTGGGTCTTTGGGTTAAGGGAACATGATTTCTCTCTTAACTGTCTGAGAGTTTTTATCACAAAATATGGAGTCCCAGAAGCAATTTAGCCACATGGATCAAACTGATTAGTCACAAAATCAGGTGCTAATAAGTTACTATTTGATAATCTGATTATCTCGATTAACTGACTGTTTTATTGAGGGACTTTCTCTCTCTAATAATAACACCTTTCTCATAAGAGTTTTCAAAGATGGGATGGATTGTCTCATTACAGCTGCTGAATCATTGTAAGTGGTGAAAATTAATGAGGGCTTAAACTCTGAAATTCTATGAACTGATATTTCAATTCAGTCAAAACAGTAGATCTAGTTTCTATCTATAGCACACTCTGATAAAGCATCGAAAAGAAAACCCAATTCATTGGTTAACATACATGAGGTTCTTTACAATTTCCTCCAGCCTCAAGGCATATGAGTCAATGATTTATTTTTGTGAATGATATTTTTATTATTATTTAAAAACCTGTTTCATAAGAGTTTCTCCTCCTATATAATAGGAGATAGCATATCTTTTTCAAAGTTTCTTCTTTCCCATATGAAGACTTGATCAGCTGTAATTTGTGATGTGGTTTCTGGGTCCCTCAAAACAATAGGGTCTTATTGGATATTATTGACACATGTTTAGTTCATTTAAAAGCCTTTGCACATGAACGCTTTCAATTCAAGCATTGTATTTTCTTAGGTTATTCTGACCCTAACATAGGATTTAAAAATTAGATTGTTGACTTTTTTTTCTTTTTCACTGTGGAGTTTCAAACTCAGATTTAGAGCTGAAAGAGATTTTTTAAACTCCCATTTCTTCATCCAGCATTAGCCCTCCCTGTGAACTTAAGAATTTACATAAATGCGATCAACATGATTTCCATGTCTTCATCTAAATTATTTATTGAATATTAAATGTTGATACAAATATTGAACAGAACATGAAAAAGGCAAGTCTGGGGAATATCACATGCTATGATCCCTCTAGAGTGATGTTTCTAAAACTTATTACACTAGTCTAATTTTTAAAGGGGAAAATTTTTCTTCATTCTCAGTGTTGACTTAAGTTTATAATTACTGATTAAGTACATACGAATTTTATATGCATGGCACTTATATAAAATTGCAAATTGTAAAAAAGAAAAGAAAAGTAGCAAATTAAAGAGGTGGGTATTTTGTTCCTTATTGAATATAGAGCAGTGATGTTATAATTACTGTTAGAACTATTACACTCAGTGTGTAATTCCGGCTTCACCAGTTTCTTGAATATTAGCAGTGGATTTGGACAATTGTCTAGTACCCAACAGTAATGGCTATGTTTCTAATGCTTCTTCAGGTGTGCACAGTTTGTTTTAAGGCTTTATAATAACTTCTATCAGGTAAAGGAAGGATATGTATAAAGCATACATATGTGTGTGTGCATGCATAAACACATTATATACACATAATACCCATTTTAAATCTCTTATCAGAGTGAACATGCTAATGATTTATGTGGGAATTTTGTATCTATACTTATAATTGATATGTGCCTTTAGTTTTTTTAATTCTGTAATATTCTTCCTTCTCTGGTTTAAATATTATAGATATATTTGCTTAATAAATAACTTCAGAAGATGTTTTCTTATTCTAATGCTTAGAAAATTTCAAAATAAGAACTATCCTTTCTTGAAAATTTTGCTGCATTCCACATGAACAATTACCTGGACTTAATGCATTTTTTGTGGGGAAGGCATGAAGGAGAGATATTTGAGTACCATTTTAATTACTTAAAAGGTTATTGCTATGTATATTTATACAAGGAAAAATGAACGTATAATAAATAGCACATATTTACAATGTACAATTTATTGTTTTGAAACATATATTTGATATGTGTGTACTTGGTATATGTACACTTGACATAGACATGAGCATTTAAGAAACAGAAAATTTTAATTTTGAAGAAGTCCTATTTATCAATTTTGTTGTATAAATTGTGTTTTCATGACCTAATGATAAAATCTTTGCCTAGCTCAAGTTCATAAAGATTCCCCCATTTTATTCTAAAAGTTTCATATGTTTGCCTTTTGCTTTAATATCTACAGTCCACTTTAGTTCATTTTATAGTGTGAAATTATTTTTTCTTTCCCTATAGATATAAAATTGTTCCATGTTATATATTGAAAAGATGATCCTCTATCAATTGAGCCAAACATTTATTGAAAATCACTTCTACCTGCTATGTGTGCAGAAATTTGTTTGTGTGTGCATATGTGAGCTTGTGTCTTTTTCTGAACTCTCTTCTGCAGTGACTGTTTATCTCAACATCAATGTTGTGCTGCTGTATTTGCCATGGGTTCTTAACATGTCTTGAAATCAGGTAATGTTAATACTCCAATTTTGTTTTTCCTTTTTAAAATTGCTTTAGCTTTTCAAGGTCTTTTGTTATCCATGTTAGAATAAGCTTGTCATTTTTTCCAAATGTCTGTTGGGATTTTGATTGAGATTGCTCTGGATCCATGATCTATTTGGAGACAATTGACATTTTAATGATATTGAGGCTTCCAATCTATATACCCAATATATGTCTACATTTATCTTTTACTCCATTAATTCCACTAAGCAGTATTTTGTAGTTTTAAGTGTACTGGTGTTGCACATATTTTGTTAGGTATGTTGCTAAATAGTTCATAATTTTAGTGCTACTGTATGTATTTTTTTAAATTTTAAAGTATTACTTGCTAATATATGGTAGGTAGCACAATTGACTTTTTAAATTGAGTATGTTCTATAGGCTTGCTAGATTCAGTAATTACTGCTGTTTTAAATATTATTTAGAATTTTATATAGACAAGCATTTAATCTACAAATACATTTATTCTTCCTTTCTGGTCTGTATGCCTTTTATTATTTTGCAAACCTTTTTGCAAAGGTTTACTGGCAGGGTATTATAGTCTATTGAGAAAACCATATGCTCTTTTTGTTTGCTTTTAAGTATGTTTATGTGTGAGAGCAAATATTCTTGTTTGTAGCATGACCTTAGAGGGAAAACATTCAGTTTTTCATCATTAAATAGAATGTTAGCTATAGACATTTTGTGTCACATGGGGAAAGTTTCCATTAAATTACATTTTCAGAGAGTTTTTAAAATAAAAAAAAAATTGGACACTGGATTTTTTTTTTTTTTGTGGGAATGAATACTGGATTTTGTTAAATATTTTTTCCATGTCTGTTGAGAAAATCATATGCTATTTTGCTTGTTTTTGTTTTTAGGTGGTAAATAACATTGATCTCTGAATGTTCAGCTGGTCTTGCAATTCTAGGATAAACTCCTGTTGTTCATTGTTCATTAGCAGAATGCTAAGGTGGTTTTGGAGACTCCCACTTCAAGGTGCATACAGCTTGTCCTTGAGTGGGGTGGGGTGTGGGAACAGTAAGACAATGACTCCCCAGATTATATTAGAATGTATGAGACTTCATGGTAACAGACTAGAGATAGATTTAATTGTTGGCTTTGAAAAAATAAATTGCCATGTTTCAAGAAGCCCAAGCTGCTAGGACCCAAGGGGCAGCATCTAAGAGCTTAGAGTAACCATCAACCAACACCAGCAAGAAAATGAGGACTTTAGCCCTAGAGTCACAGTAAAAAAATAAATAAAACATTTTAAAAAATGTGTGTATATATATTTTATATATATAAATTAAAAAGTGTGTGTATTATATATTTTTATATATATATATATATATACATATATATGTATATATATATATATAAAACCCGAATGAGGCTGGGAGAGCACCGTGATGGTCAAATGAGATTGCCGTGTTCATTAATACCTGATTTCTACCTTCTCAGACACTGAGTAGAGAATCATGCTTATGTGTCCAGACTCCTGACCCATAGCAAATGTAAGGTAACAAATTCGTATTATTTTAAGCCACTAAGTTTGTAGTAATTTGTCATACAACATAAAATGAATAAAGTCATAATATGCTTCTATTTTTATTTATTTATTTGATACTGGCAGTTGAACCAAAGGGCACTTTACCACTAAGTCACACCCCAAGCCCTTTTTATTTATTTATTTTTTTATTTTGAGACAGTTTTGCTAAGTTCTGCCTTAGCTTTCTGAGTTGCTGGGATTATAGGTATGTGCCACTGCACCCCCCATGCTTTTCATATTTTGTTGGATTTTAATTGCTAAAACTCTTTTAAGAACTATTTATAAGTGAGCTAACCCAAATGCCTAAGAATTACCCATATATCTTTGTTATTATTTTCTGATTTCCTATGGTGTGGTCAGAAAACATACTTTGCATATTTAAATCCTTCTATACTTAACTGATAGCAATTTTATCACTTAGAATATTGTCTTTATTGAAACATGTTCCATGTGCATTTGAAAAAGGTATATATTCTTCTGTTGGAGGGTAGAACATTCTATAAATATAAACTGGTTGAAGTTGTTTGACAGTATGTGTTACAAAAAATCAGAACAGGAACTACTGGGTAGGGTAGATTCAGAGTTTCTTAGATGATTCAATTTGTCTTTACATCCCACATAGACATTTTTCTTAAAGCTGCAATTGGTCTTTTGGGTGGAGATTTTAAATCACTTTTCAAAAATATGGAGCATTTTATTACATTCTAGAACCTAGAACAAAGCAGGAAGCTCAATTTCTATGTGGTTGATATGAGGCAAAGGAGGCTTTCTGTACCTGTTCATCTGTTATCTTGGGCAAGCCCAATCTACATTCTGGTTTTTTTTTTTTTTTTTTTTTTTTTTTTTGGCTTGACCACAATTATTCTATTTTTCCATTTCAAAGAATTATTATTATTTGAATAAATTTGTTGGCTGAGGCAGTGACAACAGTGTTAAAGTTTAGTTTGCTAATTTATAACAGTAAGTCCTCTTAGCCCAATATCCATCTTTGAGAGATGCTTGAATAGAAGTTTTGATAACATTGCATAATTTTCTTATTAATGTTAAGATATGGTTTTGGGGTATTGTTGAAAATGTTATTTGAAGACTTTTCAATTCGTTTAGTGGTATTATTAGAAACAGGAATTTAAAAGGAATTAATTGAGTTTTTCTTCTAAGCAGTAATAAATTATTGGAAGTTGCAAGAATAGGACTGATTCTCCTATGGGCACATCCTTTGATTTTGGCATGTTCATAAACCCACATTCCTGTGATATTTCAATTATTATACAACTATTTTTTGAATTACTTAGAAATTTAGTCCAACCCTCATGGACTTCTTGTAACAAACAGGCATAGCTGTGCACATGCCAGCAAACATGAGCACTAAATTTACATGGTAGTATTTAATTGTAAAGTTAAGAATGTCAATAATTCAGAGTGTAATTATTTTAATTTTATGATTAATATTAAAATTAAGTCACTGAATTTTAAACATTATTAAAGAGCACATTTGGAGAAAGATTATTTTAGATTCTAGTATATATTTTCAAGCAAGTGTAGGAAATTAAGGAAACTAAGAAGGTTGGCATTATGTTGAGGGATGAAGCCAGATCATATGGGTACATTATAAATTTCTCAGATTTTGCAACCATTTGGGTCTTGGCGTCAGATTATCCCTCCTTAATGAGTATGCCCTTTATAGCAAGCATCTCTGTCCTACGGAGATTTGTGAGCAGTAAATGAAGTAAGGTTAGGAATTTTTTTGAGTTGGAAAGTATTAATGAGGATCATATACTTCATCTTAAATAATGTTCCCTTTCTCTGTTCTTTGGACACACAGGAATACTAGATGAAATATAGAAAACATAACCACAAGGTATAGCTTGCTTCAGAATATTACCACAATTCAGCACAGAACATACACACATGTGGGAAGTGAGAGGGACTGTGGGTCATTTGGTCCTCAATATGTATGGAGACAGCAGTAGCTGGAGGTTTAATATATCCAAAATGTGCTAAGGTAAGTGGAGTTCAGAGCCTGAGATGTTTTTGATAGGAGGCTGGGAAGTTGCTGACCTAGTGCTTGGGGTTATAGCTTTCTGGGAAACTTTGGGTTTAGGGAAGTAGGAGGAGAAAGACAAAGCCTCAAGATGAAAAACCGATTCAAGTCATTCAGTGGCTCACAGGCTGGAACTGCTGATGTTACAAGTAGCACTCGGGGCAAGAGTCCCAAAATACCATTATAAAACTAGAACAAGAACTGGAAGCCCAAATCATCAGACAATCATGAATTACAGATTCAGATGGAAAGAAAGCAAACCAATAACACAATGAACTGGTACTCTTCAATAATATTTTTTTTCCTTCTTCTCACCATGTACAAAGTATAATTTCTCTCCTCCTGCCTATATATTGGGCTTTGTGGTTTTCTTAGGCCAATGGGATATTAGTGGATGTAATACAAGATGCAGCATGAATTTATTAATCATCATCACCACGGTCTTACCTGATGGCCCAAGAAGAATGAAAGCAATGTAGGTACCCAGGAAGACAAATTTGAGACAAGCCCAAACACTTAGATCCAAGACACCCCACTGATGATCTGCAGATCAACAAGAATAAATGATTGTTGTTTTAAGCCATTGAGTTTTGGTGTGGTTTTCTACTGAACATGGCTGTGCCTACAATTAAATATATTAAAGAACCCCCTCCCCAAAATATAACTTAATGCGACTGAAATCCCCAAATCTAGAATCTATATAAATTTCTCAATTGCATGTAATGGTAATAAGGATATAGGAGGAAGTTTAAAAAATAGAATTAATTCACTTCTGATGTAAATAATTCTGAAAATTCAATGAAGAGTTTAACATGACAACATTAAGATGCTTGCAAAAGACTGAGTATCTGTGTCCCCCATCCCCATCAAAATTTCACATGTTGAAAGTTAATCCTCAGCATTATGGTATTTGGTGTTGGGACCTTTGGGGAGTGATTAAATAATGAGGGTGAACACTGATGAATGGGATCACTGTCCTTATAAAAGGAACCCTATAGAGTTCCTTTAGTCTTTCCATCATGTGAGGACACAATGAGAAGGCAGCCATCTGTGAACTAGGAACTAAGCCCTTACTAGACACTGACCTTGCTGGGGACTTGATTTTGGACTTTTGAGCCTCCACACCTATGAGTTTTCCATCTGCTCCAATTCATGCTCTTGGGCACAAAAGTTCTCTTCAGTGTGCACATTTAAAAGTAAGACCCAAAGACTGGTAACACCTTGCCCTTGCCAAGGAGTCCAGCTTTAGCTGCATCTAATCATAGAGCAATTTACACCTCAGCACATTGTCAAAAATTATAGAGGCGATGTCTAGCAATTAGTGAAGGCTAACAGCCATGTGTGATATCTATTAAGGCAGACAATTTAGAAGCTTAATTGGAGATCAGGGAAGGAGATAGTAAAAGAGGCTTGCTAAAGTCACAGACACTGATGGTGGTCAGGAGGACCAATCATGTACTCAAGTCTGGGTCTTCTGAGGACTGCTGTCAGAAGATATAAACTTTGTAGGAAATGGATCTCATCAAACTAGTCCAGCTGCACCACTTTAACAAAAACGAGCAGATCAGCAAACAATAAGCTGCAAAGAGGGGCAAGAACATCCAGGATTTCTACAATATATCCTATAAACTGTCCGGTTCAAAAATTATGAAACATGTAAAGAACAGAAAAGTGTGACCCATATATGGGGGAAAAGTAAGCAATAGAACAACAAAAAACCCCACTACCTTAGAACAGGCCCATGTATTAGGCTTAGCGGACTACCTATAAGTAGCTATTATATAACCTGCAAAATATAGATAAATTCCTATAAACATACAACCTACCTGCCAGGACAGAATTATGAAGACATGTAAAATCTAAACATTTCAGTAATGAGAAAGGAGATTGAATACATAATAAAAAATCTCCCATTAAAACCCAGAAATTTGTGTCTTCACTACTGAGGCCTACCAAATAATTAAAGATTTAACATAATTCTTTCTCAAACTCTTCCAAAATTCAAGAAGGGGGAATACTTTCAAACTCATTTTATGAAATAAGTATATTACCCTGATACCAAAGTCATACAAAGACACTATCAAAAAAATTATAGGCAATGTCACCGATTAACATTATAAGCAAAAATCCTTAAGAAATGCCAGATAACTGAATTCAACATAAGATTAAAAGCTATCATTCTCCATGACCAAGTGGGATTTATCCTTGGGATGCAATAGTAGTTCAACATAGACAAATCAATAAATATGACACGTTGTATTAACAAGATGAAGGACAAAAAAAAAAGATCATCTTGATAGGTGCAGAAAAAGCATTTGACAGGATCAACATCCTTTTATAATATATACTTCCAACAAATTATGCAAAGAAGGAATGTATATCAACACAATAAAGGTCAGATATGACAAGCCCACAGCTTGACATTAATTCAACAGTGAAAAACCAGAAGCTTTTCTTCTAGGATCAGGAAGCAAGACAAGGATGCTTACTCTCACTACTTCTATTCAACCTAACCACAGCAATTAGGCAAGAAAAAAAAAAAAAAAAGGCATCCAAACTTGGAAGGAAGAATTCAAATTATCTTTATTTGCAGATTGCATGATTGTAAGTATAAAAAACCCTAAAGATGCCACCACAAAAACCTGTTAAAATAAAAAACTTTAGTAATATTGTAGGATACAAAACCAACATACAGAAATCAGTAACATTTCTATAGATTAACAGTCAACTATCCTAAGAAGATATCAAGAAAATTCCATTTATAATAGTATTGAAAAATAAAATATTTAACAAAAAATTAAGTGAAGGAAAATGGACAAAACCTCACAGAATTGTGAGATACTATTATGTGCACCAACATGATAAAAAGGGAAAAGAGTGGAAAATATATTCAAAATAATGATGTTTGTAAACTTCACAACAGGAACTCAGTGGTAGATTTGAGCAGGCAAAAGAATAAGCAAACAGGTAATCTCATCACATTTATATTGGTGGACCTAATGGTGTCCCACATTCTCTGAAGCTCTATTCAATCTTTTCCTACACTGGAAAAATGTCAAAATTCTTATGTCATATGTTCCAATCTCCTGACTTTACTGTGAAAATATAAATCATTTGGAGAGATCAGTTTTCAGCTATCAGACTTGCTACACTATTTTCCCAGGCAGTTAGTTGTCTTGTTGTTGCTCACTGTACTTCTGAAACAGACACATATACTCACATGTACATGTACGCACACTCATGGTCAACTTACTTTGGTATCTTCGCATTATGTTTGCCAGCTTAAGTTCATTCTAACTTTTATATCTGTAACATTACTATTTTTACATGCATGGCCATAATTTTCTGTCTGTAATCAGCTATATGCTATTAAATTTGTTGTTGACACTAAAAATATGAAACCACTGTGATTTTCTTGTTTCTGTTATTTTCCTTAGTTGTACTTTTTAAAAAATATAAATTTGTAAATTTTTATTTATTCCAATGCACTTAACTTCTGTTCTCTTTTAGATATCATCATGGAACTTTCTATATTTTTTTCTTGTAGTAGTTCAAAATATACAGTTTAATGTCAAGGGTACACTTATGACGATGCTCAACCTTCTCTTTCTTGGATATTTTACTATTATTTATACAACATCTATCTAAGTGCCAGTTACTTTACTAAGAACCTACAATTTACTATAGCCATTATTCAATTTGTTTATCAATTCATGAGACATAATTGACTTCTACATTTTATTGTTGAAAAATAGGCTTATGTTATTTATAAAGCCGCATACCTTTTGGCAAAGGTGAAATTTAAAACATGGCCAGTGTGAATCCAAAGCTGTACTACTTTTACTATATTATGTTGTATCTTACATGCAAACTCTAAGATGATGTTAATTCTTTTCTCCAAAGTTAAGAGTTTCTGGTTTTGGTTATGTCTTTTATATTGTTGAAATTTCATGGCAGCTCCCTGGGGTTCCAATAGCATGTCTTAGAGGAAGAGAAAGCTTTACCTTCAGATTTTTCTAATGAATTCAAGGGCTTATTAATATGAGGAATGTCAAAAGGAACTATTCCAGAGTTACTTAAGATTCTTAAAAAGTTTTTATTAAGCATTAAAAAAAAGATAAGATGCATCATTATAAAGTTACTAAGTTAAACCAAGACAAGGGAAAAGAAGCAAAAACTAAAAGTAAAAAAAAAAAAAATCACTTAATATTTATTGAGCTTTTACCATACAAAAAATATTAAATTGAAGTCTTACACAAATAATTGAACCTATCATTTAAAAAAATAAACCCTAATGTCCCATATTGTTATTCCCACTTTACAGATAGCAAAATGAAGCCTGGAGAGTTGAAGAAATTATTTAGCATTCACATGATGAATAACTAGTCTTGGGAATGTTTTCTTTTCTAGCTTTATCTGAAATTGAACTTTGTATTCTTAATCATTATGCAACACTAGGAACTATCTATCATAAAAATTAACAAAACCATAAAAACAACTCAGACATTAAATTAGTTCTTGTATGAATTTTTTATTATTTAGTTATGTGTGTCAAGAACTAAATATATGCACTAAAAAAATCTTCCCACTGTTTCAGGATTTAGAGCTGAATGCAGTATGATAAAATAATAAGAAACATTTGTTAAGTGTCAGAAAAGGCACACACCATGGTAATGGGTAGTACCTCAGGGTTCAAGCTCTCTGAAGTTACTCATGATGGGATGCACATGCTATGGAAGAATTGGTAATAAACCTGGAAATGTTTGAAATTATAAGATTTTCAGTTAAAAGAAAGAAAATGAAAGTTATTTTAACTAAAAATTTCATGATTTCCAGCATTTTAAGATTAGGTGAATATGTAAAGATTAATCTGAGGATATTTTTAAATAAACAAAAAAAAATTAAAATTGTCCCCTCTATTTCTTGAATATTTTTACTATGATAGCATCATTATACTATTCCTAAAGTCCAAAAATACATTTTCTTTCTCAAGTTTACCACTAATTCATCAAACATTGTATATATATATATATATATATATATATATATATATATATATATCTATATATATAGATATAGATATAGATATCCTGATGTGACTGAAGATGAATTAGAACACTCCCAATAATATTATTTTATAGTACTGGGAATCAAACTCAGAGCCTCATGTATGCCAGGCAAACATTCTACCATTGAGCTATAGCCCCAAACCTTTTTGTTTTATTTGGAAATAGCATCTTGCTAAATTGTCAAGGCTACCCTCAAATTTGCAATCCTCCTGCCTCAGTCTCCTGAGTAGTTGGAATTACAGTCAGGCCTCTCCTTGCCTGGTTCACTGAATATTGCCTAGAAGCAGCTTCTTATGCTTCAATATTCTTTTTGTGGGATTGGCTGAAGGGACAGCCAAGAGAAACCTTCACACACTAGAAGGATTAGTACTGTACTTCCCAAGGCAAAAAAAAAAAAAAAAAAAAAAAAAAAAAAAAAAAATCAAACTCATTCAGGTTGAAAGAAACAAAAGCGATTCTTGCTTTTGCTTTTATAAACATATTTTCCCTAAAGAAGCATGATATCAAAGTTTAAATGTATAAAAGTGTGCTAATTATGTGGTATATAAAAAGGCTTCAGACAGATTTTTCTTCTTTCCTGTTTTTCTCTTATCTTTCTTCCTGCATTTTCTGTTACACTTTCATCTGTTTTCTATAATCTCTTCATCTTCTATTCTTTTCATTTCCTTTTATTTATTTTTTCTTAATTCATTCTCTTCATTGGCTAATTTATTTCAAAGGGGTTCTTTGCAACATAATTATTTGGGAGAGGCTGTCTGTATCTGTACCAGGTAATATTACAAAGATGTGTGCACTTCTGATTTTGACTTCGTCTACTCCAAATCCTTCACTGTTCAACTAAAGAATGGTGTCCTTGAATGGCATATGGGTGAAGAAATTTATTTTCTTTGGTCAATATCTATGCTTCAATTGACCTATATAGACAGAACAAATCCAATTATAGTAACTGGGACATGCACTGAAGAATAGTTATACTTAGGAAACACTTGATATAATGTGCTTAGTCTATAAGGTTGGTGATTTCCTGGGAGCAAAATATCTCCCCAACGGTGTAACAGTTCAGAACTCTAAATGTGTTACAGCAGGTGCAGCCATGGAGGCCAGAGAATGCACCTATCACCCCTCATCATAACACCCAACAGAGAAGAGTCCTGGCAAGTGTTCCTGTTGCTTCAGCCTGGACCTAACAGTCCTAATTTGTGTGTGTGTGTGTGTGTGTGTGTGTGTGTGTGTGTGTGTGTGAGAGAGAGAGAGAGAGAGAGAGAGAGAGAGAGAAGAGAGAGAGAGAGAGAGAGAAAGAGAGATAAATTAATTACTGACTCCTTTACTATTGGCGAGGTTGATATTTCACTCTTGAGATATTCTTGTTCAAGACTTGAAAAGTAAATCTTTGAGAAGAACGGGCTTGGATTGAAGAATGAAGCCTCTATTTCTCATACAATCTGAAGACTTATATTTCAGAAATGACTTGGCATCTACTGGGACCCTAGAATTTGCCTTTAAACAAGAAAGTACAAATCTCCTGCTATGTGAGAGATTACCTTAAGCCCCGAGCCTGTTTTCCATTGCTGGTATATGGAAAAGCAACAGTGTGAAATTATTTTAACACTATGTCAGATGAAAGGAGAAAATGATGCATTCTATTTTTGGTAAGAATGACACGAACTTACTATTAGGAATGCTTGCTACCTGTTTGCAAGCATTTTTCTAGTGGAAACTCCCATGCCAGATGTGGAGGAGGTAGAGGGGAAAATAAAAACAAAAACTGAAGATAAAAACCTGGGTTGATTCTACCAGGTTCTTGACTTACAAATGGCAACTCTCTAAGTGAATGAAAAAAAAAAAAAAAAAGATGATGTGAGCTTCAGAGACTAGACCAGTAAGCAAACACAACAGATTCAGATTAGCAGAAAGCAGTCAGTGAGCAATTGTGAGAGCATAAGGTCACTTGACATGGCAAGATTCATAATTATGAGAATCTGAAGGCTCAGGTAGGGATGAGGTCTCTGTAATGAAGGGGGCCTTGGAAAGGATGAGGTTAAGTGGAGAAAAGACAGTAAGGGGAGAGAGAAAAACAGAAAACTGGGGGTACAGGGAA
The DNA here is from genome assembly GCA_025594165.1 of Tamias sibiricus. Classification (NCBI taxonomy): domain Eukaryota; kingdom Metazoa; phylum Chordata; class Mammalia; order Rodentia; family Sciuridae; genus Tamias; species Tamias sibiricus. The sequence continues at coordinate 81,467,132 of CM046659.1, forward strand.
ATAGAGCAAGAGACAGAGAATGATACAGGGGCTAGCAACTCAAGCAAGGGATTGCTATGATCTAGGCAGCATGGAGATTGTACTTCCACTTAGATACAGTCCAGTGGTCAAGTGTCAGCTGAAACTTGGGAAAGAATGTGTATCACATGAATTTTATTAATTGATTGATTTTTGTGGTGCCGGGGATTGAGCCCAGGGGTCTTCTACCACTGAGCCATATCCCTAGTCCTTTTAGTTTTTATTTTGAGACAGATTCTCACTAAGTTTCCCAGGCTGGTCTTGAACTTGTGACCTTCCTGCCTCAGCCTCTCTAGAAACTGGGATTTCAGAGGCATGGGTGACCACAGCCAGTGTTATCAGTTGTATTTTAGATGCAGTGTTAAAAACAACAATAAACAAACAAACAAAAAACACAATAAGCAGGATTAATATTTTTCAGTGACATTTTGAGAGTAAGGGAGACTATAGAAACATTCATCTACTTTATGACAGATACTTATATGCAGTAATGGTATTATTTATTTTCAATCCGAATGTGAGTTAGATTGAAAAGTTTTCCCTACACAAAGGTAACCTGGGGCCAGAAAATTGTGCTGGCAGCCTACAGTTATCCCATTCCAGTTATTTTGATATTCATATTTTGCACGGATCCTGTTTTCCTTGCTTTTGTGTACCTGTCTTTGAACCTGACACCTTGATAGAAATCCTATAATGGTATAGAAGCACAGCCTGTCTCATTGGTTTCTTATTGTTACTTTTTGTGATCCTGGGGATCAAGCCCAGGGCCTTGCACATTCTAGACAAGCATCTACCTCACCGTCCCACAATGGTTTATCTTTTTCTGCTTTTCTTCCATTTAACATGAGCAGAACCAGTACAGAGGTGACAAGGAAGGGCATACATAACTTTTCTGTGTCTTTTCCACTATTCATAACAATTCTATATGAAATTCAGAAACAAAAGGCCAATTATCTGTTTCTTTCTGATTCCTGTATTCTGTTTTCCATATCTGATCTCCTTTTAATTTACTATTCCCTCTCTTTTCTTCTATCTTTGAAGATGGACAGATTGGCCAGCATCTAAGATGCCACTCACACAGAAGACAGGACTCTGGATGTAGGGGAGAACTCCTTTCCAAGCTGAGTCTTGGGCACTGATAGCTCAAACAGCAGCAGAAACAGAGGGGAATGAACTTTCCCTGAACTGTTCTCCCTTCTCAGAGAGCTGTTATGCCCCATGCATTATCTGAACATATGAATTTTCATTTAAATGAAATAAATGCTCATGTACAATCAAGGAGGTAGGTTTACTCAGTACAGAAACTTGGTATGCATCAAATTTAAAGTGAACACTTCCCGTGGAGATCCCTACCCTTGCTCATCTTCCACTAGGCACCTTTATTGAATAGCTGTAAGTTGGGTGGAAGAGACCTTTGAGATCAGCAAGTCTGGCCTCTCCACAATTTTCAAAGGATGAAGCTGAGGCATGAAAAAGTTGATGGATGTTGTTAAGAAAAGGTCTGGTTAGCATCAGGACTAGAACCTGACTCCCAATTCTTAGCCTAGTTCTTTACCCAAAGTCCTTCCACTTCATACTCAAAATTATATAATTGTACTTAAAAATATATTTCACCATCTCTTCCCCACTTTTAGGTCAATAGAGATTATTAACTAATTCTTAAATGTTTCAAAGTGAAATTTTAGCTTTAGGAAACTTGGAAGTTCATATATCTCTTTTGGAGTTGTTGGGATTTTGTGTTTGTTTTCAATCATGATGAATAGGCTTTTCCCTATAGAATGAAGAGTTTGTGGAAGACTGAGACCAATGCTTTTAGAAAAGTGCTCTAACATAAATAACTGCACAGGGGTTGATGCTGGAATCTCAGACCTGGTTCAAATTCAAGCTACATGCATTTGCTAATCATGTGATTGTGGGCAAGTTCCTTAATCTCTTGAAACTTCTGTTTCCTCACCCATAAAGTCCTGATAATGATGACACATTGTCAGAGGTTTGTTATGATGATTTAAGTATGGCAAATTGCTGTTCAAGGCATAAGTGTAAATATGTGTAAAAAGATGCGACACACTGAAAAGGAACATAATAATTTAACAAGTCATTTTGGAGAGGCTACTCTAGCATTTTGAATGGTGTGATAGAGAAATTTAGACACATAGATGATAATAGATATTATATAAAATCTAAAATGTCCATTAGTTAAATTATTTAAAAAGGCTGGTTTATGAAAATTAAAATGCCTTTTCCCCCTTTGTACCGATTCCTCATAGTTTTTAACTCACTAAAGAATCTTGTGATTTCAAACTATAGGATTTTAGGCCAGAAAGCACTTTTTTATTCAGAAATCTAGTCACCATAGACAGAAGTAAACAGTCATTTTTCTATTTTTAATTTCAGTTATAAAGCCATAGTTCAGAACTGATTTGGAGGATTCTTCACGAAATCACCTTGTGGTTTGGTACAATCAAGGCCTACTTCTTCCAAAGATTTGTTTTGTTTTTATCAAAAACTGAATAAATTTAATCCTGACACCTGAAATTTTGTCTTCTTTTTATTTTTAATTGTGGTAGAATATAAATTTACCATCAACCATCTGAAGTGTATAGTTCAGTGATATTAAATCCATTCACATTGCTGTGCTTTCAGCTTGCAGAAAACTGTGCCCATTAAACAACAAACAAACAAACACAAACAAAAAGACCTCCCCAGTTTCTCCTGCTCCTGTCTCTAGAAACCACCATCATACTCTCTGTCTTTATTAGTTTGACTACTCCAGGCACCTCACAAAAGTGATCTGATCTTTTGTGACTTGCTTATTTCATTTAGAATAATGTTCTCCAGGCTCATCCACCCTAGCATGTGTCAAAATTTTCTGCCTTTTTAAGGCTGTATTCCATCATAAGCATATACCATGCTTTCCTTGTCTGTTGATAGAAACATGGGTTGCTTCATCTTTTGACTAATGTGAATAATGCTGCAAATATAAAGATATGACTATCTCTTTGAGACCCTTCTTTGAATTTTGGAGAAAGATACCCATTAGTGGATTTTCTGGACCATGTAGTAATTCCATGTTTAATTTTTGAGGTACTACCATTCTATTTTCTATAATGGCAGCATCATTTTACAATCCCACCAATAGTGAGGTTTCTAATTTCTCCACATCCTTGCCAATATTTGTTTCTTTCTGGTGAAGGCTATTTCTTTGTACTTGTTGGTTAACACCTTAATTTTGATCAGATTTTCCTCTTAATGCTTCAACTTAGAACCAAACAACACTTATTACCACATATTATGTTGATGACATTTAGAGAAATGTGGACTTTTATGCACAACTATACATACACAACTATACCATAATAAAATTTTATAAAATGCAGTATGTAAGCTGGGTGTGGTGACACACCCAAAGGCTCAGGAGGATAGAAAGTTCCAAGCCAGCCTCAGCAACTCAGTGAGGAACTATGCAGCTTAGTAAGACTCTCTCTCAAAATAAAATATAAAAAGGGCTGGGGATATGGCTCAATGGTTAAGTTACCCTGGGTTCAATCTCTAGTACTCACCCCCCCAAAAAAAAAACAGCAATATACACTTTATCTTTTTTAGTGAATATTTTAATTCAGTGTTTTTGATCTTTTAGAATACAAAGTCCCTTTTAAAAACATCACTAACTCCTATATGTTAGTACTTATGTATACTTTTATTAATTACAGATTGAGAAAACATAGGAAAAACTGTGACTTGTGACTTCAGTTATTTGTCTTACTAGTCAGCTTAATTAACTCTCAGTGTTGCAGCAAACAAACCTGAAACCTTTGCTACTTGGCCCAAACGGTGACTTTCTCATTCATAAGGTCAGGTGACCTCCCCTTAGAAGGCAAGGACTTCAAGGTCATTGCATGAGGGGAAAACAAGAATGGAGTAGGTGCTGAGGATACTTAACTGCATAAACCTTGAAGTGACCCATGCCAATTCCTTCCATGATCCATCCATAGGCCTGCCTACACATAGGACACTAATCAATCTGTAGTGGAGCCTGAGATATGTAAGAGTATTTAATTTGGGGGTACTGATTCTGTAAGACATGTTTAATGAATTCACACTACTTATTTATATATTTGCAGTACTGGAGATTGAACTTCATGTTTCATGCATGCTAGGCAAATGCACTACTCCCCCAGCCCTAAACTTGTGTTATGTTAAACAATAATGATTAGATATGTTTTAAAAATTGCAATAAAATATCTGAGTGATTTATTTAGTCTTCAAAACTTGTACAAAAGAATTCATACACCTCTTGCAATAACTCTTTGCAAGTCTAGCTTTTGTAGATCAGATGTGTTCACAGTGTCCATATTAATCAAATTGTACTGTAATTTTAACTAACAGAAGCATAAAACTCAAGCCCATTTGGTTTCTAGAGAAGATTATTACTAAATTCAACAGATGAATGTACTGTTTTTTTTAATCTACAGGGAATGTTATTATAATATTATTTGAAATATTATCTTCTATAGTTGCTCACTGAAGATCTTTATTTCAATGACTTTGATGTGGGATTTGAAATTATTCCTTACTAGGCACTTTTTTTTCTATTGCATAACAAATTAAGTTTGCCACATTGATTTTACATTTTCTGAGTTGGAATAGTTGTTTTGACTAATTGATCATATCTTAAATTGTTTTTATTTAAATAGATGTTCATAAACTTATGTATAAAACTGACTTAGATTCAGTTGAAAAACACATGGCACATTAAACATACTTTCCATAAATACTTGATACCTTATATTTGTGTATCCTTAATAATTACATAAAGACTGTGCCTACATTATACCAAATACTTAATTAAAAAGCACTAAGTCTATGAAGTTAGTTATTTTGCATTAAATATCTAGGCAAAGGGAAAAAAAAACATTGCTCGAATGACTTCAACTCATAAAACCTACCAAATCCCATCAAAACATATCCTATATTGGAACACAGTGACAGCACATGACAGTGTTGCCTCATGCTTTATTACAATGGCTAATTTTAGCCCCCTAACATAGTTTCTGGTGGCCTTCTCTAACACATTTGAGAAAAATAGATATTAGTTTCCACCTTGCTGTGAACTGACTCAAGAAGCCTTGATTTATTTTTCAAAAACAGAGCCAATATTCAGTTGCTTCCAAAATACGTTTTGACAATAACTAGAACTTATTTGAAATTTTATTTCCACAATAAATAACATTGGAATCATCTTGCATGATCAGGTGTTCTTATGCATTTTGAATATGCTTAAAATTACATATAATCTTTGATTAATACTAGATCAAGTCTTTATAAGGTTATAATCCAGAGTTATGATTTTTGAGTCACTTGGTTTCTTGTATTAAAGCTGGAAAGTGAATATCTGCAATGGATGAGCTGTGTGCCTGGCTGGTCACAGGAGATTATAGAGGTAAAGTAGTCAAGAAGATTCTCTGACACAAGGGATAAACATTTCCTCTGTAAAAGTAGGGAAAACAAATAATAAAGTCATGGTTTTGCCCAAATGTCAGTGGATGAGGGAAGAATTGGGTTTTATTGCACACTTTTTTTTTGTGGTTGCAATTAGGATATGAAAACTCTGTAGCTCTTACAAACTATTTTCAAAACGTTTGTCTTTTCCAAAACCACATATTTTGTTTTTTGGTAGATTTGGTTTCCTTTTGTTTTTGTTTTCAATACTGGGGATTGAATCCAGGGATACTCTACCACTGAGCTACATTGCCAGACTTATTTATTTATTTATACAGGGCCTGGCTAAGTTGCTGGGACTGGTCTTGAACTTGTGTTTCTCCTGCCTTACCCTTCCAAGTAGGTGGCATTATAGTCCTGTGCCACTATACCCAGCTTCTGGTAGACTTGTTTTTGTCACTCCCTCAGTTAGACTGGCTCATATGCACTTAATCACTTTTATCATTTAAACAAACTAGGGTAAAATGACCACCCAAAGTTCACACAATAATCAACAATAGAAAATAATATTAAAATGCTGGGCTGGGATTGTGGCTCAGCAGTAGAGCGCTCACCTAGTACGTGTGCAGCCCGGGTTCCATCCTCAGCACCACGTAAAGAATAAATACATTGTGTACAACTAAAACAAATAAATAAATATTTAAAAAATGCTTAATCCATGAATATCTGATTTGTTTCATAGCCCATAGAAACTCCCTGCGTCATTTGTCTCAAATTATTTTAAATTATTTGGTAGAGTTTGTCCTTAGAAATATGCTGTCTTCCCAACATACCATTTCTTTTTGCTGGAAGGAAATATGAATTAATTTCTTTCTAGTTCTGTATATGGTCCTACTTTTGTTCATATTAAATGCATTCTATAAATCCTACAGGTTTGTTTTGGATTGCTTATAGAAATACACTGGGAAGGAAAGGAAATGATTGCTAAGCTGGATTTCAGTAATGGAGTAATCAGAGACCTTCATGGAGTTCATTTTATTCCTTATTTATGATTTATAGTTGTTTCTTTAACTGCCTGCAAGATACATGAAGGAGCATAAGCAAGAAAACTGTGGAAAATACATAAATATTTATTCAAACATATTACTCTTCAACTCATAACAATGTTCCTTTTTTATTTTATTTTTTGAAGTTTTCTTTATTGGAGCATATTTTTCAGAGCAACTCCCTCAATTATTTTCCTCCTGTTTTGTTTTGCTTTTATTAATTTTTGCAAATTACTGGAGAAGAGGCAAAAGTTTTATTCTCCAAGAAGAAATTACACTCACAGCAACTTTATCATGCCCTCAGTTGAAAAGCATGAGAGTGTGATAATAATGCTGTTACTACAGTTTCCCAAAGAGCATGGTGAGAGCAAACTAAGTACAGCCCTGCCTTCTATATCATCTGAGGCATAAAACCAGCCTTGCACAGATCTAGAATTTGTGCCACCAATCTCATAGTCTGCAAGTGTGTATGGGAGGGAGGTGTCCACTTTTCATTCCTTAACCACCTTATTAGACATATTTATATTGTGCCCAAATAGATTGAGAAATGAAAAATTCAACCAACTGAAATTACTAAATAGCTGTTCTAAATGAAGTACCCTGATTTTACCATATTAAATATTGTTTTAATGTTGATAATAAATGGAGTAAATCTGTGGGCTGATAAGTGAAATCACCCCTTGTATATGTTCTGGAGGGTGTGTTAGTGACACTGTCATCTCAGACACTTGCTGGTAGCTGTAGAATCAGAAGGCTTGGCTTTAGGTTATGGCTGTGCATTACCTAGCTGTGTGATCCTAAGTGGGTTACTTAATCTTTCTGGTGCTCAATTTCCACCTCTGTAAAATGTGAGTAGTGACAGTACCTACCCTATTTTTGTTTTGGGGATTAAATTTGCTAAGCCATTCAACCATGGAATGCTTTAAAGGGCTTAAGTACAATGCCAGGCACTTAGTACTCAGTAAAATTCATTGACATCATTAAGAAAAAAATAGAAGAAACTCTCACTAAAGATTTTACAGATCACTGACATCACATCAAAGACAATTAGGTATGTAGGCAACAGTCATGTCCAGAAGAGTGAGTCCATAGGCATTGAAGGCACAGTTTTCATGCAATGTGTTTTGGAGATGCTAGAAAACAAATCAATTTCCTTAGTAATTAAAGGAAAGATCTCCACTGATTCACTGAAATAGAGTAATGTAGCATATGACTTAGGGAAGGAAATAAAACTGACTCATGTTAGAAATGTTTCATAATCTTTGATTTTCAGTGGAAGAAAGATATTATCTGTTTTAAAGCAGACATAGCTTGGCTTAGTATAGACTCACAGCACAGACATGTTACTTGTGAGATCTTTGTGACAGAAACCACAGGTTTAGATACCACTGATTTTAACAGCAGGAATCCCAGAGGGACTGGAATTTTGTTTTTGTCCCAAATACTAAATGTATAATGCTTGAGTACTCATTGATTACCATTTGCTTTTTGGCACTGAAGAGTATATTTAATATATGCCAATCACAAAAGCACATAATATAAGAGTAAATATTTCAACAACAACAACAACAACAACAGTAACAAACAGTTCCACAGAGAATTTGTATTCCCAAATATACAAATGTCAATAGTTACTATTCTCTTTGTTTTGTAATCCAGCCTGAAACATTCTGTAATTTTTGGATAGTTGACACTGAACTAGATTTTTTTCATGACAATGTGTAATATTCAAAGATAGCAGAGAAGAATCTGTTTTCTAAGATAAAGGCACAAACATTTTTGAACATGCAGTATAATATAACTACATTATATTATACTTCTTGAAAACACTACTAGAGAATGATATCAAGTCAAAATGAATCCTATTGTTGTGTTCATCTAAAAAAACAATAAAAAGAGATGAATAGGGCAAATTATATGATAGACACTTCTCAAAAGAAGAAATACTGATAGTCATTAAGAAAGTGAAAAAAAAAAAAAAAAAAGCTCATTAACCTTCAGGGAAACACAAATCAAAGCTGAGATTCCATCTCATCCCAGTTAGAATAACTATTTAAAAAATGCTGTCAAAAATGTAAAGAAAAATAAACTCTTATACCCTGTTGGTGGGGATATAAATTAGTACAACTCCTAACAAACTCTTATACCCTGTTGGTGGGGATATAAATTAGTACAACTCCTACAGAAAACAGTATGGAATCTCCTCTCCACTGGGTGAGGTGGTGCATGTTTTTAATCCCAGCTCATTGGAGGCTGAAGCAAGAGATAGTTAGTTCAAGTCCAGCCTGCCTGAGACAACAGAGGAAGATGTCAAAATATCTTTCAAAAAAAAAAAAAAAAAGAAAGAAAGAAAGAAAGAAAAGAAAAAGGAAAAAAGGTAAAGAAAGAGAAAAATAAGAAATGACAACAATAAAAAATTAAAAATAAGACTACCGTAAGCTCTCCCATTCCTGGGTATGTCTAAAAAGAGATACCTGCATGCCCACGTTTATTGTGGCACTAGGCACAATAGTTATGATATGGCATCCATCTGTCTGTTAACAGTCTGTTAACAGATGACTGGATAAAGAAAACATAGTGTCTGCACAAAAATCAACTTTATGTGAATCAAAGACCAAGGGATTAGACCAGAAGCACTGATACTGCTAGAAGAAAACAGGGGCAACACTCCAACATTTAGGCACAGGCATCAACTTCCTTAACAACACTCCTGAAGCACAAGAAATAAAACCAAGAATCAATAATGGCATGGCATCAAATTAAAAAGGTTCAACACAGCACAGGAAACAATTAAGAGCATGAAGAAAGAAACTACAGAATAAGAGATCTTTGTTATCCAATCCTCAGATAGAGAATTAACATCCAGAATATATAAAGAACTAAAAAAAAAAAAAAAAAAAAAAAAAAAAAAAAAAAAAAAAACTTAACACCAGAGAAACAAATAACACAATTAATAAGTTGTCAGAAAGAGTAAACAAACAGACACTTCTCAAAAGAAGAAATACAAATGGCCAATAAATGCATGAAAAAATGTTGAAATTCCTAGCAACCAGGGAAACAAAAATCAAAACTACATTGAAATTTCATCTCACTCTAGTCAGAATGGCAGTTATCAAGAATACGTATAATAATATACGTTTGCAAGAATGTGGGGGGAAAGTTATACTCAAACATTATTGGTGGGACTGCAGATTAGTGCAACCACTCTGGAAAGCAGAAAAGCAGAATGGAACCACCATATGAGGCAGTTATCCCACTCCTCTCTATATATCCAAAAGATCTAAAATCAGTATTCTATAAGGATGCAGTCACATCAATGTTTATAGCACTAAAATTTACAATAGCCAAGCAATGGAACCAACCTAGGTGTCCTTCAACAAATTAAAGAATCAAGAAAATGAGCTGGGAGCGGTGGCACACGCCTGTAATCCTAGCACTTGGCAGGCTGAGGCAGGAGGACCTCGAGTTCAAAGCCAGCCTCAGCAATGGCGAGACACTAAGCAACTCAGTGAGACCCTGTCTCTAAATAAAATACAAAAAAGGGCTGAGGATGTGGCCCAGTGGTTGAGTGCCCTGAGTTCAATCCCTGATACCAAAATAAAAAAAGAAAATGTGGTGTGTATATTCAGATTGGAGTATTACTCCGCTATAAAGAAGAATGAAATTGCAGCATTTGCCAGTAAATGGATGGAACTGGAAATCATCATGCTAAGTGAAATAAACCAGAGCCAGAAATTCAAAGGTCAAATATTTTCTCGGATATGCAAACCTAGTCCAAAACATGGGTAGGGGAGAAAAGTGTGCATGGGTGTAATTCCCTCAAAATAGAAAGATCACTTAAGTAGAGGAAGGGAATTGAAGGGGAGGGAGTAAGGACAGAAAAATGGAAGAACAGTGAAATGAATCTGACCTAACTTTCCTATGTACGTATATGAATATACCACAGCATATCTCACCTTTATGTATATCAACAAGGCATTAATTTTAAAAAAAAGTCTTTAAGTAAATAGCAGAAATCTCAGTAGAGCAGAGAAAAGAGAATGGGTGGAAGGAGGAAGAGAGGGAAAGAGGAAGAACCGGGGACTGAATTAGAGCAAATTATGTCAAAATGAATCCTAATGCTATGTATCAATAAAAAGAAATAATAAAAAAGGGGAGGAGGATCTTATGAAAACAAAAGGAAAACCAATAGAGTAGAGTAAGGAGACAGGGAGTGAGGAGAGAAGGGCATGTGGAAGTACTGGGGAATAAAATCTACCGAATTAAAGTATGTCTATGGAAAAATATACCATGATTAACCATATTTATGTTCATATATATATATATATATATATATATTTTTTTTTTTTTTTTTGTACCGGGGATTGAACTCAGGGGCACTCTACCATTGGGCCACATCCCCAGCCCTTTTTTGTATTTTATTAGAGACAAGGTCTCACTGAGTTGCTAAGTGCCTCGCCATTGCTGAGGCTGGCTTTGAACCCGCGATCCTCCTGCCTCAGCCTCCCAAGTGCTGGGATTACAGGCGTGTGCCACCACGCCCAGCTGCACATATATTTATAATATACTAACTAATATATCAATAACAATAGTAGAAGGGAGACCAGTAGAGTAGACAAGCAGTGGGAGAGGAAGGAGTGGAGGGGAAGGAAAGGTGCTGAGGAATGAGCTTGATCAAGTAATGCTATGTGCATGTACAAATATGGCATAATAAATCCTACTACTATCAAAATGTCTAAAAAATATGGTCTATGGTAACAGTAGAGTATTATTCAACCATAGAGAAGAATGGAATCTTGTCATTTGCAGCAAAGTTGTTGGAACTGGAGGACATCATGTTAAGTGAAATAAACCTGACAGAAAGATGCGTATTGCTTCTTTTCTCTTATATATGAAACCTAAAAATCAAGCTGACCCAAAAGTAGAACAGTAATTACTAGGGACTTGAAGTTCTTGGGGTTTGAGAAGCATTAAAGAATGGTAGATTGACATGATCAATGCATGTTACATACATGTATGGAAATATCACAGTGAATCCCATTAATATGTATAATTAAATATGTGTTAATTTAAAATACATACTAATTACTTAATTACTTAAAATTAGATGAAGATGAATAGAAAACTACAGTTTAAATTATGGACAAGAGAATTAAAAATGTAGGACTGAAACAGAATTGTGAGACTGTGATTGAGGCTGGGATTGGAAAATTAAGGGAATTAGGATATCAAGACTAACTAATAGTCAAATATGGAGGCTATAGTTACAGAATAAAGAGCAATTGGCATACATCTTGACAATGAATAAATTATTGGAAAGTAGAAAGGGAGGGAAAAGTATGTACATGAAAGAAAAAGTGTTATTTTTTAATAACGTATAGCCATTAAGTAAAATATATACATAAAATCAATAAATCAAGTAATAGAAGTATAAAACAATTTAAAGGAAAAAAGTTAAATCCTAAGATAATGTATACATCATGTGCCAAAATTGATGGTGAAGGAGAGAGGAAAATAAGAAAGAAGAAAAATCATTCTATATAACTAACTTTATCAATGATCAGATAAAGTATCAAAGGAACTATGTAAAAATACAAAGTTTACAATTCTGATAAATATTATAGTTATTATATTAAATCATGACCAGAGGAGTAACAACTTCAATAAAATGCTTCCTTTCAATAGCAGAAAAAACTTGCAAGTCACCAGAAGAGACACCTAAACACACTTGCATACATGGACCCATTATCTACTTTCCGATCTTTATCATAACATTTGACCAATGAGGATTTTCATTTCTCCCAGCTCCATTATGAACTTAATAACATTGTGAAATACTTTTAATATTTTAACTGAATTTATATGTATATTGCAAATGTGGTTGATTCTTTTAAAAATCATTCTAAATAAAAGCATGGGCATTGATGTAAAAAAATATAGTGAAACATGGAGATCTTTCACGAATGCTATCTTTATTGTTGTAAAAGTCTTAAACAAAACAATAACATGTTAAAGTTGGGGTTATACTAAATATATAGGAGGTAAAACATTAAAAAATCTCCTAATGTGTTTAAATATATGAATACATAAAATGTGCAAAAAGTCATGAAAATCATAAATATTAATGTTGGATAAATTTCCATACCCATTCTTTATTTTATTTGTATTAATTATTACTTTAATTGCACAAATTTATCAGCTATAGTATAATAATTATATATATATATACATATATATGTATATATATATAGTATGTAATGATCAAATCAGAGTAGGTAACATTTCCATCTCCTCATATATTCTTGATAAAAATAACATAGGATACTTGATGTTTTCCTAACATGATAAAATATACCAATGTCATCATGATAAATTGCATGATACTTAATCCAAAACAATAGAGTTAAATCACGAAGTTATGAATAAGGCAATTATGTTCACTATCACTATTATTATATGCATTGTCCTAAAGCATTAGGCTAAGAAATTAGATAAGAAAAATGAAAATAGAATTGCCTTAGTTTATTTTGTGTTGCTATAACAAAATAGCTGAAACTGGGAAGTTTATAAAGAAAACAGATTTATTTAGCTTATGCATAGTTCTGGAGGTCTAAGAGCATGGCGATTACATCAGTTTCTGGTGAGGGCATTGTGGTGAGCAGCATAATATGGCGGAAAGAGTGTGTGAATGTACTAAATAGTTCATGCATAAAAGGCCAAGCATGTGGGATGGTCTCACTTTATAACAACCCATTCTTAAGGAACTAATTTAGTCTTTTGAGGTCTATTCCATTCCTGCTAGACAAGCATTAATCCCTTCCAAGGGTGGTTTCCCAGTGACCAATTGTCTCTCTTAAAATATCTACCATCCTAGTACTGTTACACTGGGAAATGAAGTCTCAACATGAATTTTGGCAGTGACAAACAACATTAGGACCATAGCAAGAGGTATACAAACCAGAAAGGAGGTAAAACCACCATTGATAACAAGTGATAGACTTTCATACCTACAATACTAAAGGAGATCCCATCACAATATAGCCACAATTAATAAAACAATTCAATAGTATGTCTCTGAATAAACTTAATGTATAAAACTTAACATTAGCATTTGAATGTATATTCAAACAATAAATTTAAAAATATAAACAAAAAATTTCACTTATGATAGCAATAAATATAATAAAGTATTTGGGCATATAATCAATAAGAAATGAACAAGTTTTATATTTTTAAAAAGTTTTGGGACTGAGGATATAGATCAGTAGTAGGTTTCTCACCAAGCATACATGAGTTCCTGGGTTCAATCACTAGCAAAACAAAGCAAAACAAATGGGACAACTACAAAAACAATAAATATATTTTAAATGTTACTGAGAAAAAGACTTCAGCAAATGAGAAAACATACCATGATTCATCATGATAAGATAAACATCAAAATCCCCCTACATTAATCCAGAAATTTCATATGATCTAAATAAAAACTGCACAATTATTTTAGGAAACATTCAATGTAATTGTAAATTTTACGTGGAAAAATAAATAAGCAATAATGATCAGCAATATTCTGAGAATGAAAAATAATTAGAAAATCTGCCTAGGCAAATTGGTAAAATGAAACATTAAGGTAAAAGGCAAAATCATTGGGGGTATTTTCTTTACATAATCTTATAACAAGAAAACATTTTCTCAATAAGACTCAGAGAAATCATAAGAGAAATGATTTACACTTACCTCAAAAAATATTTTAGAAATCATGGAAAACAACACCATAAACATGGAAAATACATAAAAGCTAAGTTGGAAGAAATATTTGCAACTCATAGACAGGAGACATTTTTCTACTATATAAAGAATGTTAGCAAATCAGTAATACAATGACCCAAAAGTTCAATAGGAAAATGGGGAAAGAGAATGCAGGTATTGTTCACAGAAAATAATATCTATTGGCTCTTAAATATGTGAATAGCTGCACAAACCCACTCAGGATAAGGGAAACTCACGTTATGACAGTATAGTGAGATACCATTTCTTAGAACGGTAAACATCAAAAAGATTGACAACACATCATGTTGATAAATGTGTCAGGCAACAATTTAAATGGTATGCTTTATACTAAGGGCAATTTAACAATATATAGCAAAGATAAAAATACACATATCCTTTGAGCTAGCAGTTCTGTTTCAAAATAATTTATCTTACAATCTCCAGCATATGTGAAATGACATATGTACAAGTTATTTATTACAGAATCACTTGTAATACCAAAAGATTAAAAATACTAAAATGTTTACTAAAAGGAGAAGAATATTATGTAGAAACACACAATAGAAGAGGGGATTGTAGGAAGTTATTCTTATGTACATGTATGGAATAATGTCCATTGAAAACTGTCTTAGTCTCTTCAGGCAGCTATAACAAAATAACCGTAAACTGAGTAACATTTATACAGAAGAAATTTATTTCCCCACAGTTCTAGAGGCTGAGAAATCCAAAAAATAAAGTGCAGGAAGATTTCACATCTGGTGAGGCCACTTCCTGGTTCATAGTGCCTTCTTCCTGTGTCCTCAATTTATGGAAAGGTACTAATCCTTAAAAAGGTACTAATCTTTGCCCTCCCAACCTAAATACCCCTCAACAGCTCAGCTCGTTCTTTTAGTACCATCTCCTTAGGGGAAGGGTAGAATTTAAGCATGTAAATTCTGGATGGACATAGACATTCAGATCATAGCATATAATAAGTGAAAAAAGAAATGAGCAAGAGAGTACATGTGGACATTTAAAGAAAATGTAAAAAATATAAAGCCATGTGTGTATTAAATATTTCTATATGCATGGCTAAAATTATTGCATAGAAATTTACTATAAGGATAAGAATTAGGTTATAGGGTTGACGTCAGGAAGAACATTTCATTTGCCATATTATACATTTTTTAA
Organism: Tamias sibiricus; assembly: GCA_025594165.1. Taxonomy (NCBI): domain Eukaryota; kingdom Metazoa; phylum Chordata; class Mammalia; order Rodentia; family Sciuridae; genus Tamias; species Tamias sibiricus. Next base: position 81,482,572 of record CM046659.1, read on the forward strand.
TGTCATTGCGTTAATAATTGTCTTTGTTTTCTGTTGCTATAAAAGTTTATCTAAGATTGGGTTATTTATAAAGAAAAGAAGTTGATTCCGGCCCATGGTTCTGGAGGTTGGGAATATCAGGTGGCTGTATCTGGTGAGGGCTTGATACTGCTTCAACTCTTGACAGAAGGCAGAAGGGAAGCATTTAAGTGTGAAAGTGGATGGGCCAAACTCCCATAAGAGTTAATCCATTCCCTGTGAGGCTGTACCTCACAGTACAAATACCTCCCACTTGGCTCACCTTCCAGTACTGTGAAAAGGCAATCAAATTTCATTATAAATTTCAGAGAGAATAAACCATAGCAGTGCTTACTATAAGTAAAATGAATTAAATTTAATTTAAAGAAAAACCAGAACTACTCACCTGTGTCACTGACGAACTCAATGGAAATGGTTCACTGGCATGGCTTGAATGCAGTGGGCTAAGGGGACAAGAGGATATGAAAAGTTAGAAAAATACAATAAAATATAATCATAGAAACAGATATATTTTTAATAACTTCATCTATGCCTACAGTCATAGATGGGGGTAATAAGGTAAGGGATTTTGATACAGGTAATAAATAAAAATGAATAATAAGATAAATAAAGATAATAGATAAAGAAAGTGAACATTCTAGTATGTTTTCATGTCATTAGGGATGATCCAATATCTAGGATGTAAATTTCTTTAGATCTGAGAAGCTATTACCAAAAATAATGACGTTGGTTTTATACAATGGATCTTTAATCTTCTTCTTCTTCTTCTTCTTCTTTTTTTTTTTCCTGAAAGGAATTATGTAAAAGTACTTGCTTTCTGTGAAAGCCACTCCTACTTGGTGGCAATAAGAACATTTTATCTGCATCTATTTCTGTAACAGAAGAGGGAGGAGGACTGCTGAGTAGATTATACAAAGCTGTGTCATTGTCATTGTGTGACAAGGCAGTCCTGGTGGGCTGGCAACATGGTGTCCTATCTCCACCTGCTGCCCTGCTAATTTCAGACTCCACCAATATCCATGGGGTTTGGTGGGTGGGGGTGAGGAATGAGGGAGTGACAGGAGACATTCTGTAGGGCTAGCCCTACCAAACAAATGAAAAATAGCTACTATGTGGAAAAAAGAGATGGAGGGAAGTTGTGAAATGTGTCTATTTCAAGATCTATAATTATGCAAAGATTTATTTTGCTCCCATTTCTACATGCATTCTGATCTTATAGCTCATCTCTAACTTATGGGGAAGCTCATCTTGCTTATTGCATCTGGCTCTCACCATCAGATTCACAATCAACCCAGGCCATGACCACCCACACCCACGTGTCTTCTCCATTCCTACCCTTTTTTATTAATTTATTTTTTATTTATAATAATTACAATTCATAGTGCACATATATAGCATCTTTTTACATACAACTGTTTGTATATAAAGTAATATATTCATACCATCCAGGTCTTCAATCATGCCCTTTTTTGATGCATAATGGCTTTCTATTTTAGGATGTGGAAATGATGCTTCCTCACCTTCTCCTTCCATGACAACATGTTGCATGCTAATGCTTTCACCAGTGGATTCTCCACATTCTTTTTCTCCAAGTCTACTTTCAGACTTCTCAAGTAATGTCATAGACAAATTGGGTAGAACTGTTGAATTTAGTTTTAGTAGATAAATAAGTAGAAATCCTAGAATATAGCATAGTGCCAGTGAATTGAGCAGAGTCAGTAAGCACTATTTAAAAGAATGAGTAATAAAATTTCAAGAGAAGCAAACTTTCGTTTAATTTGAGGCAGCTCTGCACCCAACACAGAACTAGACTCTTCTTTCAAAATAGGAAAGGCTTTCATCATGGACTACTAAGTCCCAGTTTGTTATAATAGGGGTTTCTTCATCAGATAGGCAGTTCGTCTGAAATATGCTGAAGACTTTCTCCAAATCTTAAATGTAGAATTACTGGATTCATCACCTACTTATCATTGAAGTTGAGGCCTATGTCTGTATTGCTTGTGAAGTTGACTTGCTTATAGTAAAGTGACTTACTTTTCATGGAAGATATTAGTCCTGTACCAAAATAACCTCACCCTTTTAAACAAGTCAACCTGTTTAAGAATTCAACCAATGTTTTCTGGAGGGGGCTATTGAAATAGCTGAGATAAAGAGACAGGGCTGCAGAGGCCTCCAACATAGCAAGTGCAGCCAAGACGAGGGACAACAACTCAGCTATTCAAAAGAAGGGGGAGTTATTAGTTCCAGATCTTATCCAGAGAGAGGCTCCAAGAGACTGACACTAGTGGAACAAAGAACTCTAGTAGAGAGGCTTTGCTCCAGGAGGGAGGGTTTTGCTTCAGGAGAAGACTGTTTGAAGGAAGAGGAGGCTGGCTGCTTCAAACTAAAAAAAAAAAGTTGATTGCATGGCTTTTAGCAAAATAGTGACTAAGAAAGAACTATTAGCTTGAAGCCAGCTGAGAGAAGTGGATCAAAGTAAACCTACCGCATGTCTAGGAAAAGAAATGATGTTTTTTGTCCTTAGCTTTTTCCTGCTTTGCCTTTGTTTTATATCTTGCATTTTTTCTATTATTTATGGTTGATAAATGTGCTTTAATTCTATAAGCCCATTTTGTTTGTTTTCTCTGCATCATTAATATTTAATTCTTGGAACATTCAGGGATGTCTGTTATGGAGTATATGCAATGCAAGTTGCGGTAGTTTAAAAATGAGTGGGTGTAGACCTTTCCCATATAGACCTGTAGCCTAGTGGATGGATAGACACAGTAGTGGCAGGGGGTGATTAAAAAGCAAAGGCTTTGGAATGAGACAGGGATTTACATTCTTATTCTATCACATATCATCTGTAAGGACTAAGGTAAATAAAATAAATTCTAATCTTCAGGTTCCTTATTTGTAAATTCTGAATATGTCTTATGGATTGTTGTGAAGATTAAATGAGGTTAAGCATGGATATTTTTAAAGCAAAAGAAAATGTCCAGCAGACAATACATTCTTCACTAAGGTGTTAGCCACTATGACTATTTCTACCATCACTAATATCACAATTACTCTGAAAAAATGCTACTGTGTCATTTGTATATATTAAACTAATATCTTTGGGGATAAGATCAGAGAAAAGTACCAGGAGAAATATTTCTAACTCAGGTCTTGAAGAATTTATGGGATAGAAGAAAAAGGCATTCCCAGCAGAAAACATGAAAAAAAAAAATATTTGGGAGATTTCATTTGCAAAACTTAAAACTAGAAGGTAGGCTTGGAAATTTCCACATCTCAGACTTAAAAGGTTTAAGCCAAATAGATATCTCCTTTCCCTCTGAATCTGTATTCTGATCTCTGCCCTAGGAGTTGGCCTGCAGGGAATGTATCCAGGCCAACTCCTAGGGCAGGTTCTCCTGTGTTCTTGCTTCCAGTTGGGGCCAGCCATTGGAAAGTCCCAGGATATATCAGAGGGATAGGAAAGAGAAATAAAGACATTTATTTCTCTGGTCCCTTCCCCCTATAAAGAAATAATTACAGGTTGACTCTGTCCATGTACCAATAGCCACTACTCCTGCCATATCACCTGTTCTATCTCTGAGTCTCCTTCTTTCAAGATTCTAGTAAACACTCCCTTACCTTCTTGCTTTGGGCCTAAGGTTGACAACAATAATTCCCCATGTCAAGTACTTCACTGTAATTCTGAGGTTTTTGTGTTTGTTTGTTTTAACTCTCTCAGAGTTTTCCCAGTCTTAATACACTCTCTAAGAGTTCATTGATAGAGGTATTGATTGTTATATTAAGACTTTATTCAAGCTGGGTACATGACACATAACTGTAATCCCAGTGATTTGGGAGGCTGAGGCAGGAGGATCGCATGTCCAAGGTCAACCTAAGAAAGCAAGAACCTAAGAAATTAAGCAGAACCCTGTTTCAATATAAAAAATAAAAAGGGAAGAGGAAGTGGCTCAGTGGTAGAATATTCCTGGGTTCAATCCCCAATACCAAAAGGAAAAAGACTTTACTAATTTGTTCATTTATTCTATCATAGAACAAGCATATGTTGAGTAATTATTAGTATGCTACTAAACATGGTTTCTTGTCTCATGGAATTCACAGTCTAGTGTGAGATATATACAAGTAAAAAACAATGACAATATAGTACAGTAGAGGTTAAAATTCTTTACTTTGCTATGTAGTCTTACAGAGAAAACCTGAACATTATTATGCTGTGGGAAAAAAGTAATTGAGCATAACAGAGAGGAGGATATAGAAATTTTGTATATAACAAGGTGGTGCTACACTTTGGCAATGAAAAAGGATAACAGAGAGTGAAACATAGTGATTTTAGATATACACATTTTATCTAAAAGAGCAGTCACAGAAGCCCTGGGATCCATTACATCATGGCCTGAACTGATTTGCATGCGGTTATTGTTTTAGGTGGATTTGACCTCATTGGGTGGTGTCAGTTTTTTTTTTTTTTTTTTTAATATTTATTTATTTGTTTTTTACGTGTACACAATGCCTTTGTTTTTACGTGGTGCTGAGGATCGAACCCCGGCCACGCACGTGCTAGGCGAGCGCTCTACCGCTGAACCTCAACCCCAGCCCTGGTGTCAGTTTTGATCCTTAATCATTTGCGAGGATCTGGGTGACAATATATAATTGCAAAGTATAATCTAAAGTCGTCTTGTTCTCAGATTTATGTTATATATTTCAGAAACAACACAGTATTTTGATTTCCTACTCTTATGCCATATTTCTCTCTTAAATGTTTCAAATTAATGGTTAAGATCTCTGTGAGTGAGGATTCCTCAGAGTAACAGAACCACTAGAATGTAGAAGTAGAGAGAAACTTATTTCCAGGAATTGGCTCTTGGGGTCTCAAACTCATAGTGCAGACGGGCAGGCCAGAGAGCCAGGGAAGGAACCTGACGTGAAATGCTGTCTTGAAGACATGTTGGAGAGAGAGCTCCTTCTTCATCTGGGGAGCTTAGTGTTTTATCTTAAGGCTTTGATTTATGGGATGAGGCACATCATATTATGGAGGATAATCTGCTTTATTAAAAACGTACTGATTTGAGCAGGGTTTGGTGGTGCATGCCTGTAATCTCAGTGGCTCTGGAGGCTGAGGCAGAAGGATTGCAAATTAGTTCAAAACCAGCCTCAGCAATTTAGTGAGGCCCTAAGCAACTTAGTGAGATCCTGTCTCAAAATAAAACATAAAAAAGGCTCAGTAGTTAAGTGCCCCTGTGTTCAATCCCTGATACCAAGAAAAAAACATTTTAAAATTAAAGATGTGACTGTTAATTACATTTAAAAAAAATAATCCTCGTAGCAACATACAGATTGGTGTTTGACCAAAGAACTACCTATAGTTGCAGTGCCCAAGGCCTCCACATTTCCACCTACTCCATTGCACACCTTTAGCATTCCAATCCCATCAGCAACCCAAAACATCACTTTCTCAAAGGGTGAGAAGGATCTCCTTTATTAAAAGTCCAGTGACTTTTTAACTACCTTGGGCCTTTTGGTGATTTCTAACTACTTATTAACCTGTTGATTTCTAGAAAATGCCAGATTTTGTTTTTTCCTCTATGTCTGACCAGCTGCAAGCATGCCCCAAGGCTTAGTTCTTTCTTAGTTTTGGTTTTTCCTCTTCTAATTCTCATTCTTAAAAAACACATTTAGTATACTGGTTTCAACTGTCAGATTTGTGCCTGTCAGTTGGAAATTTTTTATGTCTTGACCTCTCATCTAGGAGATGTCTTTGTGTTATTACACTTCTTTGTCCATTGCTGACAAAATTTTGTCAGTTGCATGGCTTTTTATAGTCTCCTCTATCTTGAAATTTGGTATAAGATTATTCTAACTTAAACAGCATTGATTATATCTCTCTATCTCTTCTGATGAAAATTTACAATCATTATTAATTGAGTCTAAGTCATTTTACCTATTTCTCAACGTCTTTCATAATTTTTTCAAGGGTCTGATTTTTTATTCTTTTACTTTACAACCTGCTATAATTTGGAAAATCTATTCACTGTCATCAAATCATTTTATCCAGTTCCGATTAGGTGATCATTTTATGCTGGATGTTGGGTGCTATGGTTTAAATGTCCCTTCCAAATTTCATGCAGTAATTTAATTGCTCTGCAGCAAATCAGCCCTCACCAAATACAACAGCAGGATCTTTGCCTTCCTAGATTTTACAACCAGAAGTCAAAGAAACTATTATTAATGATTTCCCAGTCTGTGGTAAATGGTTATAGCAGCAGGAAAAAAGAGAAAAAAAAAAAAAAAAAAAACATAAGACCACTGGGAATACACAAATGAATGGAAGGTGGTGCCTGTCCCTTGGGTTCTGACAGGAGCAGACCAGTGCAGGCGTGCAGGAGGCATGCGTTGAGCTTATCTGCCCACAACTCATGCTAATGCAATTTAGCCCGTGACTAAGTATTTTAGTAGTTGTATAAACCAGGTTTAGGTGGCAGGTGACTCTTCTGACGGGGCAGTAAGGTATAACATGAAAGTCAACAGACATTAGGGATCAGTGTGTGGCCCTCTAAATAAACCTTAGCTTCTCTCCCTCTCTCCCCCACAATCTCAGTTATCACTAGCCCTGTGTTATTTTAATAGGTTTTAAAGAGAGTCAGCTTTGCAACAGCTCTATAGGGATTAGGCTGAACTGCAGGGGTGACAGTTTATGAATGGCTATTCAAAATTGTGTGATTCCAAATACACAATGACACTCAAGTCAGAGAAAGCCCAGCACTTTCTCATCTGTCTCAGTGAGGATTCCCTCATTCAGAACACTTTACTTCTCCTGCCAAGCATTTAAATTTGACCTGTCCTTCAAGCCCCAGCTCTATGCCTATGACTTCCATGATATCTTTTTGTTTGTTTGTTGCCTGATTAGTCTGTCTGCCATTGATCTTTTCCTGGAATGGTACATTTTATTTCATATTCAATGATTTTTAATGTTATCATTTGTAGTTTTATATGTGTTAGTTTTATTTGTTCTGTCTATGTGCTAAATATTCTTTAAGACAAAGAGTATGTTTTTAATTTATTCTTATTTTAAAGCGGATTTAAAATAATTTATTACAAATCTATTTGAAAATAACCATTTTTTACATACTGACATGAATTATTCCGAAAATTTTGCATATTTTTTAAAAAGTGAAATGAGTGACAATGTTTTATACTTTTGCATAACTCTTTTTTCTCTTTTTTTAAAATTATTTATTTATTCTAATCTGTTATACATGATTGCAGAGTGCAATTCATTTCATATTACATATAAAGAACACAGTTTTTCAAGTCATTGGTTTTACATAAAGTATTTTCATACCATTTGTGTCTTTAAATATGTATTTAGCGTATTGATATCTAACTCATTCTTCCATTATTCCTATCCCCTTACTCTCTCCTCTCCCCTTCCCTCCCCTTTGTTCTATTTAATATTCCTTCATATTCCTTCATTCCTTTTTTTTTTTTTTTTTTTGGCACCAGGGATTGAACTCAGGGGCACTTGACCACTGGGCCACATCCCCAGCCCTTTTTTGTATTTTATTTAGAGACAGGGTCTCACTGAGTTGCTAAGTGCCTCGCCATTGCTGAGGCTGGCTTTGAACTTGCGATCCTCCTGCCTCAGCCTCCCAAAGTGCTGGGATTACAGGTGTGCACCACTGTGCCCTGCTCCTTCATTCCTCTTATCCCCCGTCCCTTGCCATTATAATTCAGTATCATCATAGCAAAGGAACCATTCGACCTTTGGTTTTTTGGTTTTGGCTAACTTCACTTAGCATTATTTTCTCTAACTCCATCCATTTACTTGAGAATACCATGATTTTATTCTCATTTAGTGCTGAGTAATGTACCATTGTATATATATACCAAATTTTCCCTATCCATTCATCTATTGATGGGCATCGGGTTGTTTCCACAATCTAGCTATTGTGAAATGTGCTGCTATAAACATTGATGTGGCTGTGTCCCTGTAGTAAGCTGTTTTTAAGTCCTTTGGGTATAGACCGAGGAGTGGGATAGCTGGGTCAAATGGTGGTTTCATTCCAGGTTTTCCTAGGAATCTCCACACTGCTTTCCAAATTGGCTGCACCAATTTGCAGTCCCACCAGCAATGTATGAATGTGCCCTTTTCCCCACAACCTCGCCAGCATTTATTGTTGTTTGTGTTTTTGATAGCTGCATTCTGACTGGCTGAGATGAAATCTTAGAGTAGTTTTGATTTTCATTTCTCTAATTGCTAGGGATGTTGAACATTTTTTCATATATTTGTTGATTGATTGTATATCATCTCTGAGAAGTGTCTGTGCAGTTCCTTAGCCCATTTATTGATTTTTTTTTTTTTTTTTTTTTTTTTGGTGTAAAGGTTTTTGAGAGTTTTATATATCCTTGAAATTAATATTCTTTCTGAAGCGCTTGTGGTAAAAATTTACTCCCATTCTGTATGTTCTAGTATCACCTCACTGATTGTTTCTTTTGTGAAGAAGAAGCTTTTTAGTTTGAATCCATCCCATTTATTAATACTTGGTTTTAATTCTTGTGCTATAGGGGTTCTATTGAGGAAGTTGGGGACTAATCCAACATGTTGGAGATTTGGGCCTACTTTTTCTTCTATTAGGTATTATTCCTAGGCCCTTGATCCACTTTGAGTTGAGTTTTGTGCATGGAGAGAGATAGAGATTTAATTTCATTTTATTACATAAGGATTTCCAGTTTTCCCAACACTGTTTGTTGAAGAGGCTGTCTTTTCTCCAATGTATGTTTTTGGCACATTTGTCTAATATAAGATAACTGTAAAAGTGTGGGTTGGTCTCTGTGTATTCTATTCTGTAGCATTGGTCTACTGGTCTATTTTGGTGCCAATACCATGCTGTTTTAGTTACTATTGCTTTGTAATACAATTTAAGGTCTATAATAGTAATGCCGCCAGCTTCAATTTTCTTGCTAAGAATTGCTTTGGCTATTCTGGGTCTCTTATTTTTCCAGATGAATTTCATGATTTCTTTCTCTATTTCTATGAGGAATGATATTGGGATTTTGATTGGGATTGCATTGAAATTGTATAGTGCTTTTGGTAGAATTGTCATTTTGACAATATTGGTTCTACCTATCCATGAACAAGGTAGATCTTTCCATCTTCTAAGATCTTCTTTAATTTCTTTCTTTAGTGTGCTGTAGTTTTCATTGTACAGGTATTTCACTTGTTTTATTAAGTTGATTCCCAAGTATTTTATTTTTGGGGGGTTTATAGTAAATGGGGTGGATTTCCTAGTTTCTCTTTCTGAGGATTTGTCACTGATGTACAGAAATGCCATTGATTTATGGGTATTGATTTTATCATTTTGCTAAATTCACTTATTAGATTTAGAAGATTTCTGGTGGAATTTTTTTGATCTTCTATGTATAGAATCATATCCTCTGCAAATGGGGATAATTTGATTTCTTCTTTTCCTATCCCTATCCCTTTTATTTCTTTCGTCTGTCTAATTGCACTTGCTAGGGTTTCAAGAACTATGTTAAATAGTGGCAAAACAGGGTATCCCTGTCTTATTCCAGTTTTTAGAGGGAATACTTTCAGCTTTTCTCCATTTAGGATGATGTTGGCCTGGGGCTTAACACAGATGGCCTTTATGATGTTGAGGTATGTTTCTGTTATCCCTATTTTTTTCTAGCATTTTGAACATGAAGGGGTGTTGTATCTTGTCAAATGCTTTCTCTGCGTCAATTGAGATGATCATATGATTTTTATCTTTAAGTCTGTTGATGTGGTGAATTACATTTATGGATTTCCTTATGTTGAACCAACCTTGCATTCCACTTGATTGTGATGTACTATTTTTTTGATATGTTTTTGTATTTGATTTGCCAGAATTTTACTGAGAATTTTTGCATCTATATTCATTAAAGATATTGGTCTGAAGTTTTCTTTCTTTGATTTGTCTCTGCCTGGTTTTGGAATCAGGGTGATATTGGCCTCATAGAATGAGTCTGGAAGGGTTCCCTCTTTTTCTATTTCATGGAATAGTTTGAGAAGTATTGGTGTTAGTTCTTCTTTAAAGGTCTTGTAGAACTCTGTTGTGTATCCATCTGGACCTGGGTTTTTCTTGTTGGTAGGTTTTTGATGGCATCCTCTACTTCTTTGCTTGAAATTGATCTATTTAAATTGTGTATGTCTTTTTTTTTTTTTTTTTTTTTTGGTACTGGGGATTAAACTATTGAACTAAGGGGAACTTGACCACTGGGCACTAGGCCACATCTCCAGTCCTATTTTGTATTTTATTAGAGACAGGGTCTCACTGAGTTGCTAAGTGCCTCACCATTGCTGAGGCTGGCTTTGAACTCACAATCCTCCTGCCTCAGCCTCCCAAGTACAGGGATTACAGGCGCGTGCCATGGCGCCCGGCTTATGTATGTCATCTTGATTTAGTTTGGGCATATTGTATGTTTCTAGAAATTTGTTGATGCCTTCATTATTTTCTATTTTATTGGAGTATAGATTTTCAAAATAATTTCTAATTATATTCTGTATTTCTATAGTGTCCATCATGATGTTTCCTTTTTATCACATATATTGGTAATTTGAGTTTTTTCTCTCCTTTTCTTAGTTAGCATAGCTAATAGTTTATCAATTTTATTTATTTTTTCAAAGAACCAACTTTTGGTTCTGTCGATTTTTTCAGTTGTGTTTTTTGTTTCAATTTCATTGATTTTGGCTCTGATTTTAAATATTTCCTGTCTTCTACTGCTTTGGGGATTAATTTGTTCTTCTTTTTCTAGGGCTTTGAGGTGTAATGTTAATTCATTTATTTGTTGACCTTTTCTTCTTTGAAGGAGTGAAGTCCATGAAATGAATTTTCCTCCTAGTACTGCCTTCATAGTGTCCCAGATATTTCGATATGTTGTATTGGTGTTCTCATTTACCACTAAGAATTTTTAAAATCTCCTTCTTGATGTCTTCTGCAACCCATTGTTCATTCGGTAGCATATTATTTAGTCTCCAGGTGTTGGAGTAGGTTTCGTTTCTTATTTTATCATTGATTTCTAATTTCATTCCATTATGATCAAACAGGATGCAGGGTAGTATCTCTACATTTTTGTATTTGCTTAGAGTTGCTTTTATGGCATAATATGTGGTCTATTTTAGAGAATGATCCCTGTGCTGCTGAGAAAAAAAAAAAAAAATGTAGTGACTCATTGATGGATAATATACCCTCTCTCTATATATCAGTTAAATCTAATCTATTGATTATATTTTTGAGTTCTACAGTTTCTTTGTTTAGCTTTTGTTTGGAAGGTCTATCCAGTGATGAAAGAAGTGTGTTAAAGTCACCTAGATTTATTGTGTTGTAGTCTATTTGTCTCTTGAACTTGAGAAAAGTTTGTTTGATAAACATGGATGCTCCATTATTTGTGGCATATATATTTATTACAGTTATTTCTTTTTGCTGTATGATTCTTTTAAGTAGTATGAAATGTCCCTCCTTATCTCGTTTGATTACCTTTGGCTTGAAGTCTACTTTGTTTGATATGAGGATGGAAACCCCTGCTTGCTTACGTAGTCCGTGTGAGTGGTATATTTTGTCCCATCCTTTCACCTTCAGTCTGTGGGCATCTTTTCCTATGAGATGTGTCTCTTGAAGGCAGCATATTGTTGGGTCTTTTTTTTTTTTTTTTTTTTTTTTTAATCCAGCATGTCAGCCTATGTCTTTTAATTAGTGAGTTTAGGCCATTAACATTCAGGGTTATTATTGACATATGATTTGTATTACCAGTCATTTTTAATTTAATTTAATTTTATTTTATTTTTGGTATTTAGCTTGACTTGATTTCTCCTATGGTTAGTTTTCCTTTATTGTAGTTCTTACCTTTGCAGGTTTTCATTGTTGTTTTTCAGTTCCTCCTCGTGGAATATTTTGCCAAGAATGCCAGCTTTCTTGTTGCGAATTCTCTTAGCTTTTGTTTATCATGGAAGGTTTTTTATTTTATCATCAAATCTAAAGCTTAATTTTGCTGGATATAAGATTCTTGGTTGGCAACCCTTATCTTTTAGAGCCTGGTATATATTGATTGTTCCAGGCTCTCCTTGCTTTGAGGGTCTGGGTTGAAAAATCTGCTGAGATGTGAGTTGGTTTTCCTTTATAGGTTATCTGATTTTTCTCTCTACGGCCTTTAAAATTCTGTCCTTATTTTGTGTGCTAGGCATTTTCATTATAATATGCCTTGGTGTAGATCTGTTGTAATTTTGTACATTTGGTGTCCTGTATGCTTCTTGTATTTGGTTTTCAAATTTATTCCTCTTGTTTGGGAAATTTTCTGATATTATTTCATTAAAGAGATTTTGCATTCCTTTGGATTGATTCTCTGCACCTTCCTCAATTCCAATAAATCTTATATTTGATCTTTTGATGGTATCCCATAAGTTTTGGATATTTTGTTGATGGTTTCTTACCATCTTCACTGTGTGGTCAGCTTTATTTTCAATATTATATATTTTGTCCTCATTGTCTGAGGTCCTATCTTCCAAGTAATCCAATCTGTTGGTGATAGTATCTATTGAGTTTTTTAAATTGCCTATTGTTTCTTTCATTTCAAGTATTTGTTTGGTTTTTTCTCTCTTTCTTGAAGTAATCTTTTGCTACTGTATTTGTTCTGTTATCTCTTTGTTGGTGTAATGGATGGTTGCCTGTATTTGATCTCTTATCTCTTTGTTGGAGAGTTCAATTTTTGCCTGTATCTGCTCATTTAGGTCATTTTTAAAAATCCCTAATCATTTTAATTATGTATATTTGGAACTCCTTTTCTGACATTTCACCTACTGTGCTTTCTATGGATTCTATTGTTGTAGTATCTTGGTTTGTTTGGGGCATATGCCTCCCTTGTTTTTTCATGATATCTGTGTGTTTTCCTTTCTTGCAGTGTAAGTCTGAGGTATTATTGTTTCTGTCCTATTGTCTTATATGATCCTTACAGGTTGCCTGATGCCTCACTTTTAAGGAAAAGATCAATATTACAGCATTCAAAGTACCCAACGTAATCCCATATATCAGTTCGTTTCTTTTCTTATATTTACAATTTTGACACTTTAAACATAAATGATGAGAACAATTATCTTCTACCATTTGGTCAGTATTTTTGTGTGATGGTTCACAGTATCTAATTGTAGAAGGGGGGGTTTAGGGGTTGGCTAAAACGTTTGTGAGGCGGGATGTGAGAAGATAGAGGTATTAGATTATTTGACTAGTGAGAGGGTAATCGTGGGAATTAGGGTGTTAATAGGAGAAACAAAAGATAGGTATCCCCATGTAATACTCCCTGATCCTGGGCCTGAGGCCTGTTCCCTGACCTTCAGGCAGGTGTAATGACTACCTGTGGCTCCAGAGTGGGTGGGCAGAGCTGGAATGAATGCAGGCAGGTGGGGCTTCTCCTCCCCCCCCCACCCCAGCTGTCCCCATTAGGAAAGGCAACTCTGACCTGGAAAGCTTGCAGGCGGGGGCCTAGCTAGAATTCATGCAGGCAGGCTGAAATGGAACTCATGCCTGCAGGCCAGGCTGGAAATTCACACTGGCAGGCCACCAGCAGCTAAGGGAGATATTCTTATTTGCATTTTCACAAGAGGGAGCAGAGGCTTTTGGAGATTAAGGTATTTGGCCAGGGTTGTCATAACTGGTGATCCAATCTTTGAACCTAGATCTGTTTAAATTCAAAGCCCATGTATTCCCAAATCTTCTATGCTGCCTCTTTCTTACACACACTCCCTCCTAGAACTTGTTCTCAGTTAAAGAAAGCATACTGACTTTCTCAGGGCAGTCTATGTCCAGTGCTGGTCCATAAAGGAGTATAGAGGGCTAGTCCCTTGACACGTTTTGGGATGATCTTGAGCAGCATTCAGGTTTTAGAGATTTTGACACTATTATTAAGGCCAGGACTACATTACAGTTCAAGTCTTCCTTCTAACTAGTCCTGCTTCTTTACTATGACATGGCCCTGTGTTTCTCTGGAGAGTTCCCCTTCATAAACTTCATCTATGCAAATCTCTGGTCCAGAGTCTGCTTCCTAAAGAATTGACCTGCAACCCATATGGTGTTGGAAGTGCAATAGTTAACAGAAGAATGGCACGTTTCTTGGTGTGACTCATGAAGTTTACTATCATTTCTTCAGAGAAATTTCTGATATCTATCATGAGTGCTAAAGTTTGTGGTAAAATGTTAATACTACTATTTTTTCCCTCCTTCTTTACTTCCAATTATAAGCAAAATAAATTCTTACCAAAAGCAGGATAGTACTAATGTTGTCACCTCCCTTCAAGGAATATAAATTGTGTAACTGTTGCACATGACAGTATTTGTGAGCACATTTTCTCAGAAAATGAAAATGGGATTCTAGTTCAAATCTTTTGACACTATCCAGAACACAAGAGTGGAATGACTGACTCATTGCAGTTACAAGATAAACTTACATTGGTCCTTTTCCAAGTTTGATGATGTTTCATTAAAACCAGATTTTTTGGTTTATTATTTTTTGTTATATTTTGACATGATTAAATTTTAACTTTTGCCCTCCACATGCAAATGATGACAATGGTCTCTATATCATTGGTTTGATTTCAGATTTTTCAAAGCTTTTTCATGTTGGAGTATCACGTGAAGGCTCAACCTAACAGAATACTCTCCTGGAAATTAGAACACTGCTGTGTGTGAATATGCAGTTACTGTTGGACCATGATTGTAATAATAACAAACATAGGAAAGTTGATTTCTGATTTTCAGCCACTATACAGAGCATAGTCTAGTAATAGAGGCTCACCGGTGACTATTAAGACACCAGCATTGAAAAACAAGGATGAAACAGAAACGCGAACTAAGAAAAAAACATCCTGAATCCCTTAGGGACCAGTGTAACTCTTCTTGATGTACTCTTTATCTTGGGAAAATATAGGACAAGAAAACAGATGGAATGCTTAGCACAGTGGCACATTCCTGTAATCCTCGTGGCTTGGGAGACTGAGGCAGGAGGATGACAAGTTCAAAGCCAGCCTTAGCAAATTAGCGAGAAATGTAACTAAATAAAATATTAAAAAAAGTTCTGGGGATGTTACTCAATGGTTAAGCACCTCTGGGTTCAAACCCTCATTCCAAAAAAAAAAAAAAAAAAGGAAGAAAAGGAAGTAATTAGGAAGTCAAAAATAACCTTCCATCTGTAGGAAGCCAGGTTTTGGACAAACAACTGAAATACAGTGAAGATGGATACCTACAAGGGTGAGAGAGCTAACCTAATGTATGTATTTCTATAATTCTTAACTCTTTATTGTAGTCTCTATGTGGTTAAGTGGAACTGAATAAACCAATAAAAGATTTACTTCTAATGGATCTTTTCTATTTAATCCTGGAGCTCCTGACATTTTCTA
Source organism: Tamias sibiricus (assembly GCA_025594165.1). NCBI lineage: Eukaryota > Metazoa > Chordata > Mammalia > Rodentia > Sciuridae > Tamias > Tamias sibiricus. The sequence goes on from CM046659.1 coordinate 81,498,005, forward strand.
GCTGGTAATGTGATGATCCCAGGGCTTCAGGTTTCACTTTGCTGAGTCCCCTGGGATTTGTTTTCTGCCTTTTTCTCATCCTCTCCCCTGCTTGCAGCCATCCTACAGTAAGAGCTCCCAGCCATAAGGCATCCCTTCCCCGTCACCAGCTCCACACAGCCAAACTGAAATCTATAACAGTCCCATCTCATGCAGCATAATTGGTGATCAGATTCAGGAGCAGTGAGGGGAAGATGATAGCGGGGCCATTGTACATGATGATCTGCCAGACAACTTGGAACAAAGGGTACCTGTCTAGGCTAGCCTTTGCTAGAGGTGCACAAAGCTCTAAAACTTTCAGTGCCTTGTTCAGAAGCCAGAAAAGAGCCACCACAAGCCCTGGGAAGCAGACAGGAGTGACAAGCATTAATAGTGCCATTATCTCAAGATAATGCTAAGTTGATAAAATATTTGGCCATGGCCTAGGCTTTTATTTCCCATGGAAATATGGGTTTCAAATACCACAATCTATCACAGAATCTCAAGGGGACTGCACATTTTATAATGTATTAAATTCATGTAAACTGCCACTATGAAGACAGGAAATCTAATTTAGGGGAAAATATTCCAGCATAATAAGGAGGTTAAACTGAGGTGGCCACATTAGGGACACACTGGCTTTCTGGCTGACTATTTTCTTAATCAAAGAACATGTCAGTGGGAAGGCCACCAAAAAAATGATATGGGATTCAGAGCTGTCAGTTATTAGATGCACACAACAGGTAAATTAATATTTGGTGATAGGCTTCTGGTGCTTGGATCCTGACAGCCTGTGCAGTGCCACTCTGGCACTACAAATGAGGGGAGATCAGATTCTTTGTCATAATCAACCAAATATCACTATTCTCCTGCTGTCACTAGGCAGTTTAGGAATCTACACTAACTCTTTCAGGCCATCAACACCCTCTTTAAAAATTTCTCTTTTTTTTCCCCCTAGAAATTAACCAGTCTATAGGAGAATTGTTAGAAAGATCTACGAGCTATAGTTTCTGCATTACATACCCAGGGCTCTGAACAGGAAGAGACCACATACCTGTGGATCACAACCCTCTCCCTCCTTTATACCTGCTAGAAAAGAAAGAATTTGCACCAGATCACACTTCTCGCCAAGCAGTGGTGTGGAAAGCAGAAGCCATTTCTATGCTGTTAAATGTGATTTACTAAAAAATAATAAAAATTTTGTGGAATACTTTGATATACACTCTACTTTGAACATAACCAAACTCTGTGAGAGAGATGGTGACACATTTATAAATGAAAAAAAAAAAAAAAAAAAAAAAAAGGCTCACAGACAAAGCAACTCTCTTAATGTGACGCAAAGTTGACACTGTCATCCAGTTCCACTGATCCAGGCTTTGTGGTCTTCTTCCCACAATGTGACATTAAGACCAAGATTATTTGCTGATATAAAATTTCCCGTAGATTAATTAGGGATCTCCCTTATTAATTTGTTCCTTTTCAAATTTAAAAAGTGTGAATATGTCTGAACTCTTGTTTCACAAATATCTTAGAGTTACTAAACTCAAATTTAAATGCTGATTTAAGTAAATTCTAAAACTCTCCTTCTTCTCCCTTCCTCCTCCTCTGCCTCTTCTCCTGTCTCCCTGTTCATTATTCCTTTTAGACTAAGAGAATAATACATCCTAAATATTCACCCCTCTATTTCATGCCTACTTCTTCACTATGTCTTTTAAAATGTATATACATCTTCATTCTTTATTTGCATATCATTTAAAGTTTGCTAACTTCTAAAGGTTATTGAATCTCACAGACTATTGCTTATACAATCATTGTTCAGGTCAAATGCAAATGTGGTTATTAGTTTTGCAATCACTCAGAAAAAGTAAAAATGGAAAATTACCATTTTTATTTTTCAATATAAATGAGTGGCATCTCTTGCCATAGCTGTAGGAAGCCCTGCAGTGCACACCATCAGATTACACCACAGAGAGGCTACAACACTCATATTAAGGTCTCATTCACTGAATGCTATCAGTCATCAGTTACGAAGGGACAATTTCCCACAAGGGCCTGTGCAGAAAATGAACCCTTTCCGATTCAGAAGCTCTAGCATAAAGTATATTACCATCAAGGCCACTAATGATAAGATTTAATGGATACATAAAAACATTTGCTTAGATAAAAGCCACTGTAATTGTTTTTAGACAATTCAAGTGGATTCAAGCCTGGTGGTCTTTTCTTTGCTTTATTTTTAAAGTGATAATCTCTGAAACAGTAAGGAGCTATTTTATGAAGACAGCACTGTCATGATCTTATTCTGAGCAAAGTGGGGATGTTTGAAAGAGTACAGCCAGCTGAGAGCTTTACTGGTAAGACAGAGAAAAAGAAATTTCTGATCTCTTCCAATTTAAACTTTCAGGTGTGTTACCCCCCACTCCCTCTACCTTAGTTTCAAGTTCTAGAAGATTAACCAAAGCTCAGGCAGGTAGCTATAACACTGATGGAGTTTCCTGGGTGGTTGCTATTCCTAGGGTCCCTGAGGAAGTGTCTAGCTGTGGCAGCAACAAAAACATTCTTAAGACACAGGGGTGTTTGTTTGATTCTCAGCAGGTGGAACAGTGGGGGCTACCATAAGAAGTTTAAAGACTATTCTTAAGGTTGATAAGTTTGAATAAACATTAGGTAATGTTTGAGCAGCTTAGAAACAAAATCAGATTGAAAGATCATCTATTAAAAAGGCTGCCACTGAAGTCACCAACCTGATTGACTCTAGTGAGTTTCACAAAGTGGACTTAAGGTGCCTGCTCAGCTCAAGGCAACACACATGAACACACACATACACACATGATAATAAGTTCATAATTACTTATATTATCATGTGATGTGGGAATGTCCTCACGTAATTGCAACATGAAACATAGCACCCATAGCTCTCTCTTTGTGCAGCAATCTCACTGTTAGAGGTATGCGTAGTATTAAAGATGCACATTTAGTATTAAAGATTTAGTATTAAAGATGCACATTCCTGTTTGACATGGCCCTTAAACTGCATGCAGATTATTTCATCTGATGCCCAGTCAAGGATATAGCAATGTATTGTTTTAATGAAAAAACAACTGCTTGAGTTGGACTCACTGAGAATTTCATACTAACTTTCTGTGGATGATTAAAGAGATTTTCAAAGGTAATTTTTACTTTGGAACCCAAATTCCATCTAGTATATTACTCCCCTCTGATGATACTCCTCTCTACCTTCTCAACTACGGTGTTCAGAAACTGCTCTTTAAAGCAGGTACAAATAGATGACATTAAAAAATACTTACTTCACAGGCCATATCAGACTAGGTGATTTTCTGTTCACATTCCACCCAAACAAAACAACATTTCCAAAATTTGTTGTGGTTTGAATAGAAGTGTCTCCCTCAAACTTATGTGAGACAAAGCAAGAAAGTTCAGAGGTGAAGTGATTAGATTATGAGAACTGTAAACTAGTTGGTGGATTAATTCACTTAAATGGATTAACTGGGTGGTAACTGTGGTCAGATAGGATGTGTTTGGAGGAAGTAGGTCACTGGGGGCATGTTTTGGGGGGACTATATTTTGTCCCTGGCATCTCTCTCACTCTCTCTGTTTCTCTTTCTCTCTCTGCTTCCTGACTGTCACTAGCTGAACAGCTTTCCTCTTCAGTGCCCTTCTGCCATGATGTTCTGCCTCACCTTGGGCCCAGAGCTATGGAGTTGGTTGATGATGGTCTAAACTTCTGAAACTGTGAACCTAAAAAAGCTTTTCTTCCTCTCAGTTGTTCTTATTGAGTATATTGTCATAGCAAGGCAAAGCTGACTAAAACAATTTTTGTACTTCAAATTCTCCTGGATTGATATCGATAGAGCATTAAATTTTCATGTTTCATGACTGTTAGAAGGAGAGTCATGAACCAAAGAGAGAATCCCATGTGCATCTCACAAGTCTTTCTGCCTGGTATTATAAAGTAAGTAGAAACAAGCAATACAGGATCCTCTGGATGGTGAGCTGTTTCCCTATTTATAAGATTCTAGCACTGGTACCTTCAAGTGTGTTAATCATGAGTCCCTACAGGTTCAGAAAGCTATATGATTCCATGTAAATATTGAAATGATTCATTGGAATGTCTTAATGTATACTGTACAATGAACACTTTTAAGTATTTCAATGTTAAGCATAATCATACATAATGAACTACAAAAGATACACTTGTTTTTATATGATTCTTCACTAAAAAATTGGCAAAGATCTTTAGGTTTGGTCCAAGAGAATGATCTCAATGGGCATTCAGTCTGGATGCCTCTTGTTTTTGCAACATCCAGGTTCTGCTCATCTTCTACCTATCTCAGCAGTGTTCTGTATGCCATACATGTCTGTGCTTGGGCATCACTCTGCTTGTTAAGACCTTTATTGCTATTTACACATGTTTTACATCCATTTGCAGTCACTTAAACTTTACTTTATGTATGAAGCATTTATTAATTGTTTTTTGGGGAAAAAAAAGCTTTGTTTCTTCTTAAAAAACTCAAGAACTTAGTTCATTCCAACAAACCTAGAAGTGGCCTGACTGCTTGCATGGCCCTCTTCCTTTTTCTCTCTCTCCGATGAAACTTTTATGATGTTCTGTGACTATAATCTTGGACCCACTGCAGGATTGGGAAGAAATTACATTCCATCCTACTGACCGGAAGAGACACTTCCTGCTGGACTCTGTACTGTATAACTACATTACATATCTTCCTGGCTCCAGCAGCTTGGAAGAACACCTCACAGTCTGGGAGTGTGAGCTGCTGCTACATTCACCAGAGACCAAGAAAAGGAAGCCATTATTCAAGTTAAAAAACATTCATAAGAAGCTGTATGTATTCTTTGCCCAGGTGAAATTCTTTCCATTTCTTTTCTTATATTAATAGGAAGACTCAGTGTTGACCCAAATATCATTTTTATAATAGGAAAGAAAATAATCATTAAGAAGGGGGACTCAGAAAATGAAAAACTTCTTCCCATTGTCATCTGCTCTTACCAAAAAAGTGTTGGCATTCTGGAATCTTTATTCAGAACCCTAGATCTCTAAGGAATAGATTTCTAATGTTACCGTTTTCAGTAGCATTTATATCTCAGAAATATTTCCCAGTGGGTATGCTCTGCCTACTCATTTTTATTTTCTATTCCTAGGAGAAAGTGACATTAAAGATGTGCCAAAAGTCAGATTTTTTATTGGGCTTCAACAGTTGCTTGTTGACATTGAATGTGTAGCAATACCTTAAGAAAGAAACCCCTTTCCTACCTCCGAATTTCCCCCTGGCCCTGTGGTAGAAAGGTAGGGTGGATTTTTGCAACATTAAAGGAAGAAGTGCTTGGGTACAGGATAGCATAGGATCTAGCCCAAGTTTTACAGGAATTCCAAGGTCATTCACAAATCCCTTGAGAAAAAAAAAAGATGAAAAATCCAAACCTGAGACAAAAATAAGCCCTAATGACTCCATCAGAAATTTGTTTTGTGGTTTGTGAGAACTTTACTTTTTTCTACATTTTGAGTGACATGGACCAGAAGGCAGTTTTGCTAAATCCTGGCATAATTACAAAGCTACCATTTGCTTTATGAAATTGAGCAATTTCTTGGATCATGTTGTTTGTTACAGAACTATGTTCTTCCAAGGCCTAGTCATTGTCAGGTGCTCATTTTCTTAACACCTCTGAGTTTATACTACTAGAAGAATCTGACATATATAATAAAATATGCATAAGTACATTCTTCTAGTTCCTATAACATCTTAGTGGAGCAAGATTACTAGAAAGTAGTGTGCAGTGAAATTATTATTGTTACAAATGTTTATTAAAGATTTTAAAGGTAATGGCATATGGCATTAAATACAGAAATTCACATTTAATATCATCTGAACAGCAAAATTTTTGCAAATGTAAATTCTAATATTTTCACCGTATTGATGACAACATTCTTACAAGACTATTCACTCAGACTTTAATATTAACTGTCAGCAACTCTACTTGCTATTCTAAGACCTAAAACCAAACTTCAATTAAGAAACTGAACCTGTGGGGGTGACAGAGTTGGGTGATAAATGTTTCCTCATTTCTGGCGACTATTGGATTTTTTCTCTCACTCAAAGAATGAGAAAGCAGGCAAATCTCTAAGGCTGAGCTTTTTGGGGTGAGATTTTTCTCACAACTCTACACCTAATTATCTGTGTGTACCATCAGCAGAGATTCTCAAGGTACTACTTATTGAAACTGACCTGGTAGGCATCCCAGGTCTTAAGGATGAATGAATAAATAACTTTGCTGAATGCTGCTGAATATGTGATAATGTAATTAGTATTCCTGCCAACAGAATTGAAAATGAGATGTTGCATCTCCAGGGACTTTTATGCTTCTCTGTAAATAGTTTCTCTTAAAATACACAAGATACATATGAGCTAAGCAAAAAGGTTCACACTAAATTAAAATGCTATTATGCTCCAATGATGTGGGTGAAGGGCTTACTCAATTGTCACTCTCAGATTGACAGGGAAAAGCCATCATTTACATATTTTCCAAGTACATTCAGCCCCAAAGGCATTTGGGTTCTTCAAAAGACCAAAAAAAAAAAAAAAAAAAAAAAAAAAAAAAAAAAAGCCATTTGGGTTAGAAATAATCCACTAGAGGAATACAATGGTAACCTATTCGCTAGTAACCCATGACTATAAAAATAAACATTAGCATTTATTTGATACTAAAGAGAAGGAAAAGGAACTGCTTGAGATAAGATACCTTCAGTTTTCGAAGTAAGGATTTTTAAAGTGTGCTGTTTCAAAATCATGGAAGATTGCTGTCTCGATTTGTTTAAAACATTAAGGCATTTACCATATTGGCATCAAATCAAGTCAATCTAATCAATTTTCCCTTGGATACTTCAGTAACTTAGAATTTAAATGTTAATCAGTTTCATTCAGATTATTTACATACAGGTGCATAGGAAATAATCCAGTGGATTGTTGCCCAATATTTACTAGCTTAAACTGCAAAGACAAGAGTTATTATTTCTTTTCTTTCTTACAGAGCATTTGCAAAGGATGAGTGAACTTCCTTCAGACTCAGCAGGACTTCCTTAGTCTGGCTGCGTTTCAACTCAAAATGATTTCCTCCTCAGAAACAGACGCAGGGATGCCAGTTCATCTCTCACTAGAAATAAGAATAGAGATGTATGTCTCATGGCTAAAGACTCAAATCAGGAGCATATCTGAAGAGCAGCTGCTATTGGTCTAGTGCTATTAATGGTGTCACTAGAAACTCGAATAAAGAGAGGAATGAAGACCAACAGAATCAGAAGTTTATTGCAAGTTGCCACTAACAAGCTCTGTGGCTCTGAGCAAGCCTCAAAAATTCCATGGGCTTCAATTTTTGCCTATGTAAAGGAAAGCAGTTTGAATTGATTGTCTTCCATTTATTCACATCTATTGAGTGCTCCCAATTTCCCTGTTCCTGTTAAAGGATAGCAGAATACATAAAAATATGCAAATTTGGCATAAGAATTATTTTGAACTGAAGGCAACTGAGAAGAAGTAACTATATGAAAAACTCCCTCCCCTCCCCTGATTTGTCTAAAAGCAGAATAGAAATTCAAAAAGGGTGTCTCTTCAGCCTTCTCTAGGAGGAAGGACTAAGCTGATCACCGAGGATGGGTTGAGACCCTTATCAGCCTGGAGATGGCACAAAAGGACTCCATGTAACCAACCTTAATGATTAGCTTTATCTACCATGAGTTTGCAGTGCATTTGTCTTCCCACAATTTGTTGCCCCTAGAGATTCAAAAATCCTTTTCCTTTGTCTCATAATTTCTCTAAAAATGTGTTAGTCTTTGTTGATGATGCTACATAAGGAATAGATATAAGCCACTCATTGAAAACCTTCCTCGAGGAATATTACTTACAAGATGTATATGTTAACAGACTTCTTTGGTTTTTCTCTTGTTAATGTGTTTGCTACAGGAGGCCCAGATGGGAACGCAGAATGTGCTGTGGTTTACATGTGCTCCCTCCAAAATTCAGGTGCTCTGGATGTGATGATATTGACAGGTGGTGCTGTGAGAGGCTATGGGGGTCGATCCTATGGTTGGAACTGAAGTCTTACGGTTGGAACTGAGATTTCGTGCAGTGATGGCTGTCTTTCCCTTCCACCTTCTGCCATGTGAGGACACAGCATTTGCCTTTCCTGGAAGCTGTAGCAAGAAGGCAGATAGCAGTCCTCCCCTTATGCTAAACCTGCCAAAGCCTTGATCTTGAGCTTCCCATCCTCCAAAACTGGGAGTATATACCTTTCTGTTCTTTATAAAGTACCCAGTTTCAGGTATTTGCTATAGCAGTACAAACACATAAGACAGAAGGGTAGAGGAAAAGTTATTTGTACTTTGTACTTTCTACTGGGATTCCTACTGGTGGACTACCTCATCTAGTCTGTCCCCTCGTGCTCCAGAATGGGCTGTTTACCTCTCTTGGTTTTTTTAATTGACACCAGCTTGGTTTATTACTCTCAACATTGACTATGAAGAAGATTAGCACAGGTCAGCATGAACTACCCCTTCTGATCTTACAAAGCTGGAGCCATCCTTGCTTAATTAGGAACTGAAGGTACATGTAAATAATTAATGATTAAAAAGATAGGCCTATTCACAGTATTTGTGGCCCTTTTTAGCTACAAAATCTGTATCTCCTTAAGAATATGGCATTTTAGGAAAGCTTCCATTGTTGGAAATGGGTTAAGCAGTGACTATTTTATAGATGTTAGCAAAATGTAACCTGCAAAGAGTACCATACTTGTTTGACCTTCTGATTCCCTATGTGATTTTTTTTTCCCACTTGGATTACTTTTCTTAGAAAATATCTATTAACCTTAAACCAACCTTCTCTTGTTGACTTAGAAACTTTACTACATAAATATTTCTCCAATAATATTAGCTGCCATTTCAAAAAATAGACAGCACCTATTTATTGAGCAATTATATGTGACAGATCCTGAACAGGTTTTTTATATGTATAAATCTCTCTGCAAGGAGATTTCTATAGCCCTAATGCTATTTCACATCTCATTTGTTCATTACTAGTTTCATTTAGCACACGTTTATTTTTCATTCACCATGTGCCTGGTATTACACTAAGTGTTGGGGATATGTAAGGGAGCAAAACGAAGTCATGACTTCATGGAAAGTTGGGTTCTAAGTACATGGCAAGTCCCTGGAACTCTGGGCCCATTTTATGCTTCTTGTTTTTATTTTGCTTTGTGTGCAGAATAAAATAAATATTTCTTAAACACTACAAGCTTATGCTTAAGATGAAAACATCTAGAAACCTGGAAGCAAGGAGCCTATCTTCAGATGTGTTGTGGAGATGATTAAGAATTGTCATACAGCAGCTCCCCAGACACTCTGTTCAAGTCCAAGTGCTCTCTGTATCAATGCCACCAGAGTGGAGAAGGTATGGTTACAGCTAGCTCCAGGAAGCACTGAGAAGAAAACGCTTGTTTCTCAGAGTTCACCTCGCCTGCTGCCTCCTTCCCTTCCTCCCTTCCTTCTTCTCCTTTCCCTCCAGACTCATCTCAATACTTACTGTAATAACATTGACTAAACCTTGCCTTGCAATTCTTAAAAGTATTAGCATTTAAGAGATGTGTGGTAGAGAGGAGTAAAGTTGATATATATTATTAAAGTATAGAATTTCAAATACTATCATTCAGGAAAAGGAAATTTCCATCAGGACAAATGGTTTCCATAAAACGTAAAATTTTGGTACCTACAAGGGATGAACTACTTGCAAAAAAAGGTGGCATCAGTCTTAGCAATGAAGGCAGAGAAGCGGTATGATAGCGACAGAGTGGTCAGAGTTTTACTTTTTAGCAAAGAAATTTCTTTGCTTGCATTTTCTAAAACTCACTATACATTTACTTTTGGAAAGGTTAATTTCAGAACTGAATAGCCAAGCTATCGAAAAACTTACTGTCTGGAAAGGTTGATAAGGACACCCCCCCCCCCAAAAAAAAAAAAAAAAAAAGGGAAACAAATCTGGTTTTCTTAGAATATATCCAACTGATCAAACCTTCATTCCCGACAGCACACAGATTTCCTGACTTTCAATCTGACACCCATAAATATTCCAGCTCAGTGGGTCTTTGGGTTCCCTAGTCTCTATAAATATACCATAGCTTTTGATTGTTTTATGATGGAAGTTTATTTTATTTTATTTTTGCCTGCACAGTTGGCTTTGTTTTTTTCTATGCTTTATAGACCCTTGTCTTTTTATTAGTTCAGTGTTCCCTGTTGATTTTGTGTTTTATATTCCTGCTGTCACCACCAGAACCTCACTGTAAACAAGAATGTTGTATCTCAGTGGGTTATTTTCTGTTAATGACCTGTGATACAGTATATAAATAAACCAGAGAGTCATCCACAGGTGCAGTTTATTAGAGTTATTGCACTGTGGCTTGGGTAATGTTCCTTGGTTCTTTAAAACTTTGCTGCTTTGAGAAGCAAAGGGGCCAGATAGCTGGCAGTTTTGAAGAGAGAAAAATGAGCCTATCACTTTGCAATGGATGGGAACCCAGACAAATAATCATCATTTTAATTTCTCAGTGTCAACATCTAGGTTGCTGTATGACTTAAAAAATTCCACTCAGCCAAATTACCCAGATAAAGTGGTCTGGTCTTAATAGTTGTCTTGAACAGGAGTAGAGGGAACACACAATGGTCCCTCCCCACACATAAAAAATAAAACCACAGGAAAAAAGCACACACTCTACTGCTCAATTAGAACAAGAGGGATTGTTTTGGGTTGCACACAGGTGCATAATGAAGACCGATAATGATAGTTTATTAATGAATTCTCATAACCCCCAGTGAGGTAGGTGTTATTAAGACTCAGGTTTACGTGGGGCAATGGAGGCTAAGTAACTTGCCCAAGGCCACACAGTGAATCAATCTCTACTCCGGGAACAGAGACATCAAATGAGCTCCTGCCACACCTTATGCTCTAACCACTAGATCATGGTCTGTTTTTGTCTTGGGATGAAATTAGCAGAAGTGAAATTGGAGCTGAAGAGTCAAGAGATAGAAGGGATATTTGGTAATGATTTCAGAAGGGAACTGAAAGGCAATAAAAGGCCCTGAGGATACTGTAATGTGCTTCAGTGAACAGATACGTACCTCTGGCTTTGAAATACATTAGGAACAGATTGTGCCACACATCAGATGCATTCAGGATTCAGAGAAGACAAGAGAAGGAACACAGGTAAAGTGGAAAATGCAGCAGAGGACACTAATGTTCAAGACACTCTATATTATTATGTAGGGTTCTGAAAACATACTATAGTCTCAGAATCTTACCTTGTTGGTGGAATGATCTAGAGAATAAGGCTTCAGGCTTTTGCCTCACTAATCATGAATAGAATGTTAATACATATTCCTTTAAAATCAAATCCTGTTTTCTTGTTATTCACAATAAAAATAATGTTCACTTATAAATCTTTGTGATTATCCATCATTGGTATAAAAAAAAAAATCTCTACATTTCTGCCACAGGTATCCAGGAGGCATCCATCTAAGCTAACAAAAGCTACCCATGCATAACAAATCCCTCGTAATTTAAGATGTTTAACTAGTGCATGCACAGCCATACCTGTCATCAAAATGATGAGTTTCACTTTGATGCATCTCAATCTTCAAATTTGTTCCAGGTCCTTTATCAGACAGACATTCTTATTTCTCATTGCTGTGTTTGTTCTGGAAATACTTCTGCTGAGTGGAACTGCATGATCAGTTAGCTCCACTCCTTATCAAATATATCAAAAGCATGCAATCTATGCCTTTGCACAGAATTAGTTTAGTGAGTTAGCACTCTAATACAATTTGTTTGAATTTTCTAACTGAAAAGTGAACTATCGAAAAAGAAACCATAAATTTGATAACAGCCAAGTGATAGCTGTCCTCAGTTTTGTGTTTGATTGTTTACTTGCCATCCCATGGTGTCACCACTCTTTCATTCTTGGAGCATCATTATTGTACATCTTGAAAGCACCTGTTAGTTTAGAGGGCTTTGGCAAGAAAGTGGCACCTGCCTTTGTTGTTGGAAAGAGAATCAGAGCTATCAAGGTATGAAGATCACCCAAGAGTCCTTTGCTTCCTTTGTACTTTGCATCTCTCCAGTATTTCTCACCAACACTTTGCTTTCTGGAAGCTTAATAATCAAATAATTAAAGACCTGCATCCATAAGAACTTCTATCCACATGGACTGTGTATGTGGTTTTATATCTTTATAGTCTCCTTAGTAGTTATATATCAAGTCATATTAAGATGGTAAGCAAGATAAAGTCCATTTATGATAGGTTTTTCCTGCCTATGGAATCTCTGAGAGCATTATCTAATATTAAATCCAGCTACTAGTTGCCATTGCTACATTTTTGTTGTTCTTATGGAAAGAAGAAATGCCTACGATATTACAGTAGAAAAGCTATTTTTAAATAGCATGAGTACCTTGAATATTGACCATGATGCTTCTTTAACAATGTCTAATGTAATTATCAGTGTATTTTAAGTGCATGGGTATTTCTCATGACTATAACCACTTCACCATCAGCTTACTTTCTTATATTTCTCTTATTTCACACTTCACTTCTACTTTAACTAATTTAATTTCTAACTTATTAAATAATAACAGAAAAATGAAAACTTTTACCTTTTTTCTTTTTTGAGAAATGATTTTATAGCAGCATTTGAAAGTAATATTTTATATGCTTAATTAAATGCATGTATAAATGCATATTAAGATACATAATTTTCTTGGTGATTTACACAACACATAATGTTTCATCAAAGAATTAAAAGTTAATATAAGAAAACACTATTGAGAAGGCCTAAAGAGTTAGAATGGTAAGATGATTAATTGAGGGTATTAAATGGCTCCTACCTATTGTTTCCTTCAGCTGAAACTTCTGGGAGCATCCAACACCAGGAAATGCAGGGCAGAGTGGTTCAGAGGCCCAGAAGAGGTTGGTGGGGATGATCTGCCAGGGGGCTGCATCAAAGTGGGCCAGGGGAAAGGTTAGGCCAATGCCACAGACAGGCCCAGGACACTGTCTTTCTTTGGTGATTCTCAGTAGAGTTCAATGATGGATGTATAGCTTTCTTTTTCTACCATCAATATTATTTTAGTATGAGTAGACTTGGTTTTCTCTTGAATAGAGGGGAATTTTAGTGTTAGTAATCATAATAGAAATTGAAGGGAAATTAGAGATTTATTCAAGCAGACACCTGATGCCAGAATCTATAATACATTATTTCTGCTAAATAGAAATCCACCTTTATAGGAATACTTGCAGTGAGAGTAAATTTATCACACTGCAAAGTAGTTGTTCCAAAGTCAGCCTCCCCATAGCTTTTGTTTATTCATCTAGTTCTGCCTTATGGAGTGATCACAACAAGCAACTCCTTTCCAGGGGTCATGCTTTTGAGATTTGACAGTAGTCCTCCCCGATAAGTTCCTCTTCTCCTGACCTGAGATGCCAGGTCACTTCAGCTGCCCTTTAGCTCACAGGGCTCTGAAACCTTTCCTGTCTTCCTGACTGCTGCTCTTTGGATGCACATGGGTTTGTCAAGATTTCAACAATAAATATTCCTCAAGAATGGGAACAATATTCCAGATGTGGGTTTAATCAATGCAACATGTAATAGAGAGATTGATTTCTACAGTTTAGATATTATACCTCTACTGATGCCATTTGAATTTGCTTACATGGTGATCAGATGTATCACAGAATTGGCTCAGGGTAAGCTTGAAGAACGTTAACAACTTCAGACATTTTCACATTTATATTGCCCCACTATATCTTCTCTATCCTGCCTTTTATGTATCATTAGATTGTGTTAATTATGTGTTCAGGGAAGGAGATAAAATAGCCATTCTTTTGTGTGCCAATAGATTATCACCTAAAGTATGTGTTAATTTCTGCATCCTGAATGTTGAGACATATTCATATACTGTACCATTTCTGGTGTAAGGGGCAAAATAGTCAGGGAACTTCCAGAAATGTTCTATTAGGTATAGTTAAAGGAACTGGGAAGGCAGCATAGAGAAATGATATGATAGCATTTTCTTTTGTGAGTTCTATTCAAATATCAGAACAGCTGCTGTCTGTGTGTAGAATTTAAACTAATGGATTTATATTAACATATGGCAAAATTGAACCCAATAGTGTGAAGAACTACCTTGCCATTAGAGTTTTTCAAAAGTGGCATAGGCAGTTTTAAACAATATGAGTTGACTGTCACTGATGGTTTAAAAAAATGAAAAATAAAAATTATTGACTGATAATACTGTTAAGGGCAGTAGTTCTTCTGATGGAGCTCTGGGCTAGATTATTTCTTCAAGTTAAAGAAGTTATAAGCATTTTTGTAAACAAGTAACATTTACATTTATCCCTATTAAATGTTATTTTATTACTTTGGTTCAATCTTTATTATTAATATTAATATTATTTTGTAGTGTTGGGGGTCAAATTCAGGGGTTCATGCATGTAAGAGAAGTACTCTATCACTGAGCTATGCCCCTTACCCCCAATCCTTACTTCATCATGTTTTGTAATTTGGTGCTACTTGCTGTGTGAACTTATTGTCACTGTGACCAAAATACCTGACAAGAGTAACATATACAAAGAAAAGCTTGTTTTGTCTCGAAGTTTCAGAGGTCCAGTCCATAATTTTGGCTGACTTATCACTTTAGGTCCAAGGTGAGGCAGAACATCATTGTGGAAAAACATAGCAGAGGAAAACTACTCAACTCATGATGGTCAGGAAACAGAGAGAGAGATAGAGTGGAGAGTGGGGAGGAGCCAGGGGGACAAGATATAATCCCCAAGGATACACTTCCAGTGACTCTCCTCCTTTATCTATGCTCCACCTGCCTAGAGTTATCACCCAGTAGTCACTAGTCATTCCAAATTATTAATCTGCCAAATAGATTAACCCATCAATTAAGTTATAGCTCTCATATTCTAATCATTTCACATTTCTAGATTAATACAAGAGTTTTTTGGGGGACACATACCCAAACCATTATATTCTATACCTGGCCTCCAAAAGTTCATGTGCATCTTACTATACAAAGTGCATTTCATCCATCTCTAAGAATCCCCATAGTCTTACCATTTCTGGAATTGCTTAGAAGTCCAAGTCCAAAGCTTCCTTTAATACTCAAAACAAATTCTTGGTTGTGATCCTTGTAAAAATCAAAAGCAAGTTACATATATCCAATATACAATGACACAGGGTAAATATCTCCATTTCAAGAGGAAGAAATAGGGACAAAGAAAAAGGAATGGGACCCAAAAAAGGCTGAAATACAACTAGGCAAGAATATCCTGTAGCTCACTGTTTGGCATCTGGTGGCATATGGTAGTAAGATATGATCTCCAAAAGGGCTTGGGCAGTCCCACCCCCTTGGCTTTGTTGATTGTAGTTCTCATTGCCTCTTTCTTAGTATAGCTGTCTCCACAGCCAGCAGCTTTTCTCATCAGGCAGTTCATAAAACTGGCATCTCTTAATTCCTGGTATCTCCATTTGAGCTTTAGCTTCAAATTCACAACTTAATACATCATTCTCTTATGCAGCCTACTGGGATTCCAGCCATGCTACAATTTTCTGCCTTCCAGATCTTCTTTTGAAATCTCAGTGGAATCCTCCATGATCCCCTCAAATTCCAGCATTCTGAATTCCTGCAGAACCAGCACCACATGAATGATGCCAAGGTCTGATGGCAACTCAAGCATTAGTTAGGTACCCTGGGACTGTGGCTGCAGTGGCCTGTGTGTGCCTAGGCATTCAGCACAGTGAAACAAATTCCTCAGCCTCCCTGTGCAGGCAAAGTGCCTCCATAGTCTCTTCTGAAAGGAATATTTACTTTTACACCATTGAGGCAACCTTCCTATCATCTTTATGCAAGGTACTTAGCATGTCTTTAGTGGCTAGAATCTCTTCAACAACCATACCTTCCTTGACCCCAGCTTTACTGACAATTTTATGGCCAAATTACAAGTTTTAAAAATAATTATCTGTTTCCTGATCCCAATTCTTACAGTAAACCTGGCTAATGACTGATAGCAATATCCATGCCACCATCTGAATTTGTGCTGCCTTAAAATTTCCTCTACCAGACCAATTAGTCCATTGTCTTTAAATAAGGCCTCATGCAAAGTCACAGGACATGGAAAAACATGTGGACAAGTTCTTTGCAACAATATAACATGAATGGCCTTCAATCCAATTCCCAATAAAATTCTCCCTCCCTTCTAAAAACTCATGAGCACAGTCTTTATTGTCCACATTTCTATTGGCATGCTGATCTTCACAGTACCCATCAGTCTCACCCATGAAGTCTTACTACATTCTAAGCCTTCTCAAGCCTGCATCTCTAACCTTTTCCAAACTCCTCCTACAAACTATTTCCAAAGGTTTTTGAACCATGTGGTCATGTTAGTCACAGCCATGACTCCACTTCTTGGTACCAATTTCTGTGTTAGTCAGCTTTTCACCACTGTGACAAACGTATCTGAGAAAACTTAGAGGAGGAAAAGTTTATTTTGTCTCACAGTTTCAGAAGTTCATTCCATGGTTGGCCAACTCCATCACTCTGGGACAGAAGTGAGGCAGAATATCACAGTGGAAAGATGTGATAGAAGAAAGCTACTCAGTGTTTGGAGAAGATTGCAAATAAGGGATAAGAGAAATTCTGCATCCCTAAAATGACAAGAGTAAAATAGTGGGCACAGGAAAGATGGAAGTAGTTAAATTGGACAGTTACCAAATAGACTGAAGAAAGATTTGGTTTGAAGCATGAGTGAAAAATAAACCTTTTGGACAAATCAGCTTCTGCTCCAGTGCAACTGGTATGTTGAATTGTTGGTACTCTGTATATTGAGTGTGTAGCCAATCACGGACAGTAAAAACTTCATTTGTTGTTTAACATTTTATCTGCAATAATCACTCTCTCTTGAAATATGGAACTTTCGCACATTTTTGTCCCTAATAATCATCTTTAAATATCCACATTTTTTTCAATTATTGTAAAGAATGTCTCTGATTGCATCTGAAAATTATATCAGCCCATGAGCTACAGCTCATTTAGTTCTACAAATTTCAGTAGCTGATGAGAAGATCCTATAGCAACCCAGAATCCTGCAACCTAAAATGCTCTGAACCACTAGTTTTTTTTTTTCTTCTTAAAGTTGGTGCCAACATTTTTTTTTAACTTGGACTGATGCATGACAGTAGTTATATCTCAGTGCACTATCACATCATGCATGCCTCTGATGAACATGGATGTTTTGTAGCTTTTTTTGTGAATTTGAGTGTAATTGCATTAAGACATGACAGAGAGGTAAAATGCTTCCTGTGGTTAACAGCGAGAAGAAGCAAAGAAGCATCTGTCAATAACAATAGCACAGAAAGTTCAGGGTGGTGTAGCTATGAGACATGTTGTTGCAGATCAAATATTAAAATCACCAATATATAAAACAGAAAAAAGACAAAGACAGGTGTTAAAAGTTTTCAGTGATAGGTATGGTGAATTAATTTTAAAAAAATGCAAAAATGCAAAAATCTTATTGATCAAATAAGTTTGACATTAGGAAGAGAGTAAATACTGACTGGTTTGCTGGACTATACCAAGTAAAATAGAAAATTAAAGGTGAATGGAACACTTGGAAAGTTATCTACTCTAATTTTAAGGAGCATCATGCTGATGGGATGGGGTTTATGTAGTTCAGGTTGCAGATAATAATCAGACTGATTGTCCTGACAGTATACTATCTGAAAAAAGCCTAAGTCCTAAACAAACTTGGAATGCTGACACACTGGTGTCTTGTTCAAACAAAAAATAGAAAGAAAAAAATCCCTCAAACATGACCCGAGAGAATGCCAACAGAATAGAATACAATCTGTTACTTGGAATCCATTGCTGTGGGTACATACTAAATGAAGATATCGGTGACTGAGAATGTCAGCATCTGAGATATTTGAAAGAGGTGAATGAGTTACCTGTGCATTACTATGCAGATGAGAACTATTTTCTAGCTGCACAAGCTCATTGCAAGAAAACTGGACTGGAAAAAATCTGCAGAACATATTGCTGCAGGATACAACTCCCTCTCTCGAACTCCTTGTGAAGAGTAATGCTTTGGCTTTGGCATTTAATTTCCTTCACAGAGACATTCCACCTTGTGATGCCAAAGTGTTCCTCTCTCACCCAATCTGACACCAGTGACACTGGTTATTCTAATGTGGCCCTTTTTAAAACCCTTATGCAGATACTGTAAGCATTTATAGAATGTGTTAGCACCATTACTGTTAGTTTGCATTTGTGCACATTTGAAGCTTTAAAAATTAGTTAGAAATAAAACAATAATTGCTTATCTTTATCTATTTCATTCACCAGCTTATTTCTTCATTTGTAAACTGCAATAATATTTATAGTTTTTGCTGACTTCATGTAGTTTATTCGTATATTCTATCGCAGACATTTTAATGTGGTTGATTATAGGGTCTTGCCCTAGGCCCTATTTCTTTGTTTTCATTTTATAGAGTATATACTCATTTACATATTGCCTCTAAAAATTAAAACTGTTTGGAATTATGAAACACTTGTGGCTGGCATAGCAGTTTCCAGTTATAGGGCTTATGTATATTTATCTATTTGATTACTTATTATCATCCCCCTACATGCTAGATTATAAACTCCATGAAAACAGAACTGTCTGTTTTGTTCTGAATTTCATTATTCACACATCTCCATATGCCTGGTAGGAATAAATATCTATCAAAGAATGAATTAAAATTAAGTTGCCCTTACATTTCTTCTCTCTTGTCCTGAGAGGTATTTTTTATTTTTTTAGTCTGTTCTTCCATTGTTACATTGAAGGCCATTCACTTGCCTGGAGGTGATTATTGTTTTGCGTCCTCTTGAATATCTAATGTCCTGACCTCATTCCCTAAGTATCTGGTGAAGCCCTCTCTTCCTTGTTAGTCATCTTTGCAGAATGTAAATGTAAAAGTATTTTTCTTTTCTTCTTTCCTCTTTGATTCTTGCCCCCACACATCTTAGAACATTTTGAGTGATTATTATAGGTAACTACCGGCATTTTGTATATGCTTCTGGTCTTGTGTCCCTCTTTCAAATTATGCACATGTAACACTTAAAATTGAAACTAATGAGCTATCCTTCTGAGCAACTCTAGGACTTCTCTGGATACCTTTATTCCCCTCATGGGTCATTTACAATTTTGTAGTCCCAATGCCATTTTATAGAATCCCTTGAACATGCCATGATCTCTCCCTAATAATCACCTTCTACCAAACTTGAATCCCAGGGCCTTGCATCAGTGTGCCACATTTTTCTTTAACCCATTTGAAATGCTTTTCTCTAACCTTAAGTGAAAGTAGGGTGAATTGTGTTGTTGGTATTTACTGTGTGCTCCATCTACAACAGTATCTCATATAATCTTTACGTTGACTTTGAAAGTTGATGTTCCCATTTTACAATTTTGAAACAGAAATACAGATTGCTTTTTAGATCTAACTCTGAAGTCATATACTTACACTCTATTGCCCTTTGTATAAGTTCAACCACTTAACACTTAATCTATTGTTTTTCTGTTCATACCATGAGTTCCTAATTAACCTTATCACTCTTACCAAACACCCTCAAACTTTGAATTAAAACCTGCTTTCTTTTTTCCTTGTTAGACAAAACATTATCGGGTGTATTTTTTGCCTTATTCTTTTGTGTTCTGTGTGATTATTACTTTATTAAAAAGTTAAAAATTTCAGAATTATTTGCTCATTTTTCCAGTAAAGTTGAAATGTGTTTCTTCTGTTCATATTTTTGAATCTCTATTTTAAAAGGGAGAGTAGGATATCATTTGTTAAGTGTCTACTACAGCAAATGCTATGCGAAATACTTTGTTTTTATTATCTCCTCCAGTTTTTTAGGCCACATAAGACATTAAATTTAATTTGTCTGTTCTTTTCCCTTTTCTTCCTGTTGCATTGAATTAAAATGCATCTCTTATTTTTTATTTGTTCTTTTTATATATACATGACAGTAGAGTGTCTTTTGACATATTATACATACATGGAGTATAGCTTATTCTAATTAGGATCCCATTCTTACAGTTGTACATGATGTGGACTTTCACTGGTTGTGTATTCAGATGTGAACATAGTAAAGTTATATCTGACTCATTCTACTGTCTTTCCTATACCCCCCGCCCTCTTTGCCACCTATACCTCAGATAGAGCATTAATCTCCAGGATATACAAAGAACTAAAAAAAAAAAAAAAAAAGTAACACCTTAAAAACAAATAAACCAATAAATAAATGGGCAAAAGAACTAAATAGGCACTTATTTCACAGAAGAAAAAAATATGAATGGTTAACAAACATATGAAAAAATGTTCAACATCTCTAGCAATCAGAGAAATGCAGATTAAAACTACACTGAGATTCCATCTCACTCCAGCCAGAATGGCAATTATCAAAAATACAAGTAACAATAAATGTTGGCAAAGATATAGGGAAAAAGGTTCACTCTTACATTGCTGGTGGTACTTCAAATTGGTGCAATCACTATGGAAAGCAGTATGGAGTTTCCTCAGAAAACTTGGAATGGAACTACCATCTGACCCAGTTACCCCACTCCCCAGTATATACCCAAAGGACTTAAAATTAGCATACTATAGTGACAGTGACGCAGTCACATCAATGTTTATAGCAACTCAGCGGAATCAATCTAGGTGCCCTTCAACAGATGAATGGATAAAGAAAATGTTCTATATATACACAATGGAATATTACTCAACCTTAAAGAAGAAGGAAATTATGGCATTTACAGGAAACAGATGTAACTGGAGACTATTTTACTAAGTGGAATAAGCCAATCTCAAAAAACCCTAAGGCTAAATGTTTTCTCTGATATGTGGATGCTAACACACAATAATGGGAAGGAGGGGAAAATAGAATGTTTCTTTTAAACAGAAATAGTTGGTTGAATCCCCTTCTTGCTCCCCTTCTTCCTTCCAACATGGGCTCAATAAAACAGGTTATAGGAGAGAGAGGGAAAATCTTTTATGCTAAGTCCTAAATAGACTTAGAATTTCTCAGACTTGGCCTGGAGAATGAAGGTGTATTTCATGAACTGTTTAGAATATTAAAGGTAACTTTTCAGAATAGTGAGGCTTTCCCTACATATACATAGTGAAAAGATAATATTAGCAGGTTAACAGAAGACTTAGGAGTTGTCATGTAAATATTTGGGAGATTCTCTCTTGCAACTTTTGTTTGGGATGTTTCCTAACCCAAGCATATGGAAAATATAATTAGACCAATAGAATTTTTAAAGTTTCTATTAGCCAAATGACCTGCTTCTCATGTGATCAAGGCTACATAGGTACTACATCCTGCTACTCTTAATAATCACCTTCTGCCTAAACTGTATCTTTAGAAAGGATATATTTTCATTGATTGTCTGATTAAAAACAGTAATCTCATGACATCAAATCTCAGAGGATAAAAAAGTTACTTGTTCAAAAATTTCAGGTTGACTTTGCTACCTAGTCAATGCATTAGTATGTGTAATCAGAAATCTTTATCCTATATTTCCTGATATTACCACCTTTGCATATAGAGAAAACCTCTGCTATGCTAGTATTCTCTATGCCACAAGGTTTGTGATCAGTTGTGTCTAATATTGCAGATTTCCCTCATGTATGTGATGCATTTTTCCATAGACTCATCAACTCTATTTAAAGTCTTGGATTAGCTGGGAAACTCACTTGCTAACCACATAGTCCCTAGTGTTATTTCTATGCCTTCTCTCATATCTGGGAAATGATTTCACTTTCAGAAAGATAAAGCTCTAATGAGCCCTTGGGAATCTTTGTTCCAAGATGTCCAGTCCACCAGGGATCAGCTAAGAAGGTGTCTGAAGTGTGAATTACTTACTGATTAGAAACCAACACTAGATTTTTCTCTTTTTCTTGAGGTCACCAATCAAATTCAATCCATGTTTTAAATTCTACCCAACAGTGAAGCCCTTTTTTAAACAAAGCCATTCTATTTTTCATTCTTTTTTTTTTTTTGTTGTTGTTAAGAAGAATATTTCAAATTCAGAGCTTTCAATTTTTGTGCTGAATGAAAAATTATGCTTTAATAGACCTTGACCCTTTACAAACAGTAAACCATTAAATGACTTAAATAATGCACTTGCTGCCTCCCCAGGGCTAAAATGGAGTTTATAGAAAATGTAATTATTACTAAACATGGTTGGATTATTAGCAATTAGAAGTTTGTAAGAATTTTATAAATGCAAAGTCTTAAAGTATTTTAAGCAGTTTGTAGCAGTTTTAAAATATAGAGGATACAAAAGAGTGGTGAGTGAACCTCTTTAGTTCTTCCTTTCATTGAATTGCAGAAAAATTTCAGCTTTTAATTAGCTTTCAAAAATATGAGAAAATCTATACACATCTATACCTTGAGGTTTGTTCTCATTAGTTGGAAAGCAACACCAGCTGAGATGCCATTTAGACCAGATGGAGTTTAGCCTGGGTGAGGAGTCTATCTTCTTAGGTGGCACAATGAACACAGCAGTAATTTGGGGGTATGTGAGGATTGAACACTGCTCTGCAAAACTGCACAATAACAATGTATCCTGACTTGTTGGAGAGAAGAGTCCTTTCTGGAAAATCTTCAATGCTTAATGATAATGGAAAAAAAGTAAAAAGAAAAGAAGCCCTGTGCAGTGTCACATGCCCGTAATCCCAGTGACTCAGGAGTCTGAGACTGGGGGATCTTGAGTTCAAAGACAGCCATAGCAAAAGCAAGGCACTGAGCAAATCAGTGAGACCCTGTCTCTAAATAAAATACAGAATAGGACCGGGGATGTGATTCAGTGGTTGAGTGCCTCTGAGTTCAATCCCCAGTACCAAAAAAAAAGAAAAGAAGAAGAAGGAGGAGGAGGAGGAGGAGGAGGAGGAGGAGGAGGAGAAGAAGAAGAAGGGAAAATGAGGGGAAGAAGAAAGTGAATGAGTTGAGGAAGGAGAAAGAAAAGAGGTAGGATGGGAGGAAGTGAGGGAAGGAATAATAATTAAAAAAATAACAAAACCCTAAAAGTTTGTTTTTTTGCGATGTTGGGGATCAAACCCAGGGCTCCATCAATTCTAGGCAAACGCTCTTACCATTGAGCTCTGTCCCCAATTCTTCAAAAGTAATTTATTACTTTGTGTGCTAGGTAGAAAAGGATTATTAACTTGTGTCATTACAATATGCAGGTCTCTATTATTTAGTCTTTCATGTTAATTGTCATTTATATGTCTGAGGAACACTTGCAGAGTTTAATGTCAACTAAGATTAGGATAAAATGTCTTGAATAAGTTAGTTTGTAAAAGTTCTGTACTTCATTTTATACCACTGGTTGGTTGATCTTACGTAAAAGAGATACCAATCTCTCTGAAAGCAACTATTTTTCTTTCCTCTTTACTTTCTGCCCAGAGAACTGAATGGAAACTTAAAAGCTTAAATTAAAAGAATCTTCTCTCATTAAATTCAGAGGTAGGAAGTTAGGAATTGCTTAGTCCAGCAAACTCTCAAAGGTTTGATACCTACATGTATTCTTTGGGTAGATTTTTCCTGGTGATGCAACATGATTTGAATATACTGAAGACTCATTATTTACCAAGTTGGTAATAATTTTGATACAAAAATAGGCCTCAGTAGGAATGCAGCTTGAGCCAATAACAAGTAACAGTGCTTCCTTTATGATAAATTGACACTAAAGCCCAATCCTGAAAATCTCTTATATTATTTAGTCAAGCAGTGATCAAAGACAGAAGAGAGAAAGAGCTGGCAGCCTCGTATATTCTCTACTGATGTCAAGGTAGTGCCAGTAATAGGGAATGCAGTTACTACCAGGGAGAGCTGGAGAGGAACTTTAAGCTTCACATTCATAAATCTTCTAAAAAAGTTAGAGGCAGGAGAGAAAAGAAAAATTGGCACAACATCTTCTTGAAGTTCTTTGAAACTAGCTATACAAATTGTCATTCCCCAGTTTGACTGGGGCAAATGTGAATGAAGGTAGAACAAGAGAATTGAAATGTTGCTGAAATGCTGGTGGGAATGACAGGAAACTGCCAGGAGTCCCCTCAGGAGGGGAAAATCCAGTCCCTTCCTTTTCTAGTGAATCCTACATTCTGTTGTCAGGCCAATCTTCCTTAAGACTAGTTTTTTCCACCTCACTTATTGCTTAAAAACTGTGATCACACAATTCACTGGCCAAACTATGGAACCAATCTAGGTCTCCACCAATGGATGAATGGATAAGGAAAATGTGGTATGCATACACAATAGAGTTTTATTCAGCCATAAAGAAAAATAAAATTATGTCATTTGTCTTATAAGTACCACGCGCTAACCAATTATGCCACTGTGCTCTTTATATGTAAGATGAAAGGAATTGCACTCTAAAAGCATGTATAACAAATTAAATTAGATAAATAATTTTTTTTTAAAAAAATTATGTCATTTGTTAGAAAATGGATGAAACTAGAGATCATTATGTTAAGCAAAATAAACCACACTTAGAAGGCCAGGGGTCATATTCTCTCTCATATGTGGATGCCACAGAGGAGAAAGGAAAATAAAGGCGGAGGGCAGAGATTTCACGAAAATCAAGGGGAGAGCAGTAGAGGAAAGGGACCGGTGAGAGGGAGACAAGGGAGAGGGGGAAGTACTTGGGAGTGATATTGGTCAAATTATATGGTTCTAGTTTGTGTGTGCATGCATATATAAGAACAAATTCCATCATTATGTGCAACTACAATGCACCAATAAAAATTTGTAAAGGAAACAACAACTGTGATCTCACAGAAGTTGAGAGTAGGTTGGTTGAGGCTGTGGTTACAGAGTCTGGGGAGAGCAAAGGGAAAGGAGGGCTGAGGAGAGTTGGATCGATGATCTCTAAATTACAGTGAGACAGGAGTAAGAAGCTCTGGTATGCTTTTGCACAGTGTGATGACTAAAGAAAATGATAATGTACAATTTATTTCAAAAACTTGTAAGAAGAAGCTGGGCGTGGTGGTGTACACTTGTAATCCCAGCACTTGGGAGGCCGAGGCAGGAGGATTGTGAGTTCAAAGCCAGCCTCAAGAATGGCGGGGCACTTAGCAACTCAGTGAGAACCTGTCTCTAATAAAAATACAAAAAGGGCTGGGGATGTGGCCCAGTGGTCGAGTGCCTCTGAGTTCAATCTCTGGTACCAAAAAAAAAAAAAAAAAAAAAACAAAACTTGTAAGAAGAGATTTTGAATCTTATGTTATAAATTGGAATCTGATTTCACTCACAAAGAAATGTTCATGTTTGAGAAGAATGTGTTCAACTATATTTAAACATTTCACAATCTATACATGTATCAAAGTATCACATGGTACCCCATAAGCATATGAAACTTTTATATTTTTATGTATTAGTTCAAAATAAAATGTGTTTAAACTTAAGGGAAAACATCTCCATGCTTCCTCATTCCTTAGAGGCTATAGAGTTATGGGAAGGATCCACCAACTTATTGCATACAACAAAAACTGATGATGAAATTTAAATCCCATAATGTAAAAAGTTCATGGACAATAATCTATACTTCAGTTTTTTTTAAGTTTAAACAATTATGGTTAGTATAACATGTCCCATCCTAGTATATTTTAATCATTGTCAATAAAACATAAAATCATTTTTATATTTTCATTTTAAAAGTAGTCATTTTCTTTTCAAATAAAACTGTTAATTCAATGACCTAATCCTCAATAACATATACATGATGGTGCTTACAAATAGAAAACATATTTCCAGTTTATTCTTTTATTTATATTTCAGCTTACTAATTGCTTTCATTGACTAAGTCCATTCAGTTATTTTTCTAGTACTCTGTTAGGCTCTTCCTCTTTTTTTTTGTAAAAAAGTGTTTTCTTTTATCAATGTTCTCTATTGATTTCATAGCAGAGCTTCCATTTGATTTCATATTGTATGTGATCATATTCCAATATTTGGCTCCACATGCTTTTCAAAAATCTTACAAAGTTTCCATCCATATTTGTACTTCTAAAATTTTTTAAACATCTAAGTAAATAAAACTTCAAAAATGTATGCAATTTTTACATAGGATATTAAGTTAAATAAAATGTCAATATATAAGTTTAGAAGAATCTTATGTTGTAAATTGGAGGAGAGCTTTGTATAGACAGTATTGCATTATTTTTGCTTATAACATGCGATGTAATAATTAAACTTTCATTAAGTTAAAGATAGAGAAGTTGGAAATGTATCTTACAGGATCTCATTCCATGACAGCTGTGGGGTCCATGCTCACCTTTGGTGATTTGGGAGGATGGGAAAGAAACCCGTCACCACACTTGCTTTCTGTTCAACTGTAGAACTGACTTTCTGCTTTGCATCTTGCCAAGTGCCATGCTTCCCCCAATCCTCACCTACCACAAGTCCTACAGAGATATCAGGGAGAGACGGAGGTAAAAAGTAGATATTTTACAGATTCTAGAATCCAAATTCATGTCAGTAACTCTCATCTAAGCAGAATTATGCATTTTTCTGCTGCATCATTTTTGCCCACTCAGATTCCTTATTCCAGCTTTAGTCTTTTAGTGACGTTTTCATTTATCCCGATTGTTCTCTTCTATTTTTTTTTCTTTTCTTTCTTTCTTTTTTTTTTTTTTTTTTTGTACTGGCATTTGAGCTCAGGGGAACTAGACCACTGGGCCACATCCCCAGCCTTTTTTTGTATTTTATTAGAGACAGGGTCTCACCGAGTTGCTAAGTGCCTCACCGTTGCTGAGGCTGGCTTTGAACTCCTGATCCTCCTGCCTCAGCCTCCCAAGTGCTGGGATTATAGGCATGCACCACTACGCCTGGCTTTCTTCTATGCACTCTTAATTAATTGGCATGGTGGGAGAATGGGAACAGCCCTTGGCTGGGAACTGGGAGGCAGGTTCTAGTTCTGGCCTTGCTCTCCAGCAGCTGGCCTGGCCCTAAGCATGTCCTTTGCCTCTTTGGATCTCAGTTTCTGTGGATACACAGTGAGGGAACTAGACCAGGTAAGTCTCTCTACAGAATGTGATTCTCATGAGAAGGCAGCCTTGAAAGAAGCTGCACATTATCTTCTTCCTTTTCAGGGACCTTCCATGCACAGGGACATCCAGTTACAAAATCATCTTTCTCCCCTCACCCTCTTTAGGCTCTCAGTCCTCCCAAAGAAACTTTCCTTACTATCCCATTTTGAGGTTATGTTTGGGCAGCCAGCTCTTCCACTAGGAATTTCCCCAATTCAAGGACCCTTGCCCAAAGACCTCTCTCTTCCCCTCTTGTCCTTCATCAGACATCAGCTATGGATGTGCCAAGGTTATATCCTGCTGGACCCAGGTAGACTCTCCATTCATTCCCATTAACATCTGGTTCTTGAGTATAATTCTCCCTTCCCAAGGACTCAGGATCAGTCTCCCTTGCCCCAAAGTGGACAGGCCCCTTCTAGGTTGTGCCATGCACACCCATAGAGGCTAAGCTTCATGAAACCTCAGGGAACTTGACATCTTGGATTCATATCTCCAGACTGAAACCAGCCCAACTAGCTGGGGATCCACTAAAGGATGACAGACACCTACCCCAGTATACTTGTTCTTCCCTTCTTACTCATTCCCTAAAAATTCGCTTCTCTTGTGTCCCCCATACCGACTCAAAATAATCATCTCTTTCTTGTTCTGAACCTTTAACCAGCTTCTCCTTAGGGATCGCCTGTTACTTCTCATCACCTTGGGCAAATTCATCTTTTTGGCGCCGACCTCCTGGGAATCCTTTTTGCCCTCAAGCCTGACCTACCTGTCTTGTCATATCCCCCTATAACACCCCATGTCACCCCATTTCAGCAGGAAGTAGCCAGACTGACACATGATGTCCCACTTCCTAAGAAATCACAAAGGGGGAAATGATAGGTGGACTACCCCCTCCCAAGGGAAGATTCTGTATCCTGAGCAAAGCAACCTTGTTTCATTTTCCAGGCAGGAGCCAATGGGCTTAAAATTCACTCAGTTCTCCAGAAAGGATGTTTTTTCCCCCAGGCAGGAGCCAATAGGCTTAAAGTTCACCCGGTTCCATGGGCAAAGAGCCAATGGCGTTGGGGTCACTCTGGTACACCCCCCACCAGAAATCCCAATATAGGGTCCCGTTTGAGAGACTCTCAGATACAACAGGCCGTTCCTGTGGAGAGGAGGAAGCCACTGCACTAGCTTTAGACCCATCACCTCCAACCCAAGGGCAGCTGCCCCAGCTGACAGCTCCAGACCCATTGCCTCTAACCTGATGGCAGCTGCCCCAGCTGACAGCTCCAAACCCACTGCCTCCAGCCCAATGGCAGCTGCCCAGCTGACAGCTCCAGCCTTGAGCCCGACAGCAGCTGCTTTTGCCGACAGCTCCAGAGATCCCAGCTGCAGTGAACAGGCACCCACCTTCTGTTCAGAGCTTGCACAGTCCCCTCTCCCTGAGTCCTCTCTCCCATCAGAGCTTGCACACTCCCCTCTCCCTGACTCCCCTCTCCTAGCACCTCTTTGACCTCTGACCAGCCATAAAGGCTGTTGAATAAATCTCTTGGCTGCATGGCTGTCCCCGGTTTGATTTTTGCCCTTCAGGTACCTGCCATGAACAGGGACATCCAGTTACAAAATCATCTTTTATGCTTCGTTTATCCAGAATTTCCCCATCATATTGACCAAAGAACTCACAGAATTTTTTCTTCTGCCCATTTTTTTTCTTCCTTCCTTCCATCCATCAAATGCATTGGAAGTGAGAATATAGTATGACTCATGACATGGAATTTGTGTCCCTAAACAATGTAGCTCAACTACCCTTTCCAACTGAACATTAGCTACTACCTACACAAACCTGCAACCTTTATTTGAGTGTATCAGGTCAGTCTGCATGTTCATCTAGCTTGTATGTATCCTTCACTCCATGACAGTACCCAAACTTTTGTTTAAGAACTTCTCACTCTATCTTAGTCACATCTTTCATGCTCCAGGCTCATTTGCTCCTTCTTTCATCTCCTAAAAGGACATCATCCTATCCATTTTGCACTTGAATTTTCTTTCCTGGAATCCTGCTTCATCATGCAACTATTCATGCCTCTCCCTCATACCTCCCAGTTACAAACCTCAAGAGCACAAAGACAATGGGCAGCACACTTTTGTAGCACCCAGTATTAATTTTATACTCTCTGGGAGCAGATGTAGCAGTAAATGACTGATATAAAGTGGTAAATTTGTCAGGCAACTGGGAGTTCATCAGAGCTTTAAAATTTATTCATGTGTTTAAGTGTTGCATTTTTAAAATAGAACCAGTAAAATCAAAAGGTGGGGTGGGGATGGAGAAAAGGCTACTGCATCTGGCATCAGGAGAACATACTAGGCCTTTGTGGTAGCATTATCCAGTCTGGTAGCTTGAATCCTTGTCCACATGGCTATATTAAACAAATCAGTATTCTGGTTTTTATTCTCTTATACTGAAAACTGATAAAGACCTTAGTCCTCCTAGAAGAGATAGCAGGATGGAGTGGGAAGTAGAATGGTATACGAGGGAAAACTGTATCTATTCAAAGAAGAAAGAGAAAAAGATTGATTTGAAAATTTCTTTGGGTTATTTCCACAAAGCATAAAACCACTCTCTCTTCCAAACTTGAGCATAGACACATGATTTCCTGCCTCCCTAGCTTGATGTTCAGTGTTGACTTGAGATGCCTTACTGTGTCTGAATACATCTCACTACCGGTTGTGCATTTAAGTTGCCTTCTCAGCAATAAATAGACCTTTTAGGGTTATAGCCCCAGAGGATAGAAGATAGATTGTGGCACTCTTGGGAAGCTAAGAGAAGATGCTTGGCTCTGGTACTTCTTCTCTCCTGGAGGAAAACCAACCTTGGAGGTAAATGGGTAGAGGCAGCCCTGATAATCCATGCTCTCTTCAGTCGAGCTAATGTTAATATGAGGAATGTCTTGGCTGTTTTTCTTTTTCTTTTTTGTTTGATAAAATAAATATTTGGAGATCCATGGATATTGGAAAGGCTTTAGGAAGCTCAGTCACAGTAGCTGGGTTGGCTGTAAAGGGCATAGAAACAGCAACATTTTGTAGATAGTTTCTATGCTCAGCAGGCTCCCCTGGTGTCCCTGTTTTGTTGGCTTTGAGTAAGGCAGAACATTGTTTTCCAAATATACTCCCACTTTCATTATCATCATCATTGTCATTATCATCATTATTGCTATTCTCTGAATCATTCAGCAAAGCAAACTTTCATATATTGAAAGTGGCTGAATATAAGCACTTTAGTTACTTTGTCAAAACAAGGGTCTGTGGGGTCACCTAGTCTTTGTAGCTTCATAGGCAGGGGCCCTCCAATTACAGACAAATGCTCTGAAATTACCTTTGTGTTCCATTCACAAACCACACAGACACATTTTTCTCATTATATGCAATTCCATGATGAAAACAAGGCAAAGTGGCATATATACATTATCCCAGAGAAGGTAAAGCCATGTCCAGAAGGTCCTAATTCACTAGACAAGAAATAGGAAAAGTTTCAGGAGTTGGGGTATTATGGGAACAGATATGTTCTACTGGAGGCCAAAGTGTTTTTGTATACCCAAAGGTTCAAATCAGGTGTTTATTGCCTAAAACATGTCTGAGAAAATTAATGAGGTAAGTTATTACCCACCATGTCTGCAGTTTTTCCATTACCAGCTGTAAAAGCTGGTAGCAATCTCACTCTACCTTGAAGGCATCATTCATTATAAATTACTTGCTTTCAATCATGAGTAGAATATAGTGAAAGGAAAAGTACCAAAGAAGGTCTTTGCTGTGCATTGTTAAAAGGTAAAAACAGGAGAACTGAGCCTCCATATTATTGTAAAACTTTCCCAAATGAGATATTTAGAATTCAAATAATTATTTGGTACCTTGATTTTCAGTATTATCTGAAGTAAAATTGGTGTCATCCTTTTTCATATATATATGACACAAACTTTCACATATTGAAAGTGGCTGAATATAAGCACTTTACTTATTTTGTCAAAACAAGGGTCTGAGGGTCACCTAGTCTTTGTAGCTTCATAGGTAGGGGCCTATATACTTATATTTTAAAATTTATATATACATATACATATATTTTAAATATATACATGTTTTAAATTTTGTGTATATATTTTAAAATTTATATATGTGGTATGTATGTTTGTGTATATACGTGTGTATGTGTGTATATATATATGTGTGTATGTATGTGTGTGTATATGTACATATATATATATATATATATATATATATATATATATATTTAAACAATAAGAGTCAGAGACACACTCTCTTATCCAGAACAGTAACTTATTCTCCTTGTGGTAAATTCTGCTCCTGACCCAGTTGTTAGAGACAGTCAAAGATAGATTTCTTCTCCTTAGTATCAGGCTTAAATATAGTTATTCATTCCTTCTAGAGGAGAACAAAGATTTCCCTCTGTTGATAGCTGTCTGTGACCACACGTAAGTCATCAGGAGGACTGATTTATAGCCATAAGTAGATCCTGCTATGGCCAATCCTGTAGACATCCCAACTCAAATATATTTGTACAGAGAGATGAATTTCACTGCATGATAACCAGATTCTTCCTTATCATGTACTATTTAAATCCAGACTTAAATTTCTGCATCATACATGCTTGGAACACATGATCTCCCCCATATGACACAAAAGTGAAATAGGCCAGACTGATGAACATTCAGTCCTATGGACATAACAAAAGGGGTTGGTGGCAAGGATCATGGACACAAAAGTTCCTCAGGGTATTTCTCATAATGAACTGTGAAATATTAATAGTTCAACATATTTGAATTGGGGAAAATAAAGATTCTAATTAACTTTACTCAAATGAAATGCAGGATTAATTGAGGTTGCATTGAATATACCCCCACATGCAGTAGGGGTGCCTGATGGATCTTCTCCTTAGGAAATGTGTGATCGTGTCTGATAAGCATATGCAGCACATCATTTATTTTTATCAAAGCTCCCCAGGCAGAAAAATTTAAGAGATAGAGATTACCATTTTAATCTGCAAAAACTGGGATCTTTATTCAGCATTACTTATAAGTAATGTATTTGAACATTTTGTTATACTTAAAAACTTGAAATCTCAGATCTCCAGGTATCAAAATTGTTGCTAGTTTTCTCAGAGTACCATGGTAGTAATAGCTTATTCTTAAATAGATCTCTACTTTGGAACTGAACTATTTATCTTAGTGACTAGTATATATTATATCTCTGTACCAGTAGTGGTTTGTAAAGGAATAAAATATCGTGATTAACAGAAATGAATTTTACTGTCTTTTTAATGACTCATTTGTTCATTCACCACATTATCATTTCCTTTGCACTATACGTTCTGCAAGGATTTAAGGTCATAGCAATGGGTAAGATAAATAAAACTTACTTAAGTGAACTGAAGATAGGCTTCACTCTAATAATAAAGAACCACCAAAAATCTTAGGTGCTTACAATAACAAAGGCTTCTTTTTTGCTCATATCATATAAGTTTTTGAAGTTTGCATATAAGTTTTTGAAGTTTGGCTTTAACTCTTCTCTGTGTCAATCTTCATATTACTGTTTAGGCTGAAGGAGTAGCCCTTGTCCACTTATGCTGGGCTTACTGTAGTGGGAAACAGGAATGTGAAATCATGTCCTCACTTTTAAAATTTCTCATTGGGAATGGCAAATATTACATTCACTCACATTTTTTTTTTAATCAGTTGTTGGTGGACTTTTATGTATTTTAATGTGGTGCTGAGAAACAAACACAGTGCCTCACACATGCTAGACAAGCACTCTACCACTGAGCCATAACCCCAGCCCCACATTCACTCAAATTTTATTAGCCATGTTGAAATTCATACCTATAAGCCAATTGTCAATGGAATAGAAAGAATAATCCTGTCAAAGAGATCCGTAAATCAGGTGTGGTGAATATTTTTGACAATAACAAAATTTACAACACTGCCTTAGGGAACTAATAGTCTAGATGCAAGGCTGAAAGTTCTGATACAGGAGTGCTACAGGGCACTTAACAGGCAGGGTTTCAAAATAGCATCTATTAATGTTCTTTGCCTTACTCCTTATTAAACATTGCAAATGTGGTGTGCTGGTAAACATTTTTGTTTTTCTCATACTGAGTTAAGGCAAAAATTTATCTAAATAAAACCAATTTAAGCCAATTTGGGGGGTAAAAATATAACATTCAGAAGTGTGTATCCATTGAAGAGTGTCCTTTCCATTGCTAGGTCATATTGACTAAGTGTCCAACCCAATTGATTGCTCAGATATTGACCATGAGGATCACAGGAGGAAAAAGCTCTGATTTAATGGGAATAGTAGTCACATATCAATAAATCCTCTTGATCATCCAAAATCCGAATGAAAAGGGCAAAGAAGGGGAGGCATATTCCTATCCCCATGAGGTCCTTCTGGAACCCTCATTAGGCCAACTGGTTTGCTTTTGGCTCAGTCCTTTGACCCAGTTTGTGCAATTCCAGATGAATGAGTGTCACACACTGAAGTCTAAACTTCAACTGAGAATTTTTATCTTATTTCCTTTAAAATGAAATACCTCTAACATCTAATAATTCTTAATAATATTCCATTGTCCATGGGGCCAATTGTTAACTTGTCTGAAACCTTGTGATACAGTTGAGTCATCCTCGGACTGCATGTTGTCAGTAAGTGCTTACTATAAATAATTCAACTGCTCGGGAAAGATAGAATCCATGAAAATGATGGAATTTGCAAAACTTTCATTATCATGTTTAACATTTGATGAGCTCTTAAAACCAACCACAGAGATTCATTGCTTAATGAAAGCTATTTTTTAAAATAAGTATAATATGGTGCTTAAAGTTTGCTTGGAACTAAAATTGCATGTGAAAGTCAGGTTTATTCTAGGAAAGGCAATTAAATAACCCATTTACTAAAATAAACAGATTTTACGGTTTTGAAAAATAATAGATATATAGGCTGCCTGTGTGTTATTACTGAAGGAACTATGGACTAAACACAGGAGATGTGAAACTCTTTCAGTTCTCCCTTCTGTGAAGCATGCCATTGTTGCTAAACACTGAACCCCAGGTATACTCAATTTTAAAACAGAGTGATTTAGTCTCCACGCTGAAAAATTTTCTCCCTCCCTCTCTCTTCCTTGACTGAAATATAATTATGAAACTATTAAATGTTTCAAATATAAAAGTGTGCAATGCATAATGTACTAATGAATACAAACTTGAAATCCCTGCTCTTGGGAGCTTAGCATCAACTAATGGACAAAATAAACAAGACATTATAGTGAGTGTCATATAGCTGTGATACCTAGAAATGTATCTAGGTAGTGAGGGAATTATCTAAAAAAGTGGTATCTTCCCAGTCTAAAGGAAGAAGACTGGTATTAGAAAAGAAAACTTTTGCACACTGTTGAGGGAATGTGAATTAATACAGCTATAATGGAAAAATGTGTGGGGGTTACCCAGAAAACTTAGAACTACCAGATGATCTGGAAATCCTATTACTGTGATAATAAAATTAGTTATGTTGAAGATACATCTGTACTCCCATGCTTATTGCACCACTATTCATAATAGTCAAGATAGGGAAACAACCTATATGTAAATCCACTGACGAATGCATAAAGAAAAAGTGATACATATCCACAATGGAATACTATTCAACTCTGAAAAAGAATGAAAACCTGTCATTTGTGACCACAGAGCTGAAACTGGAACTCAACTAAGCCAGGCATAAAAAGACAAGTAATGCATGATCCCACTCATATGTTAATCTAAACAGGTTGATGTCCTAGAAGTTGAGAATAGACAGGTGGTTACCAGAACCTTGGAAGAGTAGGGGAAAGGGAGGACTGGGGAAAGGCTGATCAGTGGGTACTAGTTACTGCTAGGTAGGAGTAAGAAGTTCTTTTGTGCCACTGCACAGTAGGATGACAGGAAAACAATACTGTGCTGTATATCTTATGCAGCTAGAAGAAAGGATTTTGAAAGTTTCACCATAAAGAAATTATGAATGTTTGAGGGGATAGATATGTTCAAACTGATAAACACTATAGTAGTAAATAGGTATGAGAGCATCATGATAACCCATTAGTATACATAATTTTCATGTTTATATGTGTCAGTTTAAAAATAAATAGGATTTAAATTTAAAAAAAAGAAAATAATAAATATCTAATTTAAAAAAGAATGATACTTGGGAATAAAAAAAAAAACAGTTACAAGTAGAGGAAACAGTTTCAGCCATGTAAAGGATTTATATTTTATTCAAGTGCATTGGAAAGTCTTTGTAGAGTTTATAGGCAGGGAAGTCATATAGACAGGTAAGAATAGTGACCAGGGCAGACACTTGAATTTTAAATACACTTTGGGGAAAGAAAAGTCAGTTTGCAGACAGGCAGAGGCAAGCCATGATGCCGAGGGAGACATGAAAGGTGCTTCCTAGGCTTCTGGCTTGCAAAACTGAACCTGGTAGATGGTGCCATTGGTGAGAAGGTGAAGTCTGGGAAAGACACCAGTGTGGAGGTGTAGGGTGGGCAGGCAGTGATCAAGGAATCTATCTTGACCTGTTTAGGTGAAGATGCATGTGAGCACTCCCACTGGAGAGGTCAAGCTGTAATTGGATATTGAGTTTGGAGATGAGAATAAAAGTTTGGTTTAGAGGTAAAATATGATATTTAAAGCCATAGGAAAGGATGGAGTCATTGATGAAAGTGAGAGAAGTGTAAAGAGCCCAGGCAGAGCTATGGAACCATCAGGACAAGACAAAACAAGACAAGATCAGAAGAGACCTAAGGAGATGAGGTCAAAAAAGGAAAACCAGGAGATGGTGAGTATGCTGGAAGCCAGGGATGAATGGGATTTCAAGAAGGGAGTGGTCTACCTCATCGAGTGGTGCTGAGAGCCAGAAGTTAGAACAGAAAAGAAGCCTTCCTTTAAAAGTAGAGGCATTGTTGGCAGACTTGGAGTAAGTAGTCTCACGGAGAAATGAGGAGGGAAAATGTATTCCAAATGGAAGTAGAATGAGGAGAACATGTGACATGAGAAACTAGAAATGGTAGTATAAGAAGATCTTGAAAAGTTTTATGATAAAGGGGAATAGATTAAGAGGGGGGTAACTGTCTGGAGAGGACTATAACTCTGAGGACACATTGTCCTTGAAGGGTAAAGGTGCAAGTTTCAATTCACAATAGCTAAACTATGGAACAAACCTAGATGTCCCCCCCTCCAAGAACAGATGAATGGATAAAGAAAATGTGGTTCATATACATAATGGATATTACTCAGCCTTAAAGATGAGGAAATTATGACATTTGCAGGGAAATGGATGGAACTAGAGAATATCATGCTAAGTGAAATCAGCCAATCCTGAAAAACTAAAAGCCAAAGTTTTTCCCTGATAAGTGTATGCTGATCCATAGTGAGGTAGAGGGACAGGGAATAATGAAGGGACTTTAGTTTGTGTAGACAGGAGTGAGGAGAAGGGTGGGGTTGTGGGGATGGAAAGGATGGTGGAATGAGACAGACGTTATTATCCTATATACATGTATGATTACATTCCTGGAGTGATTCTGCACTATATAGAGCCAGAGGAATGAGAAGTTGTGCTCCATTGGTGTGCAATATGTCAAAATGCATTCTACTGTAAAATAAATCATTAATTAATTTTAACAAAGATGCATGTTTGTTGCTAATAGGGAAAGGAAGGCAGAGAGACAGTCTGACAGTGTGATAAAGAAAGGGGTGCAAAACTACAGCAGGTGTAGTGTTTGACCTGTGATGATGGAGGACATTTCCTCAGTAACAAGAATGAGGTCAAGATGGATGCAGACACAGGGAGGTTTCAACAGTTTGTTGTGGGAAATAAGGACATTTAGAATTTATCACTTAGGTATGATTGAAAATGATGGTCTGTAGAGGAGAAATGTCTAGCAAGCCGTAGGACGTTTTAGGAAATGTTTACATGTAAAGTTGTCCCTAGCATCTGGTACAGATTGTATACATGTTGTTGAACAAATAGAGAAGTGCATAACATTTTAGCTATAATGATAGATTCACCTGTAATTAATTTTCAGATGAAAAATTAAGCCAAGATTTTTGCGGAGAGCAGATTTAATTCGAAACCACTTTTTGCACAAGTTCCTTAAAGATTCAAACATAAGAATGATACCAATTTGCTCCTGTCATGGCCTAGAGAATATATCCTCAAGACCTTGGGCCAAAAGAAAAGAGTCAGCTCTATGTATATTCTAATAGGCTTATCCTCTAATTTGTGTGAGAAAAGCTGATAAAGGCAAATTTATTTAATGGAACTTTTAGGTATGTGCACATCAGAAATGCCATAATTACACACAGATAATTATTTTGGCTATACTTTATATGAAGGCATGAGATGCTTATAACACATCATTTTGTATTCCTAAAGTATATTGTGTTATTATCACCTTAATAAATCTCCTTTTTCAGTCTTTACACTGAGACCATTTTCCCAAAGCCATTTCTTAAGTAAGATAGGCATTCTGAGTAAAATGTTCTAAACCTCCTAGTAAGTCTTGGAGTATTGATTATCCTCTAATCTAGTTTTGACTTCACCTTGAAACTTCAGCCATAAAAGATTTAAAAGATTTTGCCCTCCACTAAAAGCTATCATCTGTAATCCTTGCACTCACCCATTTCAGAATCCAGATGACTGAATGTCACATTCAGTTACCTTTATAAACCCTCAAATCAAAGTTTCTAATATCAACACTTGCCTCACTCATCACTCCTGCTTCTCAACTCCCAATTTATTGGTAATTCTTTACCACCCCTTGCCACTTCCTGTCTGCAGGGTCTGGGTGGTCAGAGCAGCGATGGAGGCTTCTGATGTCAAACAACTTTAAAAGTTCCACAAATTTCATATGGGAAATGGGAAAACATAAAAACAGTGCATGTCAGACATCATCCCATGTTGACAGTAAATCACTCAGCTAACGTTTAGTAGTCTGTCTTTGGTGTGCTATCAGGAGCCACTAGCAGCTGGCGGATAAGCCGTGTATGCCTGTGTGTGTGCGTGCATATGTGTGTGTGCATGTGCGTTTCAAAACAATTTCTTAAGCCCTCAGAAAATACTGCTGCTTTTGCCTCCATTCCTCTTTTTTTACCTCTTACAAATAGCTAAAATAATGTATGGATGTGCGATTTTGCTGTCCTCTTCTCTCAATGCAGGCAATAAAAGCTGATTTGCACTAACAAGCTAAAAGCTCCGAGTGCTACCAGGCTGTGATGCATTCCAGGAGGGAGGGCAGCTATCAGAGCCTATGATGGTAGAAAGCGTTTTCACAATAGAGCCCACAAAGATTTAGAATCCAGGGCTGGGTTTCAACCTATTGTTCAGAAATCAGCTGGCATGGAAAAAACGATTCAACTGAAAGTTGGTCAGGGTAGAGACCATCTTGCTTTTGATTTGGGGATAGTCCAGATGTACAATGTCCACTGCAGTTTAAGCTTTCCCCACTCTTCTCCATACTCATGGTGAGGATTCTGGAACAGTACTAGAAATAAGGCAAAAAACATGTTTGTAAGAAAACACATTTTGGAAAAATACATGTTAGAAATGTAGCATGTATATGCAACTAGGTGGCAGTGAGCATTACAATTAGATGCAAAAAAAAGTAGAAAACATAGCCAAAGAAAATGTTAAAAATGAAAACATTCCACTGATAACATGCATCTACACCCCATACTTGATATTTCATTGGTGAATGCACTAAATATGCTTGAAAAGATGTTACTGTGATCCTGCATAGAATTACAGACTAGAAACAAAGCCATACATTTGCTAAGGTAAAATGAGCCTAATGAAAGTGTATATGAGGCTTCTTAAAAGATGAAAGCATAACTGAATCGTTTCAAATCTCAACCAGGATTGAGAAAATGCTTTAACCCCTATGTAATCATGGTTGTTCTTTCTGTTCATGTAGGAAAGAAGAAAGAAGAAAGGATCTGCCACAAAGAAAGGGCAAACCATAGTCCATTTTGACAAAGAAGATACACATTGTTATATCCCGAGATCTCTTCCAGTAAACAAAACCAGAAAAATTAAAGCAGAATATCATAATGCAATTTTTTAGTTCATGAAACCACAAAGTCACTTCATACTGTATAGAGAAGTAAAGTAGTAGTGGTCTAAGAACTTGGGTTTTGGAGCTAAATAGTTCAGTGCTTAAATTTCAGCTGCCATTTACATCTTGCGTGATTTGGCAATTTATTTAACTTTTAATATCTCAGCCTCCTTTTCTGTATAAAGAGCCTATAAATAACACCCCTTTGTTGAGTTGTAAGGATCATATGAGGATGTATGCAATGTTCTTGCTGCCACATCTGTGGCGCGCATTAAATGTTAGCTATTACTATTAAGTAACTATAAGCATATATTTAAAAAAGAAATGTTTAACTTTTCTTTGGGAATTTTGCTCAAAGAGTTTTGCTCAATTTGCTTTGAGAATGTTCAACTTTTCAAACAAATATATTTTCGTAATTGTTAAACCTTTAGTAGGAGTCATCCTAAATTCTGGTGGTAATAGTGGTAGGACTAGTGATGTTTTGAAGTTTGAAACAGATTATAAGATGGACATTTGTGTGTAGAGATTTATTGAGAAGTTCTTCCTGAAATTATTCCTGTGATGGAGTGAGGAAAGCAGGAGTAGGCAGAGGGAAATATTAAATTGTAATGCAGTTGAAACCAAGAACTCAGAGAGCCCCCTGAAGCAGTGCAGGCCCTTAGAAGCACCTCTGCTCATCCCCAGTGGAAGCCAGTGGGCCTAGGACCTGTGGACTTCCCCATCTGTCAGTACAGACTGCTCCTGCAAATGGGTCATAATGCTGGGCAAGGCAACTCTCTTCAACCTAAGCAATTTGGGGTGAGTATTCTGTACAGCATATACTATAACAGCTTTCACTATAATTCACTGTGTGTGTTGGTCAGATCCTCTTAGTTTGTGTAAGTTGAATCCCATTCTGATTTATCTCTTTTTCTTGGAAAAATTGCGATAAAAATTTAGTATAGTCCCCATGACGATAGCTAGTTTGAGGGCTACGGGGCTATCCATCATCTTCTACCCATTCTAGCTTCTCTTTTGCCCTTGACTAGCAACTCTTTTGATCTTATTGGCTTATTAGGTGCTATGTTGCTGGTCCCCAACCCTCATGAATATGAACATTGATTGCCATGCTCTTCTTGGGTTCTGTATTTATCACTTACAATTAAAACTGGACAGAAGATTACCAGTTGCCTTGGTGCAAACACAACCTTCCCATCTCTGCCAGGAAGGTGGCTCCTTTCCTGCCTGCTAGTCTCTTGGCACAAAGAACCTAAAGAAACTGGGTGAAAGAGTAGCTTAAAGCTTAATGGGACTTTGCAAAGCTCCCTGGTGGCCCCACCCTAGACAATAGGATTTTTGGTCCCTGTTATTGTAGAGTTGGGGGGATGAGAAAAATGAAGTCTTTATGTATTCACTGGGAGTTATGATAAGTGAAGTCTAACATTCCAGTATCTCTCCTTTCAGATCTGAGATCAAGCAGCCACGCTGTTTGTCCTTGGCCATGAGTCCATGTGTATGCTCACCTTAGGCTGCTTCTTTTTCCAAAGAGTGAATAATCATATGTGGGTCTTCCTGCATCACAGTCTTTCAGGACCACTCACCAGCAAGAGCTGTGTGCAGCAGCCACTCTCCATCAACTCCTCATTTTTTTTCCTTTGTCATCTCATCTTAAGGGTCCTCCATGTGGACCAGGGGTGATCTGAGAAGTGAACAGAGCTCATGAACAAGAGCTCATGAAACTTTCACGATTTGGGGGCAATTCTGACCATTCATTTTCAGCTTCAGACATCTCCATATGGATTATTTGAGATCCTTTAAATTACACTAAGAATTATGATTAAAACTTACCTTCTGCCCGATCCTACTCCTTTCATGTTTTTACAGGTCTTGTTCTGATAAACACTCTTTAATATATCTCTGAATGCAAATTTCCATCTCAAAGACCATTTCCGGGGAACCAGGCCTTAAACTATTGGTGTCCTAATGTGCTAGTCATTGAATGAGGGCTAACCCCAGGAAGGGACATACCGAGGCCCTTCAGTAGAGAGTCTCTTCTAAAGAAAGGCCCAACTCTGTGCTGTCAGCAGGTAATATCCCCAGAAACTGGGAACAAATGCCTCAATTGTGAAGAGGGATGTTAGAGGTGTACCACAGCATCTGCAGCATTCTGGTTATGTTTTCACCACTCCTGTTTTAGTCCCTCTAGTTACAGATGTTGCATAAAGAAGTAAAAGTTACTTTAAAATCATCTTTTCTTACTATTGACATAATTTATAAGATAATTTTTCACTCATACAATCCTCTTATAGTATTATCCGTCCTTTCCTTCTGAAGCCTTTGCTTATAAATCTTTTGATGAACAACAGAAAATTCAGTATAAATCAATTGTATCAATGAAAAATTAAA
Source organism: Tamias sibiricus (assembly GCA_025594165.1). NCBI lineage: Eukaryota > Metazoa > Chordata > Mammalia > Rodentia > Sciuridae > Tamias > Tamias sibiricus. The sequence goes on from CM046659.1 coordinate 81,539,735, forward strand.
TCAAGAATTATTTAATTATTAAAGGAGTTATAAAGACTGAGAAAACTGGTGATATCTTGGAATGCTTTCTCAAAAATAATTCTTATTATCACCTTGAAAGGGGAAATATGAAGTAAAAATTGTGGAGTCACTTGACTTTAGAATTTTTTTAAAAATGAAAAGAGCATTTTGTTCAATCTTTGTTAAAAATATGAGTTGTATGATTACTACCTAAATTTGCATATTGTAAACTAAATGACTTTAAGAATGTCTAGTTCACAATGTCCCCAAGCAAGACAAAATGCACTTCCCCTGAAACTTTTAACTTTATTAATAATCTCAAATATCAATGACCTTCAGTTATGCTTCTATATATAGAAATGGACAATCAGACACCATGTACTTGAACTCTATTCTTTATGCAATTTTAGTAGTTCCCTAGTGTTCTGCTGTAGAATCGATAACATGTTCATTCTGACTTAGTCTTGGAAGAAAATTCAAGTAAGTCTAAGTAAGCTACAAGTCCATTAAAAGTAATAGAAGGAGATAGAGATCAGCTCTAAGTAAACCCTGTGCTAAGGAATTTATCTTTCAAGTATTCACCTCTTCTGGAAGATAAGAAAGGTTTTCTTAACCAATTAATTGAGACTGTTGAACTAAATGTCATGGCAAACATTCAACTTTTTACATCACCAAGCCACTTTTCATTGAAAACTTGGCAAGAACACCATAAACTTGGGTAAAGTGATGATAAGGCACTTCCTGGACACCCTGCTGCACTTCACTATTAACACATTTAAATACAGGTTTATTGGGAAGAATGTGACTGAGAATCACTGGCAAAACAGCTAAGGATTTGAATTCTGCAACAGCTGTTCCTAAGTCTCATAATGGAGGAGGCAGCTAGTATTTGACAGCATGACATCACTGCCACTCATAAGGTCAGCAGAGTTGACAAGAGTGGGCCAAAAATTTGCTAGTAGGTTTTTCCGAAAACTATGGAGACAACCTGAGGCCAGTGAGGCATTCTAGAAGTAGTACTGAGTTTATGTCATTTGTTACTCCAGCTCTGCTCAGCCCTTAACTGCCTTCATTTCATTTGTCAGTATACGAACCTGCTTAGACAATCCTGGACATTATTTTTGTTTCCATATTGGAGCTACAACACCAGCATTTGATTACTTGATAAAAGCAGACTTCTAGTTCTACACAGTAAATTTTGTTCACAATGTTTTTATAAATTCCACAAAGAAATCTGTTCATTTAAATCAGTCACAAAGTGTTTACTGAACATTGTGTGGCTTACTGTGACTGCATGTATGTATATCTATTTGTGTGTATACGTAGACACACATAAATTTTCACTGTTTTATGGATAAATGAAAGTACAAAATTTCAAGGAGAATTTGTTAAAAAAAAAAAAAAGCGCACATTTATTTGTGTAGCCTGGGTATGCTCAGATTCTCAATTGTTTTTTTGTATGCTGGGGATTGAAACCAGGGCCTCATGCATGCTACACACTCGCTCTATCATTGCACTACAACCCCAGCCCATCCTAAGGCTCTCCAAAGGAATGAATGTGCAAAAAAATTAATGGAGGATAAAAGTGGCTTCTTCATGGAAAAGTTGAAACTTGAACTTGTTCTTTGGAGGGAAATGCATATAAACGTAATAATCAGCAGCAGCCCTTCAATATTTGGTTAGGGTCAATCAGCCAGAGAAAGAACTTTGCCTCGACAAGAAGCTAATGTACAAACTGTTCTCTCTGTCATCCTTAGTAAACAGCTTGCTCCCCAAGGCATGAAGGAGAGCTCTGACTAATTGTGGCTCCCAGGAAAATTGATAAATTGGATTCAGACTGATGTTTTGCTTATAGCTGAAGTCATCCCCAGGATTTTAAACATCATAAAATGTGTGTGAAACCAAGAGAATCTGAGTAGTTAAACTGTCTCTAAGAAGTTCATCCTAATATCAGAGCACAAAGACAATGGCCATAATAATGATAGGACTACCATTACTACTGCAAAATAACAATCTGATGGCCCTATACTTTGTTTTAATACAGAACACTTTGTTTTGGCCAGCATCAAATACCTTTGTTTTCTGGACAGACATCATTGCTGCTGCCTGTAGTGGTTCACATAAAACAAAATAAACAAAGGTGGTTGATTGAGGCACATCATTAACACTTGGGACTGAAAGATATTATGGAACTTTTGCGACAAATTTTAAACTCTTCAGTCTGATTCGCCTCTAATTGTTTAATCTGCCAATGTGTATAATAAAGTGGCAGTAAAGAAAAGAGGAGGTGCAAGTGATACTATGGCCTGCCCTTCATTGTATGTTTTGGTCTTATCTGCAGCAGTGTACAAATTTTAAAAATGATCATGAATATTCTCAAGCATAAGCCAAGCTTGTTAGAATAGTAAAAAGTATACCCATGTGCTCATTAACAATATTAATACTTTTGCGTACTCAGCAAGTCCTAGCCCTCAAGGATTATTTTACAGTGAATTCCAGACATTGAATCTTTTCATCTATAAGTACTTCAGTATTTATCTCTAAATAATTATTAACAACAATGCCACGATAGAATTTTAATACAAAGGACACCTCCTCTATCTCTCTCTTGTTTGTTTATCAGTGTTGGAAATTCTATAAACTTATGGGTTTTTGCTGGAAGATAAAATATGAACACCTCATCAGAACTGTCCCAACTTAAAACTTTTCAGTTATGCCTTACTGGAGAATGGTGCTTTGATGAAGGAAAATAATGATTGGCCATTCTTATAATTTTATCTAGAATAGACACAGACATCCAGAAAAGTGTAGACTTCCCTAATATCCTAAGGTTTATCTGGTCCTTGAGGGCCTAATAATAGTTACCACTGTGTAAGGTCACACAGTTGGTGGGGGTAGAGGCAGGAATTCAAGCCAGGTCTCCAAAAGCTGCCGTTTTAACTGGTGCCTTCCTGGATGCCTTTATTGGACTAGTCCTTGGTCTTTTGTAAGCCCTGCCCAGTAAGTGAATCATTCAAGCATAGTTTTTCTTTCCACAGTCATCCCTGCTCTAAGCCCCCATGTCTAATGTGTTAGATTTCTTTAATGCAGCATAGAAAATAAAGCAGACAGATACAGTTATGCTGCATGTGGAAATATATTAAAGTTCCAATTCTTGTTTTAAGTACAATATGGTTATTGCCAGCTGTAGGGAATTGGAATTGTGAAAATTCCCTCCAAACTCCCTGGCTTCCTTAAGATTCCCTGAGTTGATTTCCAGGAGAACATGTGTACTAATGACTGCCTTGAAGGTTAGAAACTATAAGACACTCAACTTATTATAGATTGAAACTGCTTCAGGAATACTGTGGAAGATGAAATTTGATGCTCTTTTGCCAAGCTGAGCAGCCCATTCTTCTTGCATTGGTTAAAACAATATAGTTACTCCTAATTTGGGGGGGGGGGTGAAGTCTTCCTCTGCACTTCAGGTAACACCTTGTCATCTGCAGGAGGAAAACATTGTGCCAGTGAGGACACAGGACTCGACAAAAGTACTAGCCACTTCAAGTACTCATTTCCAGTGTTCAGCAAGGGGCAAGGAAGGGGATACAAATAGAGACCTATGGTGGTTTGGGGAAAGGAGAGCTTGAGATGAGCTAGATGAATTTGATGGGAAGTTTTCTGCTAACTCAATAAAAGTAAGGAAAGTGGATTAAAAGGTCCAACGTCCTTCTGGAGGCTATAGTTCTAGTGCTTCATCAGGCTTATGGCAGCTTTTGCTCCCGGGTGCCCCCTTCTCCCTGCTCAGCTAAATCCCTTCTTCCATTTGAAGTCTAGATCGAGTTCCCCTTCCCTCACAAGCACTGTCCAACTCTCAGGAGCCTCTGGGACTGTTCCTATCTCCTGGTTCTGGTACAAATTACTGTCTGTTTTCACTCTACTGGGAAATTAGGAGATGCTCTAATTTCTAAGAACAGACCAAGTTAGAGATTTGATCACACATAAATCTCCTAAGTGTGTTTATGTGTTTCTCTTCTTACAAGCTATTTCTGGTTATCCATCCTGTAAAATTATTGATACTAACTTATAAAGAGCTGAGTAAAATAGGAAATCCTCAGTCTAATAGGAAATCCTGAGTATAATAATAGGAAGCAGAGGAAGACTTCACCCCCTAAATTATCCTAGAAGTGGATAAAGGGGACAGCATTGTGGAGGAAGATAGGTTTCATCCTCAGTGGCACCCCTCCTGTGCTCTGTTGTGACCTGCTGCCTCCTACAGGGGGACGGATGGGGTGGAGGACCACAAGGAGCTGTCTCTGGTCCCAACCATGACAGCAATTGCTGTCTCCCATGCTGTAAGGAACACCTGTATCTTTTGTTGCATTAAAGACCAGTTTTAACCATAGGTGGGTCACTTAAACTTTTTTTCCAAGCAACATAAACTTGTGATGGTTACTCATTTGATATTTAGCTTTTTATATTTAGCATATATCTATCCATTAAATTTTTGTCTTATGGGAGTATACCCTTTCTCCTCAACTAAGTTATAAACCCCGCTGAAAAGACAAACTCCCTCTTTTTCATGTTCTTAGTGTACAAATAATTGATGTAGGCAAAACAGACATTTAATATGATATTCAGTTGCCATTGCTGTTAATAGTCCAAACCAAACACTGATTTAAGTGCTAAAATATAGGCAAAGCCACATCTTAAGGAAAAAGCTGGTCCTATTTGATAATTCCCCATATCCCACAAGTACATGCAGTCAAAATAGTGTTGCCGCCTGAAGCGCTTGGAGCAACGGAGCCGCGGGAAGAACTTCAGAGGCAAACTGGAGACAAACAGCTTTTTATTCTGATAACTTTTCTCTCTGGTTCTAACAACGACTAACACACGCCACACACCACCAAAAATGGCGCTGACCTGATCAGCAATTTTGGCCAAGTCACTCGAGATCCCGCAACAAGTCCCGTGAGACTACGGGAGGCGACAATGCCCAAATCTCCACGGCTCATAGTCAACCGCAATTCAAGCCAATCCCCAAACAGGGCTCCTGCAAAATAGATTTCCAGATGATTAAGAATACTGACTCGATTCGGGGAAGATGGCCGACAGGAGGGAGGTGCTCTCTGGACCCGGTTGCTGAAGGATGCGGAGTGGGAAGTTTAAGCGCTTTGCTGGCGGTTCTATTGCAACTGAAAGGGAGCCGAGACATTCCTGCACCTCTGGACAGCGAAATACAAAGTTCTCAGGACCACAACAACCAGGGACAGAGTCCCAGCGGTCCACAGCCCGAAACAACGCTGTCGGTGCTGCAGGCGCAGGGGCCAATACCATCTCGGCAAGGAGACGATCCACCCAGCGGCTTTGAAACCGATGGGCGAGGAGGGATAAAAAGAGGCCTAGAGGCGTGGGCGGTGTCCACGTGGAGCTCTTTCGCACTGCTTGCCAAGCCGACCCCGACCCCCCCCCCCCCCCCCGCACGATCTGGACTGACAGAAGGGTCTGTGAAGCAGCTGCTGAATGGGAGGAGAATGCCGCCATCTTTGAGAAGTGCAGAGGCTGATCCAGACAAAGGGGAAAAGACGGAGGAGACAACAGCTGCAGACATCCAGGGAGCCCCATCGCTCTGAAGGCAGCGCACACCTGGGTGAGACTCGGGTAACCAGCAGGGGAGGGCGTGTCTGAAGCCAGCCCAGTGGCCACAAGAAGCTACAACTGTGGGTGGGCGTGGGGAAAGGGTGCTTCTGGAGGGTCCCCTTCCCGGAGCCATTCACCTGTTGACACACAACCACCCTGAGCCAATCTTCCCCCTGAGCGGCCGCTGGCATAGGGTGCAGACTTGACTCGCAGACTTTCTGGACGTGATCCAATGCAGTTGGCTTAAACTGGAAAGGGAAAAGAGAGGGGGGCTTCCCAGGGCCCGTTTTGTTTAAGACTTGGGGTTCAACGTTTTTTTTTTTTTTTTTTTTTTGCTTTGTTTTTTTTTTGGTTGGTCGGTCTGCTTGTGTTATTGGTTTTTGTTAGATTGTTTATTGTTCTTTCTCTTTTTTTGGCTTTGTTCTGTTTTGCTTTTTTTTACATTGATTGTCAGTGGGTTTGATTGTTTGCTTCTGCTCCTTTTCTCGTTCCTTCTTTTCTTCCTTCTCACTTTGGCATCTCTTCTTTATCCTTCATCTTTCATATTTGCACCCTGCCAGTGCATACTAAACAGAGGCAAAAACAAGCTGTACGCAGAATTTGGGATTTCTAGAAACAGCGCAATTGAACTGGATAGCAAAGAGGTGCTATATATAGTTTACTCTCCATTTTCTTGATTCTCTATCTCCTCTCTCTTACACCAATTTCTACTCTTTTATCATTTTTTTTCTTCTTTTCCATCTTACTTTATATATAAATTGGTCTCTCCACCTAAGTGTCTACTCCATTCTCTATCTTCTCTCTTCTACTGATACTAAACTACTTCCAGTAAACCACGTCAATAGAACTCTCCTTTCATACTTTCCAAGAAAGAACAATTCAAGACACTTCCTTCTTCTTAAACATAATACCTCTGTATCCAATACTTGAAGCTATAAAACCCCATCAGAAGCATACAGAATAAATTGGAAATAATATCTGGGTTAACAAAATCTGTACATTGTAATCAAAATTGAATTTTCTGAATAGAAAGTGTTAGGTTTTAAAGTGTAAAGGAATTATAAGGGGAGCTGATAGCTTCGTAGTACAGGAACAACATAAGGAATTAAGGTAAAATCGAAACAGTCAAGGTCCCACAGTGCAGGAAGAAAAGACACACAAGCAGCATGAAAAAACAAGGGAAGAAAGTGACACAATCAAATCAAGATTCATCATCAGTAGATTTCATGGCAAACACAGTTGGTCAAATGCCAGAGATGGAATTTAGAAATTACATATGCCAAATGTTTAGGGAACTTAAGAATGAACTCAAAAATGAGATGAGGGAGCAAGTACAGGAGGCAAAAGATCATTTTGACAAAGAACTCCAAAAACAAATACAGGAAGTAAAAGATTACTTCAATAGGGAAATAGAGGCTCTAAAGAGAAACCAAATAGAAATTCCAGAAATGAAAGAAGCAATAAACCAAAATAAAAGTTCAATTGAAAGCATCTCCAACAGAGTAGACCACTTGGAGGAAAGAACCTCAGACAATGAAGACAAAATATTTGTCCTAGAGAAGAATTTAGACCTTACAGCAAAACTCGTTGGAAATCAAGAACATAACATCCAAGAATTATGGGATAGCATAAAAAGACCAAACTTAAGAGTGATTGGTGTAGAGGAAGGGGCAGAGTTTCAAGCCAAAGGAATGAGTAATCTATTTAATGAAATAATTACAGAAAAATTTCCAAACTTGAGGAATGAATGGGAAAACCAAGTTCAAGAGGCATACCGAACACCAAACAAACAAAATCTCAACAGATCCACACCAAGACACATTATAATGAAAATGCCTAATATTCTGAGCAAGGAGAGAATACTAAAAGCCACAAGAGAAAGGAAGCAGATCACATATAGGGGGAAACCAATCAGACTATGTTCAGATTTTTCAACCCAGACCTTAAAAGCAAGAAGATCCTGGAATAGCATATTTCAAGCTCTGAAAGAAAAGGGATGTCAACCAAGAATCTTATATCCAGCAAAATTGAGCTTTAGATTCGAAGATGAAATAAAAACCTTCCACAACAAACAAAAATTAAAAGATTTCACAACTCGAAAGCCAGCACTTCTGAACATCCTGGGCAACATTTTTCATGAAGAAGAAGAGAAAGATGATAATGAAAATCAACAAAGGGAGATATTAAACTAAAGGAAATACCAACCAGAAGAGAAACCTAATCAAGCTAATGAAGGAGCCCTAATTAGGAAGGGCTATTGCAGCTAGCTGGAAGCCATAAGTTCCACCTGATATGTATGTGACGCACCTGTAGGCACCCACAAAGCTGAAGGTATATAACCGGGTGAAAGCGGTCCGAGTTAGGAGAACGGAGAATTCAGTCAGTCGGGCAGTCACTCGGTTGGTCAGAAGAATCAGAGCGGCCAGAACGTAGGCAGAGTGGTTACAGAAGAGAAACCAGATAGAAGAAGTAATGACTGGTCAGAGTTAGGCCAAGGCTCCCAAGGAAGACAGAAGACAGAAGAAAGAAGAAGGAAGAAAGAAGAGAGAAGAAAGAAGCTCTAATCTTTCTCTAAGCTAAGCTCTATCTTTATTTCTCTCTAAGACTCTAAGCTAAGACTCTAAGCTAAGAAGAAGCTCTCTCTAAGACTCTAAGCTAAGACTCTAAGCGAACAAGAAGCTCTATCTTTATTTCTCTCTAAGACTCTAAGCTAAGAAGACAAGAAGAAAAGCTCGCTTTAATCTTTCTCTCTAAAAATCTTTCTTTCCCTCTCTAAGCGCTAAGAAAGTAGAAGTAAAAGTAGTAAAATCTTTACTCTGCCTCCGAGAGTTTTCCTCCCGGTTTTCGGTACCAGGTAGCTTACAAGCTAAAGACCATAATTCAAATAAAAATGGATGGGAATAAAAATCATATCTCAATAATAACCCTGGATGTTAATGGCCTAAACTCGCCAATCAAAAGACACAGATTATCAGAATGGATTAAAAGAAACGACCCAACAATTTGCTGTCTCCAAGAAACACACCTCATAGAAAAAGACATCAACAGACTGAAAGTGAAAGGCTGGGAAAAGTCTTATCACTCACATGGCCGGCGGAAGCAAGCAGGGGTTTCCATTCTCATATCAAATAAGGTAGACTTCAAACCAAAACTAATCAAGAGGGACAAAGATGGATATTTCTTATTACTTAAGGGAACCATTCATCAACAGGATATAACAGTCATAAATGTATATGCCCCAAATAATGGAGCACCTACATTCATCAAACAAACGCTTCTCAAGTTCAAGAGTAAAATAGACCACAACACAGTTATTCTAGGGGACTTCAACACACCTCTCTCACCAATGGATAGATCATCCAAACAAAGGCTAAACAAAGAAACTTTAAGCCTCCTTAAAACAATTAACAATTTAGACCTAACGGACATATATAGAATATTTCATCCCTCAGTAAACGAATACACATTTTTCTCAGCAGCACATGGCTCCTTCTCCAAAATAGACCATATATTATGTCACAAGGCAACTCTCAGCAAATATAAAAAAATAGAGATACTACCCTGCATGCTATCGGACCATAAAGGGATGAAATTGGAAATCAACGACAAAACAAGGAATAAGAAAAACTACTCCATCAACTGGAAGCTAAACAACATGCTACTGAATGAACAAGGGGTTGAAGAAGACATCAAAGAGGAGATCAAAAATTCCTAGAGGTAAATGAGAACACAGATACTTCATATAGAAATCTCTGGGACACTATGAAGGCAGTAGTAAGAGGAAAATTCATTGCACTGAGTTCATTCCTTAAGAGGAAAAAAACCCAACAAATAAATGACTTAACATCACATCTCAAAGCATTAGAAAAAGAAGAACAGACCAACACCAAGAGCAGTAGAAGACAGGAAATAATTAAAATCAGAGCAGAAATTAATGAAATTGAGACTAAGGAAACAATTCAAAGAATTGACAAAACTAAAAGTTGGTTCTTTGAAAAAATAAACAAAATTGACAGACCCTTAGCAATGCTAAAGAAAAGAAGAAGAGAAAAAACTCAAATTACTAACATTCGTGATGAAAAAGGGAATATCACAACAAACACCTCAGATATACAGAATATAATTAGAAATTACTTTGAAAACTTGTACTCTAATAAAATAGAAAATACTGAATGCATTGACAGATTTCTAGAGTCATATGATTTGCCTAAACTAGATGTGGAGGCTATACACAATTTAAACAGATCAATTACAAGTGAAGAAATAGAAGATGTCATCAAAAAGCTACCTACAAGGAAAAGTCCAGGACCTGATGGGTTTACAGCCGAGTTCTATAAGACTTTCAAAGAAGAACTAATACCAACGCTCTTCAACTATTCCAAGAAATAGAAAAAGAGGGAGCTCTTCCAGACTCTTTCTATGAGGCCAATATCACATTAATTCCAAAGCCAGGCAAAGACACATCCAAAAAAGAAAACTTCAGGCCAATATCTTTAATGAACATAGATGCAAAAATCCTCAACAAAATCCTGGCAAATCGGATACAAAAACATATCAAAAAGATAGTGCACCATGATCAAGTGGGGTTTATCCCAGGGATGCAAGGCTGGTTCAACATTCGGAAATCAATAAACATAATACACCACATCAATAGACTTAAAGACAAAAATCATATGATCATCTCAATAGACGCAGAAAAAGCATTTGACAAAATACAACACCCCTTTATGTTCAAAACACTGGAAAAACTAGGAATATCAGGAACATATCTCAACATTATAAAAGCTATATATGCAAGGCCCCGAGCTAACATTATCTTAAATGGAGAAAAATTGAAAGCATTCCCTCTAAAAACTGGAACAAGATAGGGATGCCCCCTTTCACCACTGCTATTTAACATAGTACTGGAAACTCTGGCCAGAGCAATTAGATAGACGAAAGAAATTAAAGGGATCCAGATAGGAAAAGAAGAGCTCAAATTAGCACTATTTGCTGATGACATGATAATCTTCCTAGAAGACCCAAAAAACTCTACCAGAAAACTTTTACAACTAGTAAATGAATTTGGCAAAGTTGCAGGATACAAAATCAACACACATAAGTCAAAGGCATTTTTGTACATCAGCAACAAAGACTCTGAAAGGGAAATGATGAAAACTACTCCATTTACAATAGCATAAAAAAAAAAATACCTGGGAATCAACCTAACGAAAGAGGTGAAAGACCTCTATAACGAAAATTATAGAACACTAAAGAAAGAAATTATAGATGAACTCAGAAGATGGAAAGACCTACCTTGCTCTTGGATAGGTAGAATTAATATTGTCAAAATGTCCATACTACCAAAAGCACTATACAGATTTAATGCAATTCCAATCAAAATCCCAATGTCATTCTTCAAAGAAATAGAAATAGCAGTCATGAAATTCATCTGGAAAAATAAGAGACCCAGAATAGCCAAAGCAATCCTGAGCAAGAAAAGTGAAGCAGGGGGCATCACCATACTGGACCTTAAATTATACTATAGAGCAATAGTAACAAAAACAGCATGGTATTGGCACCAAAACAGACTGGTGGACCAATGGTACAGAATTGAGGACACAGAAACTAATACATATAATTTCAGCTATCTTATATTAGACAAAGGTGCCAAAAATGTACAGTGGAGAAAGGATAGCCTCTTCAACAAATGGTGCTGGGAAAACTGGAAATCCATATGCACCAAATTGAAATTAAATCCTTATCTCTCACCATGCACAAAACTCAATTCAAAATGGATCAAGGACCTAGGAATTAGAACAGAGACGATATGCCTAATAGAAGAAAAAGTAAGCTCCAATTTCCAACATGTCGGATTAGGCCCCAAGTTCTTTAATAAGAATCCTGTAGCGCAAGAATTACTACCAAGAATTAATGAATGGGATAGATTTAAACTAAAAAGCTTCTTCTCAGCAAAAGAAACAATCAGTGAGGTGAATAGAGAGCCAACTAATTGGGAACAAATATTTAGTACATGCACATCAGACAGAGCACTAATTTCTAGAATATATAAAGAACTCAAAAAACTTAACCCAATCAATAAATGGGCTAAGGAACTGAGAAGACACCTCTCAGAAGAAGATACACGATTAATTAACAAATACATGAAAAAATGTTCAACATCGCTGGCAATTAGAGAAATGCAAATCAAAACTACTCTATGATTTCACTTCACTCCAGTCAGAATGGCAGCTGTCAAGAACACAAGCAACAATAAATGTTGGAGAGGATGTGGGGAAAAAGGCACACTCATACATTGCTGGTGGGAATGCAAAATGGTGCAACCATTATGGAAAGCAGTATGGAGGTTTCTTGGAAAACTGGGAATGGAGCCACCCTATGACCCAGCCATCCCACTTCTGGGTCTATTCCCAAAGGACTTAAAAACAGCATATTACAGTGACACAGCTATCTCAATGTTTGTACCTGCGCAATTCACAATAGCTAGGCTGTGGAACCAACCTAGATGTCCCTCAGTAAATGAGTGGATTAAGAAAATGTGGTATATACTCACAATGGAATTTTACTCAGCAATAAAAGAAAATAAATTAATGGCATTTGCAGGTAAATGGATGAAGTTGGAAGACATAATGCTAAGTGAAGTTAGTCAGTCTCAAAAATCCAAGTACCAAATGTTTTCTCTGATATAAGGAGGCTAGTTCATAGTATTGTTGGATGGGAGGGTACATACTAGGACTGGAAGAAGACTAGAATGGTCAAAGGGAAGGGAGAGTAAGGGAGGGAGCAAGGGGGGAGGGAGAGGGAGAAAAGGAAAAAGAAAAGAAAAGGTGTTTGAATGAGATGGATATCATTTTCCTAAATGCATGATTGAAGACCTGAATTTACGAATATACTATGTATACAATCAATTGTATGTAAAAAGATGCTAAATACATGCACTATGAGTTGTGCATATTAAAAATTATAAATAAAAAATATATATATATATAAAAAAAGAATACTGACTTAAAATACTTAACATTAATAATAGAACATCAATTATATCACTTATTCTACTGTGGTTCCAGCCATTTGGATCTACTGTAAATTATAACAAATTATCACTTCCCCAGACTTTTGTGGGGAATGTGATCTTGGATTGTCTCACAGCCATTTATTGTGGAGGAGTCTAAAAAGCTGCAAGGTTACTCAAACTTGTATCATCTTTTAAGACTTCGAGGTTTTTCCACAATGTATTCATGATCTCATTGAGAGAATAAGCAAGCTACATCATTTGTTATTCTTTCAAATAATATTAAATGAATTGTTATGTCTTTGGCTTTTAAAATTGGATGTAGATAAACAGCCACATTGCTTTTGGGTTTACTTTGCAGTTTCCAAGGATGATGCTTTATATGACCCCACTCAATATCTGCCATACAGCACGCAATATCAGACATTTACTTCAAAGTTTGGGACTAAGGAAACCTTCTGTTTTCCCTATGGAAATTGTGTGCTTTCTGCTCCTGGGTACAATTCCTTCCTTGAGTTGGATAATAGGAAGCTTAAATGGTATTTATGCTCAACCCATGAACCATATTAAGCTTTCTTATTGATGCATTTGTTTTCTTCGTTAGCCAAGTTTCTTTATTCTTCAATTTGCATTTTATTATCTATTTTGTTTTACTCTTGTCATTTTGGAAGCTGATCTAAACTTCTTTCTGGAAGGATGTGGCTACACATACACAGAAAGTGCAGTCACACTCAGCACTGAGTGGGCTGGCAAGCTCTCCAAGGAGACTGTACAGGGACCTCTGTCAGCACTGGAGTCACACTTGGCCTGAACTCCACTGTGCAGGCCTGTGAACAGGAAAGATGACAAGAGGCTACAAAAGAAGGCTCACCTGAGGAAGCTAGAATGGGGGTTGTATAGAAGCCAAACAGACTTACAGCTTTAGGAACATACTGAACCTCTAAGTGTTGCTGAATGAAGGGGAAAAAATGCCTGAAAGAGCTCTAACAAAATGAAAGTTAGGCAAGAAAATATGGTGTAATGAAGAATGCCCAAGTGCAGAACTAAGAGCGAGAAAGGTTCTCTTGAATACCAGCATGGTGTGTTTTCAGTTACTCTTGGCTGACTTGAATAACTTATGACTTCTATGGCAATGCTACCCAAAGGGCCAGACCAAAACAGAGTAAGTAGTCACACCTTCAAGATTTGCTGGAATGAAAGAGCATCTGTGTGCAGTTTTGATGGGGGAGAAAGCATCAGTCCTATTTCTAGGTCAGGGACTTGTGCAATAGTAATTATTTATACATGTCCAGTGATGTTTCTGGATTCCCAGCAACATGACTGTCAAGAAGGCAGATTCACGAATCATACTTACTTGCCATCAGTGTGAGGTATAGCACAATGGCCATGACTATTTATCACATAGACAAGTTTGGGCAGGAAAGCCCTAGGCCAAGATTGATGCTTGGACAGGGAAGAAAGTGTTGGAAAGTCCCCTAGTCTATCAAGGAAAATATCCACATCTGGAGGAGTCAATATAGAAAGAAAGGTCAAGGTTGTCAGAGACAGAATTTGGAAAGTCAAAACTGGAGGCTAAATTCATTAGTTCAAATGACCTTTGATCTTAGGGAAAAAACTTCTCTATTTTTTAAATAAATTTTTTATCACAATTTTAGGTTTATAGAAAGATTGTGCAGATAGTTCCCATATCCAAGGCCCATCATAACTTGTATTATTAACAACTTGCATTAGTGTCATATATTTGTGCAAATGATGAACCAATATTAACTACATACCAGACCTTACATTAATTAATCTTTGTGTATAAAATTCCATATATTTTGATGAACACCTAATGTTGTGTATCCACTAATATTGTGCCATATAGAACAGTTTTGCTGTCCTAAAAATGCCGTATGCTCAACCTGTTCATTCATTGCCCTCTCCCTATGAACTCCTGGCAACCACTGGTCTTTTGACTGTCTCGACAGTTTTGTGTTTTGCGGAAGGTATTATATAGCTGGAATCATACAAAATGTCGCTTCTCAAGACTGGTTCTTTCACTTAGCAACATACATTTAAGTTTTCTGCATGTTTTTGTATAGCTTGATAGGTCATTTCATTTTATTTGTGACTAATATTCTATTGTATGGACATAACCACAGTTTGTTTATCCCTTTATCTATTTATTAAGGAGCATCTTAGTTCTTTCCAACATTTGGCAATTATGACGAGAAGTGCTATAAACATGGGTGTGACAGTTTCATGTGAACATAAGTTTTCAACTCATTTGAGTAATACCAAGGAATATTATATTTTGTCTGTGATCCACTGATAAAACTATGTTTATCTCTGTAAGAACTGCCAGACTGTCTTCTGAAGCATCTGTACTGTTCTGCCTTCCTATCAGCAATGGATGAGTTCCCCTTGCTCCAAATTCTCACCAGCATTTGACATTATCATCACTTGGATTTTGGCCATCCTAATAGGTGTCTAATGGTATCTCATTATTGTTAAGTTTGCAATTTCCTAATGACATATGATGTCAAATATCTTTTAATATATGTTCATTTTCTTGTTTTTCATGGGTGTGTTTTCTCTGGTAAAGTATTCACTCAAATCTTTTGCCCAATTTCTATTTGTTTTCTTCTTATTAATTTTTTTTAGAGTTCTTTGAGTATTTTGGATACAAGTCTTTTATTTTGAAGCCTTAATACCCACAGTGTGACAGTATTTGGTGGTAGAGCTTTTATCCCTTTTTGGGAAATGGGGGAAGTGTGTGTGTTTCCCGTACTGGAGATTTCAACTGGAGACACTTGCACTTTACCACTGAACTACGTTTATAACCCTTTGTAAAATTTATTATTTTTTTTTAATTCTGAGATAGGATCCTTCTAAGTTACTGAAGCTGACATAAAACAAAGCAATCCTTCTGCTTCAGCCTCCTAAATCGTTGGGATTATAGTCATGTGCCACACAAATATATGTCTTGAAAATATGTAATTCCAGTTCATGACTTTTCTTTTTATTCTCTAACAGTGTCTTTCATGGAGCAGAAGTTTTACAGTTGAGCTAAATATAATTTATCAATTTTATCTTCCTTGAATCATGCTTCTGGTGTTGTATACACAAAGTTCATCACTAAACACAGGTCATCTGTATTTTTTTTCCTGTTACCTTCTAAAAATTTTCACATTATGTTGCATAATAATTTTTATTCATTGTTGGACTTAATGTTTTCCTGGAGATTTTATCTTGATGATCATGGGATGTACTGGATGTCTTTTCTGAATTTGTTATTAAGGTAATGCTGCCTTTGTATAATGATGTGAAATGTACCTGCTTTTATTTTCTGGAAGAAATTATAAAGAATTTTCTATATTCACCCCCCCACCCGGGTTTGCTTTACCCTGAGCGGGGGATGTGCTGATGGAATGTGAGTTGAGGAGAAAGGCAAGATTGTTGCCAAAACTTACATTCGTGGGGCCCAGGGAGGAAAGACTGACTTTACTGACAATGCATAGCTTCCGTGTTGGTGCTGGCACAGCCTATTGATAGCTAATCATTATTAGTAATAGCTCAAAATGCAAGAAGCATGTTGTAAAGGGTCAAACTAGTACCTATATAGATAGAGCCAGAGGAAAGCCCTGAAACAATTACTGCAGCTATAAACCAAAGAAACAGTATCCATTTACATAGTGGGTAATGAAATATTGATTATACATTGACTTTGTAAATTCTGGTTGCAGATGCAAAGTACAGCACCATCAACAAATTGTCTTAAAACATAAAGAACATGCTGTGTTCAGTGGGGTTTGAAAACAAAGAGACCCACTTTTCAATGTATTTCAAGAGCATTTTAAAATTGCCATATTTCACTGTATTTTAAATGAGGATTATAATCTTACAGGATTTTTAAAAAGAATCAAATAAGAGAATTTGCTTTTTATTAATATTTTCCATCTGCATTTTTCAAGTACTTCAGTAAATAGGAAAACAGCTTTCACCTCCAGGTAGATTGTAATTTAGAAAATAATATTATAATTAAAATATCATTTTAAAGCAAATACCATAAAATTAGTGACTGGAAGAGGATCCCAACACAGCCAATGAACAGGGTTAACATTTATTTTAAAGAGACAGATAATAAACATTTTAATCTTTGCAGGCTGCACAATCTCTGCTTAACTACTCAATTCTGCTTTTGTAGCAAAAAAAAAAAAAAAAAAATAGATCACAGGTAAAAGAATGAGCATGCTTTTATCTCAATAAATCTTTATTTATAAAAGCAGTCACTTGACTGGTTTTGGTCCATAGCTATAGTTTGCCAATCTCTGTTCTTAAGTCTCAAAGGAAAAGAAAAAATGTACTTTAAAATAGTTTTCAAATGTAAAGTTATTATTCATTGTATGCATTGAAGATTGATGCAATGTGCAACTTGATGATAATACACTAGTTAATCTCTGGTTGATAAGCCAATTTATTGTCAGGTGAACCAAGAGAGAGTGACAACAATAATTAAGATAAATAAACCTGATTCATCCTTTTCTTGGAAAAGGTAGAGGAAATAAACCTTTCATATTTCTTTTATATTTTTTCAAAGGGTTTTATCTTCCCAAGAGTTTAGCAAAATTTAAATACATTGTTGTCACCTGTCCCTGATGAACTTGGGGATTTAATCCAATTCCCAGCTTAATATGAGAACCTGCTGTCCCTACCCCTTTCCACCTCCTACTAATTGCACTTAAATCCTAAGTCTTCCTGCTGCTAAGTCAGGAGTCAGGAGTTCTGAAAGCTCAGCCAGCTGCATCTCACTTTAGCAAATCTATGTTCTAACAGCTTTTTTCTCTTCCTCTTTCTCACTCAGTAGTTTAAACTCATTCAAGTCGGCTTCTCTTCAAAACTGAATTTCCATTTTTCAGAGTTCAGTAAGTGGATCTTTTGTCTCTCACTTTTGAAGCCAAATAGATTGCCTTTGGTGGCTTAGTGCAATGTTACATTTTATCATCATGAGACTGAGGAGCTGCAGGTTTTTGAACTTCAGGGATGTGCCCACCAGAGTGGTCTCTATGGTAATCCTCTCTACTACTCTGTTCTCAAAAGTTGGCTCCTTGAAACTTAAATCTGTTTGTCTTAACAGCTTAGACATCTTGACAACTATTTTTTGTAACATATGCAGAGTAGACATGCAAAATGTTGCTGATTTACCCCATAGTTGAAATCCTTAGCACACAAGTGGTTTCAACTGGAGCTATGCATGTTTTTTAATAATTTATAATCAGTTAACATTATTTAATTGTTTCTGTCTCTTTAGATGCAGCTCATTTGAAAGTATGATTACTACTATTCCCAAACAACAAAAACTTTTTAGGGAATTCATATGTGAACAGTAGCAGAAACTTTTATTGCTGTATTAATTATCCCTATGTAGAATTTGGGGATTCAACAAACCTTTTTACCTATGTTTAAAAAGTAATATAGAAGTAAGAATAGGAGTGTTCTACCTCTTTAAAAAGATCCATATGCTCGCTTCTTTTGCTTCTCACTTTACATCTTCCAAGCTTGATTTCAAATATCAAATGTCTCTTAATAAATGTAGAATAAAAAAACCAATAACCCATTTTATAATTATTTCATTGGTGATTTTTCACCAGTATCTACTGCTATATTCAGAACTTTATTTCTTCCAGACAGCTAGGTGAAATTCTGTAATCCATACCTCATACCTTGACATTCCAATTCTGCAGAACACATTTAATGCCTTCTCTCATATCAGTAACTGATTATAATCTCTTAGTGGGTAGGAACTAGGGCTATTTAATTTTCTATGTGCAGTTCTCAGATAGCAACAAGTTCAGGGATTCACTAAACACATATATATTGCAGGAATGATAAATAGTTTTTACAACGAAATGCCTAGTAGAGTGAAAAATTATCAATCTTATCCCATCTTAAATTCAGAGGGAAAAAAGTAATAGAAGACACTAGTGTAGTCATCTTGGTCCTGAGGCAAAGCGAGTCTCCCTGCCTGCACAGATTATAAATAACCATGTGCCATCACTCTGGTATATGCGCCATCTTGATAATAAAATTAGAAGTCATGTTCACAAAGAACATTTACTGCTATAGAATAGGAATTCTGAACTGTATTACTGTAAAATAGCTTCAAAAAGGCAGTACAAAGTTTAAGTCTTAGCTAACATGTGAGATTAAAGTGTACTCAGGGGTTTGGGGGTGTAGCTCAGTGTTACAGCATGTGCCTAGGAGGTGTAAGGACCTAAATTTGATCCCCAGTAACCCCCAGCCCCCAACATTCAAATGTTAACTGGAATAATGGGTACTGTTATCCTCACTGTAAAAACCAGAAGATTTTCTGAAATATTAAAATTGTGACTGTGGGAATGTTAGCTAGTTTAATGGCAGAAACGTTAAAAATGCACACAATCAAAAACTACTGGAGCACCAAAATTGTCAAGCGGGACCACAGACTGAAGGGAAAAAGGATACTCTTTGATTCATATGGTGCTATTGCACTTGCATATCTATATGCAAAATTGAACTTCAACGCCTCATGCCACATACAAAATTGAATTCAAACTGTGGGTGTAATATAATACCTAAATCTATAAAATTTCTAAAATAACACATAAAATAAAATGTTTGTGACCTTCAATTAGGAAACAATTTCTTAGATTCAACACAAAGAATAATCCATGAAAGAAAAATATGATAAAATGGACTTTATCGAAATTAAGGACTTCTTTCAAAAGACACTATTAAGAGAATGAAAAGACAAGTGAGACTTGGAGAAAATATTTTGAAACCACATATCTGATAAAGAATGTGTATATGTAAAAAGCACTCCCAAAACTCAGTAGGAAGAAGCAACCGACCTATAAAAATAAGAAAATTATATGAATGAATCAAAGAAAACAAACATATTACAAATAATCACACAAAAAAATTGCTCATCATCATTAATTACTTTTCTTCACTGAAATGTCTTTGTAGTTTTTCAAAAACTACAATTTGCTGGTGGATCTGCTTTTGGACTTTCTTTTTCGTTCCCTTCATCATTTGTCTATCATGCTCTCTGTCTGGGTCACTGTGACTACATAATAATTCATGGAGTCAGGGTAGCATAGCTTCTCTCACTTTTTTCTTTCTCAGAGGTGTCTGTTCTTTTACTTCCTTTGCTTTCCTATATAAATTTTAGAATAAGCTCCTCCATACCTATGAGAAAGAATGCTGTGATTTTCTTGGGATAGTGCTGCATCTATAGATGAAATAGACAAGAATTACCCAAGTGTGATTGTCCCAGCTACTTGGAAGCCTGAGATGGAAGACTAGGAGTTCAAAGCCAGCCTGGGCAATATATCAAGACATTGTCTCAAAAAACAAAAAAATCAAGTGGAGGAAATTAACATCTTTAATACATTGAGTTTTCTAATCAATATGCATGATATATTCTCCATTTATGCATGTCTCAGAAGTGTTGTCATTTCCATTGTATAGGTCTTACAAATCTTTTATTAAAAATTTCCCTGAGTATTTAATATCGTGAAGCTATTGTAAATGGCAGTTTAAAGTTTTAATTTCCATCCTTTTATTGATTTTGATATAGAGTTCTTGAATCCTGAAGTCTTGCTAAACACTTATATTAGTTCTAGTAGCTCTTTTTGTAAATTCATGTTGCATTTATAAAAAGATGAGTATATCATCTGAGAGCAAAGACAGTTTACTTCTTTCTTGCCAATATTAATACCTTCCATTGATTTAACTTGCCTTGCTATACCCACTAGAACATCAGTACAGTTTTCAACAGAAGCATTGAGAGCAGACACCTATACCTTGCTTGTGATCTTGTGTTGAAAACATTGTTTTTCACCTGTCAGTATGCTAGCTCTAGGATTTTCATAGATACTCTGTACTATGTTGAACAGTTTCCCTCTATTCCCAGTTTGCTGAGAGTATTTGTTAGAAACAGACATGAAATGTTTTTAAAAGCTCTTTTTGCATCACTGAGATGATCCTATGGTTTTACCACTTTTGTCTTGTTAATATGGTAAATCAAACTGATTTTGAATTGTAAAATCAACCTTTAATTCCAGGGATAAATTACATTTGGCCATGATATAATATCTTCCATGTATAATATTGCTTTTAAAACTTTGTTAAGAATTTTTGTATCTGATTTTATGAGGAAAATTTGCTTTTCCTAAGTTTGTTTTTTTTTTTTTTTTTAACTGTTTGATTTCACAATAGTTCTGTCTTCATAGAGTAAATTGTAAAATATTTATTCCTGTTTGGTATTCTGGGAAAGGTTGTGGAGAACTGTAGAAAAATCAGTGAAATCAAACGTTGATCTTTTTTAAAGAAGATCAACAAAATTGATAAACCTTTAGCTAAACTGACCAAGAAGAAAAAGAGTCAAGTTACTAAAATCAAGGCATCATGACCAACTTTTTAGAAATAAGAAAAATTTTAAGGGCATACTACAAACAGCTTTACTCCAACAAATTAAATAACCTGGAAAAAAGAAGCAAAATCCTAAAAGACTTCAATTACTGAACCTGATTCAAAAGAAACAGAAAATCTAAATGAACCTAAAAGATGGGGATAAATTAATTACTAATTTTTCAAAATTCTTAGAAGAAAATCTCAAGCCCAAAGGGCCTTATTAGTAGATTCTACCAAAACATTTAAGCAACAATTAACACTGATTCTTCACAAACTCTTTAAAAAAGTAAACAGGAAGACACATTTCTCAATTTATTCTGTGATTTCAGTATTTCCTTACTATAAAGTCAGACCCAAAATACTACTATAAGCTGGGCGCAGTGGCACATGCCTATAATCCCAGCACTTGGGAGGCTGAGGCAGGAGGATCGTGAGTTCAAAGCCAGCTTCAGCAATGGTGAGGCACTTAGAAACTCAGTGAGACCCTGTCTCTAATAAAATACAAAAAAAAAAAAAAAAAAAAAGGCTGGGGATATGGCCCAGGAGTCGAGTGCTCCTGAGTTCAATCCCTGGTACCAAAAAAAAAAAAAAAAAACCTACTACTATAAAATAAACTATAAACCATTATTTATTATGATGATAAAAGCAACAATCCTCAACAAACTATAGCAAATTGAATTAAGCAATATATAAAGAAGTATATAAAGAGGATTATACACTATGATCAAGTGGGATTTATTCTAGGAATTCAAGGCTTGCTTTATATGGAAAGTTCATCACTGTAGTACATCATATTACTAAATAAAGATAAAACTATATCTGATGTTAATCAATGAAGAACATAAGTATTTGACAACACTTAATATTCTTGCATGCAAAAATATTAAACAAAACTATAAATAGAAAAAAGTTCCTCAATCTGATAAAAGATCTTGTATGAAAAACACATAGCTAATAGCATACTTAACCCATATCCAGCAATGTATTAACAACATCAAAAAATGAATGGTTTCTGCCACTGATCAGGAAATGACAGACTGTTATCACTACTTCTATCCAAATTATATGTTCAAGGCTGGGTATGGTGGTAGTCCCAGCTCCATGGGAATCTGAAGCATGAAGATCTCTTGACCCAGCAAAACAGGGTAAACTTGGGCAATATAGAAAGACCCCATATCTTAAAACAAACAAATTGTATCTTCATTGTGCCTATAGATTGAATTTATTCATTCATCAATTGATGGAATTTGAGTTATTTCCATTTTTGGGCTATGACCATTTGTCTAATATTTTGGATGAACATGTGTTTTCACTTTTCTTGGGTTATAGTTAACAGTTGAAATTTGGGGCCATGTGGTAAATTCGTGTTTAAACATTTGAGGAACTACCAAGTTGTTTTTTGAAGTGACTGTAACTTCTTACTTTTTTACCAACAATACATGAGGTTTCCACTTTTCCCATATGCTTGCCAATACTATGAATACCATTCTTATAGCCATCCTGGGGTATGTGAAATGGACTATCATTGTAGTTTTAATTGGTATTGCCCTAATAGCCAATGATGTTGAGCATCTACTCACACATTTATTAACCATATGTTTATCTTGTTTGAAGAAATGTCTCTTCATATCCTTACTCTATTTTATAACCAGAACATTTAACTATTTATTATTAACAGTTCTTTGTTATATACTCTGGATTCAAGTCCCATATTATACATATGATTTGCAAATATTCCTCCCTAACTTGTGTATTGTATTTTCACTTTATGAATGGTACCACGTGCAGCATGAAAGTTTTAGGTTGAATGAAGTCCAATTATTCTGTTTTTTTTTCCTTTTATCACTTTTGCCATCATATCAACAAAACAATTCTAACTCAGGGTAATGAAGATTTATGCTTGTTTAACTCTCAGTGTTTATAAATGAGTGAATAACAATTTGAGATCAATTGTGGTAAATAGTTTAAGTATAGGAGGTTAGTGGTTTCAGAGTAAATGAATAGAGAGTGGTTGTAAGACTGATCAGTAATATGATTCTAAGGAGGAAAAAAAACAAAATAAATAAAGGCCTAAGGGGAAAGTCAAGTAAAATTAAAACTTTTAAATTTAAGTAAATATTGGAAGATAATTATTTCTACCACTTTGGTCAAAATTTTAACATATAAAATTAGAAGTAACACCATTAAGACTATGTTTAATATTTTATTTAAAATGATTGTTTAAACTAAATTGGATAAAGAAACAATAGATAAATATCATCCATTTGATACATAAAGTTATGTTATATTATCCAAAACATTTAAGGGAAACAGAATATAATAGTTAATTAATAAGTAGCAAATGAAACTGACTTAGATAATTATTTTTACCTGAAGATTCTTTCATGGAATCAATTGGACAAATTGGTGAGTTGCTTTGAAATCTGAGGAATGGAAATAAACCTAACTAATAGGTCTCAGAAATATAGACCTCTAACTGATGTTGTTCATTTTCTGATGTCTTTAGAGAAGAAAGAAAAAATGACTTAGGATTCCTAAGATCAATTTTAGTATTTTAATTTAGTTTACTTTTTGTGATATGAGTATATATACTTTCTAATACCAGAAAAGAAACAAGAATCAATTAGAGTTGTGAATATTTAGATTCATCCTATTTGGGCTTTGTAAAAATTTTCACACATATACAAATTAATGCCACTATCCCATAATTAGAAAATTTCTGAAATGGAGCTTTAAAAGGAAGAAGAAAAAATATACAGAAAGCTATTTTGAATCCCACAATGGAATAAATTGCCATGGTACAGTGCAAACTAATCAGAGCATATCCAATGCTGTAAGGTTACTACTATAAATAAACACAGCGATCCACACACAGATTTGATGGCCTTCCTTCAACATGATGGAGTGTGCTGAACTTTATGTTCACATGTCTCCTGAATGTCACTACTTTTTAGAGGTTCCAGCAATTTTCCAACTTCAGAATTTCTAAGCAAATCAGCACTTGTTCTCTTCTCTTCTCTGGTCTCCAAAGTATATGTATACATGCGTATACATAGACATGGACATGTATCCTTTATGCACACAATTCACCAATTTCACGTACAAGTAAATTTTTATTTCAATAGTGACACACCTGGGGAAAAGCTGCAATCTAAGAGAATGAAGAAACTGTTATAAAAAGCTGAAGGGCATTTCCACCTAGGTGAACACACACTTTCTCACCTAGAAATACAGGTTAGCAAAAGGTGATGTCCAGGCACAATTTATCCTCAAGTCTCAAGTGTGTTACTTTTTCTCTCTTGCCAGCCTGCTTGCTTGCTTGCTTTTGTTCATTCTTTCATTCTTTCCTTCTTCTTTTTTGTGTGTATATGTTTTAAAATATTTTGAGTTGGTTGCCAACATTTGAAAAGTAGAATGTTTCACATAAAAACCTAGGTCCTGGCATCTCTTTAAAAATTAACAGATCTGGAAGCAGAAACCTATGTCTTGTAAAGTACCTGTCACCTAACCAGCTCCTAGTAGCCACTTAGATAAGACCTGAAGCTCTCCAGCTGACAAATCCATCTCGTCCACTTCACTCATTTGTGTTTCCTGCCTGACCCCTGCAAGCACTTGGGTTTGCATCTAGTTTTTAGACCCAAATGAACTGTTTTTCTGTTTTGCAGCCTTTGAGTCTCTCAGCATTCAATTAAAATAAATTACCAGCCTAGAAGCAGTGTGTTTTTCAGAAATGAAAAGAAATTTTTAATATTGCTTTCACAGTTAATATGCAATTACTGAGTAAATTATTGCCATGCACAGAACTTCTTTAGGACCCTGTTCAGGAAGGAATGCAGAAAATCATTCTTGTTTTCAACAAGAATGTTTAAAACAGAACCTCCATTTAACATATTGGACAAAATGAGAAAAGCAGTGTTTTTCTGTTGTTCTGAACAGGATGATAATACAAGTGAAAATAGGTGTGTAAACACCAATAGGAAGAAATTAAAAAAACAAGATTGCTAAGATTACAAAGGCCAATGGTATTTTATGATGGCCTGGAGCAACCACTAAAGAACTTTTCTTGTCATTGTTTCTATAGCCTTCTGTATTCGTTTTCACTTACAAATTAAAACTTTTTTTTTTTTTAAGTATGAAAGGCTTTCTGCCTTTCCATAGATACTTTGAAATAACATGCATGAAGTATGTGGCCTAAAAGAAAAGATTGATTCTGGTAGAAATGTAAAACCAAAACTCAAATCTAAATGTGCTTTTGAACGTTATATAGTCCTAATGGAACTGAAAGCCGTAAAGTTGAAAACTCCTCTGTTTATGGAACATCTCTTTCACATTGCAGGAAAATTCTAGATCCCAGGAAAATCTTTGAAAGATATCAAAGTTAAAGACCCCGAGGTATCCTCTGAAGCTTTACAGCATCAACCTTTTCCAGTTTTGATGTGAACTAAGGCAAGCCTATTGAGGTAGAAATCTCATTGAAACTGAACAAACAAGCCAAATGACATGTAGCTAGACACTACTAATTGAGCAGCATTGTGACTGAAGCTCACTAACCTTACTCCTGAAATTCCTGAGTATGCACACAGTGGGCACCACCATATACTGTGCTTTTCTTTTGTGGGCACAGGTCATGAAGTGAGATTGCTTAAGAAAAGCACACAAGTCACAGAAGTAAAACCCAAGCAAGGGTCAGGAGAATGGGTTTCAAAAGATTGTTGCCCCACCCCCACCCTGTGGCATATAATCCTGTATCTTTGCTTATTGCATTCCTTTGCCACTTCTATTCTTCCAAAAATATTAGTTCATGAAATCAATATAATGATAATAAAAAGCCTTTGTATGAACTGAAATTTTTAAATTGAGTGAAGAATGAATAGAAACACCTACAAAAACCAAGGGCACAAATAAAAGAAGTAGCCTAAAACCATCAGAATAAGGTCCACTTGGCTAACACCCCAAATGACCTCTCTAATGCCCTCCCATACCAACATCAACAAAAGCAGTGTTCTTAAACTCATCATCCAACCAGGAAGGTTAATAAAAAATCAAGTTATTGATGAGAAAAATGATTAAATATAATAAAGGAGAATAACCTGCCCAACTTCTTTTATTTAAGAAAAACACTTTGAAATTGTTGATCACACAGAGTCAGGATATAGGAAGAAAACACTAAATTAAAATTAATTTATGCAGGCAGTTACATATAGATTTACAGCCACTAGATTCATGGGGAGAGTTGAAAAATGTCATTGGTGTCAGAAGACTGAAAATGGGCAACTATCTAAATATCCTAAAAAGCAAAAATATGGAAATTTAGACACATAAATTTAATATCAATTGGTTAGTAAATAGTTTTCAAAGAAGCCTACAATGAGTTTTAGTAATAAATGCATGTACTCTAATGTACAATAAAAGAAGCTCAAAGTAGGTAATCTGAGGTTCATATATCAGGAAAAACTATTGTATAATAATTGATTTATTCAAATATTAGACAAAATTTGCAATGAATTCCTGGAAGAAACTGCACAATTCAATATTAGCATTTGATATGGGCATAAGGGTAATAGAAATTTTTCACAGAGAAAATAATTGACACAAGGGTGGAAAACAATGTAAATATAATAAAAAGTGGAGTTGAGATTATAAACAAAACAGTATAGGGCTCAAAGATTGCTCTCAGGGTCAAGAAGGAGGGCCATGAGGGGTCATGTGGGAGTTTTATGTGGGCTAGTCCTGGAAGTAATAAATATCCTTGATACCTAAATTCCATTGGCCCCATAAGATCTGTAAACCCTGGAAAATAAAATCCATGGACAGGAGCCCAAGTTTTAGTGAAAACCAGTTACCTGTGCTTCATTTATATGAAGTTATTTTGATATAGATCATTCAAAATCGTTAAGCATAAAGATAATGGTTTCTTTGCTAACACTTATCACTGTTTGTTCTCTGAATAATAAAGATTGACTGATTCATTTGGAGAACAATTGAGAAATACTAAGTGTGACTTTTGACGAGGAAAATTGTTTTAAGTATTCTCATTAAAAACATTCAAATCATTATCAATGAAAATTGTTTTAAGTATTCTCATTAAAAACATTCAAATCATTATCAATGCCATTATTATCAAACTATGTCAAACATTTAAAATATCACCTCCTAAGAGATCTATTGTACAACATGGTGACTATAGTTAATAACAAAATATTGTATTCTTGAAATATGCTGAGTTGAGCAAATGTTCTCACCACACAAATGATAACTATGTGAATTGCTGCACATGTTAATTAGACAAATTTAATCCCTTCCACAATGAATATATACTTTGCAACATCATGTTATGATAAATACTTAGTTTATCTCCATATAAAAATAAATAAAATATTATCTCATTAAATTATAAACTTTGAAACTATAAGAAACTTTGGAAATGTCTGGTCTAATACCATTTTCTAACAAACAGAAAGGCATATTTTAAATTATGCAGCTATGCTATAAATTTATCACTGAATGCAGAAATACATGAAACCAGCCTTCTTCTTGTACCTAAGTGAAAGCTACGTAAGAAGTCAGGCACTTACTCACTTCACCTGTTTCAAGTTTGTGGACTATTAGGCATAGCCTCTCCCTGACATTGCAAAGTGTAGAAAGGGACAGTGATAATTCTGCAGCTTGTCCCACGTGCCCGTGCTGTTTGATTTATGTGCTGTACCTGCCTCCTATGATGCTGTCTGAATTCATAAGTCTGAGTAAAAGAACAGAGACCCATAACTCAAAGAGGATGAGATGGGCTAAACCCTGAGGCTGAGAATGTACTGTGGAGTTGGAGCTCTGATCCCTCATGAATACCCATGGGGATCACACTTGCTAGAGGTTAGGCATTCATCACAGAGGGTCCCAGTCAGGAGACAGGGCAGTGTTCCAGGAATAGATTTTTTGGTGTTCAAACTTTTGTGGAGTCCACAAACATTTTTGCTCTTTTTTTTTTTTTTTTTTTTAATAAAGTAAACTTGTTGCAATCTGGTGTTCTGTTAATACATACCTCCACCTCTTATGTACTATGTGCCAGTGCCTACAATGTGCAAGACGATGTCCTATGCAGGTTGTATGGCAGAGAACAAGTTATAAGCCACAGAACACAAGTTTTCAAATGTATCAAGTAGTAAAAGACATGACAGTTCGCAAATGTAATGATGGCATATGGTCAGTATTGTAAAGGACTCCAGGTATCTAAACACTCAGTAGCACAGAAATTCAGAAGAGGCCACTGAGCATGAGAAACTGAAGGATCTCATTGAGGATGAGATGCTGAAGAACTGTGTAATGTAAGAAGACAAGCAATGTGCGAATATTACAATCAAGCTGCTCTGTATTCATAAAAAGCTTCAGTCACAAATAGATGCTTTGGCTTTAAGTACATAATGGTTCAGTATATCCTTAATTGGTTCATTCAACAAGGATTTTGAACATCATGTATTTCTTAAGCTTTTTTTCTGTGTCAAGCACTATTGTACTGTAGGAGTACTATATTTAGAAGAATAGATGCAATTCCCACCCCATCTTGAGCTTTACACCCTATGAAGCAGACAGATGTTTCTATCAGCACTGACATTAAGTTATGGTAATTACTATGATAAAGAAAACAGTGTTCTTTCAGAACAAACACCAAAAGAATCTAATGTAGTCTCCTGGGATCAGAGAATATTTCTGTAGGACATTAAAAGGACCAGGTGAAAATGAGGCAGGAGTATATTCTATAAAAGGTGGTGGTTTTCCCAATTCTGAAGTGGCATCCTCTTGCCCCAAAGAAAGGAGACAATAGAACCCAGCAGTTCTCAAAATATAGTTGGGGAGTCTACAAGGTCAAACACATTTCCAGAGTGACACCAAATGGGCTTTTGCTTTTGATCTATCTTTGTTTTCTTATGAAAATTTTCCAGAAGCTATGTCAAAGGTGAGGTCAGGAGACATTTAGTCTTGAAGCAACATGAGAATCCAGCTGTCTTTTAGTAGGCCAGTCAATTAAAGAAATTTGCAAAATGATAAAAGAATGTCACTGTTCTCACTGATTGCTTATGGAAAATAGTTTATATAGACATGTTATTTATGTAAACCTATAGTGTAGTTTTATTTCTAAGTGTATTAAGGTATTAATTTTTTAAAAATTCATTTTAACTTATATAAATATTGAGAGAGATAATCTGCATAAATGAAGTGTATTTGGGTTCTATTTAATTTTAATAGGGTAAAGTGATTTTGAGACTACAGAGCTTGAGAACCATTAACATAATCTGTTACCCAAATGGCACACTCTGAGAGTAGAAGGGGATGATGCATTAGTGATCATATCTGACAACAAGGTGACGTTGCAGCTTAGCATATCTAGGTATTTACCTCAGTCTATTACTTGTTCGTCAAGTTTATATTTGCTCTTCTAGCATATATGTTTAATATCTTTTTCACTGTCAAAACCAGTTTCCTGGTTTGGAGGATCAGCTGTGTGGTTCACTATCTAGAGGACTAATTAATGGTGCCTTCTCCTATGCTCTCTATGCTATCAAACAGAACTCTAGAACATGGATTTCTGTGGAATAATAAAGAGTCTTGTAGGGGCAAATATGCCTAACCTCACAGATTGACTGGTTGAAAGATGGAAGGGCAAACCTCTCTTTACTTTTTCTTTACATTTTTTTTGTTTTGTTTGATGTTTATCATAAAGCACAACGTTATGGGCTTGTACATGTTGGGTCTGAGAAGAACACTGTTAATCTGTGATTTGAAAGAACAGAGTTTTAGAGTTTTATGCAATACCAGGTCATCTGAAGAATGAAATTTTTCCTTTTAAGTATCTTCAGCCTTTGAGAGAGTATTAGGAGGAATGAATATTTTTGTGCTGCATTTTGTAGAGGGTCACTCCAAAGTACAGATTCCCATTATGAAAACTGGAGGAATTTGTATACTCAAATTCAAATAAGGTCATCATCTAAACAGAATCCTTCAAGCATTAAAAAACAAAACCACAAAGCACAAAACTGCCTGAAGCACTAGAAGAAAGAGGTATTGTGTTGAAATTTTGTCCTTCATCCCAGTGATTGAGATAGCTAACAGCCACAGAACAAAGATGCAAGAATTCAAAATGAAGTGCAGCATGAAGTTGCAACAGGAGAATTCGGTATCACATGTATCTTGTGGAATGTCTGTTCACAAATATTATGGAGAGGTTAGTGATTCACTTGGAGTATGTTTCTAAGAAAAAATAAGAGACATTGCAAGCAGAATGGGATGGAGAGGAGGGAGATGTAGACAACAAAAATGTGTGGAAGAAGAAAACAAGCATTGTCCTTATGGGAGCATACACCTTTGTTTCTTGGGCACATCAAGGCTTCTAGCCAAGGGCTGTGATGTTATTCTAGACTATTTTACTGACATAAAATGAGGATTCTAAATTATGATGAAATCAGAACAGCCAACCACAAGGGAAGCCATTAACAATTTAACATGAGGGAGTGTGGATTCTACTTGTCAAAGAGAATATTAGAAGACTATTTGATATAAAATGCAACTATCACAGCACTGAGGGTTGGGCACCTCAGCTGGGTTTTCCTTGAACTCATTGCCTTAAAAAGTTAAGCACAGAACAGGATATTTAGCAAGGATGGTATATTTATGCCAAAACAAAAAATTAGATCAACTGAATAGGATGAGGATTTGATGGGATGCTACCCATCGAATAATTGCATGGCACAAAAGAAGTCCCTAGGGAATGAGAAGTGAAAGTGAACCAGAGGAAAAAAAAAATCAGACAATTTGAAAACTAAGACACCTGAAGTCAAATTCCAGCTGAGCTACTTCCTATCAGTATGATTTTGATATGTATTTATCCTCTAGAATTCTAATTGGCTTTATCTTAAAGTGAGAATAACAGTATCTGCCTCTTAAGAAGGATGTCAGAATTAATGAGCCAAGACTTAAGATGCCTAGCACAGTGCCTGGCAGGAGTGGTATTCATTAAATGTTATCTTTTCTCCCCATTTACCCTTAATATTGTGGTCTGCCTCTACTTCTTTTCTGATATTTTAAGAATCTTTTTAATTTTGGTTTAATTTTAGATTTATAGAAAAGTTGTAAAGTCAGTGCAGGAGTTTCCATATGCCACTCATCCAGTTTCCCACATTTTCTCTTTTAGATGTGTTTTTCTCAGGTTGTTTTATTAGAATGCATGACTGAAATTATTTTTGAAAAAGTAGATTGCATTCTAGTATAATGTTGTATCACTCACTTCAATTGTACCTTCGTCATCCCTTCAATACACAATTGATGAAAGTTATATGATTACCCCAGAGCAGAAAATTATATTATCTGAGGCTGAATATGATTATTGACTTTCTTCTTGGCTGCAGAAAACTTTGGAATGATCCAGTCTCTATGAACTTCAGGGAATCGGGTCAAGAGGAGGCAAAAGAAAATGTTGATACAACTCTAATGCCAAGGTGATGGAGCAGTTCTTCTGTGTATTTAACATCTGCCCTAGACCTAATGGCACATCCGTGGTTCCAATAATTTAGAAGTCATCTGAAAGATGTGATACTTTGGTGAAAAGGTTTTAAAGGCACAGGACAGAAGGTTCAGCCTTAGTTTGTACCCCTGGTTTCTATGTTGTGTCCTGATGTACCCCACAGCTCCAGGTAATAGAACAAGGAGGGGAGCTTCTTCTTCTTCTTCTTTTTTTTTTTTTTTTTTTTTTTGGTATTGGGGATTGAACTCAGGGGTACTCAACCACTGGGCCACATCCCTAGCCCTTTTTTGTATTTTACTAGAGACAGGGTCTCACTGAGTTGCTAAGTGCCTCGCCATTGCTGAGGTTGACTTTGAACTTGTGATCCTCCTGCCTCAGCCTCCCAAGTGCTGGGATTATAGGCGTGTCCTACCATGCCTGGTCAGGGGAGCTTCTTTTGTTCTGTTTCTCTTCTCCCTTCTAGACCTCTTTTGTCTTTGCTTGCAAATATGCTTTGCATAATTTTGCTTTGTGTAATTCCCTTATAGTTCTCATGGAGGCTCTTCACCTAAACCATGCCAGCCCCTCAAAATGTCCAGTGCTCCAAAATAGCCTTTCTAATTTTTTTTCAATATTAAAGTACTATTTCCTTGATACTCTGTTTAAGCTACATATTGGGAAGAAAATGAATTTGAATGCAGCAATTCATGTGGACTCTTATAAACAACTAGCTTAATGTCTTTTTCCTCCCTGGGGCATTTATGTTTTAAGAGAGGAAGCCTTGCAGTCAAAAGGACTATCATGCCAAAGAATGGACCTGTAACACTAGAAGTGTATGCACAAGGCGGGAGAAGGAAAGATCTGAATGTCCACCTTTTTTTGATATTTCTCCTACCGAGGTCTTGCTGCAAACACTAAGAAATACCCAACACATCCAGATGCAACATTCTCTTCAGATCACTATAATAAAAATAGCTGATGAAATAATATTTATGGATAAAGAAAAGCAAGGAATGATTAGAATACGGGAGTGGTAAGAGGAGGCCAGAAGCAAGATGGAAGGTCAGTGAGAGGGGTTTTGGGGTCATTTGGGAAGGTAGTATTTTTAGATCTTCTTTATCTCAACATGAAAATTTGAACTGTGGACTTGGTGTCACATACACAGTGCCATTTAGACTTCCTAGATCCAAACCAATGGAAGGCAATACACTCACCTGGGCAGTTTTGAAAAGATTCTTGTTTCTTCCACTGCAACCTTTTCCTCTGGCTATAGACCTCGGTGTATCACTTTCAGAAGGGAAATAATGAAGTACAATGCTAAAGGCTGGAAAATGAAGAATGATTTGAAGGTGTGAACGGATTGGAAAAAAAGATAAAAAGTAGTGACAGAAGTTTATTTCATTCCCTTCGTAAGATTCAGCCATGGTTATAGTGCTTATTGCCTTCAGTTTCCAAGGCCACAAACCATTATTTTCAGAGGCTCATTGCCCTGTATGAGCATCAAGATTTGATGGGAAGATAAAGGGGTTTGGGGGGGAAAATTGCCTGGCCATTCTTCTTAATAGATGTTCATTTCTTCTAGAGAGGATAGCTAGAGGAAGGAAATGCTGAGAAAATAATACTACTAATAATAACATTGATCATCACCATTAAATATTTGTTAGAATACTAAACTCAAATCGGATCCCTTTATCTTTCATTTTCCCTTTTTCTATTTTCACTGACATGAGGAATATGCACTAAATAATTCTCTGAAAGTAATGCTGGCTTTCCTAGTGGTGGTGGAACTTTTTATTAAAATTTTAATAGACACACAAAAAGAAGTAATCTTACTGACAGAACAAATTCACCAGATGAGCTATACAGTTCACAGACGGTACAATTTAAATTATGCAATGAAATTGCAAACAATGGGATAAAATACATATGTTTTTTTTTTTTTTTTTCTGAGATATTAACCAAGGAGGCTCATGAATCAAACTTAGGTTTACTTGGATGCGAGATGAAGGTATGTGAACATGCAGAGTATAATTTTCCATTTCTTCCTGTTATCACTGTAACTGATTTTTTTAAATGCATCAACACAATGCAGTTTTTGCATTGTGAAGGATTTTGAATGAGAGCTCCTTCTTCTAACCACTAGTAAGCAATGCTAGCAAAAGCACTCCATAGATTTTTTTTTTTTTTTTTAAGATCTTGTGCGAGTCTGTTAGATAACCTGAGGACTCATTCCTTTAATATGGCTGTGCAAACCCAATTCTATGTTTGTTCAATGTGAATTGTACTTTTCTAGGAGGTATGTGTTTGCTTCTATTAAATTGAAGGTGTAGCAGTCATTTCAGACTTTCGTTTGGCTCTCAAATTTGGCACTGGAGGCAAAATGCCACTAGGCAGAGTGAGGTAAAAAGAAAATGCAGACAGAACCTGGTCCAGCATCATCAGACTTTGGCTCCTGAGGTGCAGGTACAGCCAAATTATACCATCAAGATTGTTCATGTCCAACATGATCTGAGTTTTATGCTACATGAGGAAAAGAGAGGAGAATGAGAATGGCTTGCAGTACAACATCCCCGCTGACTGCATAACGGCAGCGGTGTTCATTACTCAAGCCTTCATCCCTGAGAGCAGAGATGCAAGCAAGGGATGCCTGTGTCTGAGCCAAATGCTATTTCAAATGCCATTTCAAAGACGTCTTTAAATGAGATTAGATTACTGTTAAATGTATCATTTCTCATTCTGTTCCTTTCCATCTCTTCCTGGTGCCTCCAGGGAAAAGATTTCCTACATATTTTGACTAAGAAGTTAAATAAAAATTGACTCTGCTATAGAAATGGACACTGAATCCTGAAGGGTTAAACAAGTTTCAGAAATGCTGAGCTTTATTCTTCCCTAGAAACTGCATGCCTGAACGATTCCTAAGCTGTTAGGGTTACCATGGTAATTATTATTCTTAAATGGAGAGGTTTACTTGTGAAGCAAAATGCCCAACAAACTTGTTTTCTGTATTTCCAAGTCAGAACTACCTGCACCCATGTTTAAGATGAAGCCAACTTTTGGAAGAATAGGATAATGCACATCAATCTTTATCAGGGTGTATAATGGGCTTGCAAATGAAAACAGAGGAACATGAGAATATCAGGACTAGTTACAGAAGCTTTGCTTACTAGATGGGCTTTGCAGGATTTAATTTTTGAAGACAGACTGAGGTTATAGACAACCCCAAATTAACAAGATTTTAGGAGAACCAGAGTATGTGAAAGGACATTTTCTACCTGGCTGATCATAATGGTTTTGAAATCAACTCATTTTAAGGTGAAGGTGACCCTATACAGCTTAAATCAATTTTATTATTATTATTATTGTTACTTTTGTTATTGTCATTATTCCTAAGGTCATAGTCAAATGAGTCCATATCTCATCTTGGTGGAAAGAGATTTTACTTGATGCAATCAGTGTTCATAGCAGACTTTCATACTATAGCATGCTTTTGCAAAGTACAAGGGTGATGCTATAAAGTGAGAAGCCTGGGTACTCTTGTCTGTCTGTGTAAAGGCTATATTTGGTGTCTAAGAACAGTATGTCATAAGTCTGGAACAAATTGGATAAGCCAAAAACCAATTCTCTTTGTGCTCTCCATATTTTAGCCAGTCTGTCCTTAAAATCAGACACACAGATTTTAAAACAATTTGGAAATTCCTGTTAGGTGAATTCCTGTACTTTGGGCATACCTTAACTCTTGGCCTTATCAAAGAGTATTTGTGGCTTTCTCAGTGGGTAATCCTAAATAGACTGAATTAAGACTTAAGAATAGAGGAGGCAATGCACAGAACAAAAAGAGGTTGTCTGCATTCAAGCTCCTTCTCATTTGCTGTCTGTGTGACATGGTCAAGTTCCTTCATCTCTCTGGGCCTCAGTTTCATTGTTTAAAAATAAATATGGTAATAAGACCAACTTCATGAGGTTGTTTTGATAATTAAATGAGTAAATACCTATAAAGTTATAATAGCTCCTGGCATGGGAAAATATTATGAGAGTGTTAGCAGCTTATCAAAGGATTTATTTGCATTTGCATTCTCAATGACTATCCTCAGATTAGTTGCTTAATAAAGGTTTTTTGTTTGGTTGGTTTTGTTTTTCTTTTGAAAGAATGGATGAGTGAGCCTTCAATTCTATGAAGGAACTCTTTCATACCTTCTAAAACAATCTGTTATTGGACTAAAACATCATTTGGTGAAAACTTCCAGTGGCCAGGACTCATGGCAGCCCATCCTATTATTGGAAAGCACTAATGGAATTCTGTCTTCCTGCAGTCTCTCTCATATGGACAACAAACAAAAGCTTTGAGCAGGTCATCTTTGAGGGAAAAGGTGTCTTCTTTAAGCCTGCATGTTCTAATTGTGAAAAGCTGGTGGATTTGGGGCAAGAGAAGGACTATTGCTTTCTCTCCTGTACATATCAATGGGCAAGTTGCATATTCCTGTCTAAATTCAACACTGAGGATTGAGTTATATGTTTAAGGGTCAGTGGTGCTTATTTCACTGGGCAATTTGATCTCTCAACAATCATCTTGCCTTTTTTGGAGGTGTTTTTTACTATCCCATTTTATAAGAGGTATTCAGAGGGAAAAAAAAAAAAAAAAGACTAACTTGACATTTCTAAGCCACTGGGATGCTTTTTAATTTGTTTCCAGGGTATTTAATCTATAAGACATACCAGGCTGAATAATTTATGTAACAAAACAATGACAACAAGGTCAAAGAAGAAGTATGACTTTACAGTGGGGAATATTCATGACATGATGCTATTTGAGATATGCTTCTTGAATATTAAAGAGTTTTTCCTAATGTTAAGTTCCAATTAAATAACCAGAAAGGTATAAGAAAAAAAAATGGATTCCTTTTGAATTGCAGAAATTAAGCAAATTCTAGAATAGCAATTATCATATTGCTAATTGAAAAATATCATCCACTCTATGTCCACACAATGTGTAGGAATGGTAAATGGAAATATTTTCACTTGTGACCTAGTTGCAGTATAAACCTCCAAGTACCAGATATTCTGCATCAATAAATCAGATACTCATAATCTGATTTATTCAGTGATACATAACCTCAATTATTTATTTTTGGTTACATTTCAACTTAAAAGGGAAGAGTCAAAGCAACAACATTTGTTGCTTAAGATGGCTTATAGATTGAGTTTCTGACAAGATCTGACTCTGCTCTTTCTTTTTCTAACAGTAGAGTTTACGTTCTCAAATGGAAAATGGCTTCTTCTGCATAGTGGACAAAAATAGATTATCAAATACACAGAAAAGCACCAAACTAGGAATGGAGAAAGCTGGATGTTTGTAGATCTCCATCACCAATTAACATCTGATCTGGAACTAAATGAATTAATAGTGATATTTAACATTTATAAAGAAACTCATAGTAGTAGTTAAAGGAATTAATTCTTGTACCTCTAAATGTGAACAAGCCAAAAACTGTCATGGATTACTATAATGAAAGTGTATTTGTTGCTCACATCAAGTGAGAAGGGAACCATCTTTTTTTTTTTTTTTTTTTGATCCGTGGTTCTGCCATATTCTAGGGCCTCAGAATTCTCCAATGCACTCTCTGAATTCAACTGGCCTAATGATGAGAGAAGAAGGAGGAATGCAGAACCTATTCAGGTCATAGTTGACCAGACTCAGGGCTGAGATTCACCACTCTGCTCACATTCCTATGGACAGCATGCAGTCACATGGCTCTACTTACCTGCAACTATGACTGAGATACTCAGTAAGCTCTGTGCCAAGGAAGAGAGCTCATGGATAATGTTGAGCGATTGCAACTAGACACTTCTGCACTTGGTTGTTCTCTCAATATCACACTTAGCTCTCACAATAACTTTTTGAAGATCAAGAAAATTGCACTTAGAATGGCAGAGACTTTGACTCAATCTGCCCTTTTGGCTATGTTAAATCACCTCATTGGCCTTTGAAAATCACTATGTATAAATTTCTTCACCTTGATAACTAAAATGACAGTATTTTCGATCCATGTTATACCTCAGGGATATCGGAAAATTGTGGGCATGTCAGGACTTGTCTTCTCTCTGTTGCATAGATGAATTGCCTAGGCATCTGTTTATAACTAACTCCTCTACTTGTACAGTATGTGCCATCTCCTCTTGCCTCCTCCAGAAATTCTCCCTACTCTTTTTTGCATCATAAAATCTTCCCTCCCATTAACATATAAATATGCTATCATTTCTCTGATATTGAAAATAAAAATATTTATTGACTCCAGATATTCAACTGTTGTTCCATTTCTCTTATCCTCTTTACAGTAAAATATATCGACTAGTATATACTCACCATTTCCAATTCCTCTTCTCCATCCCTTCTCAGATTTTCTTTAACCAGGCACTCCCACCCCTGGAGCAATATTGATCTTGATATGTTCACCAATGGCCTCTATGTCACTAAATGCGATCAGTTCCTAGTCTTCACCCTGCTAGATCTGCCAGCATTATACTATCTTTCACCTCTTGATAGTCTTTATTAAGTTTTCAAGCTGTCAACACCAGTTCAGCTTTTTTTCCACTTTCCTAGACTCTTCTTATGTGTCTCCTCCTTTGGTTCCTCTTCACTTTCCTGACCTTCCAATGAAGACTTCCTCAGGGATCAATCCTTAAATTTCTTATTTTTCTCTCCTTATATTCACTCCTTGAATGATCCATCCAGTCATATGACTTCAAGTGCCACCAATAGGCTGAAGATCTCCAGACTTCTTCCCTGAATCCCATATTTGTCATTACTTGAACGTGCCACCCATACCTTGAGTTTCAAATGTCCCAAATTAGAGTCCTTCTTTCTCTATTATAACCACCCTGGTTTAAGCCACCACCATTTCTCATTTGGATTATGGAAGTATCTTCCCAAACCATCTCTTTGCTTCTTCCCTTACTTAACTCTGACCACATGAAGTCAAATCATGTCATTGCTGTGGAGCAAATAGCTCATGTTCTCCCTTCTCACCTAGATTAGAAACTAGTGTCCTCATATGGCCCACAAGGCTTTTCAGGATCTGATTCCCCCATTATTTCTTTAATTTTATCTATTAGTCACCCCATCCCTTCAGCTCACCTGGGCCTCTTTTATGTTTCTTGTCCATTTCAGTCATTTTCCCCATCTCTGGGCTTTTGGCCCTTGCTCTTTTCTCTGCTTAGAATATACCTTATTTACATATTTTCATGTTTCAGACCTGAATTTGCTTAGTTCTTTACTCAAATGCACCTCATACTAAGGCAACATCTCCTTTCATGCTGATTTAAACGTGTTTTTGCTTATTTCAACATTTACCTTACTTACATTTTAACTGCCTATTCTGGCTACACTTGTATATCTCTTTTGACTAACTAATATTCTTTAGGCAAAACACTCAATGAATGTTTGAGGTATTGTCCTTCTCCTCTTCCTAAAAACAGCATCTTAGCTCATTGGAACAAAACCTGTATGATATTGTAGAATTTGGGGAAGTTGAGTCCCTGGGTGGATGCTGGTTCTTGGATGTGATATTGACTAGTGCCCACTAAGAGGTGGTTGTTTGAGCTAGTACATGGAACACTGCTAACACCTGAGGATAAACAACTCTGACTGTTCTTGGCTTGATCAGGGCCACCATGATAACTTACTCTTTCTTCTCATGGCTACCACAAAATCCTCAGAATTTCTTTCATGTCATTTGTCTGGCACAAGCTATAACCTTCCCACTTCACCACCTCCCCCAACACTGCCATCACATTGTGCCAAAGGACAGGTCCCCTAGCACTTAAAGGTCATAGCACCTGAATGTCCCATTTGACACAGGTTTACAAACTGGATTATCTCTCCACCTTATCTCAGGACTCTCCTCTATTTACTGTGCTGGGGGGTATTGAGCTGCCCTATATAAGCATCATTTTTCTAAGCCCCAAACAAGAAACTGGACAAGAGGCTCTACCTCCTCTTTCCAAAGAAAAATTGGGAAGGTAAATCATAACATAATTATGACTATTTTCTTTTCTCTATGTAAATCAATTTTTGTCCCCTGACCATTGAAGTAGAAAAGACACTCTCCCTCCTACTTTTCTCCTTTTGCCTTATGGCTGGGATATTGCTTATTGGGACGGAATCTGCTTCTTCCTCACCCTTGAGACTATAATGGTAGCCATGGAGTATGGAGAGAAACCACCTTATCCAACAACAAGAGTACAAAAAAACCATCTGATATATTATTGGGTCACATTTGTACATATGTAAAAACATAATCTTTGAAAAACAGTTTCATAATTGTCACCATCCAAGTTCAAGAAAAACTCAGTTCATGATTTGAGATTCACTGATGAAATCCAGATACAGGAGAGGATGAACCCCTTTCTCATTGAAGAGATGTAACAGAAGGGTTGAAAGAGAGTATGGGAGAGCTATTCTTAGGAACTTAGAGGAGCTTCTAGTTAATGCATAAAGAGGGGCACTAGCAGGACTGACATGGGTGTGCTGCCTCTGTGGTCATGTAGGGAGAGCCCTGCATGTAGAAGGAGTATGCTGTGGTCATGCAAGGAGGGCCCTGCATGCAGAAGGTGTGTGCTTCAACACTCCACGGTGGCCATCGTGAAGTTCTTGTTACTTTTACAACAAGAAGGCTTGCATATTCATTTTATACTGGCTCTCTGGGCACTGGCATAATATTCTCAGAATATTTGAACATAGTGGCTCATATCTTCTTGCTAAGCTTAAAGGCTTACTAAAGTATTCCAATTGATCAGGATATAAGGACACCTTGGGCACTGTGCCCAAAAAGAGAATGGTGGGAAATGCCTGTCCCAGTTCCCTCTTGGTTCTCAGAATTTGCAGATGAGGAGTAAGTAAAGAAGTCACACTTCTGGCTTACTGGATATTTTATTGGGTTATTGGATATATACACAAAGATGAGAATGGAATAGGATTCACCTTCAAGAAGTGAAAGACATGAAATAGAACCAGACCAAGATCCCCATGCTCTTCACAATAATGAGATTTTAGTCACACAAGCAGAATTTTCCCTCCTGCTTTCTTTTGCTTCCAGGGGCAGGGGTGGGATGAGAGTGGCCCCTTGCAAGTTTTAGATTCATAGGGAAAATTACAGAGAGATAGGAGCATGGGTTGTAGTCATTGACTGATAAGTGATTATGATTTAATTTGACTGAATACTTGATGAGAAAGACTGAAATAGTTGCAGATAAATTATATTTCAGAAATCAATGTACTAGATGAGTATTTAACTAGACATGAACTAAATAAATAAAATATTTCATCTAATCAATTTGTGTTTTGAAGGGAGAGAAGAGTATTTTATAGTTTTGAGAATAAGGTCAGTTTATATTGCATATGTCTGTGTAGAAAATTCTTAGTCTTATCAATTACATACACACATGAATGAAAGTTCAACTAGTTTATGTTAACGCAAATAATTAATATGTATATGCACAAACACACAACACACACACACACACACACACACAAACACACATATATATCCTTATTGGTACTTTGAAAAAAATTGATAACTTCACATTCCCCAAGAATCCATGAGAGTTTAACTTAATAACAGTAAAGTTTATATAAACCTGATTTCTGTTGGCACACACTACTACCTATGGTTGTGGACGTCACAGAGAATAAGTGTAAGTTCATTGGGACTTTTCAGCTAAATACTGTTCATTTAGTATGATTCTTGCCCCTGACATCCTAAACACATAAAGTCATCTCCAGGTTGATGGATGGCAACACTTTAGTTCAGCTGCAAAAGCAAAAGACCATTTCTCCTCTGCCATAGTAAGGCAAATAGCCCACAGAACAAACCAGAGACCACCAGAGCTTTAAACAAGAAAAGCATTGATTAGAGGGAGAGCAAATGCTGAAAGAGAATCCTAGAGATGTGGAGGAGTCAAAGAAGCTTCCAGTCAAACACAGAAAACAAAGAATACTACAACTGAGAACCTGTGGGACTAGAGATAATAAGAACAGCGGGAGGAGAGAAAGGGAAAGCATATAAAAAAGAATGAAAAAAAAAAAAAACAATAAAAAGATGATACATAAAAGGGAATGAAAAACCAATAGAAGATGCCAGAATTTTTGACAGTGAGTGGTAGGATCTGAAAGAACTTCTGAAAGAAGTGGCTGAACTTCCCTATGGGGCACCATCCTTGACAGTGAGATATTAACCTAGAGGGATATCAGTGCAGCCCAAGTACAACAAAAATAAAAGACACAGAATAACTAAAATGCATACACTAGATTGCATGTGTCTATTCAGAAGCATTTTAGCCATTTCAAAGAGACTGCAGTAGAAAAAGCTGCATGTTGTTAGAAAATGTAATCAAAAGAAATTTTTTTGTGTGTATTTTTTTGTTGTTATTGTTATTTTTTTTCCCCTCCTGACAGGGCAGTCAGCTCCCATGAGGTAAGGCTGCATTCAAGGATCACTTAAAATAGAATTAGTCCCTCTATTCTATTTATTTTCTTCTGTCCATCTTTCTGTTCTCTCTTATTTCATAAACTTTTAGCACTGAAAGTATTTCTGCCTTAGATTATTAATTATTCTATAGTATTTATACACACACTGATGGCCTTGGTTTTTGAAAACATAGAATAACTTCTTTCAGAGGACATATATTTAGTTTAATTCGGGTTCATTTTTTCCCCCTATATCTTGATTCTCTTATCCATTCCCATTCACTAAAAATTAACAGACCCATGGAAAATCCAAAGAGTACTGCCCAGCTAAGATATAGTAGTTCCCCATTTACTTCATATTGTGTAAATTCCAAACCGACACTACAGGGCTTGGTTTTGTACCACGATGCCTCCTCAGGCATAACACCTGCCCTTTTAAACAGAGAGCAATTCCACAATGGAGCTGATTCCCTAGTATTCTTCCTTGACAGATGTACATAACATTTTGAATAAATACAGCTCTACTTATTTTCAGCAGTTTTCTTATTTTGTTTATTCGAGTGGGAGAGCCAGATAAGAGGCTGATTAAATTCGCACCTCAGTGATGAACATATTAGGTAACCCACTAATACTGGTGAGCTAAGCTATAGCTTCGGCCCACTGGCAGTTCTGTTTGGATTTATGGTAAGACTTGGTGATAGATAACTGTGAACTCTTATTTGGAAGAAAGCAAATGCATGCTTTCTCTGTAAAAAATAAATTGCAGATAAGCTAATTTAAGGCTCATCAAAAAGAGTCACTCACTCTGGGTGGGAATCATGCCTAAGAAAGGCCCTATAATAAGTCTCTGATCCTTTGGCATATACATAGCCCAGCAGAGGGGGAGATAAGCATGCTCCCCACCCATAAATAACCCCCTGATGCGATCCCTAATGCATTGAGAATTCATTGTGGGGTTTTAGGCAGCTGGAGGACACTAATCAATGCAAAAGAAACTTTGCAGTGGTTTCCACTTGGAAGTTATCAATCAAACCACAACTGTGCTTAGTTCAAATGGTCTGAATAAAACTCACTAAAATAAAGTTTGCCAGCGAGAGGGAAAGTTGTACTTCTGGAGGACAGCTTTTCTTAGATTTCAAAGCACACTGAATCAGATCATCTTCTGACATATTTTTCCGTAGTTCAGAGTAGCTTATAAAGTAGCTCTCGCATCTAGAAGAGTTCATACTTTCAGGAGTTGTCCTTTGTGGACTGAATAATTCAGATATTTTTGGGTCTCCTAAAAATGATCATTAGAATTGATAATGTAGTTTTTATCTATATAAAGGTCAGAATCTAATTTCAAATATAGTGGTGGGTGGGTGGTTCTTTTATTCTGAAATCATTCATTTAGGCATTCTTCTCAGCTGGGCTTCTTGGTGATTTGTGAAATCCTTAGATACACAGAATTGTGCTGTTTAAAGAATCTGTGATTCTGAAAGCATTAATTCAATTTCATTCATTGAGTGCCTACTGTCTTAGTTTGCTAGGGCTGACATAAGAAAATACTGCAACCTTGGTGGCTTAAATGATAGAAAGTATTTTTTTTTTTTTGTAGCTCTGGATGTGAGAAGTACAGGATGGAGGTTGAGGCAGGGCTGGTTTCCTCTGTGACCTTGCTCTTTGGGCTTGTACATGCTATTCTCTTGATGCCTCCCCACCAGATTTACTTCTGTGCACACTTTCCCCTGGTGTCTCTCTGTAGGTCCTAATCCTCTTACAAAGACATGAGTCACTTTGGATTAGAGCCCACCCTAATGGCTTGATTTTAACTTAATCACTTCTTTAAAGACCCTGTCTCCAAAGTCACATTGTGAGGTGCTGAGGGTTAAGTGGTTCAACACATGGATTGGAGGAGGGGGACAAAATTCCAACAACACCTACCATAAACTAGGAACTATTCAAATGCTGGGATCAGGAAACAGAAAAGACACAAGTCCTATCTTTAATGATCTTGCATGCTAATGAAGGCAAACTTTACATGAATAGGAACCATAATTTTAAAATGATGTATGTTAGAGGGTGATAAGTGCTATTGAGAAAATATTAGAGCATCAAAAGGGGATCTGAGGTGTACTGGGTGGATGATCAGAGAAGGCTTCCTTTTGTTTAAATGATAACCATCAATTTATTGCCTGAGAAAAGCAAGAAAATTTGCTAAGGAGAGGGAAGAGAGGTGCAGGCTAAAGAAATAACAATGCAAAGGCCATAAAGCAGGGGCATATTAGTCTAGTTTAGAAATAATGGAGAGGCCAGTGTGAGCAAGGGTGAGCAAGAGGCCACGGAGGGAAATAAGGTCACTTGGAAGGTGACACAGGGCCAGATCATGTAGGACCTCGTAACCGTCATAAAAACTTGAGCTTTTACACAAAGCAGGGTGGGAAGACATTGGAGGAGTGAGGGAACTGACTCGTTTTATTAGGTTCACTCTGGGTGCGGTGTTGAGAAGAGGTAGAAGGTGGGACCACTAGAATTACTGCAATAATTCATGTAAGAAGCATCCTGGCTCAGAGTAAAATTGTACCAGCAGAGGTGCTAAAACTGTAGTCATGTTCTAGATGTTTTGAAGATGGAGACAGCAAGATTTGCTGATGCATCAGATGTGGGAGGTGAAAGACAGACAGGCAGAGGTGATTCCAACTGCTTTGGCCTGAACAGATACATGCATTTGGTATCAGTTGTGATGTAGGAAGAGGATATTTGGTGAGGAAGATCAGGACATAAGTTTTAACATGCTAAGTATTTTTTAGGAATTTGACATTTCTAGAATAATGGTTCAGGAATTTCCAGGAAATTCAAGGGTTAATAGAATCTAGAATCATTCATGTAAGAAACTATACATTTTTAAGAGTATGCATGCAGGCTCTGAGACAGTGTTATGTCATAGGCG
Source organism: Tamias sibiricus (assembly GCA_025594165.1). NCBI lineage: Eukaryota > Metazoa > Chordata > Mammalia > Rodentia > Sciuridae > Tamias > Tamias sibiricus. The sequence continues at coordinate 81,584,685 of CM046659.1, forward strand.
CCATATTGGCAGTTAGGTTTATTCCAGAGAGCCATCATTAGGAACCAAGAGAAATAAAGGTTTCCCATCTAATGTATCTATAAGAATGAGTGCCAGGGCCACCTGAAGTGCAGGGGGAGCATGCTGCTCTGGTGTCATGCTGACCTGGGTTTGAGCCTGCATTTCACGTGACTCTAAATAAGTCAGTTGACCACTCTGAATCTCAGTTTCCTTACCTACACAAAGGCTCACTAACAATATTTTAAAGTTTAAAGATAGCATTAAAACAAAACTTGCATGGAACAATGTTTAAGCAGACCAGGGAGACTATTCAAAACTCTTGCCATAGAGGAAAGAGACTTAGTTCAAGCCCACTAAGCAAAAGGATGGAGGGTTTGAAAGGCTTGGGTGGAGGTATCCTATGCCATCTGTGTTTGCCAATTTACTTTACTCAAGGAAAAAGTAAACTTTCTTGTGTCTTCAGGACTTACAATTTGGAGAAAGGCACCTACCAAAGTCAAGCTCTAAAAATCCCATAGATGAAGGTATTATCTTCCTTGAGCTTTACATTTCAAACAGCTGACTCCCAGGACCTTGAGAAAGACATTCCTGGGCTGGAAAACTGGCAAGAAGTCTTTAAAAATATTTACACCTCAAAGGGATAAAAAAAAAAAAATCTTATACTTTTACATTTTCTAAAGCAAATGCTCTAAGGAAAGGGAGGTCAGAGGCCTTGAGGCAGAAAGAAGCCTGTCTAAAATTTGGTCAATATAAGAAAAATGTTAAGGTCATATTAATAACTGCTATTTGTAAAGCAAGTTATTTAGGCCATGGAGCATAGTAGGTGTTCAAAGAATGGGAGCAATCAGAGTAATTATTGCTAATGATTGCTGCCATAGAAAACCTAATCTAAACTAGACAAAACTTCCATTGACCAACATTCTGATAAGTTCTAAGTTAGATGCTGCAGGAAAGAAGAGGATGAATGCGTTGGCTAACTATGAATTCATTTTTTAGTATAGGTAGGAAAGAACCAGTGGATACAAGAGCATCGTCAGAGCTGGCATCAGATCACGGACATCCTAATGATTTCTGTCCAAGGTATGAGATCCCTAGAAAATGTCCTGGAAATCCTCTTTGTCTCCAGATTACAGGTCCCTGGAAAAAGGTACCACTGGAGAAAAGTACAATGGAGGTCTTGCTTTTTGGCTAACAGAAAAGGACATAAACCAAGCCAAATATTTTACACCCATAATTATGTCTAATGTGTCATTGAACATTAGCTGATATTAACTTCCACTGGTGAGTGGTTTGAGGTGAAAGAAGATACAGTGCAAAGATTCTGAAAAATAACATATTCCAAAGCATATGGCTATTAGAACTCCACATTGTATGCGGAACAAGAGAAATTCAAGACTTGCAGATTGAGTTTAATATTACTAGAGGACCAAAGGCCTACTATGTTAAACTCATACTAGATAAAACTTTTGTCTACTGAACTTTTACTCCTGGATGTAATCAGGAGTAAATTTAGAGTCCGTGTGCATAGTCTTGAAATGTCCCAGTAGAATATTTTGAATACTCCAAAAGTGTGAGTCACACAAACTCCAGCATGCAGGCCCCCAATCAACTAAAACCCATGTTGTTTACATCTGGCCAAAATTTCATGGGAAAAGTACTTTTCATTTTATGGTTTCTTTGTCAGGATATTTTTTAAAGTAAACACAGAGATATCTTGAGTTAGCCAATATTTAGAAGTCCAAGGTGACATTTCTAGGACTTTTGTAGTTTCAATTATTTAGCGATTCAGTAAAATAATGGTACTTTGGCTAGGTAAAAAGAGGAACACAGAAGAAAAAAAGGTACCATTTAGGTGTCACTTCCAGGAATGATCGCTTTCTGTCTTAAGAAAGGCATCAGAATTGGAAGACATGCTATTCATTGTTTGGCCCAGTTCATTCATTTTTAGATAGGGGAAAAACGATGTTGTGTAAGTCTATTTTCTCTTGCTGTAATTAAATACCTGAGGCTGGGTAACTTACAAAGAAAAGAGTCTTATGTAGTTCAATTTTGGAGTTTCAAAGGCCAGCTCTCATGGCAGATGGCATTGTAATGCTGGGAGCATATGTGAAAAAGAGGGAGATCACATCACAAGACCAAAAACCAGAGAGTGACTTAGAGTCTCGAGAGTAATGTGTTAATCACTTCCAAGGGCATACCCTCAATGAAATAGTGACCCTCACTAGCCCTGACCTCTTTAAGCTTCCACCACCTCTTCACATTGCCACACTGAGAACCAACCTCCTTACACATGAGTCTTTTTTTTTATTGGGGGGGGGGGTGGGAACACTCAAACCATATCCAACCCATAACAAGTGCAAAATGGCTGAAGGTATCAACTAGTTTTGTGACCATACTTGGTAAGGAATGTGAGCTTCCTGAGCACTAAACAAGGATACAATTTTTTTTAAATTTTTTTTCTAGTTGTAGATGAACACAATACCTTTATTTTATTTATGTTTTTTATGCAGTGCTAAGGATGGAACCCAGTGCTATACACATTGAACTCAGTGCTATACACGTACTAGGCAAGAGCTGTACCACTGAGCTACAGCCCCAGCCCCAAGGATACTGTTTCTTTGTTCATGTTCTCTAAAGGAAAAACTGTTCTTAGATTGGTCCATATGTCTGTGGAGACAGCACAGATCTTTAGTGAGACATTCCTGAGAGAACATGGCTTCCTGATGGTTATAGGATGTATGTAGAGACCATACAGTGTCTGGTAAGTTGTTTTCTCTTCTATTTAACTTATTATTTTCTTCTTAATAAATTAACAGGGCTTATAGTTGGGGAATGCTGGGATTACCTCATAATGTGTTTCTGAAGTTTTTTCACAGTGGCTTGAGTTCAAGACAATGTAACAGACCCAATTTCCCTTCAATCTTGCAGTGCCTCTGCTATATATTGTATGCTGTATCTTTCACTAAAATATAAATTCTATATGAGCAAGTGTCTTATAATTATTTCTTATCTTCCAAGCCTTATAAAAGGGCCACTTACTTAAAAGCTTAATGCACATGTGTATATTTACTTTCCATACAGTGCCTATAACTTAATGTGTATATGTATGCATCTATGGCTCTTGTGGCCCTAACCACTGCTCAACAGAGGAATGAAGGATGCTTTGAAAACAGTAGGGCTAGAGAAGACCTTTACCTTTAAGCACTGGTAGCAAAAGCAGGGCAAAAAGTTGGTTTGGTACCCACCCCCCATCGTGGGATTACACTAGGAGAAGGGTCATGCTTAGGCACATCATATTTGGTCCCCACTCACCTTGCACCTGACCACATTGCCTGTGGTTTCCAGATGAGTACTGAAACTGTAGGGTAACACTAATTCATCCATGATGCTTTCCCTAAACCCTCCAGGGAAATTATTTAGTTCTTCCTTTGTATTCCTGAAGCAATTTAGCATCTGACTCTGTCATAGCCATTGCAATCAATTGTACATGTCTGTCTCCTATTAAAACTTGGGTTTCTTACAAGCATGGACTATGGATTTAGCTATCTTTATATCATTTACTGCCTTTCATCTAGGAGGTGAATAAATGAAGAAGGATAAATGCCAGACTTTGACTCTATTCCTCAACTATTCATTTATCTATCAGCACTGTTTAGAGTATTCAGCTTTAGAGGTATTTATTCATTCAGTCCTCCTAACAACCCTCTTTTACAGAGTCTCTTCTATAAAGAACCCCACTGTGCTGTGCCTATCCTGACCTGGACATTCAATATTTGGGTTGTTAAGAGGTCAGGATCTGAACACAGAGAGGAAGAGCATGAATTGCTGTGATGAGGAGTGGCAGAAGATAGTAAGACCTTAGCAAGAGGTTTCTGTTGACAATTGGTGGTCACAGTCTGCTCCTTGGAAAAGGGAGACTGATGTAAAAGATTTTTGGAATAAGAGATATAGAGGTGAAGGGCAAAGGACTTTGAGATGGTTCTCCTTATAACAGGCTTAATTGGGGTGATTTTATCCATCTCCATAGGATGTTTACACTTGACCTTCTCTCCCCTCCAAGGAAGCAGCTAATGCACAGCTTCATTAAACCTACGGGATTATAAGTGAAAATTAGATCTTTTTTATTGTTGTTTTCAAAAAGGAAGCCTACAGTCCACATATCTTCTGTGATATTTTCAACGCCTGCTAGAATCTTTGCTCTGATTTCTATGGGCTTCCAGACAACCTAATAAAAAATGTTGAAACTCTAAGGTGTCACTGATCCATTTATTATTTTTATTTTTTTAATGAATTCCCATTGAATTATAAGCCAGTCTGCACAATAAGCCCAACACTGTCTGCTTCTTACTGCAAACTCAGGAAGACAGGGAACAAATTTACAGTTTCTATTTTGAACCCATTGGTAAGCCCCAGGCATGTGTGGCTTAAAAGCCTGTTTGGTGCCTAGGAGAAGCTTGGTGAACACTTACATTTGACATTACTCTTGTCCTTGGGGGAAACATTCCTGTTCTTGTTGAAGTAAAGTTCCTGGAGGGAACACTTTGCATTATGAATCCTTCCCTACTCACTCTGATTACTTTTTTTGAAGTCCCCTTGGGTTCTTCCCAACTAGACACAGTCTCTAAATTCTTATTGATGCTCTTCTCTCCTAATGCCTGTGCTGTTCCAGCCTCGTTGTCATAGTCATTCCCCAAAAAACAGAATGGAAGCAGGTGGGGGAATGATCCCAAGATGCTCACTGGTAGTCTGAAAAAGAAATCTAAATGAAAATGAGTAGATTCAGTCCAAAACAACTAATTGCTCCGAGAACTCTCACCTGCCATATAGGTAAGTCCTCATTTTCACTTTGCTTAGATTCAAGACAGCTTCTTAAAATCTAATATATTCCTCCTAACATTATCACTGGGACTCTCTGAGAGTGACTTGAGCCTGGAAGAAAAGACTCCACCTCAATTTTGAGGTTTTATTCATTCAAGTATTTCTAATTTCCTTTTTATTTATCATTTTCTTTCTGTATTTCTCCTTGTTTCTTCTTTCTCCGGCTCTCTCTTCTCACTGGCTTTCCCTGTCTCTCTGTCCTGGTCTGTGTGTTTTTTTCTCTCTCTCTCTCCCCACCTCTCTCTCTCCATCTCTCTCCATCTGTCCATCAGTGCTGTTGAAGAGACCTTTCTGTGACACTGGGAATGTCCTACATTTGCATCGTCCAGTGCAGTAGCCACTAGTTACTTGCAGCTACTGAGAACTTGAAATGTGGCTGGTGTGACAAGAAAGGGGAATTTTAATTTTATTAAATTAACTGAAACTTGAATTAGCCACATGTAGCCAATGGATATCAAATTAGCCAGTGCAGTTTTAGACCAGTGATCTGTCTCTAACATATTCTATATTATTCAGATGTTGGTGACTGAGAGTTTATATCCTCTTTGTATAGTCTCTTTTTTTCCTTTTTAAAAATCATTTATCACCAGGGAAAGTTGATCCAGCTTACAAAGTTTCGATTCAAATCTTTTCCAAACTCTTTGTCTCAACTTTAGAGGTCTTCCGGGGCAAGAGAAGCACTTAGTATGTTTTCTTAAGACAGAATGCTCTTTCTGGTTGCCTGGAGACTAGATATTCTCCAGCTAGAGATACAGGGCAGCCTGGTGTGATTGGAGGTTCTGAGTGGGCTCATTTGCAAGACACGGGAGCAGGTGTATTTGAAATTTTCATGAGTGAAGTCAGAGGTCAGAAACCTCTTTGACCGTCTGTAGGAATAAACAATGTTGGTACAAGGGTCTTGAGCCAGGAGAGGCATGGAGAGAAGGAAAAAGTGAAAATAAACTGTGGTGAGGAAGGAGAAAGACAGAAACGAAAAGGACAGAGTCAGAATATGCATGTTTTAAAAGTGTGACTGTTGGGCTGGGGACATAGCTCTGCAGTAGAGCATTGGCCTAGCATGTGTGAGGCCCTGTGTTCCATTCCTAGCACTGCAAAAATCAAAACAAAATAAAGGTAAAATCATTACAAATGGTGACCTTACTTGTAGCCCTGCCTCTCGTTATAAGCCAGGTGCTATACTTGGAGTGGTTCTGGGGGAAAAGGGCTGGGGAGTGAGCTAACTCTACGTATGCCTCACAATATTTGAATTCTACTCCAGATAAGTTTAATGCTACCCTCAAGTAGACTGACAATTATCTTCTGTCCTTCTGCCTACTTTTCTTTTCAGCTTGACAAATATGACCTCAAAATCTAGTGATCACTTTGTTCGGGGTCAGCATTTGTTCTGATTAACGAAAGAGAAATTTAAAAAGGCACTTCAAGATCAGGACACTAGTAAAAGCAAACATGTTTGTTGTAAGTCTGCAATTCAGCTAAATCACAGATTTTTTTTTTTTTTTTAATCCTAAGCAGTTTGCTTACAATCTTGGAACCGTGTTCCTCATATCTAGGAAATCTATTTTACATTGACTTCTTGTATTTGCTACATTTTATATTGACCGGCCTTGCTGTATTTTAAATGTATTTGTGTCTAGACTTGTGGGGCTTTTGCTCAAGCCAATTTCTACATTATTAAGAGGGTTATTTTGAGTGGCCCCTGTGAATAAACCTAATTTTCCCCTCTGATTAGTGCTTAATTTGAAATTGTTTGTGCAGTGATGAAATCTTTCTTGAGTTTCACTTCCAGATTCCAGTTTCCATTCCCAGAGGTTGCTTTTGATTACATAAATGCTTTCAGGGTGATTATGTGGGAAAAATTGTATATTAGGTAGTTTGGGTGCTTTCTGTAAGAAATTGCATTGTTTAGAAATAAGGGCTGTGAGTTAGGTTTAAAGTTTTTAGGTGCTTCACAATTACATGATAATTCCTTCTATCCAATGCAAAAATATATCCTGTATTTATAACCTTTCATTATTTTGTCATATAGTCTCTGATTGGAGATTCATTTCTCTTTGAGGATTCACATTGCAGGGCGACTTTTATAGATATACACATTAGAGGTTTCAGAGTACAGTTTCCCAAATTCCTCTTTCCCCTCCAATCCAGAATTCTTATAATAAATGTTGTGGGTGAGGTAATATATTTATACTATCCTCCAAAAATTTAACCAAGAAATCAGAGCCCATGACTTCCTTAGGAAACAATGTTTCCTCTACAAATCTTTATATGCACACTCTCTGATCCCAACCAGATAATTTGCTGTCTGTTCTCATAGGTTCACAGCTGCAGAGAAATTTTGCCTTTGAATGAATCCCACCTTCAGTATATTACCCAGATTGAGATGGTATTGAGATTTTAGGACTTAGAGTTGATGCTGAAATGAGTTAAGACTTGGGTGAATGTTGGAATAGGGCATATAGATTTTGCATATCATAAAAACAGAGTGTTATGGATGGAATTGTCCCCCACCAAATTAATATGCTAAAGCTTTGACTTCCAAAACTTCAGAATATGCCTTTACTTAGATGGAGTCTTTACAGAGATAATGAAGTTAAAATGTGGTCCTTCGAGTTGGGCCTGATCTAATATGATAATGTCCTTATTTTACATAAGTGGACATTTGGAAGGTGAAAATACACAGGAGGAAGACAATTTGAAGATACAGAGAGAACACCATGTGAACAGGATAACAGCCGGGTATGTGCTGAGGAGAGAAGCTGGAACACATCTTTCCTGCAGCCCTCTCAAGGAACTAACACTACCAATGCCTTAGTTTCAGACTGCCAGACCCCAGAGCCGTGAGGCAATACACATCTATTGTCAAGCCGCACAGTCTGTGGTAGCAGTCACAGCAAACTAATGCAAGAGAACAACTCCAACCTGCTTGGCCTGGAATATAGGATGGACAAATGGCATACAAGACATGTGGATTCACCGACTGCTCCAGACTTTGTCTAGAGAGACACTTCTAGCTTTCCAGAATCTCTTTTCTTATTTTTCCTATTTTATTTTGTTGTGGTGGTTGTTGTTTTTTAGTTTTTGTTTTGTTATTTTTTATTTTTTTTTTTTTTTTTTTGTGTGTGTGTGTTATTTTGGTAATGGGGATCAAATTCAGGGCCTCATACATGCTAGGCAAGCGTAAGCTATCTCTTGCATTACTTTTTTTTTTTTTTTAATCATCTTAAGTTTTCACAATTTCATTCTCTATAAATCCCAAAGCATTAATAATAGGCAATCCAAGAATAATATTCACAAATTTTCAGTAATGTCAGGTGTCATCACCACACTCAAGAGATACTAAAATTTACATTTACTATTACTACCAGCAATATTAGATAATATTTATTGGCCACCTGCCATCTTCCCAGTAACATATTAAGAAATTAATCTTATTATAATTTTCCTCAATTTAGAAAGAAGAAAACTTATATAGGAAGGTTGAACTTGACCCAACTCACAAAGCTAGTTAGTGGCAGGAGTTAGAATAATGAGAATCTATATTATCTAAGTAATGTCTCTACTAAAAGAATCAAATTCTAAGAATGAGAAAATGGGAGTAGGGTAAGATTTAAGTAGAGAAGTACAGGGAGATAAATACTTTACATATTGAAAGATCTCCTGTAAGAACAATTCAAATTACACATTTCCCATTTTTTCCACTGAAGATTTTTCCAATACCAAAGCCTAACATGGGTAGTCATTGCGTCAATTCACATTTCAAGCCACAAAAAGACCAAAAACAGTTGCTGCATCAGCTCAAAGGAACATTCTTCTGTAATCAATTAAATTCATTGCACTTGATTATTCAATTCCTGCCAAGAAACAATTTAAAAAGCCTGTTCACAACAATTTGTTTTACAATTTCCAGGACCACTAAAATGACCTCCTGAGGACCTGGAATTTTAAAAGATTTTTCCAGTGTTGCCTGAGGACAACGTGGCAATAAAACAAACAAAAAGCCTACTTAGATCTTAATGATATCCATGTGAAATATACACTTCATCCATCAAGCTTTAATCCACATGTATAGCTATTTTCATGAGGCTTGGTTTTTGGCATAAATAATTAAAGGACTTGGAAAGGACAGAACTGGACTATCACTGTGGTTGCATGGTGCTCTTGCTGGGTGTTCCTTAGCTGGTTACCTACCCTCTCTAAATAGTAGTAACCTAATATTTTCAATGAAGGAGGCAATGCCTACCTCATAGGTATATGTGAGAAATAAATAGAATAGTGACTGTAGAGCATCTGGTACATTACTTAGGTCAACAATTTTTCCTTTCATTTTACCTTTTTCTTTCCCCTCCCTCTCCCAGGTGCCCTGAATGGTTCTCTGCCTGTATCTCAGCTTGCCAAGGGTTGACATGCGTAACCTTGATAAAAGCCATAGGAGGTGATTAAAGCTTGACTCAGAACCATCAAAGCCAACCTCTAGCTTGTGTTTTTGTTGGACATGGGAATTTGGAAACTATACAGGTAATGGGACTTCTGACCTTCACCTGTGCAAGGATAGATTTGTATTTAAGATTTCTTGGGGAAGACAAGATCCCCCCACTCCCCATTTCACTCAGAACTAAGGTAACAATAGGAGGTTATCCCCATGATCTTTACCTCTGTGTGTGTGTGTGTGTGTGTGTGTGTGTGTGTGTGTGTGTGTAAGTGTACTCTCTGTAGCTCTTTCCTTCCTAGGACCTTGACTTTATTTTTAAGTCTCTGATCTTAAGTCTCTGGTCTCTGACCTTCCTCCTTGGGTAGCCCCTAGATTATACCTGAATGTTTTCATTTTGTTAAAGTCCATGTCTAGGCCATCAAGAATTGGCAGATGCCTGAGAACCAAAACCTGCTCAGTACCTTCATACTTCTCTAGATTCTTGGAGATTTCTGGTCTTTGATAATTTCTCTTAATTTCCTGACATGAAATAATTTTTTAAAAAATATTAAAAGTAATTTTTTCTTACATTTTAAAATACCCTCTACCACCTTCTATATTTTCAGGAATAGAAATCCAATCTTGCAGATTATTTCCGACTCTTTCTAAATGGAATGCCAAGGAAATCCCCTATCTTCATCTGCTTGGGTTGCCATAACAAAATCCCAACAACAAGGTGGCTTACGTAACAGAAGTTTATTTTCTCACAGTTCTGGAGGCTGTAAATCTAAGATTAGGGTGCTATTAACTGTGGCCTCTTTCTGATTAAGAACTTCCCTCAGTTGCCTGCTAAGAACGCTAGATCCTCACATGACTTCTTTTTTTTGGGGGGATAAAGACAGAGAGGACACCCAGCTTTCTGGTATCCCTTCTCATAATGAGACTAATCCCATCATGAGGCCCCAACCTCAGGAACACATCGCACCTCATCATCTCTCAAAGGCGCTATCTACAAATACTCTCATATTGAGAGTTAGGACTCTAACATGCAAATTTTGGGGAGTTAAACTACATTCAGTCTACAATAGCCCCTTTATGTACTTGGAATGATAGTTGCATGCTATGGGCCTTGGCATCACACTGATTTGTATGATCTTGAATTCCTCATTTGTGATGTGAGGATAAATCTAACTCACAGCATTGTGGCAAAGACTAGAATGTCATGTACAAAACAGGAAGTGTAGTGCTCACACAGTAGGAGTTTAACAAACAGCCCTTCCCTCTCCCCCTGGTTCTCATTTGATCTGTCCACAGAACGGCTGTGGTAGCTGACCAATACATGTTGATCAACTCGCTTTCACCCCAGAAAGGCAGGAGACAGTGCAGCCATGATCCCAAGTGTATTAGCCTATTGAGAGTTTCATCATTTGTGTCACCAGAAGGAGGGACACCAGGGTAAGCACAATCACATGAAATTGAGGCAATTAGAATTTTTTCTTTGGGAAACAAAATCAAACAAAAACAAAGATGACACCTGGATGCTTTCTCTTTTTAAACTCACACTGGAGCCAAAAGTTGTAAGCCATCCAGATGGTGAGCTAGTGAAGACCGAAATTAATCACTCATTTGCAATACAGCTTTAAGAATTTAAAGCTCTTTAGGGAAGATGTTCAAAAGCATCACTCCAGTTAACCTTACCTGTTAAGTGTGCCCATGCACAGATTGGAGCTAAAGAGAAAGATCAGTGAGGATACCTAAAGTCTGGAGTCATGTCTCCAGACTTGAGAAGCCTCTAGAGAAAAAAATGGAGCAGCTTGAACAGAGAGGACGGATCAACATGCATCTAGGATACAGTATTTTTCTCAGAAAGTGTTGAAATGGGGACAACCTTCTGATTCAATTTTAAAGACTGTATTTGAACTGTGTGACCCCTTTCTGAATGTGATCTGATAACTGAAACAAATTATCATGTGTCAGTGTTTGTAGTCTGAGCAGAATGCTAAGCTAGACTGTTTAGAACCCATATCTTCTCTCTGACACTCTTTCTTCCATGCATAAAAATGGAATGAAGAAGGAAAATGACATTTTTTTCCTGCAGATAGTCATCAAATAAAAAGTGTGGTGATTCGTTAGAACCTCTGAGAATTAGGAGATTTTAACAGCCCTAAAATACTGCAAAGAAATACTATTTTAAAATGTCTTTGTGACCTTTCTGGAAATAGAAAATAAAAGACAAGCACTTTTTTTTTTCTTATTTAATAGAAGTGGAAAACTCTCATTAACAGGCCCAGGAAATGAGGATCAAGGAAAGAATAGAAGAGAGAGAAAAACGGGAACATAATCCACAAAGACCATATCTATACTCAGATTCGTATTTCATAAGCTCCATGTGGAACACATCTACAAATTTCACTTTGGCTTATAGGACCCTTTCCCAAATGTTAATCCTCTTTTTGTGATTCTCTAAATTTTAACGCTAAGCCATATCTCTTTCAAAATTAATCGTTGAGAAGGAAAATTAAAAGATTTGGTCAATGTCCTCAGTAGTTTCCTGATTGAACTTGTGAATATTAAAATATACAGAATTTGAAATTAGTTGCAAACAAAAGTCCTCCTGGTATGTGGCACATGTCATTTTCCTGATTTCAGGCTTCTGTGAAAGATGTCATCACTCCTACTAATTTTGAAATCCCCAGGAATTTGATCAAATACTCATGTGTGTATGTATCCAATATACGACACACACACACACACACACACACACACACACACACACACACAATATAATATGCACATATGTGTCTGAAAAACTAGGAAAACAATCATCTTGATTTATCTTGATCCTCCAGTAAAAATTTTGGGTGTTTCTTATGTTCAGAGAAGCTACTGTGTTTATTTAAAAAAAAAAATTTTAAGAAAGCAGTAGTAGGGCTAAGAAATTTAACAATGATGACAGAAAGGAATAACAGTATAACAGATATGCAGAGAGCAAAATAAATTGCAGGGTAGCACCCTGACACTGGACATGGCAGCGGGTATATGGTTACAGATCTCCTCCAAGCTGCTACAGGTCTTCCAAATGAACAGCTACTTTAGTTTTCCTGGTGTTAGGGTAGAAATGCTAATACTCAATGACCATCCACTCTCACACAAGTTTTCTTCTTGAGAAAACAATATTAATAAATTTCTCTGAAAACAGAAATTAAACTGCTTCTCCCCAAGTTCATCAATACAATGAAATGTACAGAGCATGTTCCTTCTGCGATTACTCTAAAATTCATCCCCCCTTGTTACAATAGACTGAAGGAGAAAATAGAAAGAGGAAGGTATCACTGAGAGGGATGAGCTCTCACAAGGGGTACAAAATCATTTTTGTTATTTTTAGAATTCACCAAAATGCCTTACATAAGAATATATAATACCTCAAGTTTTTGTTGTTGTTGTTGGTTGTTTGTTTGTGTTTGTTTTTAAATTTATGCCTCTGACAACAGGTTTTGAAGTCCATACCTCTGTCTTTCATTAACTGCGGGGCATATGAAGTGGCTCATGTATGTGACAATTCCAAGAGAAAAGTGGATGTTACAATTGGTTTATATATGATTATAAATGAGTTTGCTATAACCTTTTTTTTTTTAATGAAGAACATTTATAATTGTGTTTAAGAGTATTCTCTTAAAAGCTGAAGTACCAAAATCATCATGAGTCAGTGGGAGGAAAGGAGGAAGAACACAAAAATAACCACACATTTGTTCAGAAACAAAATGTTTTACTTTCTTGTTTTAAAACCTGCCTGTTACTTTAAAGAGTGTCTCACACATGAAAATATTCTGCTGTAATTTTAAAAGTTACTCATGAAAGGTAGCTTGAAGGTTTGGGTATTTTCTGCCAGAAGGACACGCAGACCTTTTTTTTCACTAAAACTGTTGAAATTTCATAAAGAATATTGATATGAAAAAGATACAGCTGTGATTTCTTCGGCAGTTTCATTTTCTTTTCTACTTGAGCTAATTTTTTTTTTTTTTTTTCCCCAGAAAGTCAGGCAAAGCCAGAAGCCATTTTGGAAGATGTTTCTTAAGTTGTAAGGAGAAAAACACTCAGTTTAGGAGATTTTTATTTTCAGCCCTAAACAAAGAAATCCAGGCAAACCAGGATTATTTCATCTCTATATTGAAGGCATAATTATGGCCCCATGGCCAATGCATGTCACTCTGAATATCTCACCATATAGTACAAGATGTTAAATGCTTGGGGTGGTGGAAAGCACACTGGATTGGAAGTTAGAAAATGTGCATCCTAGTAGTGATTCTTCTAACACTAGCTAGGAGATTTGAGAGAATCACTTAATTTTCTGTGTTCCACTTTACTTTGAAAACAGGAAAGTTGTTGATGTCCAGAATAATTCTTAGCTGTATCCCAGTGGATTCCATAAATCAAAAGAAAAAAATATATATGTAGGTCTCCCAGTCTATCATGACATATTTACTCTTAAATGGGGAAATACTCAGCATGCAGTCACTTTTAATTTAATTTCCCTAAATGCTTTTTATATTCACATTAGGATAACTTCTTTTTTTTTCAAATTTTACATTTATATCATCATAGATCTCAGGCCAAAACTGGCACTATTTCATTATACATGTGAGCTTCTCTCCTGAAGAAAAAGCAACTGTATCATTTTGAAAGTTTTTTTTTTTTTTTTTTTTTTTTTATGTACTCATTTGTTCTTCAAAAGAAGTGAGTGAACAAGCCAGTCATATAATTATGGGAGAACATTGCAGGTGCAGAGATTTATAAGTTCAAAAGAACAGAGATGGGAACAGAATTTTTTTTAGGACCATTAAGGAGAAAAATCTGAGATTGAAATTTTGAAGATGAGATTGGGGAAGAACAAGAATTGATTATGTATGTTTTTCTAGGCCATGAAAATGGTTTTAGTTCTGACTCCAAGTCATTCAAGGCTTCCTTTAAGGGAAGAACTTTGGCTGCTCCATCAAAAATAGATTCCAGAGAGCAATGATGGAAGTACAGAGACCTAGTAAAAGACTATTGTTGTAATACTTGTTGCAGTACTTAGAGAAATGGCAGTGGCTTGGCTTAGAACTGCAGTGATGGAAGCAATAAGAAATAGATTCTAGATATATCTTGAAGGTCAATACTTTAAGGATAGAAAAAGAAAATCTACAGCTCCTCTACAATAAGAAACATCTCAAATGAGGTGTGGGCAGAGGCTTGTTGAAGGAGTCATGCCAAAGAGGCTTGGGGACATTGCCATTTTGGTGCATAGACAAAAGTTCTTCTCTGTCATGTTTGGACTATTTCCTTTCAGCCTTTCAGTGTGCTTCAGTTCACTTCTTCCTCGTACAACTCACAATATACTTATCATGCTAGTTGTAATCCATAAAAACAAATAAAACTGGAGAGAGTGGAAATGTTGATAAGGGGGTGCTCTGTGTTCTAGTGTAATCGGTCCTGCAATGGAAGGAAAGGGCTCCCTGGTAACTGGCTGGAGGAGATGGGGAGAAAGTCATCCTTTTTGAGATGCAAAGTAAATCTTACCTATTGTTCTTTAGTCTTATTCTGTTTTCCTCTAGTGGCTCCAGGAGGTATTGCCAATTAAGAAATGTCATTTTTCACTTACTTTTGTCCCAACGTATATAGTAAAAATGTCCCTATTTATATAATGCTCTTCCTTATCCTAAATAAGTTACATAGAACAAATAATGAGAAGCTAAGGTTTAGAGAATATTATTGTGTATATAATCTACATGAAAAATATTTTGGGGGGAGAGTTAGGTGCCCTGGACATCAACAAATGGCTATTAGTGAGGAAATTTGCATATTGGTAAAGGGAGGAAGTAAATATTACAATATTGACATAGACTCAAGTTTCATAGTAAACATGAAATAGAATACACAGTTTAATAGAGTAATCAAATTAAATATGGTTTAGTATCTTTTGAAAAAACTGCATTAATTTTAAAGAATGCATGTTTTTGAAGCAAAATCAAAATTTTTATCAGGCAAATTTAGATGCTCCCTAAAATTAATGTAGCTGAATTACATCATTAGATGTCAGAAAGGTATTTGAAAGGGTAGGTTGGAAATAATTCTTTTGAATGTCACATAAATTTTCTTTGCAGCTAATCTCTGAAAAGAGGGAAAAAATTCTCTCTACTCAGGCATAGAATAGAAGCATTAACAATGGAAAGGTCAGTGCATAATGATGCAAGAGAGAAAAGGCCTAAAGTGCCATATTGATGAAATGAGATGGGAAAAGTTATATAGAAATATTAATCAATCAATTCTTAATTTAAGACCTTTAGGTAACTTGCTAAAATCATCTTCACTATTTAATATCAAAGAAATGCTAAGCAATAAATTCTTTCTGTGGAAAGAAAGAAATCTCAAGAACTGTATATTTAGATTCAACATTTCTCTTTCTCTTTCAATTCTCTATATAGCAGGTGATAATTGACAAACTTAGATTAACCTAACAGGTATTAGATAGCCATCATTTCTCAGTACAATTTGCCTACAGTAGCTTAGAAAATCAAGATTTGATTATACAAACTTCCACAAAGGAAAATTACATATTCATTAAAATTCATGTTGGGAAAATTATAAGGAAATGGTCATGGTAAAATGGTAATTAAAATTGCAGGATACAAAACTTTATGCATATTCTGAACCACACTTTGTCAAGATAAATATATGTGACTACACATAAATACCAGAAGGAAACACATTAAGAAAAAATTGTGGTTATCTTTGGGTAATAAAATGCATTTGGAAACTGTATTTTTGTCTGCTTTACTGATTTTACAAGTGTGGTGGTATTTAAGATGTGCAGTAATATGGCTGGCATTAGCAATGAGTACTTTTGTCCCTTTGACCTCATTCTTACTATCTAATTTACCTGTTGCCTATTTCACTTGCTCGACTAACTTATATGTGTATTGTAAAGGCCACTAGCAGCTGGAAGGGAAAGAAAAACCAAAGATGAAGAAAAGGTTCAATTATCATCATATAGGATCAAGCCTTTAGGAAGATATTGGAAGGACAATGTATTTGACAGTCCATGAAACTGATGGAATTTACATAAAGATTTCACAGGACACATAGAGTACACTTAGATAAAAGGAATAGGAAGGAAGTCATATTGACTTACTGATTCACTAATTTATTCTTTCAACAATATTCATGGGCACCAGATAAATAACATTCACTGCCAAAGATGAATGTGATATGCCACCTGCCTTCAAGGAACTCTTTGTTTAGCTTTGGAAATAAATATATGAATATGAAGAATATGGTAAGTCTTTCCTAGAGATATGTGCCAGACAAATTGGTGATATAATGCAGAGAGTCTTCCAGAATGCTTAATGGGGCTGAGTTAGGTGCTAAAGAGTTGGTAGGAGTTCACTAGATTGATGATCATAGGGAAGGGATTTTCTGGTACAAGTTTTAGCACATGAAAAATCTCCCGAGTTGTTGAGAGACAGAGAACTCTTAAGTGACGTAGAATTTGGCTGGACAATCTAGGCAAGTTGAGAGATTCTATAAAGATGAAATTGTAAAAAGAAATAGAAACTAGATGAAAGTTTCCATGTCATATTTACTCATTGGATTCCCCCCACCCCAACCCTGTGGTGCTGGGGATTAAACCCAGGGACCTTACTGCATGGAAAGGCAAGCACTCTACCAACTGAGCTATAACTTCAGCCCAGATTTTTCTTATAGGCAATGGTGTGTCATTGAATAAATGTGCATGGCAACCAGAATTTGTATTTTGTCCCTTTGACCTCATTCTTACTATCTTACCAGGACAGCAATATGGATGCCAGACTCAAAAGGGTGGAGATGAATCTGGAAGAGCAGAATATCATAGTAGTCTGATAAGGAGATTAAAGGACTAAACTATAACAGGGTGGAATGGAAGGAAGAAGATGTATCAGAGATGCAGGATGTAATGTCTAAGAAGATAAAATTAGATAATTCAATATCTGTGTCCATCACCTACTAAATAAATAGAGTTCATGCTATGGTGTCACCTGGATATCCTCCGTCTTCAGGACTCCATTTCCTTAACCAACAGAAATATGAGGCTTTGACGTTTTGCAATTGAGTAATTTCTTAAAGATTGATCTTGACAAAAGGGAGCTGTCTTGCCCAAGATTATGCTCCTAGTCCTAAAGAGCAGCCCCCATTGAGTAACTGTTCAAAATGTGGTACCAAACCCATCCACCTTAGCTCAATTCTATAAAATTATGAAGGGCAATGCCACCTCCAGACCCACATGTAAGAAGTTTAGATTTAAAATTCTAAATGTGTCTCAATTCAATGTTTTCCTCTGACCAAGCATATTCCCTTTATTCTATGAGCTATTGTTTCAAAAATCATTACCTGATATACTTTTTACATATGAATCTGCATCTCAGAATCCGTTTTCTGAGGAACTTGATCTAAGATGATTTATGACATGAGTTGTCTTAGGAATGGATCTAAAAATGTGACTTGGAGACTAGACTAGCCACAATTTCATTGGCAATGGGGTATCCATTGTTAGTGATGGGTGGAGCTCCTATCTGTCATGTCACAGTGGTAGAATTATTAAAACTTCTACAAGTGGTAAACTGAGTTGGAGGGAATCTATCCTCAGGTACAATATCTCAGGAAATTGAGGGGTTCCAAGATAGTAGTAATTATAAGTATACTGGAAACTGATGATTGCTATTTAGCACTTCAAAGATTGAGAGAAAGACAATGAAAAGATCTGGATGACAAATCACTGATTTAAGTTAAAGTCCAAGTGCTTCTTTGACAGTGTATTAAGAGATTTTTATCTTGGGCAGCCTGGTGGGGGTGGGGCAAGGTGAATGAGGATTAGGCTCAGGATTCAGTCATAAGTGCAGAGCTCCAAAGAATGCTGATATGCAATAGCTTATGTCAGGACCCTGGTTGGAAAGGAGTTGGATCCTAAAATATGAGATGAGGATATCATGTTCTATACAGTCAAAAACCATAAAATCCCAGATTCTCTTGAAACTGAACGTGCAGAAATGATTGACTCTTTCCTAACATGGGGATAATGGCTGTAGGGATGATGTGCAGCTTGCAAATTGCTATGGGCTAACTAGAATGTATCGGAACTGCCTTTTTAGCTTTAGACAAGTAACTAGGGTAAAGTCACAACGTAAGGTGGCCAGAGAAGTGCTGAGCCTGCTAAAGGAGGCTATAGATGTAGCCATAAATATGACAGCAGGAACTATAAGAGCATGTATAGGACAGAGTAATAGTAAAAAAATAAAAAGTTGGATATCACCCAAATGTCTATCAGCAGATGAATGTAGAAGTTGTGGATTATCCAGTCAATGCAATACTGCACAACATTCAAAAGAAGTACACTACCAACAAACACATGCTACAAAATGGATAACTCAAAATAATTTACTGAATGAAATAAATCAGACAAAAGATGGCACATGCAGTATGATTTCATTTATATGCATTTCTACAAAATGCAAACCAATTTATAAGTGACAGAAAGTTGATTGCTGATTGCCTGAAGATGAAAGGATGGGAGGTGTGAGGGAGAGGGATTACCAAAGGGCACAAGATTTTTGTGAGGAACAAATATTTCAGTTACCATGATGGTTTTATATGTGTATACATGTGGCAATTTATGAAATTGTACACTTGAAGCATATTTATTTTGTTACATATCAGTCATACTCCAGCAAGACAACTGAAAGGAACTAACACAAACACATACACAAGAAAAACAATTCCTCTATATTTTATAGGTTTGCGGTCTAGACCATTCATTTCTGTACCCATCACAATGTCCTGGTCATAGTAGACACTATACAGATTAAAAAAAACAAAACAAAGGTACAACTTAAATATTACCTTTACCAGGAAGTCCCTACCCCTATACACAGAAGAGGCTCACTAGCTCCTTCCTCCAATCCTTCTTCATCTGGCCTGCCTCTCTCTCCCCTAAGTCTTAGAAATCCTGAAAAATAAGAAACGCTTTAGACCTGCTTGGTGTCACTTGGGCCACACATAGAATCAGGGTGTCAGAATTCCTTTTTCAGTACAGCTTCCCCATCTCCACTGAGTTAAAATTCTGATCTTTCTGGTAGCCCAAAAAAGTAACTTAGAGTTCTTTCTCTATTCTGACTAGCAGCTGGAAGGACACCTGTTAATAAAATCATCAGTGTTATTTGTAGATCCTTCTGTGACTTGATGGGCTGGATAACTGTGGCTCTTCTTGGTGGTGAAGGGTCATGATGGAGTTGATCTTTGCTTTATTAGAAAGAGGAATGTGTTAATTTGATGTCCAGAAGCCAAGTAAAGCTGGCATACCCCTGGTGCCCCTGATGCCTTCTTCTTTGGTTTTAACCTCTCTATTCTCACCATCCACATTTTCCTATTTTCTTACCCACCTCAGCTATTCTCTCTCTCTCTCTCTCTCTCTCTCTCTCTCTCTCTCTCTCTCTCTCTCTCTCTCTCTCTCTCTCTCTCTCTTTGAGGGGGGGGGGGTGGGAAGGGAGGTGCCAGAGATTAAACTCAGGGGCACTCAGCCACTGAGCCACATCCCTAGCCCTATTTTGTATTTTATTTAAAGTCAGGGTCTCACTGAATTTTTTATTGCCTAGCTTTGCTGAGGCTGGCTTTGAACTTGTGATCTCCTGCCTCAGCCTCCGGAGCTGTTGGGATTATAGTCTGCACTACCATATCCAGCTTACAAAACCTCTATGTTTCAAGCTAATCAAATACTGCCACTTCTCAAGGACTTTGTGTTTTTTTTTTTTTTTTTTTTTCTTCCTCTGTTTGATGGGTGTCTGCATTGGCTAAAATAAATCTCTCTCTCTCTGTCTCTCTCTCTCTCTCTCTCACACACACACACACACACACACACACACACACTCATGTATTCTCATGTAATGGAATGTTAAATTCTTAACTAACTGATGAAAAGAAAGGATATAAAGTTAGCATAGAGTAGGGCCCAGAGCAGACACAGATATTGTACATCTCAGCATAGCTTTTCCTGCCTGCAAGGTTCCCTGAAGACAGTCTGAAACCAGTGAAACTGTCTCACAGTGTACACTCCATCCAATCCAATAGGGAAAATTTGGTTCTTTCAAACTATATTCCCTTTATACAAGATCCTATATCACCATTCTGGGAGAAGTCTAGTATTTAAGACAATATTAACACTGGGCTTTCCTGGCTATTGAACCAGACTAAACATCATTGAAGCCTACGCGTGTCTGAACAATACCCAGCCAAGGTGTATGGCATTGTAGAACTCCTTTCCTCACACTATATAGTATTTCTTCTTTTGTCAAAATGCAAAGTTGGAAAGAGAAAAGACAAATGGTGATCCCGCATGCATTCCCAGTACACGCCACTCTCATTGCTCTTGTTTCAAAGCCCGCATCACCTCTTTCTTTCAGGGCCTTATATTCTGTCACTCTGTCAATCTTTGGGATTCATTTCACCTGGGTCCTCCTCTTTCTCTGTGTCTGTGTGCATGTGTGTGTATGTAGTATTTTGACCTGCTGTATGGAGATGAATATAGACTGTGTGTTATGAAGATGGAGAAGGAGGGAAAGGGATCTGAGACTAGATCCTAAGTCTATAGTATGTTTGTCAATCTGTGTCCCAATTTGCCAATGTTCAACTCATATCACTAATGAACCTTTTAAAAGGACATGATTAATTCTGCTGCATTTCCATATTTTCTAAGAGTGTTGCTTTGGAATCAGCTTGTGTTTTATTTGTGAGAATGTCATTTACTAGGTGATACCCTGGGAGAATACCATACAAACCAATTATTTGCTCTGTAAAATGGGATCGATTTTGTATGCACTAAGTAATATATAGCATATGAAACAGACAATATAGTACTTGGAATATGGAGCTGATTTTTGAAGTATAATTGCTTTTATATTGGTATAAAATATAATTTCCAAGGGTAACCATCAGTGTTTAAACTTACAGTGCTTTCTGTCACACACACATCCACATATACACAGGCATGTATATAGTTGAAATGCATTTATAATTGTGGTGGGGGAAGATAATTTGGACTGAATTCTGGCTCTGTTAATGAATAGCAGTGGTGAAGTTACTTAACCTCTGTGCACATCAAATTTTTTCATCTGTAAAATAAAGCCAATTTTAGTACCTCTGATAAGGTATAAAATTAGTACCTTATATAAGGACTAAACAATGTCTGGCACTTGGTAAAATAATGTAAGTGTGGGTGTAATTACTGCCATTTTATTATATGGTGCTGCAATAAATAAAATAAAACAAAAATGAAATGACAGCAATAGTAAAGATTAAAGGTATCGGCAAATACGCGAACCTCCTTCACTTTAACCCAATTTCTGCAACAGATGCTCCTCTCTTAATCTCAACAGGGAACAGATTTCACAGCCCAGGAGCATAATTACAGAAAACACTGGCTCCTGTGGTCACGAAGTTATACTTGGGGCACACTGAGTAACTGCCAATTCAGACCCTGATGGGTGACTAGGGCATATGTTGAGAAAGGATCAGTCAAGAGTAGACTGTAATGTTCAATAAATGCCAGCAGCTCTCTGAAATTAAAAATAGAGGTCACCATGCTGCTCCATCAATAAGAAGCAACAAAATTCAATACATAAACTGATAAGTATGTCTCAGTCCTTCTTTCCTCCTTTCCTTTTTTTCTTCTGTGAAGATAATTTGGGTGTCTTTTGAGTACCTACCAAGTGTCAGCTAATGTGCTACGTGGTATGGATGACATACATCCCTGCCTTCTGGAGCACGCAGTCCAGGGACAGGGATGTATGTACACAGTTTTCTGCTAAGGTAGTTCTCTTGGAGGCTGAACCAGGACCTCGGAGGTTGCTGCACACAGTGATAACATGGAAGCTATTTGTTCTCTCTGTACATTCAGATCTCTTGTCCTAGGGCTGCCCACCTCTGTGACTTTCTAGTCTCTCAAGATCTTCCACCATATGGTGAGATGGAACAGGAGGTTACCTTCCATCAGTCACCTTGGTTCTCTTATATTAAGGGCTCTAGTAAGAACTATCAACTAAAGTTGGATTTGGGAATTCATCCATATGCTGATGTCCTATTTTCTTATTGTCTCCGGGAACACAGAATCGGCTATCTGTGAAAATAAAGCTATAAAGTTCAATAGGTTAATTCTTAGGTTAGAGGAACTGACATTCTTTGTTAATTTCAGCTTAAGGCACTCACTTCTGCTTGAAAAATTAGGCACTTCTTGAAGTTTCTTTTGCTTTTCATCTCTTTTTATTTAAGAGCAGTCAGTTATAGGTCATCAATATATCTCCAGTGGGAGAGAAAAACAGTAAGAAAAAGAGATGAAATGCTAACTGGAGTAAAAGAAAATACCTCTCTCTGCACTGTAATCCTGGCTGGTTTAGTTAAAGAGTGCACATTTGTAAGTACATACTACCACATTGGAATGCAAGTCTGATACAGCCCAAAGTCCCTCTGTAATGAGTAAAATCATCTCAGACTGCCTCTGTGGGAAGATGGCTGAGCTGTTTTCATGGCAGCTACTTTAGGTTAACATTGAATTGGACGTGAACAAGAGGTGCACTGTGGGTGGCGGTACTGGGAAAAGGGTGTGCAGTTTAGAGGGCCTCCCTTGGGTTTTTCAGATTTCCAACTTTGTGATCCAACTATGGTCAACTGAGAATCTGAGAACCTTGTTCCAGCTTTTCTGATATATGTTTACTTTGTTAGTTGTACTACACCCCAGCTTTGATATCATATGGCACTGAGTTGTTTTAAATACAACTTAAATTAGATGGGTCCTTCCAGGGAGTGTGTATAAGTGTGTGTGTGTGTGTGTGTGTGTGTGTGTGATCTAAAGTACTTTATAATACGTACTGAAAAGTGCCAGAATTGAAGTGAATGAGGGAAGAAAATGGGGTCCAGATATTTTCATTTTTTTTTAAAAACTGTTTCTCTTGTAAACCTGTAGATACAGACAACCATACATATTTAGATATAGATGTGTGTGTGTATGTGTGTGTGTACTCTTTGTATGTGAAGCAGTGTTTGAATAGTTTCTTTCACCCTTTCATCATTTTATCACTCAATTATCACTCAGCTCAAATTATTCTGATGGTACATTTTGAAAAATGGATGTGTATGGGTATATGTGTATAGGCCTGTACACTGTCTATATAAAAAACCCACCACACTTCTAAAAATATCCCATCATTATAAATTGAACTTGGTGATAAAGTGATGAAAGGGTAAAAGAAACCATTCAAATACTTTGGGGAGGGACACAAACATGATTTTTGTTCCTCAGATTCAACTCCATGTACTAAATTATTTCTGCTTTTTAATCTTCTTGTAGGAACAGTCAGTAATGTACACTAGAATATGCAAAAGAGTAAAGAGATTTCCATTGAAAAAAACATTTTTGAGATGCTGATCCCAACCAGGCTAGAGAGTTAGAAAGCCAATAGACTCAGAAACCATGTCCTTAAACAACATCACAGCTGGGGAAATGATTTATTATGCTCCCCTCTAGGCAATGATGTTCACCTTGAGCAATACAAGACAGACAATCCTTGAGGACAGCAGACTTACTCCCCACAGTGTCTCCTCTCCAGACTGTGCCTCGTTTTTTAAAGTGCCCAGCATAGGTAATGGACAGGCAGTAGTCTTCTGATGGTAAGCAGTTCTTTCTTCATAAAACTGTAGAACAAAGCCAAGGACAGTAAGCTCTCTCTGGATAATGTACATTAGCTCATTTTTGGTAATCAGCAATCCTGTATTGAGTGTCTTCTATGTGATCCTCCCTGAGTAGGCAATACTGGGAAGCAGAAAGTATAGATATTTAAAAAGATTTATTTAACCCAAACAATTTGGAGAAAGTGAGGCACACACCAGATAAGTGAGATAGTCAATATTTGTAAATCTACTCATAAAGTTACAAGTGAGACTTTAAAACACCAATAATAATAATACAATATGAATATCTCAAGGAAAGAATTATTATTATTAGAAAAAAAACAGAGGTATTTTGGTAGATTGGTATGGTTACCATCACAAACCATATCTGCAAATGTTTTACTTTAAATAGTGATGTGGAACAAACTGGTGTTTGACACAAAGACAACTCCTTAAAGGGTACACATCAGAGTCTTATCAGACTTTGTTCCTCAAAGTGTGAGCCATGAGCCTGCAGTGGCATGGAATTACATGATTCACTTCCTGAACTGGAATCTGCATTTCAATGAGATCTCTGGGTGAATCATGAGCCCATTAAAGATTAAAAGACACTGCCTTAGGGGATTTTTTGCAAAGATTTGTTACCTATATGGACAGGATTCATTGCATAACCAACCAACAAGTGTTATGGATAGGAGGACATTTCAGCTCTCACAAATGCTGAAGTACAGAAAACATTCAGGGAGCATTAGAATTCTAAAAAGAGGGCAGACCAAGATGATACAGCAAGTAGAATTGTTCAATAAGGGGTAAAAACATCAGCAGCATTTCAATAAAGTATGGTTGAGTTTTCAATAATGAAAAAGAAATCTCTGGGAGCTAAGAACAAAGGTAAACTGAAAATGAGGATTGTTTGCACCTGCTGAATCTGTGGTTGTTGTGGAGTGAGAGTTTGAGTGGGAGTTATCAGCTGATAGCTAGTAAGCTGAGCTTTCCTTCCGCCTAACTTGAGAGAGAGAGGGGTGAGTGTGGGAGGGCAAAGCATTAACCATACACTTGGTAGTAAAATCCCCTGGTGAAGTTATGGCCTTTGAAAGGCTGTGTCATCAAAGAAGCTACTGGGATCCTTGATGGAACAAACATGAAACTATTCTTGAGAGACACTCCCACAATCAAAGGTATATGGGTTCTCAATGAGAATTTGTAAAGATAATGTCACAATACAAATTATAAATTATTTTAGGACATCGATTTTATGTTAAGAAATAGTGGAATGATTTATTGCAACAAACTTAAAATAATAATAAACAATAGTCTTAAACATAAAATAAAATTAGTATAGTAATAGTGGTTAAGATATTAAATCAAGACCTAAAATCCAATGAAATAACCTGGGAATGATGAAATAACAAATTTCAAAAATGAAAATATTAATTAAAATTAAAAATAAATTAATATATTAAACAACGATTTGGTCACAACTAAATATTGCATATATGAACTTCATGATTAATTAAATCATCCAGAATGAAACAACAAAAGAGAATGAAAAGAAAGGTTACGTGAATACAGAAGATAAAATGAGGTTTGACATATATTTAGAAGAGTTTCATCACAAAAGAATAATGAGAATCATTGCAAGGCAATATTCTGAGACTATAGCTACAAATTTTCCAGAATTGGTATTTTAAAAATAGGCAGAATTAATAAAAACAAATCAATAGTCAGGCCCTTTGTGGTGAAATTGCCCAACACTAAAGCCAAGGGTTTTTTAAAAAATAAGGCAACTACAGAGAAAAGACAGATCTCTTACAAAAGAACCAGAATTAGATTGACAGAGTACACAAAAGAGGCCAGAAAATCATGAAAATTATGCCTTCAAAGTGCTAAGAAAATATAACAGTCAATCTAGAGTTACATGCAGAAATAAAGTATCATGGTAAAGAAAAGATGAAATAAAGGCATTGAAGACTGTGATGCTTCACTTTAGGATCTACAAAAGACTGCTCTTGATAAACAAGAAAATGGATCTCAGTGGAATAAGTGGAGTGCAATAACCTCTGTGGGCAAAGAATCAGGGAGTCACACCAAACAGTGAATAAGCAAGACACTTAATGCTCAGCCATGCCGTAATAATAATTTGGGGGTATTAAAACATAGGGGGCATATTAGAAAATAAAACAAGGTCATATAGGAAGGCTGTGAATAGAGGTAAAATGTTTTACAGATATTTATTTTACAAGAGGAAGGCAGAATTTCTGTATGCATCCAATAATTCATAATAGTGGCTTAAGAATAATCCTAACACAGGTAGATAAAAATATAACTTTGTTATCAGTAAAAATAAGCGAATAAAGAAAAGACCAGCCCTGAAGAAAGCAAGGAAATAGGAAAGCAAGCTAAAAAACAGAGAATGAGGACTAGAGAGTTACAGAGCTCTGTGGAAATGAATCCAAGGACGTCCACAACCATACCACCTCTAACTTCAAAGGATGTTAGGTATTGATTTGATTTATTTAGGTATTGACTATTGACTTGTTTTTATTAATTTTGCCTATTTTTAAAATACAAATTCTGGAAAATTTGTAGCTATAGGCAAAAGACAAATTTTCAGATCAAAATGACTTAGTTGTATATTGCTTATTAAAAATATACCTAAAATATTAAAAATGTTGACTTCAATGAAATTGAGATATGTAAAATGTTTTAAATAAATGCCAATCAAAAAAGTTAGTAACTACAATATGGTCAAACATGAAGATTTTAATGTAAAAATGTTTTTATAAAACATGAACACATTATTAAAAAAGAAAGATAACAAGTACTTGAAACTTTGATGCATATAGCAACTAAAATATTGTCACATTTTAGGTTAAAAAGTGACCAAGTTCTGGCACTTTCATATGGTTCAGTACATATGTAAACAAAATACTAACCAAGTTATCTCAAATGGATAAAACTATGATGGTAGAAGATTTTAACAAACTTCTTTCTATCGAGTAAAATTTAGTAAGTCTATTGAAAAGCTGAGCAACATAATTAATAGTCTTGATTTTTTTCCCCAAACATAAATGAAATTCATGTGCTAGATTGACTATGTTCTAGGCCAAGAAGAAAACTCCCAAAACAAACAAAACAACATGCAAATATTAATGCACATAGACAAAAATTAAAATAATTAAAATCCAAAAAGAAAATTAGAACATCCTCTTTCCCCCTCTCTCCCTTTCCAAATGAGTTTGGAAAATTTAAAATAGTTTTATAAAGAATTTGTGGATCAAAGAAAACAGTGGAAATCACAAAAGGATTAAAAGTGAAAGCTACAATGAGAAGAGTATGTGTTAACTTTGTTTTTATTGTTTATTTATAAAATCTGTTTATGCCTACCATATGCCTTCCCCTACATGGATATGTTCCTCCCAGATATCTCCACTGTGTGCCTCCTTATTACTTATAAACCTGTCCTGTCCAGCAGTGTAGCCACTAGCCACTCATGGCTATTGAGTATTAAAAATGTATCTGGTTTGAATTGACTTGTGATATTATTGTAAATTGCTCATTGGATCTTGAAGACTTCATGTGAAAAAAAAAAGAATACAAATTATCTATTCACAATATTTTCTATTAATTGCATATTGAAAGAATGATAGTTGGAATGTATCAGGCTAAATGAAACATGTTATCAAAATTTATTTCACCGCTCTATTTTTACCATTTTAAATATGGTAATGAAAAAAATCAGAGAGGTGATTTGCATTCTATTTTGCCTGGACAACACTGTTCTAAACAGTTCTCTTACATCTCAGGTTAAAGAACCAGGCTAGGATAGAGGAGGTGAAAAATCAAGAGTCCAAGAACAGGTCTGCCAAGGAAACCATGTCATTGCATTGTTGCTTTTTTGATGTCAGGGTAACAGGGACAGGTTTTGGGTTCTGGTGTTTTGACAAGAGTGATTGACTATGCTGGCAGAATCCCTGCTCTAACTCCTTGCATAACATGGTCTTTGGTCCTTCCTGTTCCACTGCACTGACCCAGAATGCCTGAGAAGAGTGTCTTTCATCTGATATACCACCCATCTTCCTCTCCAGTATTCATCTTTCCAAATCTTGCTATTTGATTTAGGCCCAGAGTTGGTCTATTATTTTCTGATGACTGTATAATTTTCTCAAAGCAAGCAATTTCAAAGTGACTTTTAGAATCTCTTTTCATTCCAATCACCTTTGAACAATATATAACGTGGATTCCATTTATTGGATGTGGATGGCTATGTATTTTGTTGTATAAGTTGATCTCACTTGACAATTATTAAAATTCTTGGCATTTAACTTATGGCTATCAAAATGATGTGGATGGTGTAATTAAATGATCAACAACTTTGGCAAAATATGATCCTGTTGTTCAAGTTAATTTAATGTAGTGGTTTTCACCTGGAAACAATTTTATGGTAATGTCTGGAGACGTTTTGGTTAACACAATCTGAGGAGGAGATGTCCTAGCATCTAGTGGTCAGTGCCAACAGATCCTTTTAAATACCCTACCATGCACAGAACAGCTTCCCACCACAAATAGTGAACTAGCGCCCAAATTTTAATAGTGTTTAAATTGATAAACTCTAGCATAAGATAATCTAATAAAGAATACGTAGAAGATTTTACATATAAATGTATATGGAATAATTAATTGTATTATTTATTAATATTCACATATTCATTAATATGAATTTATATTAAAGTATAACATGTAAGCAAAAAGAAAATGCAGAAGTCTTAAGTACACATCTCAATAAATTTTCACAAATTTAGCACATTAATAATTATTAATAATCAAGAAGCCCTCTCATGACCCTATCCCATCATCATTTCTTGCCACAGATGACTGCTCTTCTGATTCCTAACATCACAGATAAGGCTTGCTCATGTTTGAACTTTATAGAAAGTGAATCATAGTCTGTCCATTTTTGTGTCTGCCTTCTTTTACTCAATTTAACATTCCTACAATTGATGTTGCTATATAGCAGCAGTTTGTTCTTTCTTATTGTTGTATAGTATTCCCTCGTGTGAATGTTACTTATGTATGAATTCCCTTGTATGAATGTTACTTATTCAACAACTGAAACACATTAGAATAGTTTTTAGTTTTTGGCTATTAAAAATGTGCTGCTGGAATAACAGGTGTCATTTTTGTGAAATATGTACCTATCCAGTGGGAGCTAATCCTGCACATAGAATTGCCAGATATGGAACACTGAAACATCCAGGGTTAGTGGATATTGTCAAATGTTTCCCCAAGTAATTGTATTGATTTATACTCCCACTAATAGAATATGACACACATTTTCTTTTTAAAGAGCCAGTCCAGATGATGTATGTGTGTTTGTAGGGATGTGTTTCTCAAGGTCACCATCTCCACCTTGAGCACCAAGTCAGCTAAGAAAGCAGTAGATCACAGGCCTGGCCTTACATCCTTCCAGTCATTAGGTGACTGTACTATGTTCTAATGAGTAACCGTGCTGACCTTGTGGATCCCGAGGACACAGTATCAAGTGTGGAGAATGTGTGTGCTAATAAACCATTTGAAAGAAGTGGTTCTTCGAAACTGTTGGTTTGTTCCCACTGCCTTCTTGCAGCCAGTTTAGACAAGTAAAACCAAGCACTGCAATCCTGTTGTGACAAAAATAACTAATATTTTGATATGCTTGCTTTCTGCAAATGTCACCCAAATGTCTTGCCTCTGACGCTGATGCTCTTCTTACTGTGCTGAGCTATTGCACTGTACACAGTATTTTCGTCCGAATGTCTCAATTACCTCATGTTGGAGGCCCTCAGTCTGTAATGTTAAAAAAAAGTCTCTTGTATGTAAAAGAAGTCTTTTGGACTCTTTTAGATAAGAAAACCTTGTGAAAATACAGGTATTATAAACATAATAGCAGTACTGATATTATTTTGACTCTTACAACTATTCTTGATATCATATTCCCTTTGTTATTTTTTTTTATCACTGGAAGTTTTCCAATTTCATGTAAATTAGCATCACAATCTTATAAACATGTTTCTATTTATTGAATCCCAGGTCAAAGTAATTATACAACAAAGAACAACAGTTTTCATACCAGACTGCGTGCATGCATGTAAATCGGGGTTCTCGCCAAGGTGGTAATGAATACAATCTCAGGTTTCATGAGATGAATCCAAAAATTGAAAAACTAATAACAGAGTTCTCATACCTCAGATAACTAGAGTCAAGGTATCTTTCTTCTTCTCCATAAAACTAGCTTCTTCATTTTAGACATGAAGTATTAGATGGTCTAAAAATAAATCAGAGGGGAAAAAATCTGAGACTCTCATGCATGAGAAAAAGTGAATTTTCATCTTTTAAAATAATTTGAATAGCCTCACTACACCACAAGATTTACACCCAATCTCATTTGCCTGGAATAACAGTTATCCCTAGAAGACAGTACAGTGTCATGGGAAGAAGCACTGAGTCTACCTGGTTCAAGGTTTCTTCTCAAACTCAACAGCTATGTGACCCTCAGCAAGCGACTTAGCTTCTCAGAACCTCAGTTCCCTATTTAGCATGATGGGGGACATTGATAGCACCTATTTCATGGCTTGTAGAAATTAAAAGACACCACTTATCGCATGCAGTTATCTCCGTGCCTAGGACAGAGTAAGTGTTCCACAAATGGTAGCTGCTAGGAGGAGCCTGACAATAATGCAAACAAGGAAGACACAGGTGGCATTCATGTTCCTTCTATAATTCTCTGCTGTAAACTTGTGTTAAAGTGACCATGGTATCATGCTCAGAAAGTGAATGAAGTGGGTTCATGTTGGAAACACTTAAAGTGAATTTAGCCATGTTTAAAGGTGGGACCCTATGAGAAGCATTGGGGTGGGATGATTAAGCAATCAACTCTGGAGGCAAACTGTCAAGTTTTATTGCTCTTACACTCTGTATGACCTAGGCAAGTCATTTAATCTCTCTGGTCTAAACAATAGGCCTTCTCTCTCTCTCTCTCTCTCTCTCTCTCTCTCTCTCTGTGTGTGTGTGTGTGTGTGTGTGTGTTACATATGATGTTAATATTGTTCTGAAGAGTAAGTCAACATATGTGGGGTACCTTCCACATAGTAACTGTTATCAGGTGTTTGCTATTATAATTATTCAACCGACATTATATTGGGTGTCTTGTAGAAAGGTCAGTTGCAGACTATACAGGGAAAAGACAGCAATTCCTAAAGAAATGTAGGAAAGTGATTCCACTGATATCAGCTCTAGGCTGAATTCTGTCCTTGGGTGAGATTCTTGCAGAGACTGCTGAGTGAGCGCTGAAAAGCACGTGGTACCTTCAGTTTCAGCTTGGCAGATGCTTGGTTCCAAACTCTTGGAAACATGAATAAGAATGGCAGAAGCTGTAGAAAGGGACATTTCAAAACTGTAAGCAGTTTTTCTAGGATTTGGGACTTGAACACAATGTTGATGAACATTATTTCTGTATTCAGAGGAAAATCAGTGCATGGCCCTTTCAGTTTTGCAAATCTAAATCACAGGTTGCAATTTAAAATGGAGGTGTTTGAAAAGCTGTAGCTATAAGGATAAACTGTTCTGCATGATCATGGAAAAGGTCATCTATGAAGTAGGCAGAATGGCATTTCTTGAAGAGGCTTCATCTGAAAAAACAAGTCTATTTTCTGAGTACAGATTTAGATGTCTACAAACTGCTGTTTATATTGTGTGTCTGCTCTTTAGTAGCTTCTAGGAGGTGGCTGGGGTCTGGAAAAGATGCAGGAATCACTTTCACTTTCTCCTGGAGAAAGTGCCATGAAACATACAAGTTCAAGACTGAGACTTGGAACTTTCAAAACTTTGAAAACTAAAGGAGCCATCAATTCTTAATGGTTTGGAAGCAAGGGATGTAAAACAGTGGATTCTGCAGGTTTCCCAGGCTCCCCACCTCCACCATCTGTGTGGACATCATTGAAGGCAGGGTGGGGGTACAGAGATGGTGAAGTCAGGATCTTCACCAGGAGTGAGCTTCCAGGGTCACTCACCCAGGAACAAAGTCGATTTTGAGACAGGAAATGAATCCTTAGCCTGGAGGTGAGGAAAGGATAACTTTATTGCCTTACGGTTTATTTGCTTGGGTCTCATCTCTAAGAAATCTGGCCAGTTTTGAAGATGTTTGGGGAGAAAAATATACCTCTTCATGAACATTGCTTCTCCTATATCTGAGCTTTCATTCAGCCCTTATCAAAAGTTAGAGCTAAACCTGGCACAGTGGTGTACACCTATAATCCCAGCTGCTTGGGAGGCTGAGACAGGAGGATCTAGAGTTCAAAGCCAACCTTAGTAATGGTGAGGTGCGAAGCAACTCAGTGAGACCCTGTCTCTAAACAAAATACAAAATAGGGCTGGGAAGTGGCTCAGCGGTTGAGTACCCCTGAGTTCAATCCCTGGCACCTCCCTTCCCACCCCCCCCCCAAAAAAAAAAACCACACAAAAAAACATTAGAGCTATCTTTCTTGCATGTGTTCACCAGTGATTAAGCAAAGGCATGGCCAGGAGGAGCCGAGTTAGAATGCAGAGCCCTGAGGAGAACATGTCAATGCAGCCTTGCCAAGGGAGTGCTCAAGGTTGAGACCTGCAGGATGCTATTGCTGGGGTGGGACGCCTGGCCTGGCAAAAACCAGATTAAAGATAAGGAGCTGCCTAATGCCCCTTCAGTAAAGAACAGAGGCTCAGTCTGGGACACACTAGAAGTCGTAAGATGGGGAAAGTATGTTAAAGAGGATAGAGCTGCTCTCCTCTCCCATAGGTGATAAGTATACAGAAAACTTCAAGATGTTTAGTAGTAAAACTTCACTTGTATCCACAAATGGTGAATTCTCGTAGACGATGAATTATGTTTATTTTCATATTTCACAGCAAAGGGAGACCCTAACCCCCCCCAAAATCAAAACCAAATAAAATAATAACAACTAATCAACCCAAAGGGTTAAATACCCAGAATGTGTAAGAGGACTATGAGACTATGCCTCTTCCTAAGGGTCTATCACTACCTTATCAACAGGTACCAATCATTTTTAGCAATTCCTCTCAATATATTGTGTATAGTACATGAGTTTTCAAACTTGTAATGAGCTCTTTCTATCACCTAGCACATGATCGCCAAGGAGATCGAACATTCTGAGGCTCTTAAGTATATCTTACTGAACGTTTTATGCTAAAAACTTTTGTGAGTGAAAAAATTTTAGCTGTGTCTCTTAAATTCTAAAAGGGTGGATACATAAATTAGCATTTTTTTACAGTTTTGAATTTTTCCTGTTTTTACCCTATTTCAGTTTCCAATTGTGCAGTCTCTTTTATAATGCTTTTATATTCTCCAATTTAAGGGTGTTACTTTCTAGAGACAAATGCACTTAAGGGAAAAATCTTATTCGTGAAATCTTTTCCTGAGCATTTTTATGCCTCCTAGTATTACTCAAAGGCAATTTTCCTGGTTGGCATGGTTTTTAATATACTTCTTCCCCTTTCTGCTACTGGACCTCCACCCATTATCCCCTCTGTGCTCCCTGCAAACCCAGCAGCAACACACAAATCATGTCTTTTGCTATTTTCCTTTCAATCCTAGAGGCTTTTGTATTGAGCTGGAATCACATACATTTTTTTTATTAATGAGTTGAGGTCATAGTTTTGGTTGGGATGTAAAATATCAACTTCCTGGCAAAATTGAAATTTGGTGCCTCATGAAATTTTACAATACAGGTGCTCGTGTATTACCCATCTTCCCAGCAAAAGCTCAATGTGTTTAAATTGAGGAAAGTAGTAGCATGAAGAGATACTTTGAAAACATTGCTACATGTAATAAAAGAGAAATTTCTTCACCCTCTGTTTCTAGGATAATAGAGAAACAGAAACCTAACAGTCGATAGGATGAGAATGTAAAGCATTTGATTTTCTAGAGATGTTTGGGTTTTATTTGCAGCTAATTAACATGAAGTTTTCAGTGGACATTTCTCTTTTCTCAAATATAGTTGGTTTCATCACTTCATATTTATAATATTCTCAAGCATAGGAATAGACTCTCTAGAAAACAGCAGGGAAATTAAACCACCGATAATAAAGCTATTCAGGTTTGCCATGTCGTCTGTACCCTTTGGCATCCAGGGTTCAGTAAACACGGAGGCTGACACACTAAACTGCAAGTAATAACACGGTCCCTCCCAGAGAGCAAATAGGTCAGGACTGCCACTGGATATTCCAAAACCAGGATATACCCTCAGTCCAGATACAGAATCTCCCACAGTCTCAACACTTGCATGGGGTCCTAACACCTGTCCTCATTCTCTAAGTTTCTTCAATAACATTAACCTTGCCTTTTTCTCATTTCTTTGCATATGAAGAACTGCAGAGCTCCAAGTTTCCTTGGGTTTCCTAGCCCCTTTTTGAGCAATCCCTATATCTTTCCAGGGCATTGAAGGGCCACTCCAGTAGTAAAGCAAATAGTTTTATTTAGGTTTCCTTACTTTTGAAATAAATCCTGGAGGATTGGGAAAGGCACTGAATAAAAGAAGCACAGGCTTTCTCCAGAACTAAGTTTTTACAACAGCATAGCTACTCACATTAAGATGGCCAGTGGGTGGTGGGGAGGTCCTCCTTTTTCTTCTTAAGGTAAAGTAGTATGCTGCTTTCCTTAGAAATCTACTGCCCTCCACCCCACATAATTTATCTTTCAGGGCAAAATAGAATACAGTGAGCTCTTTGGGGGAAACTTGTGGCTGAATCAGAGAGGCTCTGGATTTTGCAGTGAATTTCAATTTAAATGCGTGATTTATTTATGCTTATTTGGTTTGCAAACTCTTAGATTGCATCATTCTGCTTATGAGGAGGAACATGTGAGATAATTTACAAGTGGGTGAAGAGACACAAACCAAGGATATAAGAAGTTCTCAGTTGTGAAAAGGATAGTTTACACAACAGATTTGGGAAGAATTTATTTCTCATTACAGATGAGTTTCAAGGAAGATTGATTAACCATGTGTTACTAACACTGATCTAAGTTTACCAAATATGGAAAGGTTGAGATGAGCAGAATTAGTGTTTACATCAAGTTTCCCCATCTAAGTTTTACCAATTGAAATCGGTAGTTGTCTTTAGCCATAAAACAAGTCAGACCATCTGTAGTAGATATCTCATTCATCTTTATTGCTTTATTACTATTTCTTGCTTTTCAGCCACGCTGATGGCCCTCATGAAGTGAGGCTAGAGTCATATTGCATTCTAGGGAGCAATAATTTAACTTAAAAACATATACTCCAACTAAACCTTCTTTTGTCTGGTATGGAAGAAGTGATTGGAGGTAAAACTGCCCATGAAAGTTCACTGAAGAGACCACGGCTTTCTAAACTTCAATATATCTCCTTGTCACCTCAACTCAGATAGTGCTAATATTCCAAGTCTGAAAAAAAATTAGGTCTATGGGGAAATCACACTTCTAGATTCCACTGAAATGAAATATTTAATACTCTGCTTTTTCTTATATTACCTTCACATTTCTCTGAGAATCTGGAAGAACAGTATTAAAATTGCTGCATTGGTTTGAATCATCATCATCATTATTATTAAGAGCCATGGAGGCAGTAGAATGAGCTAGAAATGATTCACGAAAGAAATAGCAAAATTGGTAATTGTCAGAGTTGGGAACCAGTGAATGGCACCCTTTCTCTGTGTGCTTAAGGATCGGGTGAGATGTGCACAAGAGTCAGAAAAATAAATACCAAAATATAAACTTTATTAGAGTTGAATTAGAAAGGATGGTTTGAAATAAGACCATAATAGGGCTTCCTTGCACATTTTGCTCAGAATTGAATAACTCACTGAGTCACAGAACTACAGAGTACTTTCCCTGTGCCCCTAACTTCTCCTCCAAGGTTGGGAATTTCAAGAATGGATTCCCCAAATGAGACGCCAAAGATTGAGGCCTTGTGTTTTCAGATTTTTCAGTCTCACCAGTCAGAAAAGTAACATCTTTTCTTTTGGAGAGACAGGAAACCTGGAATGACAGAAGCACCCTTTGAGAATTACTTTCCCAGTATTTCCAAGAACAGGAAAGGTCTATTTCATTGGTCTGGTTAGGCATGTCAAACAAGAATGAAAATGATTCTCTCAACTATAAGTCTATTGAGACTAGAAAATTTTGGTGTGAGGGACTGGAAATTTTCCAATGTTAGTGATACTTTAAGGCTAAATTTTTAAAAAATGAACAAATAAAAATAACACTTTATTTGAAGCCAATTTCTAAACATTCTCCTAAAGGTACAGAATCTCTTGCACTGTCTATTGCAATAAGGCACATAAGAGAAATGAGAAGAAGGGGCTGGGGTTGTGGCTCAGTGGTAAAGTGCTTGCCTAGCATGCATGAGGCACTGGGTTTGATCCTTAGCACCACATAAAAATAAAATAAAGACATTGGGTCCACCTACAACTGAAAAATAAGCATTAAAAGAAGGAAAATGAGAAGAAAAATGAGTTCTAGATTGAAGGAGCCCCAATTAGGGAGATGGCTATTGCGGTCAGCTGGAAGCCATAAGTTCCACCTGATAATAAGTATGTATGTGACGCACCTGTAAATGCACGTGAGGCACCCGCAAAGCTAAAGGTATATAACCGGGTGAAAGCGGTCGGAATCAGGAGAAGAATGAATTCATTCAGTCAGTCATGCAGTCGCTCGGTCGGAAGAAGAGTTTGGGTCGGAGAAGAAGAAAAGAATCAGAGCGGCCAGAACGTAGGCAGAGCGGTTACAGAAGAGAAACCAGATAGAAGAAGTAATTCCTGGTCAGAGTCAGGCCGAGGCTCCCGAGGAAGAAAGAAGAAAGAAGAAAGAAGCTCTAAAAGCTAAGCTCTCTCTCTCTCTCTAAAGAAGAAATCTCTCTCTTTCAAGCTCTCTCTCTTTCTCTCTAAGCTCTAAGAAGATGAAGAAGAAAAAGCTCTATCTTTCTCTCTAAGCTCTAAGAAGAAGAAGAAGAAGAAAAAGCTATCTCTAATCTTTCTCTCTAAGCTCTTTCTAAGAAGAAGAAAAATCTTTCTTTCTCTCTCTAAGCTCTCTCTAAGAAAGTAGAAGTAAAAGTAGTAGTATCTTTACTCTGCCTCCGAGAGTTTTCCTCCCGCGGCGTTGTGGCTGGCCACGACAGGCAGCTTACACTAGATGGGTATTCTACTCCATTTTTATACCCACCATTGAGCTTCACCACCTTCAAGGAAACCTATTTTCCTGTATGTCTTAGACCTGAAGTCATCCTAAATAGTCTTTTGTTGATATTGTTTTAATGTCTTTCCTGCACTTTCTCATAGCCCACTGTGGACCAGTACTTTGCAGAGCCAAATACACTCTTCAGGAAAAAGATACTCCTATGCTACCAATCTCAAGTTCAGTCTAGCTCAGTCAAAAACCTCAGAGGCCAGTGTATAATTCCTACACTAGAAGCACAAAAGGAATATACTGAAGAAAGATGAGCTGCCATCCGTCTGGGGCAATCAGGGACTTCATACAGCAGAGAATGCCCTGTGCTTCTCCTGCCCTCCATCACAAGCACCCCTTTTAGACTTTGCAATGGCAAGAAGTAAACTTCAATTGAGTCTAGCTACTGAGGGTTTCATGTTTATAGCAGACATTACTCTAATTAATACCCTTGAGTGTGAGCATTAGTTACATTTCTTAATAAGTCCCAAATCTCTCTCAGCACTAAAAGCCAGCAACTGCCTCCCATCACAGTTGGCACATGGAATAAAACTGTTTGCCATTCCTGGTTCGTGGACACTGTTGGCATTTTCCTGCCCCCAGAGCTAGGGTTGTTTGATTCTCTCTCCCCACCAATTTTTCCTCAATTTTAATAAGCTTATTTCTTTTTAAATCATTTGATTCACCACATTAAATATTTAAGAATATAAACTATGAGCAAATTACTATAATGATTAAAAATATGAGTGGGATTTTCCCCCTTCACCTAGCTCTTTCTCTAATGTGAAAACTTGATGTTTTCTAGCTCTCCCTTGTAGAACAGAAGAAATTCAGTCTGATTTCAAGGCAAGTAATAGTTCTCAAATAGCCACTATCTTTTCTGCTTTTTGTTTATTAATAGGGTATATTTAGAACTATAAGAAGGATTCTTTGACTTTAAGAAATTTAGAGTTTGTTCATAAATTTCTGTATATTATATATGTTTGGTGGTTTTTGTTGTATGTCATTTGTACCTTAATAAATTAGTCTAAGAAAATTTAGAATTTTTATGATAAAAATAGGTCAAATACTTTCATAAAAATATTATAAGGTAATAGATATAACAATTTTTATTGCTTATCTGCAAGATCATCTTTGTGCATCGTCATGTAGGGTCACACTGTTAGTGAGTGATGGAGCCAGGACATGAGTTCAGTAATCTGACTACAAATATCAAATTATAAACCACTGTGCTGTACTGCATTATATACAGTGACGATTAGAGCTATTGATTTTAAATAATAAACTGATTTTGCAAGTGTTGAGCTCAGCCTTTTTTTAAATTTGTAAATGTTTATGGTTCACATTAGGATAATTCAATACATATACACAATGTATCATAATCAAATCAGGGTAATAAGCATGACCACTTATTTAACATTAATCATTTTTCTGTGTTGGGAATTTCTTAGTCTTCTGGTTATTTTGAAATTATCATAGATTGTTTTATCCAATAAATAAATGCATTTGATCCAATAAAGAAATATCCCTATTATACCAGAAGTGATTTTTCCACTCTTCATTTTTGGTGCTTCTTATTGATCTCCCTACTTCCCCCTACCCTTCCATCTCTGGTGATCATTTTTACATTCCATTCCTCTACAAGGTTTATTTATTAGTTTCCACAAATGAGGGAGAACATGTGATATTTGTCTTTCTGTGTCTGGCTTGTTTTATTTAACGTAATGACCTCTAGTTCTATTCATGTTGGTGCAGATAAAAGGGCTTCATTGTTCTTTATATGAGAATAGTATTTCAGTTGGTAAATATACCACATTTTCTTCATCCATTCGTCCCCTAAATGTTTTATGAGTTGATTCCATATTTTGGCCATTGTGAATAATGCCATAAGAAACATGGTTGTGGTAGTATCTTTTTGGTATAATGATTTCATTTTCTTTGAATATATTCTTGGTAGTTGAATTGCTGGATCATATGGTAGTTCTACTTTTAGTTTTTTGAGGAATTTGAATATTTTTTTTCCATAATAGCACTACTAATTTGTATTCCCCCCAACAGTATAGGAGCTCCCTTTGCTGTGTATCCATACCATCATTTCTTATTTTCATCTTTTTGATGATAGCTATTCTATTTTAAGGGTGGTGAGATGATATCTCATTATGATTTTGATCTGCATTTCTTTGATGATTAGTGAAGGTGAGCATTTTTTCATGTATTTATTGGCCATTCATATGTCTTATTTTGAGAAGTGTCTGTTAG
The DNA here is from genome assembly GCA_025594165.1 of Tamias sibiricus. Classification (NCBI taxonomy): domain Eukaryota; kingdom Metazoa; phylum Chordata; class Mammalia; order Rodentia; family Sciuridae; genus Tamias; species Tamias sibiricus. The sequence goes on from CM046659.1 coordinate 81,624,188, forward strand.
TTCTCTAGCCCAGTTTTCCATTGAATTGTTCATAATAGTTAATAAATAATAAAATATTATAATAAAGCATTAGGAATAAACTGAACCCAAGAAGTGGAAGAGCTCTACAATGAAAACTATAAAACACAAAAAATTGAAAGATATCCTGTGTTCATGATTCAGAAGAATCTACAATTTTAAATAATCCTATCACTCAAAGCAATCTGTTGATTTATTCAATTCCCATTAAAATATCAATTATTTTACTCACAGAAATAGAAAGATACTCCTCAAATTCATGTGGAATCACAAAAGATTCTGAATAACTAAAGAAAACCTGGGGCAGGGGGACATCACAAGACTGAGGACATTACAATATCTCACTTCAAAACATACAACTGGCAGATCTGGGCATTAGCATTTGAAAATAGGCTGTCTGCCTTAATGCATTTATTTCTTAAACTTTTGAAAAATATAATATTTATTAAAAAATGCCAAGAATAATCCAACAAACACCCATATACCCATTCTCCAGATTCGCCCAATGTAGCATTTTCCACATTTGTAGAGCCAGCACTGTTAACCACTATAATTATTAGGCTGAATTATTTAATCAGATTAAATGCTATAGAAATTTATAGGAAATTGAATTAATAAATCAGGGAGCGTTGTGGAAGAATGTCTTGATATAGTCCTTAAAATTTTGTTAAATGGGAAAAGGAAAATGTTTTGAAAGTGGATGACACTGAGCACCATAGGATAATCATGTGGGCATAAGAGCATATGGTGGGGAGCAGTAGCAATGAATTTGAGACCAGGTTGTGAATATCTTTAAGCCAGGGAAAAAGGAGTCTTGGAAATTTTTCTCACCAGGAGGAATCATAGTTACCTATTTGTATTTATAAACACTTAGCTTCTAGTTGTCACTCAAGAACTGCCATAGAATACAATACTCTGAGGGACATCACAATCCTTGCAATGGGTTCCAAGACCTCAACGTGTAGACAATGCTTTTTAAAGTCAATAACCTGAAGAATTCTTGAAACATCAGTGTATTAAGAGACCCTTGAGAAAATCAATAAGATTCTTAAAGAAGCAAAACATGTTTCATAAATTGTTTCACCTCCTTTTAGTAACTTCTCTCTGATTTACTCAGGCTTCTTATTATGCACCCATCCCTGTTAGACCTTAGCTTCAGAACTGCACGTTAAACTCCAGTATGTTTTCTTCTCCTTCATTCAAAAATGCACCCAACCTGTACACTACTTACCTGGAGTCCTCTTAAAACTTATTATTTAAACTAGCAAACCTAAAAAACTTGGCACCTTGTATATAAAAATGTAATATATTGTAAAGTGTGAAGAGATTTTGGAGATAACGCATAAGCTAAATACATGAACCTTTAAAATTCTTCTATGTAGATGGTTAAAAATTGGATCTATGCTTGTGCTAATTCCAGAGAAGAGAAACCGGTTTTAATAAATGAGAAGCAAAAAGTACATTGATCTGTACCCTGACGGTTTCAGAGTTGCTGCAGTCTAGAAGCATGGATTCATGTCATTGAGCAGAGGAGCTGGAAAGGAAGGCTCTTTTACCACATCTAAGAGTCAGATTGCTCATGCTTCCCATGCTTGACAGAAGAACTGAGATGAATATTGCAAAATGAGGATGCTGCCATGTGTGTGATATGCCACTTACGTTTCAAACACGATGCAAATACATGACATGCCTGTCACGCTGACCTTGTAAATCCCTCTGATTCCCAGTGTGAGGAGTTGTAAACAATAATGTTTCCAAGTTGGTAGTATTCTCTGCTGTTCAAGGTCAGAGGGAAAACACATGATGCTTATTTTTCAGTAGTCAAGTTGAGTCAATCTCATACAAAGATCTAAGTTGGCAATGCTTTTATGTACAATCCTTAGTCAAAATAAAGCACAAGGTAATTGCATTGCTTGTAGTTGTATTGTGAAATGTTGTAAAAAGGTCACACTAAAGCCCTTAGCATCATAATCATAGTTTTGTTTGTTTTATTTTGTTTCTAATTCCTGGTCTAATAATTTGAACTTTCCAGCCATATCTGACTCTGGTGCTGATGCTTGTTTAATCTTTTCAGACTTTTTTTTTGCCTATAGTATGCCTTGTGATTATTTGTTGAAAAGAAATATGATATACTGGGTAAATATTTTGTTGCAAATGGGCCTTTAGTAGTATTATAAAGGTAAGGGGTGAGAAGGCTGAAGCATTCTGTGGTCCTGTGGTTAGGTCTATTTTGGGGTGAGCCTATACCCTGAACTGCAAATTTTACCAGTGCTTCTCTGGTCCTCCCACCCCATTATGGAGGGTAGTAGGGGGTGCTATAGTTGGGTATTTCCCTTCTCCCACATGGAAAACTAGAGGGAGGTAGAGTTGGTTATTTCCCTTTCTCCAGTTAGCTTAGACTCAGGTAAAAGCCTAGATGCTACTCTCTGATAAAAGTTCCTCCTCAGGGCAGAACAAAGGCTCTGGTATATTTCAAAATGGTTCCTTTTCTCCCACCCCATCCTGAACACAAGAGAGAATATTTCTTTGCTATCAACTGGGAGAACCTGGTAGAGTTCCTGGAGGTAAAATTCAAAATAACATGGTCTTCCTCCACCATTACTTGTTCCCCTGGAATCTCTAACACTCAGATGTCCTTTATGAGCCTCCAGCAACTATCAATTAGAGTTTAGTTTTTCCTGTTGCAACACTAGTTCATGAAAAGATTTCTGCTCATGGGTTTGTGTTCTGGGAAGTTGTGATTCTTTGTAATTGCTTATTTATCTTTCCAATTTTAGGGGTGCCAGTTTGCCCTGTGATCTCATTTTTCTGATGGATCCAAGAAGAGTTGTTGATTTTTCAGTTTGTTTGGATTTTTACTTCTTGTTAGAATGAACTGGCAACCTCTAGCCTTCTTACATGCCAACCCAGGAACTAGAAGCCAAGCATGGCTTTTTAATACACCTGATATTACTTTTCAGAATGTTTTAAGAATGTATGGTGTCATCCTAATGATACTCTAATGGAGAGTTAGAGCACTCTGAACACACTTTGGACAAAATATAATCAGTTTAAAGGACAGATAAAAAGAAAATGTTCTATTGCCCTCTTTCCTTCCACTCTTTTCTCCAAATCTGAGGTTCCACAGATAAAAGGTAGGCATGGTGAAACTCATATGGGGCATCTTCAGCAAAAGAAAGCAATATTGCAATCAGAAGAGGCAAAAATGAGGGGTTTTGACATCCACACTGGAGATGATCAGTTACATTCCAATGGAGAACAGAATGTGGATTAGAAGTAAAGATTCAGTTTTATGTTTCCCTGGGAAAGACACCATTCATTTACCATCTTGATGAAAGCAAATAAAACAACAAAAGCCAAGAGATACTCAGATGCTAAGAACTTTGTGATATTATAATAAATATTGTAATATTATAATAAATATTCCAGGGTGTTCCGAGATGGCTGCATTGGACAAGAACTTATCTATTGAACTCTGTTTTGAGAATCATTTTCTTAGGAGAGTTTTTTGTTTGTTTGTTTTTCAATCAATAAGAGCCATTGTTCATGGTAAATAACAAATCAAAGGAGTTGCACAGGTTTCACAATCTAAGTTCGCATTTAATATTTTCCTCAGTCACTAGCAAGGAGAATTTATTTCTGACTCCTCCAGTTTCCCTTGAAAGAGTGGAATTTTCTTATTACTGAGGGGGAATTATGGGAGGACACTTATTTCAGGTATGAAGAATGATTTCTCTGAGTGGCATATAGAATAAAGAAATAAACACACTTGGATCAGATCCCACCAAGGTCTTTCCCTACTTTATACTCACCCTATCCTCAGAACACAGACACTTCTAGCTCTTGGGCTCCTACAGGGATACTTATGGTTGTCCAGGGTTTCTTTGAATCTTTAGTTCATCCACTTCAAGAGTGAAGTGACAAAAAAATAAGTTCAATCGTAATATTAAAGATAAATTTCCTGGCCAGGCGCATTGGCGCATGCCTGTAATCCCAGCACTTTGGGAAGCTGAGGCAGGAGGATCGCGAGTTCAAAGCCAGCCTCAGCAATGGAGAGGCACTTAGCAACTCCGTGAGACCCTGTCTCTAAATAAAATACAAAAAGGGCCGAGGATGTGGCCCAGTGGTCAAGTGCCCCTGAGTTTAATCCCTGGTACCACACACACACACAAAAGAAAAAAAAAAAAAAAAAAGAAAGAAAGAAAGATAAATTTCCTGTTTGTCTATTTTACTTTTATTTTGCTTCAAACTCAGGTGGGAAAGTAGAATCAAGATTATATATTGTCCTTTCTAACTTCATTAGTAATGGAAATATATGATATGATATGATGAAAAACAAAATCATTTAATAGACTATACAATAAAATGTTATTGCACTTCTCCATTCTAATCTGTCTTCCCAGAATCAATAACTATTTCTACTCTTTTTAGAAATATTCTATGTATAATCAAGAGTATATGTGCATGTGTGTGATTATTCTATATAAACTATTTCTTAACCTTTCTTGTTATACTTAAATATATATTTTAGCAGTCAATCAATATAGTACATTTGAGGTCTATTTCATTCTTTGTAGTGGCAAAAATATATTCAACTTCATTATCGTACCCATTTATTTAAATGCACTTATTAGCTGACATGTAGATTTTTACTATTCTTTTGTTACTGAAATATGGCTTACGGATACCCTTTACTTAAATGAGCACATTTACAGACTACATTCCTAGAAGTCAATATGCTATGTTTAAGGTTAAATACAATTAAAATTTGATACATGCAATTGTTGCCAAATTGCTCTCTACACAGATCATACCTACTAATAGCATTTGAGAATACCTGCTTCTCTAATACCTTTATCAATACAGCATAAATATTTTCATCTTGAAATTTTTGATTTTTGAAAAGTATATTCTCATTGTTGCTATAAACACCACCAGAACATCCTTTATAAAATGTTATTGTTTGGCATAAAAATCAAAGGGAAAAGTCAATGTACCAGTTTCCTTTAACTCTTCATTCAAGAAGTTTAGAGAAAAAAATATACCTGTGAGTGTGTATGTGAGTACTTGTGTGAATTTTCTGTTCCTATTGTCATACATCAGCAGTAAAATTCAAACACACCTTTGGGTTCCTTTAAAAAGCACATGCTTGGATACAACACATTATTCTAATTTCTAGTTTGAGCAGTCCCATTTGCAAAGAGCAAAAGTAACTATAACTGGTATGTAATTTCGTGGTGTCTTACATAAGTGGTCATATTTTGTGAGGAGAAAATGCCAATGAGGCATAGCTAAAGGTCACCTATTTTAATGAACCTGTTTCTGACTCATGGTTTTACTTTGGCTTTTCTTTTGCCTTTTTGTGGTAGGCTATACTTTGATTAGCATAGAGATTGTCTAATAATTGTTGTATTTCAAGTTCAAATGATTTCTTATCCCATATGTTTCTTTGTCCTGGACTAAAAGCAGATGAGTAATTGCAAGCTCTTAGAATGAGAGAGAGAGAGAGACACAGGGAGATATCATGAAATGACTTAAGAAAAAGCTTGGGTCTATTTTGTTAGATCCTAGCATCCATTTGAGGTAGGACATTTTCTCAGAAAAAAAGGAAATGAATGTTGTGTTTCAGAATTAGAGTTGATGGTATTCTCATGTGGTTACATTTTATCTGTTAGATGTCACTACATCCAATTATTTTTCTATTACTGACTCTATTGGCGACAGAACATGAACATTGCATATACAGAGTACTAGTTAACTTAATTCTTCCTAAGTGATGTTAGTAATGGTCCTTCAACCCATTCTCTAATCTTCATTTCCTTCTTGTCCTCCAGATTTTTGAGCCATGGATCTCTGTTCTGATGATTTTAAAAGAGAATATTTTGCAGCCTCTCATCATACCAAAGTAATTCATATTTACCCACAGGGACAACTGTAGAACCTCAGTTTCTCCCTGTGGGGTTTCTCCAAGCTGGGTATCAGGTAAACTTAAATTCATTGAGAGCCTTCTATATTCTAGGTCTACATACTATTTCATTTCATCACAATCACCACATGAAATAAGTATTATCATTATAGTTTAATAAATTAAGAAACAAAGCCATTGAGAACATGGACATGGACCAAGATCATGTGGCTCCACTCGCCAAAGCTAAACTTCAAGGAGAACAAAACTGCATTTTTCTCTGCTATATACCTTGCTTAAATGTGTTGATATTTATGGGCTCTATGAGATAATGTAAACAAAAGTATCCATAAGTTACTAAATATTAGCAAATAGATTAGTAACTAACATCCAAGGATAGTCTTCCTATGTGTTACATGACTTCATGGTTTTCCTAACATAGGGGAAATGAAGCAGAAAACTTAAATAAATTAATTTAAAATTTATCAGACCTATAAAGATGAACAGTAAAAAATATATACCCATCTACCCTCAATTCATCTAAATTGAAACATTTCAGGGACTGTTGGAGCCCCACTGCCCCATGCAATATCCCTGTCTTGTCCTTTAACACTACCTCCACTTTCTCTTTCAGCCTTTTGTAGAGGTGACCAAATCGTAAAATTGGAATTTATCATTCTCATTTTGTATCCAGTCTCTAAGTCATAATGGCAATATTTTGTTTCGTTAAAATATCTATGCATCCTATCCAGCATTATACAGTCATTTGCAACTTGCTCTTTTTGTTTAAATTTTTCTAGATTTACGTATGTTGGTAAGTACAATTCTATAATTTTACATGAAAACATCTAAAATGTTCTTCTGCAATGTTGATAATAAAAATAATACCTTGTTTCTATGAGCTAGGAGTTGAATTGAGTGCTTTATATATTAACTTTTTAAGCTTGATCATACTAGGAGATATGTATTATTATTTTTATATTCTTGCTGAAGCTCAATAAGTTTATTACTTATATAAGGTAATAGCTTGTCAGTTGCAGGGCTAGAATTCCAGTATAAGTATTTATTAACTCCAGTTCTGTGCTTTTTTATTACACTGCATGCCTATCTTTAGTGAAGTCCAATTTTCATCTCATTCAATGTTTTTCAAAATCAGGGCTCCAAATCCTGGCCAAGGGCAAGGCATAGAGCAAGAAACAGTGACCCCCATGTGTATAGAGGCTGCCTTGGTAATGCAGCCCTAGGATTACCATCTCCCTACTGCCTCTCATTTACAGAGGCAATTACCCTTTGCTGTTGCTGTGCTGCAAAGTGACATTTGACATCACCTAGGGCACCTGTTTCCTGAAACATCCTATCCGTAGAAAGAAATAACTGCATCCATTCTCTAACTAAAACCTAGGCCAATTCACCGCTTTGCACCATGATTGAAAATATCCATAGAAAAACATAACAGCCCGTCACAAACCAACCAATGGTCTAATTGTTAAGTAAAATTGCTCTGTCTTACAATTACTACTATTATAAACTATCCATTAAAGAGCAGCCTCTGCCTCCCTCTTGACTCTTTCATTAGCACAATACTCCCACATCAGTACCCAGTTATAAACAAGCTCTATCCAAATTTACATTACTCTCCAAATTACATACACAGACTGATTACTGTTTCTTAGAAGTGCAGAATCTACATGAGCACTAAATACTCCCTTCCCTTCACAGTGCTGTGGTTTCAGAGTTAGACCCTTTCAAATACCTGTGGCACCAGCCTTCTAACTCAGTCTGCAGAAATGTGCTTCTTTTAGAGCAGGGTGCAAGAAAAACAGAACCTAAGATCCTTCTTTATTTGCCACTTCCCATTTCACAATTCTTCTTCTATTAAAACAAAACAGGAAAGCAAATGCTTGGCAATTCCAACTAACTCACAGGCAGTGTAATTCTCACATACAATATGAGAAGAATCATAGTCCTGGGGAAATACAATATTCTGAGCATTAAGTGACCAAAAATCTTGGTCTTCTATGGAGGTTAGACTGAGTCTAGATTTACCAGTCACACACTGCCTCTTCAGGGCGAACCTAGAGGAGATCCTGTGGAATCACGAGGAATAAAACACCTTCAGACAGAAAGGATGCTAGCATACCAAGAACAAATTGGTTAAAATGCCAAAACAATGCATAAATAAAAAAAAATACTAATGAGACAGGTAAAGAGAAACTTGGAAACTGAGAGGAGTCAGGCTATTAAAAATGAGAGAAGTACAAGAACACTTAGGGTAAGTGGAGAAAAAATGAGGAGGGAACAGAAGAGGAAGGGAGAAGGGAAAAAGAACATATTGCATAGAATAACAAAAGTAAGCCTGTAAGCTGCTCTATTACTGAGGCACCTTGTGGTTTTAATCCTAAACTCAAGATCCCTTTCAACATCTATCTACCTCTTGGGTATGGCTATATATTCAAAACAGGATTTCCCCCAAATACCACTATTTTTAATTTTACATCTGAAGTTGTTCACTTCATATATATTTCAATTCTAAAGTATCTTATTCATTTCTAACCCTCAAATTATAATGTGGCATCCTTAAGTACTACAAATGAGGCTAATTTTCAAAGTTGTAAATAATATCCTTGTGGTTCTTCAAAATATTCCAATGGCTTCTACTGCACTTAGCATATGATCTTTAAAAAAATTGGCCTGGGTTTATGTAGTTCTGTTGATTTGGTCTCTCCTCTACACCCCCCATGTCATTTAGGAGCATTCTCCTTTCTCACTTAACTTGACACAACCGCATTGTCTTTCTCAGATTCACTAATTCACCTATGCTATTTCTCATTTCCTCGGCTTGGAAGGCTATTTCCCCAGATCTTAGAAAGGTGAGTTCTTCTTGTCAATCATATCTTAGCTCAAATCTCAGCTACACTTTTCCTGATATTCCTTGCCATGTAATAAATTCTCCATAAATATGTGTTGAATTAATCAGTTAAAAATTGCCAACATGTTTAATTTCTTTAGAACATATGTTCTGTTCCTGTTGACAATAATGATGTCATTTGATGTGTGTTTCTTTTGAGAAAACTAGTCCAAAAGCTTCTGGTGGGAGGAAGAGGGCAGGATATAGAGATTACCTGTGACATTCTAAGTATTGCCTCCTGACTCCATCAGATCCTGCCCTTCCTCTATCTCTCTTTTACTGTGTGTCTCTCTCTAGCTTTCTAAGTAGTCTGAAAGTTTGATAGAGAGATTCATAATGGTGGAAGTTCTTTTTAAATATTCCTTGCATGTGCTTGATCATGGCTAGATGATGAAGAAGCAAAGAATCTTTTATATTACAGATACTAAGTGTTCCCTTCTATGTATTTCCAGTCTTAATGTCTGTGCTCCCCATCAACAAGTGGAAAACAGATACTCATGGGACAGACAAGGTAATCTGTCATGAAATCATCCTACCTTGCTTTTTGTTGCCCTGTTTAAGGTTATCAATCAATAGTTCTTCAATTTGAATATTTTTAATCAAAGAAAAATTTATTACACACTTTATATAGGAAAACATATTTCCAGTCACTCAGGGTATACAATACCTGCCAATCCTCCTTTGAGTGTGGAAACAACACTTGTAAAAAGCTCTTCCTTCCTTACCCTGCAGGAATGGTATTTTAACTTCTGCATTTGTATATATCTGACATTGGTGCCTCCATAAGTTCTTGTCTCTTTACCCCCAGTCTTGGATGGGAATAAGCTGATCAAGATGGCCACCAACTTTGCATAGGAGTTTGGGTACACTATCACTGACAATACATTCCCTCATTGCTGTGGGATAATTCTTCTGATCCAACCTAAAATAGAATTGGCCTTTTCTTTCCTGTTTCTTTGTCAACAGCTATTTTTGCAAGGTTTTCATTACTTCTTAATTGTTCAAACTTCCTATCTTCATTTTTCTTGTTAAGGGCCAATTTTACAAATGAGTTCATTATCTCTACCATTTTAGACTCATCATTAATTTCATGCTCCTCATTTATTAGTGGACCTATTTTCTCTCTGGTACTTCTTTTTTCACTGCAGTGTTTATAAAATGCATTGTATTCTTTTGTTTCTTTTACTAGCTTTATTATGTTATTCTTATGCTACTGTTATCTTTCCTATCTTTAATTGATGTATGTCTTTTTTTATTCCAAATCGCAAGTTTTCCTCCACTGACTTTAATATAAGATGTTAAGACACATTTATGTTTACACTTCATATTTGCACACCTCATTCTTCAAACATGTTTTAAAACTGCTCTAGTCTACTTAAAATATCAATAGAGTAGCACTGGCAGAAAGAACTGAGACAATTACTCATCTTATAAATGCATTACTGTATACAATAAATTCCTTTATCCTTAATTAGTGAAGAGATTCATGATCATTTTATGTGTTAGGCTGATAACAGAGCATTATTCAACAATGTCCTTGGCCAGTGCACACAGCAAAGCCAAAGAGTAGAATTTCAGTTGCTATACTTGTGTTAATTTGAGGAAAGAATTTATAAGGGAACTGTAAATTGCATGGACCAAGATATAAAAGATCTGTTCTAGAACACGAATATTTCTGAGTAGTATTAATTAAATATTTTTGCCCTTTCTCTCTACTAGAATCTCTTTATTCTGACTCAGACTTTTCTATGTTTCTTAGAAATTAGAGGTGGGAGTTGGGAGAGGGAAAGCCATGTATTTGCATGCAGAGAACTTTGGCAGAATATAGGCAGCAAAAAAATACTGTGACCTGTGATTCCTACTGTGATACAACAGAGCATTGGATTAGGAAACAGGAAGCCTGGGGTTTCATTGCTTATTTTCTATTATTTCCCTCTTGGGGATAGAGCTTTCTCATTTGTAAAATGTGGGTGTTGAACTGGATGATAGTTTAGATTCCTGATATCTCTTAAGTGTTCTATATGACTCTTAAAATTCACAAACTATTAAGTCATCCACTAGTTTTATTTCTGTATGCAATTGTTAGGCTCCCATTAAGTATTTAGTCTCCTCCTTGGTACACTAAGTGAGCGTGAACAGTCCAACTTCACTTAGCCTTGAACTTCTAATGTTGAGGTCCCAACCTTGAGCTAACCATTAAGAAATCTAGAATTGACATTTATTAGGATTCTCAGTGCCATGTGGCTTCAATGTTTGCTTCATTTTTTTTTTCTTTTCTATGTTCATTTCCTTTTATTTACATGTACCCTCACATACATCTCTCCTACTCCTAGAAATCATTTGCTTCATTTTTTTTCAATCTGATAGACTTTTTCTTTAAGACTCAACTTCTGTGTGAAGCCTCACAGCTCTGCCAGAGAAAACCATATTCTTTTCTTCCTTTGTGCTCTATTCATACTTTTACCCATAACTGTAGCAGCAGCAGCAGTCCCATGGGTAATATGCTCTGAGAATTTCCTACATGATTGCATTGGACATGCCTTACCTCACTTCATCTTGAAATAAGCAGAAATTGGTGGCTTTATTATGTTCATTGTTTTGGTGGGGAATTAAGGTCAAATAACTTGCTGAAAAAACCGCCCAATTAGGAAGTCCTTGAGCCTAGTCCAGGACCATGACTTAGGCCTCTTACTCTATGGCAAGATCCTGCACAGCATCTTGGAATTAGTGACTCTACTGGCCAAGGGAAACTATAGGCTATCACTCTGCCTTTACTCAGAGCTGCCTTCTTTCCCACTATCCTGGTTCTACAGTGTGGGGTCCTGACTTGTCTACTTTAATATTCTATTTTGCTGTTCTATCATTCAGAGTTTTCACTTCCTTGTAATAGTGAGAACCTTTTTTTTTTTTTTTTTTAAACTGGGGATTGAACCCAAAGGTGCTTTACCAATGAGCTACATCCCCAGCCCTTTTTATTTTTATTGATTGAATTTTTATTTTGAGACAGTGTCTTGCTAAGTAGCTTACAGCTTTGCTAAGTTGCTGAGGCTGGTCTCGAACTTGTGATCCTCCTATCTCAGCTTTCTGAGCTGCTGAGATTGCAAGCATGTGCCACTGCACCCAGCTTGGTAAAAACTTCTTAATAATATTCACATTGAAGCCCTCAGTCTCCATTTAGAATTCCTCAAAGTTTATATTCTGGTGGGAACTTTTGTTTTAATCTTTTACTTCCAAGGAGGTTTGCCTTCCCTGCAAAATACCATCATTTGCATATATTTATCTCGATTTGTCTGTTATCTGTCCAATTTATCTCAGCTCTGTGTGTGGGTATCTCTCTAATTTCCCTTATGGTTGGAGAAGTTGTAGAGTCCTCTGGGATTTGGGGAGAAAGAAAGAAGTTTCCCTGCTAATGCTAACCTTGAAAAAGAAGTCTTCTGCATACAAGTCCTAGATGTTGTGATACTTCCCCTGAGGTACTGCGGCATAATGAAACAATGCTCATTTCATCTCTCACCCCCAGCTTCAGCCATGAGAAATTGGACTATTAACCACTTTATGTATACCATAAAAAGGATCTACTTGCATATTAATACTTTTATTCCTCCAGTTTTTAAACCCTGAAATGTGTCTCCATTTAATGCCAAACAGCTATAATATCCAAGCCATTCTTTTGTGCTATTGAAAGTGTCCTGTTCTCAAGGACTGGCTTATGAGGAGAGAATGAGGCCATTACTAACTTCTGAGAGTAGTTCGTAGTAAGTCTTCATCAGTTACTCATATGAAATACACTCTGGGGAATCAAAGTGGTGGAAGAGTAGATGAAGACACTCATAGAGACTTTATGAAATCCTAAATTTACATATGTATATCTAAAGTTGTATTATCTCTTAAAGCTTGTGCGCATACAGGAATTTACAGGGATCCGAGGTGCTCATGATGATCATTCCATAATTTTCAGTCATCAAAGAAAAAATGCATTTCTGATCCCTACAGTATTAAGGGAAGAACCATGTATTTGAGTAAGATTTTTAAATAAGAATTGAAACACAGAGAGAGAGAGAGGTGTCTTTTTTCATTACAGAATTAAATTGACCAGAACATTCCATTCTTCAAGCATTTCCATTAATCAAGGTTTTACTATTCTTTTAGATAGGAAGTCTGATCAAGGCTATCTGAGAACTATGTCACTTACCAAAGATTTCAAATATGCTTTTGAAAGCTTTTAAACCATGACTTTTAGGGAAAGTTCTCTGGTCAAAAAACCATTTGCCTGCACACAGAATCTTTAAACAATTTTCACTAAAATCTCATTTCCTTATCAGACAGAAATGACATTATATCTACAATTGTGTGTGTGTGGATCTGGGTACATATAACAGCACAACAAAATGCAGAAATTTGTTGATACATATAAAACATGGTTTGAGAAATGAGGAGGGTTTCCTGGAATCAAGATAGCCTTGTTACTGGATTCAATTGCTCTTTAGACACTTGAGCAATTTAAGCAGTGATGCAGTTTTGGGATATTTTTGTTTTAAATTGTATCATTCTTTACCTAAATGCATTTTAACCCAGCAAGAAATGGCAGAGTCTAGGATTTATAACATAAATCCTCCCAGAATCCTAAAGATGGTGCTTCTGATCATGGTTTCTGAAAAGGTATTAACATGCTCACACATGTCTGTCCTTTCTGTATTTCCCCCAAAATTCCCAAATACAACATGAATATTTTTATAGTGATGTTTAGTAATGAGCACCAAATCCAACCTTAAAATGACTCCTCTTTTAATTAGCACATTAGTCACTCAGTAAAAATTGAGTTGGATGAATTATTCAAATATAATTCAGCAGAGGTTCAGAAGCAAATCTAAGGGATGGAAGGGAAAAGGAACAAGGCTGCCTAGTTGTTTTTATATTCACAGAAGGTTAAAGAGGGACCCTGCAAAGCTAAGGAGTGGGAGTCACAGGAGCCATTTATTAACAGAGGAAGACTTAGAAGGAGGCTAAAGCTGCCAGTATCGGAGGATGACCTTGAAGCACTGATAAATACCAAGGAGGAGAAAACACATTGGTGAAGTAATGCTTCTTTTATCTTTTGCTTTCATAGCTTAAATTAAGCCCCAAAGAATACCACTGTGTACATTTTGGGACAAACTCTCACTAGACATTCACCTAGTACCTAAAATACTTTTGAACTGTAAAGAAACATTCATGTTGAAGTTTTCTTGCCTCAGGATAATTCTGTAATTTAGTGTGGAGAAATGGTCCGATTAGCAGTTGGGACCAGCAGGGGGAAGCTAACTGGAGTGAAGAGGTGAGAGAGAGTCAGAACTTTATTCCTGAAGCACAAAAACTGCTCAAGGGAAGAAGAGGAAGTGAGAAAAATCAGGAGGAAGTAGAATTCAGTAAGTCAGTAGCGCTGATAATTGGAAACAAAAATGACTTTTAAAATATGGCAAGGCCAAAGTCCATAAAAACAAGGAAGAAAAAAAAATCCCCTTAAGGATTTAGATTTTCTCATGAAATTCTTCAAAACCATGGACAATAAACAAAACATGAATTCTGTGAGATAGAACTCTACCCCCTGGATTTGGGTGAGGACTAGAAATAACAGGGTTGAGAGAAGAGTAGCCATGAAAATCAGTTTGGCTCTCTAGGTAATTCATCTACAAAAGACATTTGCTTGAACTATTTTTTTTTTTTTTTTTTTTTTTTTGGTTGCTATTCTCCTTCCATTTCATGTTGCTTTAGTCAGAGGAAAACACTTGAAGGGAGAAAGCCTGCTGGGTTGAACTTTTTTCATGCTGAGTGAGCCATTTCCCTGGGCTCAATAGGAACTAGTTTGACTTTAGTCTGATGTGCACCCTTAAGGAGAGACCATAGCATTAGTCTCTTCTGTAGCCATACTGAGGAGGTGGGTTATTTTATGAGATCCTTGAATGTTCACAGATCATTTAGAATAAATTGGGTTCAGGAGCCATTACCTAGTGGCCAATTCACATCAGAGTCTTATATCTGACCCTGATTTACCTCTTCTGGGAGAATCAATGGTCGTCCATTTACCCTGGGCTCTGAGATCCAAATTTAACATAGTTGAACCCAGAAATACCCAATATTTGACTCAAATATACTGTGTTTCCATCAATCCTTTGTTGCAGTTCCTTGATCTCTGAATAGCCTCGGGTGAAGTGACCTGTGTCCCCACCTATGAGACACCATAGGAGGGTAAGCAAAATGCAGCTCAGAGGAGGCATCTCTTTCACCTAGCAGGCCATCCCAGACCATGGAATTTCTATCCCCAGCCCCACCATGAGGGTTTGTACAGATGACTTTATTTAAATTGTAATTATGTCAGCTTTTACCTTATTTATTTGCCCCGTGATGCCATGTGATAATGTTTGTTACTGCCTTTGTCACCCAGCCAACTATTAGGCAGCCCTGAGAGAACGAAAAATAAGGTACACCTTTGCCATCCAGAATACAGTGCATGACGCTAAATAATGAAGGGCCTAAAATAAAAATAAAATACAATGGTCTTCTTTTTATCTCCAGAGGAAAATTGCAGGTAGTATTTCTGAGAGCTTCTCTTTCAACTTTCACTTCTTGACTAACTTGAGAAAGTTATGACCACCTAGAAATATGAGGATTTTAGCATCATAATTCTATTTCTTACCTATTTTTATTAACTATATTATTATAGTTTCATTATCTATTTATATCAAATTTGTATTTAGGCCTATAAGTATAAGTAACTCTAATGTTTTCTTTGTCCATAGGTTAAATATAATGACTTGAACAGAATAAACACAGTTTTTTTAAGTTAATCATTATGTAAATATTATTCACTTGATAGCTGAACTGGTGGAAGAGGGAATATAATTCTGACATTAATATCTGCTCAAATGAGAATGATTAGTGTGTCAGTTTCAGTGGATTCCCTTCTCATTCCTCTTCTGCTCTGTTTTAGCCAGGTCAGATGTTGGTGCCATTGCTTCTTGTACACCACACTTCCTCTTTTCCCATTTTCCTCTTTTTCTGTGTTGGAATTCTGCCCTGAGAGGTTATGTAATTTACTGGACCAGCATGTCCAAAAATGTCCTCATTTTGCTTTCACATTTGCTTGTGGAGTTTATTTTAACTAGAATTCTATTGCCTTTTACCTTGTTTATTTGATTCCTACTAATGTGTTCATTGCTTCTGATGTTACCTAGCAAGATTTAGGTAGCCCTGAGTAAATGGAACATGGGCTTGTATATTCTTTTTGAGGGAGGGAGAGGAGAGGGGATTGACCTAAATGTTGTTAAAGAAAAAAAAAAAAAAGGGTCTAAAATAGGGGCTGTCCAAAGCATGAATATATTTGACTTTGCAAGCTGTATAGTCTGTGTCACAACCCTGCTGTTGCAATGCAAAATCAGATATAGAATGCACATAAACAAGGCTGCATTCCAATAAAATCTTATTGGTACACTGAAATTTGAATTCCATAGAGTATTCTGTGTCATGATATTCATTTTTAAAAATTATTCAAAATTTAAAAACCCTTCTCAATTCACAGGCCATACATAAAACAGGCAGTAGGCTGAATTTGGCCTATAGGCTAGGTTTACCTCTCAGTTTAAAACAAAAATTAAAAGCAATCATTTTCCTCTTTATACCCCACTGTAATTTTTAAAAGTTATTAGAAACCGGGATACCTGAATAAATTTTAATTATTTATTTTCCTTAATTCTTGTATTCTTTGTTCCATTGCTTCAAGCATCCAAAATTGCTAAGGCATAGTCTGATAATGGTATAATCCTATTCTTCACCAGGGGAAACTATACTCTTGCCCTTGTGTGTTTTTACCATTTCCTCTAGATCTTTGAATTCTGAAATTTCGCCAGAATCTTTATAAATGTGGAGCATCCAAGTTTTTCTTTTTCTTGATACTTGGTGGTTTTACTTAATCAGAATGTCTCTGGCTCGGGATATTATTTTATATTTATCTATTTCCCCTTCCTTGCCTTTTTGTCTTTCTGTAATTCCTATTAAAATGATGTTAAATTTCCTGTATCTATCATTCATGAATCTTAATTTTATTTTTTTATGACTCATTTTCTTTTATACTTAATTCTGGGAAATTTCCTCATTTCTGTCTTCTGATGCAACTTATTATTGCTATAACCATTTAATTTTTTGTTGATCCACTGATTTTTTTAAATCCACCATTATATTTTTAATTTACAAGACTTATTATTCACCCAGAGTGCACTGCTGTTGCTTTGAGCTTTGGGAACTTTTCTAGGATACCAATGTCGCCACCCATATGTCAATTGTCTACTCCAAAGGGTTTCTGTCTATTGTCTACATCAATCCAATTTCCACATCTTGTCTGTCTTCATTTGTGATTCTTTTGTATTTCCACTATTTCTACTCCTTTCACCCCTGTGCACCCTGGAAATGCATGCTTTCTTTCTACTTGCAAATATTTTTGGGGGCCATTTCCTTCTTAACGCGGAAATATCTGTTCTCAATCTGTTATACTGAGCAGGTAAGTAATGATAAGGATAGGATAAGAGTTGATGGGAGTATGGAGAAAAGTGAAGAGGTTATTTAGATTCCTATATTACCTCATTTGGGATAAAATGGGAAGACGTGAATACAGTGGAGGAAGAGAAAATCAAATCAAAGTTTGACTACTGAGAAGTTTGGGAAAGAGGTCAGAAATGGAAATATCATTCATTTACAAGACAGAACCTGTGACATCTCAATGAATATCATCTATTAGGCCCAAATGTTAAATGGAGCTTTATGACCCCAAATAGCCAGAACAACCTTGAGCATAAAAAGCAAGGCCGGAGGCATCACAATACTGATTTTAAAGCACATTATAGAGTCATAGCAACAAGAGCCAGCATAATATCATCATAAAAGCAGACACATGAACCCATGGAATAAAAGAAAACCCAGAAACAAAGCCATCCATGTACAGCCAAGTGATTCTTCACAATGGTATCAAAAACATACATTGGAGATGTTGCCGCCTGCAGCAAGGAGTCTGTGGGAAAGAAATCGGAGGCAGACTGGGAATGAGTGGTTCTTTTATTGTTCCTTCTTCTTCTCGCTTCCTTCTCTATCTTCTCTCTGATTCCGCCCCCCATTCCTCTCTACCGTCTGGTTAAATACTCTTTACCCATCACAGATGCATTAGTTCTCCTAATAAGCATACATGTGTCTCATCACAAGCTCAACTTAATGCTACAGCATCACAGATGTATTAGTTCTCTTAATAAGCATACACGTGTCTCACAAGCTCGACTTACAGGTGCAGCACGCAGTGCCCACGAGCACAGAAAAATATAAAGGTCAGGTGCAAGTTGTAGTAAACAAAGCCTTGCTTCTGACAAACAGGTAAGTGCCACCTCTTGGCTCTCAGCCAGCTGCCATCTTAGAGCTACTTCCTCATCAAAGGCTCTTACATGGAGAAAGGACACCGTCTTAACAAATGATGCTGGGGAAACTGATGAACATACAGAATATTGAAACTTGACATCCGTCTCTCACCCTGTTCAAAAATTAATTCAATGGATGATAGATCTTAATATAAGGCCTGAAATTACTAGAGGAAAATACAGGGAAGCACTTCAAGATAATGGTATAGGCAATGATCTTCTGAATAGGACTCCAGAAGAACAGGAAACAAAAGCTAAAAATGACAGCTGGGATTACATCAAACAAAAAATCCTCTGCACCATCAAGAGTGAACAGAAAACCTATAGAATGGGTGAAAATACTTGCCAGTTACTTACTTGATGAGGATTATATCCAGTATATATAAAGAACTTGTAAAACTTAGCAAAAACCCCAGGTCAACCGGTTAAAAAAACAAGCAAATGATCTGAATAGACACTTCTTAAAATAGACAAATGGCCAATAAATATATAAGAAAATGTTCAATATCATTAACCATCAGGAAAATCAAAATTACAATGATATATTATCTCATCCTAGTCAGAATGGCTCTTTTTAAAAAATCGTAATAATAACAAATGCTGAGAAAATGTGAAAAAGGGAACTCTAATATATGGAAATGTAAATTAGTACAGCCACTATGCTAAACAGTATGGATGTTCCATGAAAAACTAAACGTGTAACTACCATATGATACAACAATCCTTCAGCTGAGTATATATCCAAAGGAAATGAAGTCAGCATAAAAGACATACCTAAATGCCCATTTTTATTGCAGCATTATTCACAATTGCTTGCATATGGAATTAGCTTAGGTGCCCATCAACAGATTAATGAAAAGGAAATATGGTATCTATGTACAGTGTATTATTATTGGGCCACAAAGAAGCTTAGGATAGTAGAATATTGATTACTAGGGACTTCAGACTGGGAAGGGTATGTGATGTGTGTGTAGTGGGTGGGTGTTGCATGCAGGAGGACATGGGGGAAGGGTAGAAGAAGGGTGGATGGATAAAATCAATACCCATTGTATGCAAGTATAAAAATGTTACAGTTAATCTCTTTAGTATGTACAATTGATATGTATTAGTATAAAAGTAGATGTTAAAGAAAAAAAGATCGAGTTTAACCAGTTAAGATGGCGCCGTGAATTTATTACTGAGATGTTACAAACTTATTTGCACCCACCGGTGAATTTAGTCATAAAAAGAGACCAGGTTAATTTTATTTGATTTCCTTGAAGCCTACCCAATTGACTGTAGGTAGGAAGACAAAAATTAGTATAATACATTTTCACTAAGTGTGCTGTTCTACATGATGAAGTAATTAATGCCTATTTAAACATGTTATTAACACCTGTGATGTTCTTAGTCAATAGATTCACCCATTTTATTGTTTTCTTGTCTTTAGAAGCATCTTAGTCTTTATTGGCTTGGTGAAACCAGTAGTAAAACCACATTTGGGTGTCAGTCAAAATGTTAGAGATAGTGACTCATTGTAGATAAGGCTTAGTCCTGCTCCTCAGATCCCTTCATGTCATTAATAACCACCCTTAGAGTGCAATTTCCTGGCCATTCTGCATCACCTTTATGTTCTTCCCTTTGAATAGTCCACAATTTGCATGAATGAGGCCCAAAAGAGTACTCTGTCTGAATTTTAATGATGTTCATGAACTGAGTAGAACTGGGGAGGAAAAGAAAAAGAACATTTAAAAGACCTACCTAACCCAAAACATGGAGCGATTCCCAGAGTGTACAGACTGTAGATGTTCATTTTGTGTGCAAATAAAAACTAATCTTTTTCTCCTTCTCTCTTTCTTGCTTTTATAATGCAAAGCAGCTGTAGCAGTTTGTTTTTTTTTTTTTTTCCCTCTGAGCTCTGTGTTGCTGAATTGAATAGTAACTTGCAAACCAATCTGTAGCCCAGGGAAAAAAAAAAAAAGCTGAGAAATTAATTCCTCATTCCCCTACTCTTATGCCATATGTGTGACCCTTAATTATGTTCACAGGGTCCTATTCAGAATGTGTAATACAAGCTTAGGAGACAAGGGAGCTATGAGGCAAATCAGACAAAAAAAGATAACCTTGCAAAGCTTTTGTTTGTGAAGTAATACTGTGCTAGGTTATAAGTTTTACAAGGCAAAAAATACATGAGAATAATAGCACTTTGTACATCAATTTAAGCTTCAGAATTTCCATTTGGGATTCACCGATAAAAATGAAAGCAATGATATTTGAACTTATTTCAACCTTTTAATCAGTGCTGAATTTAAGTAGTGTTATAAGAGAAAACACTGCATTATCCCTTCATACTAAACTTATCTCTTAGAATGAGAACATACCTAAACTTGAAACTTTTGTTATTGATTTTCAGAGCCAATATGTTAATTTAAAAATGCCCAGCACTTTTTTGAAACCCATGCATAAATGAAAGTATTTTAAATTGAATCTGTTAGGAAATCTACTCCAATCCATTGCACTAACACTCACTCTAATCACTGCACTTCAGATGTGCATGTGTTCATAGCTTCAATAGGTGTATGGGAAAGAAAAGTGGTGAGGACAATGATGCACTGATCTTTAAGATCTGTGATATAATCTCTTAATTTTTCTTATTAAAATAACTAAGTAAGCTTGTCCTTACAACCTTAACTGGTATCTGATTAGCACATAACCAAAACTGACTAAAGAGTATTAAGGTGTCATTTCACCTTTCTGTACCCCAGTTTGTTCATCTATTGAAAGAGGGAGTCAGGCTAAGTTATGTCTAAATTCTCACTTAGAACTTTTCGTGGTGCCACTTACATTCCTGACTCTCAACCCACCAGTTGGCATAATTCACAACAAATTTATCTTGTCTCATTTGTAATCTTAAGACTTGGGAAAATCAAACTGATCTTTAGTTTGGAAGGCAAGAAGGATCATCTTAAGCTCTTTACTTCCTTAGATGTCTGGGGTTTATGCAATGTCAAAAAAAGTAAATGCTTAAGTGATATACATATTCTCTTATAACGTACTTCATCCTCCTTTTAAAGATCATTATTACCTATTATCTTCTTTACTCTCCAGATGTGTTCCCCATCCACTTGCTAAACCCTGGTGCATATTGAAAGAATTGAAGTACACTGTTCTGTAATTAGAGATAGGCTTTGAAAACCAATTATCCTAAAGGGGTAGCCATTAACTGAAGTTTAGAATAAAATATAAAGTTATAAAATAGTTTGTGAGGACAGGTTTATTTCTTACAATATATTTGAGGTACAGTTATAGTGAAATACAACTTGTGTGTTTAAAGTATGAAGGAGCCCCAATTAGGGAGATGGCTATTGCGGTCAGCTGGAAGCCATAAGTTCCACCTGATAATAAGTATGTATGTGACGCACCTGTAAATGCACGTGAGGCACCCGCAAAGCTAAAGGTATATAACCGGGTGAAAGTGGTCGGAGTCAGGAGAAAGAAGAATGAATTCATTCAGTCAGTCATGCAGTTACTTGGTCGGAAGAAGAGTTCGGGTCGGAGAAGAAGAAAAGAATCAGAGCGGCCAGAACGTAGGCAGAGTGGTTACAGAAGAGAAACCAGATAGAAGAAGTAATTCCTGGTCAGAGTCAAGCTGAGGCTCCCGAGGAAGAAAGAAGAAAGAAGAAAGAAGCTCTAAAAGCTAAGCTCTCTCTCTCTCTAAAGAAGAAATCTCTCTCTTTCAAGCTCTCTCTCTTTCTCTCTAAGCTCTAAGAAGAAGAAGAAAAAGCTCTCTCTAATCTTTCTCTCTAAGCTCTTTCTAAGAAGAAGAAAAATCTTTCTTTCTCTTTCTAAGCTCTAAGAAAGTAGAAGTAAAAGTAGTAGTATCTTTACTCTGCCTCCGAGTTTTTCTCCCACGGCGTTGTGGCTGGTCATGACAGGCAGCTTACAAAAGTATACAATATGATGAGTTTCACATGCATATTCACTTCTGAAATCATCACTACCTGCAGCACAGTGAACATTTCCTTGACTCACAACAGTTTCATTGTGGCCCATTGTCATTACTCCCTCTTTTGCCTGCCTAGGAAACCACTGTTTTGCTTTCTTTCACTATAAATGAGCTTCCATTAAGTATAATTTATTATAAATGAAATCATACTATATGTATTTTTAACAGGCTTCCATCACTCAGCATACTTAAGATGTATTCTCTGTTGTTCAGTGTATTAATAGTTTATTTCTTGATATGGTTAAGACCGGATTGTATAGATAAGACACATTTGATTATCCACATTGACAAATATTTGAGTGGTTTGCACTTTGGGACTACTGCAAATAAAGCTGCAATGAACTTTCATGCACTCCTATTTATGTGGTCAGATACTTCCTTTCATCTGGGGTAAATACGTAAGAGTGAAATGGTTGAACCATGATGGGTATGTGTTTCATATTTTTTTTTTTAATTTTTATTTATAGTAGTATGTATTACAGTTCATACTATACATATATAGCATCTTTTTACACAAAACAGTTTGTATTCAAAGTATATTCGCAGCATTCAAGTCTTCAATCATGCATTTAGAATAATGATATCCGTCTTATTTTTTTTTTTTATTATTTATTTACTTATTCATCATGCACAAGTATAGTATCTTTTTACATACAACTGCTTGTATACAAAGTATATAAGTACCATTCAGATCTTCAATCATGCATTTAGGTTAATGATATCCATCTCATTCAATCACCAATTTTTTTCCAACCCCCCCCCTTACTCCCTCCCTCCCCTCCCTTTCCGTTGACCATTCTAGTGGTGTTTCATATTTTAAAAAACTGCTGAACTATTTTTGAACTAGGTGAACTATTTTAAATTCCTACAAGAAGTGTTGCTTGACACCAAGGATCTATAAACTATATTCTTTTGACCAAATCGGGCCTGCCATCTGCCTTGGTATTGCCTGTGAATTAGGAATGGTTTTTATATTTTAAGTGGTTTAGAAAATATTCAAAAGATAATATTTTTTAAAACACAAGAACCATACAAAATTTGGATTTTAGTGTTCATTAATGATGTTTGCTTTCAATAAAATAATATTCATTCACTTATGGCTCCTTTGTGCCACAACAAAATGTCTGAATAGTTGTGACCAAGCTGACCTGGTCCAAAAAATCCATTCAATTGAATATGTATAACTATTATATGATGATACATAAACCTTTCCCTAAAGACTAATGATGTTGAATGTCTATTTATGTATGTATTTATTTATTTGCCATTCCTTATCTTTTTGGTGAAGTATCTATTCAAATCTTTTTCCTATTTCATATTGGATACTTTGTCTTTCTTAAATTGTATGAATCTTCTATGTGTTCCAGATACAATGTTTGGCCACTTATGTGTTGTGCCAATATTTTATGCCAATCTGTGGCTTTCTGACAGTGTGTTTAAAGGGAAAATCATTTTAATTTAAAAATGTCCAATTTATCAATACACAGTCTGTGTGTAGCATGTGTAATTCTCCTTGTCCACTTTCCTCTATCTTCTTGAACACATGAAGCACATTTGTGAGTGCTATTTGAACATACTTATATACAAATTCAATCATCCCTGTCATTTCTAAGTCTGTTATTATTGATTGATTTTTGTTGTTGTTGTTGTTGTTGTTGTTTAGATTATTGACCCTATTTCCCTGCCTCTATGCATAATGATTGTGTGTGTGTGTGGTGCTGGGGATTAAACCAGGGCCTCCAGCATGCCAGGCAAGTGCTCTGGCACTGAGGTATACCCCCAGACTGCACAGTGATTTTTGATGGAATCTATACTTTGCAGTTTCTGGTTTCTGAGTGTATTGGGTGGCTCTATTCCTGTAAATATTTGGGGGCTTTGTTCTGGGATGCAATTAAATCATTCAAAAACAATTTAATCCTTTCAAGTCTTGCTTTCAGGCTTTGTTAGGCAGAAACAGAACAGCTTTTGGTTTAGGATTAATTTGATCTACTATTGGGGCATCACTATCATCATCTCCTTTTGATACTCTATGTATTCAGAGTTTTATCCACCCTACTATTTGAAAATCGACTTGCAGCCCTGTAGAGTCCCTGAGCTTTGCTCCACCTGCTCCTTTTGTGGTGATTCTTGCCCCAACCTTCTCCTTTCCTCATATGTACACGTTGATGAGCACACAGATGAAAACTCCAGAAGAAACACATCTACAGATCTCCAGACCACTCTCTGGCAGCAGATCTCCAGATCTCTTGGACTGTGCCTTGTAAACTATGGCTGAACTTTAGAGGGGACAGACCTTGGGATCCTAAAGCTCTAAACTTTATCTCCTATTCCTTCACTGTGACCCCAAAACTGCCTCTGTTCAACAGGATGAATACTGACAGGACTTCCCTCACTCATTTCCCTTCCCTCGCGCCCTCCCTCTCCTGCCTGCCTACTTTTCAGTTTCTGAAAACTACGCTTCCATACCTTTTGCCTTTTTTTCTTTTATTTCAAAGAATTCAAAGAGTACACAGTTTCTGTGGGGAATGATAGCTGAAAATAAAACATACCTGCTTGACATCTGTGCCTGCAACATGTCCTGTATCTGAATCCAATTCACCTAAAACTTTCTGAGAATGTCATCTTTCTGGTTGGGTCCATTCTGAAATGCTCAGGATTTACTGCTGGCAAGGCAAACGTGGCTGTAAAACAAAAAAAGTGGGGTGGCAGTGGTGGGGGGGAACACCACGGTGTGAATAGGAAAATGAGGCGTAGGAAACTGTTTCCCATAACCTCACCCATAAGAACTCTGACTCAGCTCTGGTGACACCAGGTGCTTTAGTTTGAGAGTTAAAAAGTTACAATAATGCAAGCCCATCATTTAACTCTTCAAATTGGCATCCTCTGATATCTTTGATTTGAGAGTCAGTGACTATACAAATAAACACCAGGAGGCTTTATCTCTAGGATAGGATGCTCACAATCCATTATAGTTTAAATATTTATATTTTATTTTTACTTGTGGGCCTTCAAGTAGGTGTTAAGTGATATAGAGGAAATGGTGGGGATTTTTATCTTGGCATGTCAATCATAGCAAGAAAAATCTGAGGTTCAGTGACATAACACATCTCTGGTTCTCATATCTATTACTCTGAAAAACTGCTGGAAAACAGCTTTTCAATTCATGCATTCTTTACAGGATTTTTGTCATATGCTCATCTGAAAGAAAAAGACTATTGTGCCTCAGAATTGCTTGATTCTATATATCATTTCCAGCAGGACATACATTTGCACTGTTATAATCCAGGAATACAAATGTACCATTTCCTAGTATCTTTGTGTACCATTTCCTTGCATCCCTCATTATTATATAATCATCTCTAAGCTTATGTTAATGTGTGCTCTTATCTTACCAAGGATAGATGGGGCTCCTACATTCTGAAGACAGAAACCACAGGTCTACTATTTATATGCAGTGGAAAACTAGAAGTATTGACAAGAGATCAAATTACAAAAAGCTGAAAACAGTAATTTTGTCTTTAAGAGGCAATGTTTGCAAATATTTAAGAAACAAAAATGGTTGAACTTTGAGAATATCTGTGACAAACCATGGTCTTTAATTTATGTGATATTGCCTATCTTTGGGAGGTAATATATTACTTCCCAACGTAAAAGAAGATTGAGACATTCTAGATATCTCTTTACAGGAAGGAGAAATTCTAGGTGACCAACAGTTGACTCAATTTAGTATGCCCTTGTGATTAGATTTGAACATTTACTATTATAATGCTTTAATTAAAAATTATTGCTTTAACTAATTGGCTAAAAATGGTTGACAGTTCTGGAAAGCTTAATAATTCTAAGTACAATAACAAAATTGTCTTGCCCCACCAGGACTTTCAATTTGACAACCTCATACCCTTTTCATTGCCCCTTGCTTACTTAATTTTCTCTCTTTACCCAGAGCAAATGCATGCATTTTCTAACATGTGTCTAGGAACCAACTCCCTTGGTCCCATCTGGCTTCCATATTTCACCAGACAAAACTTGAATCCTGCTTAAATCTAAATCCCTGACTCTTCTATTCTTGAGCTCACACAAATCAATGTGTTTTTTAAAAGTGCATGGTTTGTTAATTGGTTCACCTTTCAATACATGATGACTAACCTCAAATGCTCTCTCTGTACTTTCTAGATATCCTATTACATCCAATATGCTATTAGTATTTTAAAATTCATACAACATTTTCTATTCCACTGGGAAAATTGAAACAATCAGGAAATAATTTCCACAATTTCTTACTGCCACCTTTACAACACACCTGCATTTACCAATACACTTTTCCTGCTTGCTTTGGCATTTTGGATGAAGTGTCCAAACTATTGTATGAGGTGAACTCCTACACTTGTCCACTAGGACCTAGTCTGTCTTCCTTACTGAAAGATACCACAGTAAGTGAGCTCCACTTCCATTGGCCATAACCACTTTTTCTCCCTTTATCAGTTCATTTCCATCAGCATTTAAAAAATATTTGCTGAGCGTGGCTCACTCCAGTAATCCCAGTGACTAGGGAGGCTGAGACAAAAGGATGTCAAGTTCCAGGTCAACCTGAGCTTAGCAGGGCCCTAAGCAACTTGGTGAGACCCTGTCTCAAAATTGAAAAAAAAAAAAAAAAAAAAAAACGTGGGGGAAAGAGGACTGGGACTGTAATTCAGTGGTAAAGTGCCCCTGGGTTCAATCCCCAGTACCTACCCCGTAAAAAAATCCTCCTGATTTCAATTCCCCCTCAAGCCAACGTGTCATTTTTCTTTCCCCTTTTTATAACAAAACCCCTCAAAATAACTACCTGTGGGAGTTGTCTCTAATTATTTTATCTTCTACTTAATCCACATAGAAAGTCTACTTCTCAATTTCATACACTCCAGTCAGGGTTACCAATAATCTTCACATTGCTGCCAACAGTGGTAGATTCTCAAACTCCATCTGACATCACTTCTCAGTAGCATTTGACCAAGTTTATCATCCTCTTCTCTGTGAAACACTTTTCTCACTGGGCTTCAAGAGGCCATCTTCTTCTTTCAGTCTTTTCACCTCACTACTGTTTTTTCCCAACCTCCCACTAAACTGTGCAGCGTTTCAGAACCTGATCCTTAAGACTTTGTTATGCTCTGCTTGTATTTACTTATGGGACAAACATGCCTCAAATTTACATCTCCACCCTGGACTTTCCCTTTAACTCCAGACTCATATACCCAGCTGTTTACTACGCGTCTGCATTCGGATGTCAGATAAGCATGTCAAGCTTCCTAGGTCTAAAGGTAAACACCTGATCTCCATCCCCAACCTGCAGCCTTGTTCACTTCAGTAAATGGTCAACATATCCTTTAGCGCAGATAAAAACTTAGGAGGCATTTTTTTTTTACTTCACTCTTGATTCATACCATATATCTGGTCCTTCAATATATCCTGTAGACCTTATCTTCAGAGTATGTCCATGTTCCAATGACTCATCAGGACATCAGTGCTACCCTTGGCACAGGGCAGCACCATTGCTTACCTGAATGACTGTAAGAGTTTTGCTAGGCTCTTTGCCAGTTGGACTCTCACCTGCCCACTCTATTTGCTATACACCTGCTAAAGTGGGCCTTTGAAAATGTAAATCAGATGATGTTCCCCACCTCTACTCAGAAACCACCAATGACCTGCTTTCTCACCCTGAATATAACAACCTGAGTGACCTGCCCTCTCACTTAGAGTAATAATCAAAGTCCTCACAGTCACCTCAGATTGTACAGTGGCTTTTGTTGTTGTTGTTGTTGTTGGATCTTTCAGTTCTTTTTCAAATGTCAACCTTACAATGAGGCCTCTGCTGACTACCCAATTTAAAATTGTAAAACATCCTCCAGGCCCTTGCACTGTCCATAGACTTTCCAAGCTTTTATTCATTTATTTCTAAAGAACATGCCACATTGTTATGTTTTTTTTTTTTTTTCTATTTCTTTTTTACTGTCTGTCTTTCCCAGTAAAAGGAGAACTCCTTGAGAGCAGGGTTTTTCTTTTTTTCTGTTTTGTTCCATGCTTTTATTTCAGTACCTAGAACAGTATCTGATACCTAACAGATATTGGTTAAAGGAATGAAAAACACTTACAGAAACTGAAATATATTGAGTTTTCAAAAGCAAATATGCAAGCTATAGAATATTATAAGCAGTATGCATATCACATTTTTCTTATAACACTGCATATCCACCTATTGTTAACCACAATAAAGCCTCAGTGTCTACTTCAATAGTGATGTGGAACTTGTGTGAGGCTTTCTAGACTTAGGCACACATACCTGTTATATATAGTTCACATTACTTTTCAGCAAAGACCCACCATTTCTGGAAGACGTCTCTCTGTCTCTATGAGCACTGTGCCTAACTATCACCCATGAATTTTCTTCACCTAGACTGCTCTGCCATTTCCCATCTATCTTAGAAAATTATCACTGTCTTATTTGACAAATGCAGCCAATACCAACTTGCTGCTTCTTTCCATGCTTATAGACATCATTGTCAGTATCATTCATGTAACATTTATCCTAATCTGCTTTTTATTGAAAACATGAGTGACACAAGGCTCTATTGTCCTTCTAAAATATCCATCTGCTAAGAGCTAATTCTGAATATAACAGCCTATGCTCTTTGCACTAATATTCCTAATGCTGAATGATGATGGAGATAACCTAGCATTTTGGTGCTCCTCTAAATTCATGACATCCAGTCTCAACTGGGCTACCATTGATTTCCTAATTAGTCTTTGCCCCTATTCTTTGCAAAAGCTATTTCCAACATCTCCCTTCTTCTTAAACCTCTGTTCCTGCCAGTTCGCTTCTTACCCCTCAGCATATGTCCTAGCCTCCTACTTCAAGGAGAAAATAGAAAACCACTAATATAACTTTCTCAACTTCATGCAACCAAAGCAGCTTATCTGCACCTGCACTTACCCTCTTTCCTCTGCTTCCCATTTCAGTGTATAAATTAATTATCTAATACTAATTTCTCCACCTGGGCTCCTGATCTCCTCACTTCCCATCATTTTGGCATTTTTACTCTATGAATTGGGGGAATTCCTTCTCTTGTATCTTCAACTCTCCTGTCATCATTAAGCTTCCTTCCATCAGTACTAAGCATGTTCAAGTGTGGCCTGACTTCAAAACACATACTTCTCTGGCACTATCCTTTTTTATCACCCTTGCTTCATAGGTATCAACTTTGAAATCATTAGCCACCTCTTGGTTATTCTTCTCTTTCTACTGATTCCTCAATGCACTGTAATCTTATTCCAGTCCTGACTGTTACACTGAGATCCGACTTCCAAATCTTAGGATAAATTTCTAATTTCTAGCATGGCCTAACACAACTTGCCTTTTGATCCCAATCTCTAGTGACACCTTCCTGGGGTTCCCATGCCACACTCCCTGCCCTGTTCACACACACACTGTGCGCCACAGCTTCCTGTGGTTCTTGAAGGTGTGAGGGTCTCTCTTAATCTATGTTCTTTAGAATTTCTCTTGTCTTGTGACTTTGGCTGGCTGATTAGCATTTGTGAATTCTTTAAGTCTTACATGAGATATTATTTAATTCAGAAAACTTCTTCCAAGTATGAGGTTAAAGGTCCTTGTATTTTCCTATAGCAAGTTATATTTCCCACACACTATAATCACTAATTTAATTTTTGGTATTCATCACTATATACTAGATAAAAATCCATGATGGCATAAAGACACATCTCCTTGTCTGTCATTAACTCCTTGGTTGCCGAATGGAATGCTTGTAGGTGTGTACACACACACACACACACTCATACACACATATGATGTAGCCATTGTGAAACTTTTGATATAGATAAATAGCGAACAGTAACTTAAATCTTTCATGTTTGCACATTTGTAAACATGGAGTGACCACATTAGTCTTTGTGAAGAAAAAAAGGCAAATATAAGATTATATCAACATAATTCATCACAGTAGTTTATCATTTTTAGAATACTAGAGAATAAGTTTGATAGCCATCTTAATTACAAATACATTTTTCCATTAATACAGTCAAACTTTAATATAACCTTTATGCAATATTAATACATATTAATATAATATAGTTATTGCCCATAACATTAATATTGGAATAACCCTAAGGCTTAGTCCTTCTTCTTCAACTCTTTCTTGTATATCAATATTTTGATAATTACAGTTAATACAATTATTTAAATGCTCTATCAGTTATCGATTGCTGTGTAACAAACCACCTTAAAACTTAGTAGTGTAAAAGTGTTAATGTTATTCCTACTCATGCTCAGTGGGTGGAGGGGGTGGTTCCTCCCCCTGTGGCCCCTGGCTCACCTATGCAGCGGCATCCAATGGGAATGTGGCTGGAAGGTCCATGATGCCCTCACAGGTTGCCAGCCGCAGGGCTTTGCTTGCCCCTCTTGTCCCCTCTTGCCCCCCTACAGGTTGGATGGGTTCCTGACATGCCAGTTGCAGTCTTCTCAGAAGGTGGCAGGGAAAGCTTCTGAAAGGCATGCACAGACCTAGCCTCAGAGATATTATCATTCCTTCTGACACTCTCTTGGTCAGAGTCATTAACCAAAGCAAATTCAACAGAGGGGGGAAAGAGACTTCACCTCTTGGTGGAAGCAGTGGCAAAGTCATACCATAAAGATGAAGGCAAACTAGGGTGGGACAAATGTATGTCTGTGTTTTGTAATTCACAGGAGAAAACCCCACACACTTGTATTACAGTGGCTCCAAAAAAACTATGTTTTCTGTCTGTTATGGTTTGGATGTGAGGTGTCCCCCAAAAAACTAATGTGTGAGACAATGCAAGAAGGTTCGGAGAAGAAATGATTGGTTTACAAGAGCCTCAACCCAATCAGTAAACTAAACATATGATGGGATTGATTGAGTGGTAACTGAAGGCAGGTGGGGTATGACTGGAGGAGGTGAGGCATTGGGGGCATGACTTTGGGGTATATATTTGTATCTGGCATGTGGAGTCTCTCTCTCTCTCTCTCTCTCTCTCTCTCTCCTCTCTCCCTCTCTCTCTCTCTCTCTCTCTTCTTCCTGATCATCATGTGATGTGCTTCCCTCTGCTACACTCTTCTGCCATGAGGTTCTGCCTCACCTTGAGCCCCAAGGAATGGAGCCTGCTATCTATGGATTGAGACCTCTGAAACTGTGAGCCTTCAAATAAGCTTTTCCTCCTTTACAATTTTTTTGGTGGGGTCCTTTAGTCAGAGAGGCAAAAAAGCTGACTAAAACACTATCCATACATCTTTTTTGATCATAGGCTTGCATTTCCAAATACCTACTTAACATCTCTACATGGACATTTAAATAAACATGTCCAAAACTGAACCACTCATCTTTCCTGCCCTGGAAAATTATTTCATTTACCACCTTTTCCATCCCAATTAATGACAAATGTATTTTTCTAGTTGCTCTGACAAAATTGTGATATCTCCTATAATTAGAATGACCACATAATTTATCATCCAAACTGGGACACATTTAGGCAAGACAAGGAATTGAGATATAATTGAATTATAAATTTTTTGAAATAGTTTTTTTTCTAGCTATTTATTATAGATCTAGAAAATATTTTACCAGAAACTATTTTTTAAATAGCATTCCTTACTAACCAAAGTGATCCACATATTCCATGTAATTCC
Source organism: Tamias sibiricus (assembly GCA_025594165.1). Classification (NCBI taxonomy): domain Eukaryota; kingdom Metazoa; phylum Chordata; class Mammalia; order Rodentia; family Sciuridae; genus Tamias; species Tamias sibiricus. Next base: position 81,656,126 of record CM046659.1, read on the forward strand.
TACCAAATTGCCAATGATACTCATCACAGACTAGAAAAAAAAACAAAGCATTCTTTGAATTTATTTAGAACCTAAAAGGACTGCAAATAACTAAAGCAATGCTAAGCAAGAACAAAGTTAGAGGCATCATAATACCTGACTTAAAAACACACTGCAAAGCTATAGGAACAAAAACAGCATGGTACTGACATTAAAATGGGCACATAGACCAATGGAACAGAATAGAGAACACAGAAATGAATGCACAACTCCAACCATTTTTCTTTTTTGGTACCAGGTATTGAACTCAGGGGCACCCGACCACTGGGCCACATCCCTAGCCCTTTTTTGTATTTTATTAGAGACAGGGTCTCACTGAATTGCTAAGTACCTTGCCATTGCTGAGGCTGGCTTTGAACTCGTGAGAACTCATGATCCTCCTGCCTCAGCCTCCCAAGTGCTGGGATTACGGGCATGCACCACCTCGCCTGGCAGCAACCATTTTTTGACAAAGGCAGAAAGAGCGTACACTGGAGAAAGAAAAATCTCTTCAATTAACAGTGCTAGGGAAACGTGATATTCCTACACAGAGGAATGAAACTAGACCTTGACTCCCACTCTGGATAAAAATTAAATCAAAATGGATCAAAGACTTAAATATGAGACCTGAGATAATGAAATTACTAGAAGAAAACATAGGAGGCATGCTTTAGGACATTGGTCCACACAAAGTTTTTAAATATGACCCCAAAATCATGGGCAACAATTGATAAATGGGATTATAACAAACTAAGAAGTTTTTGCCCAGTAAACAGAATGAAGAGACAACCTGAAGAATGGGGGAAAATATTTACAGACTACTCATCTGATGAAGGATTATATTCAGAGAATATGTGGGAATCAACAACTCAACAGCAAAAACAATCTGATTTTAAAATGGGCAAGTGACCTGAATAAACATTTATCAATAAAAGATATACAAATGGCAAAGAGCACAAGAAAATATTCCATCTCACCAAGCATCAGGAAAATGCCAATCAAAACGACAATGAGACATCATCTCACCCCAGTAAGAACGACTTATTAGAAAAAAGGCAAAAATAACAAATGCTAGCAAATATCTAGAGAAAGGGGAACTACCATATGCTGTTGTTGAAATATAAATTTGTGCAGCCACTGTGGAAAACTATCAGAAAACTAGAAGTAAGACTGCCACATAGTCTAGCAATCCTACTCCTGGGTATATATCCAAAGGACAAGAAATTTCCATCTTTACTCCAATGTTCATCGCAGCACTGTCTATTAATACTGCCAAAGGTATGAAATCAACTTAGGTGTCTATCAATGGATGAATGGATAAAAAATATGTTATATAAAGAAAACATGGTGTATAAACATAATGGAATATTAATTGGCAGTAAAAAATGGAATTCTTTTATTTATATCAACATGTATCTAACTGAAGGGCAATATGTTATGTGAAATAAGTCAGGCACAGAAAGACAAATGTTCCATGTTTTCACTTATATGTGAAAGCTAAAAAGTCAGTCAACTTTAGGGGGCTGGGGTTATGGCTCAGAGATAGAACACTCACCTAGCATGCATGAGGCACTGGGTTCAATCCTCAGCACCACATAAAAATAAAATAAAGATATTGTGTCCACCTATAACTAAGAAATAAATATTTATATTTTTAAACAGTCAACTTTATGGAAACACAGTAGAAGAGTGGTTACCAGAACCTGGGAAGGGAATGGTTGAGAGAGGATGGAGTGTGGAGGGTTAACAAGTGCAGGGGTTCAGTTGGATAGCAGGAATAACTGAATAAGTTCTAGTGTTCTATAGCACAGTAGGATAGCTGTGGTTGACAATAATTAATCGTATAACTCAAAATAGCTAGTGGAGAGGATTTTGAATGTTTCTAGCACAAAGAAACGTTTGAGATGAGGGATATGCTAACCCCTTGACCTGAGCATTTCATATTATACACATGTATTGCAGTGCCACACTGTAACCCATAAATATGTACAATCATGATATTTTAATTTAAATGAAAATATATTTAAAATATCATTCTTTCTAAAACAAAATTAAAGAGTATTCTTGTACTTAAAAATATAAAACAGGAATTATGAATTGCTGATATCTTCAAAGTATTTTTCTCTGTATGCCATAATATTCTTAAATGAGAAAAATAATGCATTTGTAAGTGCCAACATACTAGGAAGCTCAGAGAAAATTCTGCTTAACAGAGGAAATCTCAATTCTAATATTTTTTTCATTAAATTACATATATAGTTCATCTCGAATGTATTATAGGTTCTTTCTTTCTGCCTCTATCAAGAGGAATTTTCTAAATGATTTTATAGGAAAATATTGTCCAATAATTTTTTCTACATGTGGTTCTTTTGATAATTTCATCAGATTTAGGTGCTGCAAAATCACAGAACTTTGCACATTCCACTGGCACCAAATATGCATATATCTAATTAAAATGGGAGCTTATCCTGGATGAATAAATAATCAAACCATTACTGAGTTAACTGATTTTCCACTTGAGGAATCTGATGACACTCATATAACACTAAAATCACTTAATTGTTCACAAAGTTCCTGAACCATTGGACCACAAGAAAACTTGAAATGGAAGATAAGCAAAAGGAACTTGAAATAATGAACACTGATCCGAAAGGAAAGTCCTTCTCCAGTTAGAGATCTGCTGACCCACGCCAGGCAGGCACACACATTAAATCATTTCAGGGAACAATCTTCTTTTCAAATAACAACTGACTTGAAATACATTCTGGTGCTTCTTTGTTGTTGTACTTCTGTCTTCAGGTCTTCATAGGATCCATGTATTTGAGACCCCAGGGACAGTGGTAAATGTAATAAGACTCTATGTAGTTTCCATATTTATCATCAACTTCCTTAAGGAATGGAAATTCAGTACTCTTTACAAAATACTATTAGGCATGAATTTAGTACTTATTTTGTTTGTGAAGGCCAGAACCATGATAAAAGTTATTACAAATAATTTAACAGTTTTAGATTTATGCCAGGAAATGTATGTATGCAAATGATGCAAAAATGATCAGATTCTTGGCTATACAAGCCTGGTCAGCTTCTGATCTCCACTCAGTTTCACAAACCACTGTGACCACAGACACTTCCACTTGGTGACATGGTGGTCTTCTGTACCTCACAGGCCCAGTAGGCACAGCCGGCTGGGACCCCAAGTGGCCCAGGAAATCCTGGCTGAGCACTTCCTCCACCAGAAAGCACACCCATGGCTGCTTTTAAGGGAGCCACATGCCCTTCCTTTACTCAGAAGGGCATGGCATCTTTTTGCTCTTCATCTACACCCCATCTATGTATACATACTGTGTTTTCTACCTTTGGAATATGCCTTGAATCACCAATTCCATGACCCGGCCACCTCTCTGCCAGGTACCTAGCCTGGACTCTTACAGTAGCCACTACCAGCCTCCCAAAGGGAGGTGGAAACCTTTGTCCCTCAAAGTACTTTCTTAATAAAGCATCCAAAAGGGTACTTTAAATTAGCACCTTCCATTGCTCTGCTGGAAATCTTGCCAGCTCTCCATTTGGCTGAGTCACTGCCCAAGTCCTGACCTGGAACTGCAGGCTGACTCCACATTGCACTTATCCCTCCAACCCCTTACTTGCTATAGCCACAGAAAACTCCTCTATGGTCCCCTGATGCTCTAAGCATCTTTTCCTCTAGCTGATCCTTACACCTAGAATGCTGCTTCCTTAGATATCCTCTCTGCAAAATTCCCTCATATTTTTTCACAATGAAGTTTCACATTTTCTCTCCTCAGTAAAGTCTACCCAGACTGTCCTATTTAATGCTGCTCCCAGAGCATACCCTATCTTACCGCTGCCCTCCACATTCTGCTGTTTTTTTTTTTCTTTTTTCCACAGTACTTAGTGTCCATATACTGTGTGTGTATTATTTACAGTATTAATAAACTTAGCCTGTCATGCTGTAGTAAGAAATGACCTCAATCCATCACTTACAGAAATACTTTATTTCCATGAATTGACCGAGGCCCTGCTTCCATGTCTTAGTCATTCTGAATATTCCATGCTGAATTGCCTTTCTATTGATAAGAGCAGGACCTTCTTCTGGGAAATAGTGCCCAGTATACCCACAAGCATTTCATTAGCTGAATAAACAATATGGCCAAGCCCAAGGTCAGAAACAGGAAGTGTAATGCCTGAAAATATTAATTAATAGTAATTAATATTTAACTAGTTAAACCAGTTAGTGTCTAACTAGTTAACATTTAACAGACATGTATTTTCTGTTCCACCCACTAATACCTCAAGGGCAGGATTTTTCATCTAATTTTCCCCTGATAAATATTATGTACCTAAAACAAAGTCTTACATATAGCGGATGTTAAATAAAATTGCTTTGAGTAACAAATTAATGAAAACACCATTTACTATATGATTCTTACATTTCCCTAACCATCTCCAGTCTTTTAGAGCTACCATAGTTAAGATGAATGCTGTCTCTTATTTACAAGGTAAAAAAAAGGATTATAGACATAAATAACAACAAAGTCACTGATTTAAATAAACTGCCAGTGATGATATGGATCACTCCAATGATCAGAGAATGAGGGATTCCTTGCTAGTTTGTGGCATTGTAACTAGCTGTATGTTTGGCCTTGGACATCCTTCTTTTGTTGCAGAATCAACAAATAACCCAGGGAATATGTCATGAGCAGTCTAAGCCAGTAATGACACATCTTTTCTTCTCCCACTCTTGTACTGATATTATTTTGGTATAATTTTCAAAAAAAATAAGTTTGCTGAGGGCATCTTAACATTAATTTCCCTAATAACCAAAAGAGTTTTATAAGGAGACTATCTTTCTTAGTCATCCTCCACTCTTCCTGCTTGGATACTATTGGATGATGATGACATACAAGGAACTGCAGCAGCCATGTTGTGACTATGAGATCACAAACATGAGGAAACAAATAAACATGCAGAATAAAGGATTAGATCAATGGAAAGAGCCAGTGTCTTTTATCACATATCGAGCTGCCAAACCAATTCTGCAATTGCTGACCTACAGAACTCCTGGTAAATTGGTAAATGAACATTCCATATTCTTAAGTAGTGGCTCAAGTCACTTCACTCTGCATCCCAACTGAGCTGAATGCTTTTTCACTAAGAGAGATCAGTGGGAAAGAAGGAGGAGGAGGAGGAGGAGGAGGAGGAGGAGGAGGAGGAAGAGCAGGAGGAGAAGAAAATAAAAAAGAAAAAATTCATAAACAAATATCACAACATCTCATGACAGTAACATATTTTAAAAATATTTGAAATAGTTAAGAAATAGAGTTCAAAAAAGTAACTCTAGGATATTGGTAGTATATTTGATATGATCAAAATACTAGAATATAAACTGGTAGGACTAAATATGAATGGAGGGAAACTTTGGAAAATAATTTAAGTTGACATATTTGTCTAGAGAAAAAGTTTGAACAATTTTGTTATTTGTAAACAAACTATTTTAAAATCACATAAATTCAATTATAGATTGAAGTATTCTGTTTCATGGTTTATCACCGTATTTACTGGAGAACCACCAAATACCTAGTATGTTGCTGTTCACCTGGAATACAAACTTGACTTTGAAAGGAACTTGTGCTATTCTGGGGCTAAGTACAGTTTTATAATTTCATAGCTTCTGGGACATAACCTTTGGAAGTATTTACCAGTCAATATGGCACTTTGGGTATTATTTATCACCCGTGAAAATAAATGGAGATATTTTTTTCCTAAATTAAGGAAGACATTGCAAGTTGCAGAAGGAGTTCATATGAGCCTGAAGAGCCAAGTTTGCCCCTATGGAAGGACAGACAACTCATTGGCATGAGCCAGTGAAGAAATGGAATTTCTGTAGAGTTTCTATTAGTTATAAATTCCCTGGGTGGCAAAGAACACGGAGTGGCCATGACCAGAAACTGCATGTGTCTTGTAAAACAGGAAGTTAAAGGGTGATCAATTCATGGCTGCTGGGGTGGCTCACTGAGGACATCAGGAGCTGAAGCCATGTGCATCTCTCAGCTCCTCCATCATTATTATGCATGCCCTCACATTTTCTGGATGAAGGTTAGAGAAGAGAATTTTCACCTCACACTGCCAATCCTGAAAGAAGAAAGATAAGGACTAAGCCTTACTAGTAAGATTTTTGCCTTTTGATTTGGGAGGCAATGCAAGCCTCAGGGACTGAAGACAATAACTCATTAGCTAAAACTGTCCAGGCCTACCCTTGGCAGACAGGTAGAATAGATGAGTCTCACTTTCCAGCCCCCATAGTGAATGACGCAAGGGTCAACAGAATCGCAAACAGGCTCTGCAGAGCCAATCAATAGTGTAATTACAGAGGAACCAATTATATTTTTATGATCTTTCTTGTGGAGAGCTGAAAGAGCACTTATGAATCTTCCCAAAGACAGAGGAAAGAAATGCCTCCTCACCATCTTGCTCCCGGTATCCTCCCTGCCTGCAAACCCACATTCCCTTTAAGTGACCATTACCCATCTTCAGGGTCAACTATGCAATTGGCAGTGTCCAGCACAGCATGAAAACATGGGACTGTGACAGGGAATGGGGAAGTCAGTCTCCCCTTCAAACAGTCTGCAGTTGCATGGTGATGGATGACCCCCAGGGAATTACAGTCTCTGCTGGGACATGTTCCATACCTGGCTTGGGAGTGGACAAGCAGCTCCTCCTAATCTATCCACTGAGTGTGACTTCCTGAATCTTCTAGCTCTTTCTAATCCCCAACTGTGACTCTTGTGGGATCATGACTCCCTAAGCTATATTGCTTCCTGGGTGATTGCAGGTGTTAAGAATCTTATCTTCAGCCGGGCGCGGTGGCGCACGCCTGTAATCCCAGCACTTTGGGAGGCTGAGGCAGGAGGATCGTGAGTTCAAAGCCAGCCTCAGCAATGGCGAGGCACTTAGCAACTCAGTGAGACCCTGTCTCTAAATAAAATACAAAAAAAAGGGCTGGGGATGTGACCCAGTGGTCGAGTGCCCCTGAGTTTAATCCCTGGTACAAAAAAAAAAAAAAAAAAGAATCTTATCTTCAATCCAGTGCTGGGCCCTTGGTAGATACCTGATTACTTTAGTTGTTCCTGTCCTTTGTCCCTGACTAATGCAGAGGATCACAAAGTAAATACTTAGCTGATATAAATGTTTGTCACAGAGGATTTTTCAAAGGTCCTCAGCATGCTCCAAATCAACCTCTACCTCAGGACTCTATGGCCAGGGTTTCGCAGAGACCTTAGGGACTCAAGCAGTATCCCCACTTTGAGAGCTACAGGGGCAGAACTTGCTTTCTTCTTCCTAACATTCAGCTTGGTTTCTTCTTGAATCCCTATTATAAGCTGGAGCCTGCCATTGTCTATTCTCTGAGCAGTGTCACATTCAGAGAAATAACTCAACAATCAAAAAGTAATTAAAAGCAATCCCACCTTTTACTGACATTTCTTGAAGAAGGTCCAAGAGATTTAATGCATAATTCATATCAATATCCTCACATTCTGCCACTGGCCCCAAAACCTTTGCATCCACACATTCTAATCTACTTTCACAGAAGAGAAAAAAAAAAAAAAAAAAAAACAAACAAAAAAAAAAAAAACACCTTACAGAAGCACATTTCATATGGATTTTGAATCTTTGCTTTCTTCCTCATTCTTTTAGATCTTGTGTTTTATTTTCCCCCAGTGTAGAGAGAGCTTCTCCTTTTCTACTCATCCCAATGGATATCCCTACCACCCTACAAGATACATATAAAGGCCCAGGGGCTTCTCTTAAGGGGTCAAAATTACCCTTAAAAGTGTGGAGAGATAGACCTGAAAGGCAGTGGGAAGCATAGCTCTCAGGGAACACAGGGGGAAGAGATTGAAACATTCATAATTGAATATCTTTAAACCCCTATCTCTCTGAGAATCCTTGCCCATGCCCACCTGGACTTCCTTCCCCCAGACACGGAAGAGAATCCATCTCACTGAGTACACGCAGTCCTGCGCTTGGGGGCAGAGAGCCAAGATTGGTTTCTGTTTATCATGAGAAAGAGCTCAAGGTACTTAGTTTTAAGCTGCACTGAATCTGGTATCATTCATCTGTTTATGTTCTTTTTTAAAAAGCCTTTAAAAATTCAGTGCAGAACAACAACAACAACAAAAAAGCAAATTGTCCTTTGATTCCATAATGGCTTTTATTCCCCAGAACTGCAGTGTGCAAATAAAGGAAAGCAAATTATGTTCTGAATTAAACTTTTCTTGCTTCAGCTAGGCTGAGTCACCTTTGACGTTCCATTTTCTGAACAGTGCTGGCCGCACATCTAGAGCTATTTTAAAAGTTGTCACGTACAAACCTGCAAACTTTGGGATGTTCTACTTCAGGCAAGTAATCTAAAAGAAGGTAACTGAGCCGAATTTACCCATATATTTCCCTAGGCTTCAGTTCCCTCCCAAACCTATTGGTATCTATAGTAGCATCCAGAATATTAAAGCACAGTCATTATAGATGCAGGCCTCTCTGGGCCTCTTGGATGCACCACAGATGGCAAGATGCGATCAGAGAAGGAAGATAAATGCATTAAACTTCTCCTTGCAAATATCCCATGGTGGGGAGAGAAGGGAACGCTAAGCAATATTTCAGTAAACAGCTTCAGAATGTTTCTTAGGCTTTTAAATAGCCAAGAGTACAAGCAAGAGCCTAGAGTCCTAGTAACTTAAATCAGTCCACGATACTTCCAGAACGAATGATATTTATGGAAGGGAGGAGGATAGAGCCATGACATGTACATAATGAACAGAGGACCTGAAAAGAGATTCTCTCTCCATCACTATGCTCTTCCTATGGTGTTTGCAATGAAGACTGAGAGCATCCGTGGGACCTGGGCAGTCAGGGACAGTTCTCACACTGCTCTACTGGAGGGACTCAGGGAGTGAGTTTGGTGAGAGGGCAAATGTAGGTAGAGTATGGGTTTGGAGACTGCGTCCATTTATGAGCACAGTAGTTTTATTTGAATAATGTAAATAGAGTGGCATTGTGTGGGGTGGTGGCTGACTAGAGTCCCTTCTTAGCTTTACCTGCCTCATGTACTATGTCTATGTGGAATCCAGTCTCCAAAAAGTGGAGTTATCATTTGCAAATATTCCTGAGAAAGAAACTTTAACTTTCAACATTAGAAAACAAACCTCCCAAGGGAAGTCTGAAATCAATTGGGCACTTGTCATTCTTGAAAGGCTTGAAGAGGTGTTTGGGGTATGACTTGAAGCATGAATTTTAGAGAGAAATATTTTTAAATCCATGTTTATGATTCATTAATTGTGTGACAGTGCATATCACTTTGTCTTTCTGATGGTCAGATTCTTTATTTTTAAATACCTACTCCTAGGGTTGTGTAGAGTGAGGTGAATATCCTTAGTTCCTGAGACATTGCTTGGTACTTTGGTGATGCTTAGAAATGGTAGCTATTATGATTGATATCATCACCACTGATGTTATTATTATACTGAACCAGTATTGATATGCATGTATTACTTTGCAATGTGTTGTATTAATTCATGAACTCAACAAAAATTAATTGAATCTTTATCTTGACCCAGACCATTGTTATTGAAGATCATAAAGCTACTGATTTGAGAAGTTCAAAGTCTGGCAAACTGGAAAGACTTGCACATGGACTTCTAATAGTAACCTGATAACTATGCCGAAGTGCTAGGGCTATGTGGAGGAGGAGTCTCTGAATCCTGACTGTGGAGATGGGATAGGCTTCCCAGAAGAAATGACGTAATTTAACTGGTTCTAAAGGATGAATCAAATTTACTCAATCAGGGTTGGGATGAGGGGTGGAGAACTGCAGACAGAAACAGTAGTGTTTAAAGGAACTTGGGTTTAAATGCACAGTCTTTCAGAGTGAGTGGTCCTAAGAAACCAAAGCTTGGGTTTAAGGAAGATGGTTGGGGGTTGGAGTAGAGAGGAATAGCAGATATGAATGTGAATTACTTTCAGAAGCCTTGTAAGGTTGAGGGTTTCATACCTACTCTGCGTATGCAGAGGAGCTGCTGGGAGGCTTTTAAGCCATGAAATGTCACAGTAAGATTTGTGTTTCTGAGAGATAATTCTGGTGTGTTGTGAAGGGTTTATGTGGGAGAAATACGAGATGAGATGCAGAGACACTAATTAGAAAATTATTGCACAGAGGAGGCATTTTAGGTCAGAGGCAGTGGTAATGCAGAGACGAAGATATGTTTCAGAAACAGAAAGGCAGGAGTCTGAAGTGAAATATTTATCCTTCACCACACAGACACTTTCAATATTTGGAACAACTGTTCTGAGTTTTCTGGATCTTCCATTTCTCGAGCCAAACATATCCCACCCTTTTAATTGTTTCAATTTAGAGGTATCCTTGTCTTTCTGAGCATATTTTTGTGTGTGTGTGAGGAATCCAAATCTGTCATTTTCCTCCTTTAAAATTAGGTGCTTAAATTGAAATTCACACTTCAAATGTAGATCCACCAGCCCTCCTCCAATCAGACCCTGAACATATATTACTTTCTTATAAAAATACATTGTCTTTTTAAAATTCTTGTCCAATCTTGGCATCGCTGAACTTGTGATCAAGTGATACCTCCAGTTCCTCTTGCTTTAACTATTATCATACCACATTTTAGTGTAAGAAGCACCAGGTTTACATCTGCCCACATAATCTGATATTTTGTTAGGCTGAAGTAAGTGGGAAGGTGTCTGAAAAAAAGCCCTGGAAGATTTTATTTTAAAATAACTTATGTTTTATGTTGTTAATAAGTGAGAGTGATTTATGAATAACCACATCGAAGGAAACTGTTGATATGGACTTCTATAGAGTCAGTCACAGTTCGTAAACATTTAGGCCAAATCTGGAGTCCTCAACAACTAACTCTGGAATCTCCCACCCCCAGTCCCTTGCCTAGCTATTTTATATCAGAGGGATTAATTGGAAAATCACAAAACTGTTTAGAAGCACATTTAGACTTAACTTAAATCACAGATTATCAACAAATTTATTCATAAATTATCACAAACCTAAATCATCTATACGAATACAACATGGCATAACCATCCTTTTGGGGAAAAATATCTAAGGGTTTTGTGACAAACTCATAACATGATTTTGGGCAGATCATCCTCTCTCTGCCTTAGTTACCTCATCTGTAAAATAGAGAAAATAATACAAGTAGCTCATGTGGTCATTATGGGATTAAATAATCATAATTATAAAATAATTAGAATTCTGCCAGCTTACAAAAACACACTAAGGAAGAACTGTATAATTTTTTTAAACAAATTATGTACAATTTTTCTCCCACCACTACCATGAACTAGTGTGACCAGGCCCTCTTGGAGAAGAGTAAGAATCTCATAGTCCCTGTTCTCTAGCTTCACACTCAGATGAATAAGAATATTTGATCATTCACCAAGAAACATTTTAAGCACACACTATATTTTAGGCACTGTGTTTAACTGTGCTTATACAAGATTAATAAGACATGGTCTTTGCTTAAGAAATTTAGAGCCCAGTGGTACAGCACAGGCCTGAACCACCAATCACAGCAGCTATAAGGCCATGGCAGCTTCCTGGCTTATGGATAAATCACCAACTCCCAACCTAGGAAGCCAGTATCACTTTGGTATTTTCTCAAAAAGCAAATATGGGAAGTAGCACAAGTGCTGTTTGTGCTCATGTTGGGAACTGTGATATGTTTTCTCCTAAAAATAAGTCCTTAAAAATGCTCTATTGGTCACTCACAAACAGATAAGAAATACAAGGTGCAAGTCCCCACCTAGAATACTAGGATAGCTAAACGTAGAAGATAATTTTCAGTATATTTATACTTTGTAGATGTTCATTTTACTAGACTCTTGCAGATATTGTCATCTAGGGTTTTTGGCAGTGACATAATAAATAAACATAAATAAAATATAAGAACCTTTGTCCAGATTAACTGTGCCTATTGGACACTCAGATCAATAAAACGCTTTCTTGCTATCTGTGCCCTCTAGCACCCCACACATAAACCAGAAGTCAAGTGGCATTGTGAAAACATTGATCTTTCACTATACCACTATGGTCATTACAAACATTTTCAATTATTCTTCATTGACAATATGTTTTTGAATCAATTCACCTTGCAGTATTTTATTCTTGTTAGAGATACAACTGAAATGGTGAGACTAGTTGTGTAACATTCTTTCTTGCAGATATCCAAAGTCTAATAATATGTGTTCCAAATACTGCATCAGATGAAGCTGGAATTTAAACTGTATCTAATCACTCTCCTACCTCAGAAGAATTTAAACTGGTTCTATACTCCATCATCTTCTTTCTCCTGGGATTATGGGTGTTCTGGAATGTTTCAGGGTAAAAATAAACTGAATGGAACCAAGCTAGGTCTGCAGGCACATAAGAGCACTATGTTCACGGGGACTTCACTAGGTGTAGGGGGCTTCCTGGAAAAAGGAATGTTCCCCTACAGCTGGTTGGCAGCTAGCCTTGTTGAAGCCCTGGACGCAGGCTCACCTGGGTAAAAGCTAGATAGTGTACAAACTCTGATGTGGTATTCACAGTGCTTTCAAACACACCAGAAATCCATCTCTTGGGAATGCATTGGTGAGACCTCTCTCATTCCTGCAAGAAACCTGCAGACTTACCACATTAAAAAAAAAAAAAAAAAAAAAAAAAAAAAAAAAAAATTCTTATCCTTCTCCTCTAAAATGCATTGCCTCCGTTTTTATGTTTCTGACACAGAGTCATCTATAGTAATGCATCTAATAGAATTTAGGCACTTGAAAACACTGCAAACAGAAATTGCCAGGCTATTTCTGCTTTCTACCCTGGTAAACTTGAGGAAATGGACCAGAAATCTATTAACTGTATGAATGGAGATATTTAGGGGGAAGAAGTAGTAGGTGAGGAGGGGGTGAGGAATACAAGGAAGCAAAAGTAAAATTGGTTAGTATTTCAAACAATCCCACGACAGCTCAATTTTCTGTAGAGGCCTTCACATTTTATGGACCTAAGAATGAGATTGCAGGGATCCAAATCCTGTTCTGGCACTTGCCAGCAGAGTGACTCTCAATAAGTTATGTCACTTCTCTAGACCTCAAAGACATCCTCATCTGTCAGCAGGGATAACAGCAGTACTCTCTCTCTCATGGACTTTATGAAGATTAGTGCATAAAGTACCTACACACGTGTACATAACCATTTAGATGTTCAAATGTTTTATTTTATTGAGTTTTATTTCTTAGCAAAATCGGATAGAGCCATTATTGTAAGAAAGCTAATTTTCTCAAGCTCTCATATTTATAAAATTCACAAAAGTAACACTTTTCCACTCCTGAGATGGCCCACTGTTAGGAAGGCTTAGACTAGTAATGAGGGTCTCAGGAAAGGTTAATATTAAGATTCTGTAAATATGCAGACAAAAGGAGCTTTGGGACCGAGCACTAGTTGCCATGGATGTAAAGACAAGAGAAAAAGGAAATGTAAGAAAGAATAGGAGAAATCTGGAAGAGGAGAAAAAAAAGATTTCAAACCTGAGCCAGTGGGCAGAATCTCTTAATTTGCCTTAAACTTAAGCACCTTCTCAACGACTTCCTTGCTGGCAGGGTTTTCAGCTTTATTTTGTTTTGCTTGTGTCACTCAGAAGATATTTTCCATGGGAACATATTTCTGGCTATAAATAGGAAATCACCAGCAAAGCAGGTTTCACTTTGCTGAACTTATCGATTCTATAAAACGAAAGCCACTCATATATACATCCAGCCGGGGTAAAGGACACTGGAGGAGGAGTCGGGCTTGTTTTTTTTTTTTTTTTTTTTTTTTTTTTTCTCCACTGCCTTTCTTGGCCCTTTCAGGTCCAACAGGGCTGAAAAGGAAAAGGGTCTTCTTTAGCTTCACACAAACTAACAGCCATTTTGATGACAAGAAAGCAGTGTTGCTTCCCAATGTGTCTTTGTTCGACTGATAGCAAGCCCATTGAAACCTCCTGATGGAGCTCATTGAAAATAATAGGCCCTATTATCTTCACTGGCAATGCTGCCATAAGAGCTTCAAAAACTGAAATGATGACAGCACATTGGATGTACAGTGGAAAGGCATAGTGTGATTACAGGCAATTTCTGGCTCTCTTCCATACACCTCAGTGGGTGAGGAGGGGGCAGTGGGGCTGGTGCACAAGGAAGGGGCATTTCGTCGCTACGCCTTTTTGGAGGTGTTTTGTGTTTTTTGAATTATGATTTGTCTCAAATAATTTGTGAAAATAAAATACCAATTTCAGAATTTTCTCAGAAACCAGAGTTCGGAAGTAACAGATTCTTTAGTTTAATATCAAAATGCTGTCAGATTTATAACTTGATAGGGACTGCCACTGCACACTTGGTAGGAAATGTCTTGCTGATCCAAAGACAGTAAATGAGGTAATTCACAATGACCTGGGACCGGGATCCAGGGTGGAAGGTACTGTAAGCTGAGGAAGACCTTCTTTATTCCCAGGTAAACCCTCTGTCACCCAAGGTGTTCCCAGCAAAGTGGACCGTCTGCCCACCTGAGTTGGAAGCAGCAAACAGAAAAGGGGATACAACTGGACAGGAGGAAAACTTCAGCCTCCTGAAAAATACGCTGGGCCAGGAACAGGCCTATTAGGCTGTGAGAAATTACCAGAAGAAAAACTCCCCTGAGGGCTCCATGACAGCTAAGCAGGAAAGGGCTCCCTCAGGAGGAAAGCAGGCTCTATTTCATTAAAGGGAGGGAAAAAAAAAAAAAAAAAAAAAAGGATATTTTCTTTTTGGGAACCTTTCCTTTTGTTGTTTGTTATCATCTCTATGTTTTCAGAAATGAAATGTCTTAAAACCACTAACCAACACACGGAGACTTTTTTTTTTTTTTTTTTCATTTGAAACAACTCTAAAGAACACAGTGTGCCGTGTACATCACCCTTGGGGCTTATATTTAATATAGGAACAGAATGGTCTCCCTGCGTGCCTGATGCCTGACTAGAGCTGGGGAGAGGCCTGTGGCGGAAACAGCATCATCCCACTATTGTGGCCAAATGAGAAGTGACAAGATGGAAAAGGATAGCTAATAGAAACTGCCCACGAATCTTTCCAGTGGTTGAAGCTGGTCACTACATTCCCCAAGTCCCAGGCAGGTAATACTGAGAAGCAGCTATAGGAGTTTTGGGGAACTTTTATCTATACAAGAAGTAAACTTCCTCTCTTACTCCACCCTCCTTCAGGCATATCCTCTTCCATTCACCTTGGCTCATTAATAACACCTACAAAGGACTCAGGCTAAATGGCAATGTTATTTTATCTGATACATGATACCTCTTGGAAAACATGTTCCAGAGCATCTTACCAACAGGCATGGCCACATACACGTGTACTGTGCATGGCCTCACCATGTCACACTAAACTAGAGAGTCTCTACACCAGCAAAAAGCAACTCCAGCAGGGCACAGTGGTGATTTTCTGGGCTGCTTGGTGCTGGCACAGAACTGATCTGGGCAGACCTCTCCTCCCTCAGGCGTCTGTGTTTTCAACTAGACTGAAAGCTCCTTAAGGGTTTGGGGCTTAGCAAATGATACCCCAAAGTGTGACGCCCTGACATGCTGAGCTGCAGAAACAGCCTCAGATCTAAGGGCTCTCTGACCTACTTCTCCCACCCCTAACTCTTGGTTATCTTTAATCCTCTTTCTTTCACAAAGCACAGTTTCCTTAGTTGACTAGAAAAAGGAATGAGATTGTCTTAAGCCCCCCTCCCTTGGAATCTCATCAAGTAACCAGGAAAGTTAACTACCAGTGAAAAGAAGAGACAAAAATTACCCCCAGGCCCAGAAAGACTTCTCAGTTATTCTTCTGAGGGCAGCTCCAAAATTAATTGGGAGACTGTATCTGAATGATAAACCATCCTTGTTGGCATGAAGCTCTGCCCCTCTCCATCCCCAGAACCAAGAGGAAGTTTCTCCAGTCCTGTATTTTGTGCCTATTCATTTCTCATGAGACACCAGTAAGTAGTATCCCCTCTAAATCATACACACTCCTATTTCACTCCCCCCCCCATGAAGAAGGGTACATAGCTTCTAATTTCATTGGGTATTGAATACTCAATCCTTGATATCCTTGTGCATGTTAATACATTTGTCTTCTTTTTCTCCTGTTAATCTGCCTATTGTCAGTTCATTTCCATGAACCCTCAGAGGGTAAAGGGGGAATTTTCCTCCTGTCCCTAGGAGGGCAATGAGAGTGTACCTCCATGCCTGACATCTCGCGGGCATTGCATAGATATTTCTGAATGAAACTATTGACCAAATATAAATGTCCTTACTGCTGAAAGTAAAAAGTGAGAATATTTATAAAGAAATAAATGGCATTTCTTATTTAAAATGTCTTTAAAACCTCTTTTTGAAGTGGAATTCAGGGTCAAAACCGCATCATATTTATTCAATTCCAAATAACATTTCCTCTCCGCTCTTGGAGTCTGGCAAGGCACTTTATTCTCAGTTCATCTCACTATGATGGCACTTCTTCCTGAATTATAAGGTCTCAGCAGAAACTTCTCATCTACCAAGAGCTTTGTCCTCCATTTTTGAAGGGTGCATGGGGAGATGTTATTTATTTATTTATGCGTTTGTTTATCTTTTACACAGAAATGCTGACTTGCTGAATTAAAAGTATTAACAAGATAATAGGGAAAAATAACCCCCCAAAAGGTCCTGTTTTTCTGAGGAAAATGATTTCTCATCATTCACTGAAGTTTCGTCGAAGAATAACCTAAATGGGATCACTGGTGTGCTCATGTAAAACATAGCTCCCCATCTTTGCTCAAGATTTTGAAACCCTAGTGGTGGGCTTTAGGAATCTGAAGTTTTAGTGAACATCCCAGGTGGTTCTCATCCACACTAATGTGGACAGAGCTCAGGAAACATGGTTACATGCATGTTCTGGGAGACATTTCACCATTACAGTTTCCATACAAAATGGCTAAGTTCTGTATCATGTCTCAAAAGCAACCTTTCAGTGGGTGTAACCCTATTTTCTTCTCACAGTGTAAATGTGGGATTGGAAGGCCTTCCAGTGTCACAGACTATGTTAAGGAGGTGAAGGAAAGGCATGGCACAACACATGGGAGAATGTAGCTGCATTCTTGGGGTGGGTCCGACTGCCCAGCTGGAGGTGAGTTAGGATCTGCTGAAGAGCAATAACAAGCCCAGTCAGTACAGCACACAGAGCATCAACCATTCAGAAAGCAGTGCCTAGAGACCTTTAGATCTCTTTTCTTCTGGCATTCCTACAGTGTTTAACCCTTAGGGTACACAAATTTTAATACCCTCCTCTTTTATGTGACATTATTCTTAGCAATGATAATTTAATAATCAGAGGTAACATGAATCTCTTGATTTACCCTTTATTTTAAATGATGAACAATTAAGAACAAATTTGAATTTGAAAAGTTATTCAAATTTCATAAATTATTTCACATATGATCTAAAGTTGGGACTTCCTGGCAATGCATACTTCACATTGCTACATTCTTGCCAATTTTAAGCACCTGTGTACTGTCTTTAAGTAGTCACCTAAAATGGCAAAACTGAATAACTCATGTTATCTTTCTACTTTTTTACAATCATCAATCATATGCAATCATTGTCTATGTAGCATTCAAACTCAGGAATATCTAGAGTCATAGTATTTAGACACGCAAACTCGAAGAATGTCAAACCATTACCACCCTGAGCCAAGCTTGTAAGGTCAAATCCACATTTGTCAGGGGCTACCATATAATAGAATTCTCCAAATTAATTTGCATGTAGTATATAGCATTGATTTTAAAAAACAGCGATAAAATGTGCTATTTCAAAAGCACATTATATACTATTAAAATTCAATAGTAACCTCATAATTGTTCAGAATTTAGAACAATAAATTTTATGCAAAGGGGAATTTCACTAATGATATTTGTTTTGAATCTTTGGCACATTGTGATAATAAATAAAGCATATTTTTAATTACTTATTATTTTATTTTTACTTTTTTATTACTATTTTTGAATTCTCTGAAAGTACTCCACCTCATTATTACGTGTATCAGGGGTTGTAGATCATATCACATAGCTGTGATTGGGTAGTGGGGAAAGTTTAGTTTCTTTGATTGATCCTGTATAATTTGACCAATGGCACTATCCATCTTGCCTTATTGTTAGGGGACTCTCTTTCTATTCTTAATGGCTGACTTCCATTGGATGGCTGAGCCTGGGCAACTGGGGCTCCTGTGTTGATAAGACTTTGTAGCAGAGACTGAATTTGGTATTTTTCTTTATTGGACATAATTATCTGTCTTTATATCATCCCTGTATTTCATTTAGACTCCAGTTCATGCATGTGTTTCAGCCAGTCTAGGAACTTTGCAGTCCAAAGAACATGAGTTTGCAGAGAAATTTCGTATTTGGGATTTCATTTAATCCCCATTCCTTTGGGATAAAGTGAAGGAAAATTTTTTTTCCCTATTTCATGAATAAGGAAAGCAAGTTCAATACTCCAGTAAGTGGCAGAGTCACTGTTAGGCCTTAGGACTTCTCCTGTAGCTTTCATCTTTGCTCAGATTATCTCCCTCTTAGAAATACCACTCTTACTTCCTGGACTATGTAAATCCTTCTCTTTTTTCCTCTCTCTTTTTTTCTCCCTCTCTTTTTTTTTTTTTTTAATATTTATTTATTTACTTTAGTTGTACACAATGCAATGTATTTATGTTTACGTGGTGCTGAGGATCAAACCCGGGCCCTGCACGTGCGAGGCGCGCTCTCTACCGCTGAGCCACAACCCCAGCCCCCCCCCCCCCCCCCCCCCCCCCCCCCCCTCTCTTTTATTTTTAACAGATACTTTTGTTTCATTTGGTTTCCACAAAACATTCTCAAAGAATTTCGACCTCTAGTGAAAATGATAACATATAATGCATACCTAATATTTAACAGCTCAAGTCTTCTATATTTTTTTCTTTTGCCTTCTTAAATTAGTTCTTCCTTGAGAGGCAGAACTTTGAACACACAGGTTGTACATTTGGAGAGTTGCTACTGGGTTTCTGACTCCAGTTCTACACTCTTTTTACAGTACAGCACACTTTTCAGTTCCTAAATCCCTTTTTGCATCTTATGTTTTGCCATTACATTCCACAACATTGAAATATTGTCCGATATTTTTTCATATGTATTATGCTATTCCCTTTTCCCCATCTGAATCCCTTGAATTCTAAATTAACTGAACAAAGAGGTGATGTTTTATGATTCTTGTTCTGTCCTGCTCTTCCTTAGAGCACTTAGCACATTTTTAAGCACAAAAATAATATTCAAGAAACTGTTTTTAGTTAATTGCTTGGACAATTGATTAGATGATGAATCAATTGAAAATATCTCCTTGCCATCATCAATCCTTTGGCTCTGGCGTGATTTAATGTGAGCTCCTTCTGCGTATTACAGGTACTTTCATTAGCATATTCGTATTGCTCTCCAAGGTCTCTTTGAATTTGATACAATGTTTTGGCCTTCTATTTAAATCAGCATTTGAGTCCTGCGTCTTTCCAGATTTGGCAGCACCTTATTAGTTATATTCTTCCACTTATGTGGTTAGTTTTTCTCTTGGCTTGTACCCTCTGATGTGTCATGGTGGCTTTGGTTTTGCAGTTCTGAACATCTGACTGCCTCACATGATCTCAATGTAACTGTCATCCAGGTGAAGTGTTAGAAAAACTAACAAGGTTTCCTTTGTATAAAGGAAGGGTGAACTGTTCAGAAAATCCTCGTTTTTAAATTTTGCTGGAAATTACCACTAGTGTCCGAGTAACCAATAAAAGATACATCTTTTGATTAGATGAGTACACTTGAAATCACCTCTGAATAAAAAGAAATAGCTTACATAACTCTGGTTATCAGCAAGAGAGTAGACTAATAAAATTAAAAGACCAGTGAACTAAGAGTTCAAAGACTGTGAACTCACTAGACTGCAAGGTCATTAAGAGCACAGACTGTTCAATTATTAATATTCATGTTCCTGGTGCACAGATGTTTCTGTTTTATATAGGTCCTCAAAAGTCTGCCAGATGAGTGAGTGAGTGAATGAATGGCTGAATGACTGAATAAAAAGGAATCAATGACATATAACACAACTTCATGTTTAGTTCTGTCACATATACTAACTGGATAACCGAAAGTCATTGACTTCCACTGTGTTAGCTTGCCTGCATGGAAATCTGGGATTTGAAGTGATCTACTATGTTCAACTTGGGGTTGTTTTAAAAATAAAATGCTGCATTCCTGTTTATTCTAGTTAGGTGATAGGCTTAAATTTGGCTGCAAGAAATAAAATTTTACCAACCAAATTTTAAGCAAAATAGCATTTATCTTCCACATAGAATGCAGGTATTGGTCAGTGGCTTGATGATATTGAGGTCTATCTCTTCAACTCTCTTTCTCTCTTGGTCATGGATGAGTATAGCAGCTCCAGCTGCCTCAATGTGTTCTAATTTCTCTCAAAACCTACACAACAAGCTTTCCTCAGGTTTCACTATACAGAACTTCATTGCATTGACTACTCTTAGCCCTTGTGAAGTGACAGAAAGGATTCTCACCATTGACTTTGGTCAATCAAGTTCCATTGGCTAGAGATAGTCATACACTGTCAGAACCAAAATTAGGACACCATTAGTGAGGAAAAATGATACCTCACCAAGTCTTTCAAATAATTATCTTGAGCTGTTTTGAGGAACAAGAATTTAAAAAGAAAGAAAATCCAGTACAAAAATGCTTCCATTCAGTAAGTATGTGTGGATGTAGCAAGTGTGAATGGTGATAGAATTTAACCTCTTTCTTTATTACTAACTACTTATCTTGGAAAAGAACTGGCATAAAAATATATGATTTGTGATGTCCTTAAAGTGATGGATACTTTTAGAATCAGCATTTCTGATGCTGCCCACTAGAAATCCTGTTTCTTCAGTTTTGCCAAGATGGAGCACCATCTTTGCAGGAACTTTAGCCAAGTCCCCAATCTGCCACATGCTTTATTCTTTAATGTTAGATACTGGAAGGATAAGGTGTTTCATATCATTGTTGCAAAGTGTATATTGGAGTAAGAATCACAAGAGTAGTAATTATAGTGAATGGCACAGTAATACATTTGGTCTGAGATGCTCCTGACTTCAGTCTTTTCCCTTAATTATAGGATCAACCCAATATGCCATTCCTGTATCTGTGGTGACCCACAGCTTCATTTACATGAATATGTCTGGCATACTTAAATAGAATATTCATTCCATCATCTGCTTGGCTATGATTCTGATTCCTCCTCCTACCCCTTCCCACACCCACTATTAAATTGCTCTGCTTACTTTCCATTATAGAAATAGCTAGAATGTTGTGCTCCAACCCTCTGCTTATTTATGAAGTCAGTGTTTACTCTGTTGAACCCATCAGTGTTTAAAAAGGAAAAGAGGGGGACATCTGTGACCCACCTGAAGACAAGAAGTCAAAATTTACAACTGCCAAATTACCAAGTAATTTTATTAATAATAGCCTCTGAAATAAGGAAGAGGTGCTTTTAAAGCCTTTTGGTCACATGGTTAGAGGGCAATCCTATATGAAAAACCAGCTAAATTTTATCTATTTTATTTTTCTCTTTTTCCCTGCACATGGGAGAACCTGGATTATTTACAGTTCATAGAGATGCTTCAGGGTTTTACTGTGCCACCCAACAGTTTTCTTTGTTTTAAGATTGCAACTGATACTCATATTTTACTGCAGCAAATTTCTCATTTCTAACTATAACCACAGAAAAGCCAAAGGTCATTGGAATTAGCTAGAGGACTCTTGGTAATGATGTATATCTTCAACAATAATTACAGACCCATATTTTTATTAAACACTCCCTCAAGATATTTCATTTTCAATATAGATAGAAGTTCTCACTTTATTAGTCCTCTACGGATGGGTTTTCAGATTCATAGAAGGTGTCTGTTGGTGGTGTCTGGTTTTATTTTGACCTCAACAAAGTAAAACCATTCTCTTCTTGACTGCTCTTCTGAATTTGATTCTTTACCTTGTAGACCATTTGGGATTAACATGAATTGAACTATTTGTTCCACATGAATTAGTAGACATTTTTTATTGTCTGTTACTTGCTCAAATGCTGTAGTTTACCTGAATCCAGGGAGAGTTGAATGCAGCACTTATTCTAAGAGGTCTCTACTGTTGATTTACAGGCAAAAGCAGCAGGACATTTCTTCCTTACTCATCTATATTAATTGAATAAGTAAGGGATTGGAAACATAATACTTCAGAATAATGGCTGACAGACTCCTCAGGCTGCTATAACAAAATGCATCAACTTGGTGCCTTACACAACAGAAATTTATTTTCTTACAGTTTTAGAGGCTAGGAGTCTGGTGTCGGACTGCCCCGTTCTGGAAAGAGCTCACCACTTAGCTTGTAGAAACCCCATCTTCTTGGTGTCATCACAGGGTGGGAAGAGACAGGGCAAGTTCTGTGATGGCTCTTCTTATAAAGGTACTCATTCTATCTGAGGGCCCCACAGTTTGGGCCCTATTGAAATCTAATTAACTCTCAAAGGTCCCATCTCCAAATACCATCACCTGGAAAATAGGGTTACAGCATAAGAATTTGGGAGATAAAATTTAGTCTACAAGGCTAACAAAATAAATAAACATCCTCAAGAAGTAAAAACTTGGAATTTCTGATTTGAAGAGAAAAAAGGTATATAAATGTCAGTTGAGCTGACAAGAAAATAAAAGGAAATCATCAGATTCTAAAAACAAAGAAATTTAAACAGAGAAAGCAAACTGTCATTGAAGTTGACCAGAGTGGGTTATTGTCCAGCTAACAAAGCAGATTGGATGTTTGTTCTCCAGCACATAAAGAACATGAGCCTCTGATCCCTAGATAATGCAGAATGTTGGCACTAGATGCATGTGAAAGTCTAGAAACATGAAAGGGTGAAGTAAGGGGGAAAATCTACCCATGATCACAGAGAGAGGAGAACAAAGCTTATTGTATTACCTGGTGCCTGGATGGAAACTGAAACACTGAGCATGGGTTGTGCCCAAGTTTGATGTTGAAACCAACTGGGTCTGCATGGTCTTCCCCATCCCCCACCCAAGAGATAAAAATAAATTTATCTCTTGTGGTGGAATCCCTGGGAATGAAATAAATCAATGAAAAACTTGATTCTCCTTCAAACCATGTTTCAAAGGATCCTCACAGGGGGGAAAATGAGTTTGTAAAAACAAACTGATGCACCATGATTGAAGTCCACAGGTACAAAACCAAGAATATTAGGGCCCAGGGACTTGAGACAGGAGATTAACAATTACAATGGGAAAATGAAGGGGGATGAAAATGATTAAAGACATTGAAAAAGAAAGCTCAGAATATAAGATACCATGAAATGGACCAATTTCAAATTGATAAAAATAGAACATGTAGAAATTGTTTGCTGAAGTTAAAAAATTCAATTATAGTTTAACAAATAGTAGATTGAACAAAGATGAGAAAAAATTTATAATCTGAAAGATACATCTGAGGAAATTACCAGAAAGAAGCAATGGAAATAAAAATAGAAAACATGTGCAAGGCAGCTTAAGAAATGGAAATGGAAAAAGATCACCCATCATTCTGCTAGTAGGATTCCCAAAAGGAAAAATGATCAGGCATGTAAAAAAATACTTGATAACAAAACATCTAAAAGTTTATAGAAATCATGGATGACGGATGACCATAATCTTCAGTTTTAAGAAACATACTTAGCTCTCTGTTTCTATCTCATCTAAAATTCATGCAAGACAATTCTAATCATCATGCAGTATAGGAATATCTGTGATCTGTAAAAATATTTTATCATAAATTTTCAAGAATATTTATAAAATGTAAAGAAACCCTAAAGGCTGCTAAAAATATACAAAACCTATAAAGTTTAAAGGCATATTAAAACCTCTGAAGCACATAATATTAGCATCCATTAAATTTTAACTCCAAAAATTTTCACATTATTGGAAAAATTCTTCTTTGAAGAAATTTGACACATATAGAATAAGTTGTAAAGTTTACAGTCAATAAATAACAAATTAGTTTACAGCCAAATACTTTTAAAAGTGGAACTATATAAAAAATTTGTCAAGACTATATTGCAAATTTCTTTTTTAAATTGGTACTTCTTAGTTATATATGGCAGCAGAATCCATTTTGGCAAATTTCTTTTTTATATATATTTATTTATTTGCTTTAGTTGTACACAATGCATGTATTTTTACGCGGTGCTGAGGATCGAACCCGGGTCGCGCACGTGCTAGGCCAGCGCCCTACCGCTGAGCCACATCCCAGCCCCTTGGCGAATTTCTCTTTGAAAGTGGGATTTGAGTGTTTTTGCTATGATGTTTGCTATGCAATGTGCTTGGTATAGTGCAGAATATATAGTCTGTAGAAATAGAGGGCATGGGGTCTATGATGGTTCTCCAATGACCCTTGTTACTAATTTGGTACAATGATCCTGTTATTAGTGCATTGGCCTCCACGACAAGAGTACTCATTGTGTGAAGCAGGGTATGGGTGGGTGATGCCTTTGACTCTGCCCCTATTCTTTCTCCTATGCCTATTACAAGTATAATGTTTATTGAGTTATCACATGTCAGACACTGTGCCCAGAGTTCCAAATGCCTTAACTCCTTTAATCCTCATGGTAGCCCCAGGAAAATAGGCTCAATTATCTTTAGTTTATAGCTATGGAAATTGTGGCTTAAGAGAGTTATGTAGCTTGCCAAAAATCACACCGATAGAAAGTGTTGAACAGAGTAAGGAAATGAGCCTTTCTGACTTCAATGCCTTGCTCTTGCCCATTATATTATGTTGCTCTCATAGTCTGAACAGAGAGTAAGAATATTGTTGTCAGGCCTAATATGTGCCAAATGAATTCAGTTCACTTTTGTTGTAACTTCTAAAGGACGGAACAGGAAAAGCTCATATAATGATGGCTTGAAATTTCCAGAGATGCTCACAAGGCAGGGTCTTTAGAGGCTCCAAGTACTGAAATATTATGGTGATTATGGAGATTTTTTTTGTCCCCCTCAACCCTCTAATTCAAAATATAAACATCTCTATCCTAAAAAATGAGGATAAGATACCCAGAGTCCTGGTTTAGACTATGAAGTTTGCTTTTTCAGAAATGTCATGTATCAAATTATTTCAAAAATTCTTTTTTTGATTTACCTTACTTTTCTGGTGTCCTAAATACAAATTTGATCTGTGTGATGGTTAATTTTACATGTCAATGTGGTGAGTGTTTGGGGATGAAGTTAACATCCCAGTGAGCTTTGAATGAAGCAGATTGCCCTCCAAAGTGTGAGTGGTCCTCCTACATACAGCTGAAGGCCTGGATAGAACAGGAAGAGCAGCCTCCTGGAGCCTCACTCTTATGGACTGCCTTCCGATCTCCCCCATTTCTACAACCTGACCTGGGTCTTCATCCTTAGGCCCCAGAGTACAGATTTTACACTTGCCAGCTTCATTAATCATGCAATCCAAATCTTCATAGTAAATATCTTTTTATTTATATGTTCTTCAGGTTTCTTTGGAGAACACGGACTACTATGGTCTCTTCAAAATAGCTGCCCTGAGTCATGTCCCCATTCTATGCCTTTTCTTTCTTGATATTAATGTTGGAATTCTCATCCACTATGGTCTTGCTTAATTTTCAGAAAATGCAACTAAATATTTAGATTTGTACATCATTTGGTGATTTTTGTCATTATATGAATATTATAGAGTGTTTCACAAACTAAGATACTAGAATATCACTAGGTGACACGATCTTGCATGACCATTGCCTTCTATGTGGTCTTTCATAGATTCAAATGTTGTCTTCTGGGTAATTATATTTAGAAACTTGCTGTTTCTCCCTCTTCTATGTTGTTAACAACAGAATGCACAACTACTTTTCCTTCCTCAGCTCTCTTACTAAAATTTAACATTGGTTTAGGAAGGAAGATAATGTAATCATGAACATGAGTTTTGATTTTTGAAATCAGACCTTTGTTTCAGTTTTGGAGCTGTATGGCTTTAGTCAAGTCATTTTGAATTCCACTATCCTCACTGGTAAATTATAAACATAAAAAAGACACATTGCAGCTGGGCACAGTGGTACACACCTGTAATTTCAGCAACTCAGGAAGCTGAGGCAGGAGGATTCCAAGTTTGAGGCCAGCTTCAGCAACTTATTGAAACCCTTAGAAAAATTAGTAAGGTCCTGTCTCAAAATTTTTAAAATATATATATATATATATATATATATATATATATATATTTTTTTTTTTATAGCTCAGTGGTAAAATGTCCCTGGGTTTAATTCCCAGTACCAAAATAAATAAATAAGTAGATTGTGTGCAAGCGCATTAGGAAATTTTACAGAGCTACATAAATGCAAGTGTCCAAAAATGTTATTATGATAATTATAGGTTTTATACTATTAAGAATGTAAGCATGTAGATAATTCCTCACTTTAAAGATGTAGTCTTGGTCATTGGTAAAGGTGAATTTATAAATGACTAATTAATGGCACCATAGAAATTTCCCTATGAGCCCATAATGGAAGAGATTTGAAAGTCTGCATACTAATTGAGGGATTCTGAATATGAACTGAGCTCATATACTCCATTTATCTACATGCTATCCTATATATAATGGCAGGCTTCCACCAACTTGAAACTCTACAGCAATGTACAACTCCATGTCCTCCAGCCACATTTTCTTAGCTTCACTTCTGAATAGTCAGGGATGCTCTTTTCCAGTCTGCTGTTCTGCTGTTGAAGTCTGTAGGTGGTTGTGCTTGATGCCATTACTACCTATTCATCTTCCTTGATGTACTTTTGAGTAGAGTAGGTCACTGACTACTCAAAAGGTATCCCTCTGAGGTTTTAGGAAGAACCTATTCCTTTGGACTGGATTTTCATATAATCTTCAAGCTCATAAAAGGTAAATTAACTTTTTTTGTTGTTGTTGTTTAATTTACTAGATAGTCAACTGGTTTTCACTGATTTCATGAGATCCTTACACTCACCAGGAAAACAGAATATGTAGCCTGATGCTTTCTGTAGAATTCCTTTTTTGTGTCCATGTTTTTGTTTGAAACAAAAAGAAATTGCATTTAAAATGAAACTAGGCTGAAGATGGAGTTCAGTGATAGAGCACTTGCTTAACAGGTGTGAGGGCCTGGGTCCAGTCCCCAGAATTGAAAAAAAAAATCAAACAAAAAAATGCAAACCCCACATTTTAGCACTAGTCATAGGATGTTCCTCCATCCTCCAGAACATGGAAGTCAAATGAACTTCAGTTTTAAACTCTTCAAGGCTTCTGTGCTATCTTAACAGAGCCTTGAGAGCCAGGACTTATATTGTATTTGCTGAAGCATTTGGTTCTCAGACACCAGGGTTACAGAGAATTCCTCAAGTCTGGTTTTCCCAAGGGCTACTTTTTATGTAGAAGCCCTCATCCCATAAACCACTGAATTAGTTCACATTAACCACCATCAATGGCAAAAGTACACAAAACATAAAGAAATCACCTAAAATAATGTTTTTGAACCAGCTGCTAAATTAAGTAATGTATTTGTTTTATTGCACATTTGCATAATAGGGCAAACTAGAAACTCTCTGTAACAGATGTGCTGGTGGCAGGGAGATTTGATTACTGGCTTCTGTTATTAATCACTGCACAAATCTTAAATGATTTGTTTCTACAGTTTGATCAATTCACATCTCAAAACTTACATTTACACACACAAAGTAGAGATAAAGCATCTGCTCACACCTTTTGTGAAGGCATCAATATATTTATGGGGATGGAAGTTTTGTTAACCAAGGCACAGGAGACTTTGGAGAAAAACTTGCCAACATTTGGAAAGACCCCATTATCCCTTCTCAAACTAGTTTATAAATTAAAATAAAAAACACATTTTTCCATTCTTAAAACACTCATGTTCTAATGTCTATTGTTTTGTCCCTTCTATGAAAATAATCAAAGCATATGATATGTGAAACTTACATGTTTGAACCATGGATGGTGCTACTTCTTACAAACCATTTCAGAATTTTAAAGAATTACATAAGGGTGTCATGGCATCACTGAAAATTGCTGCTGTATATACTTTTAAAAATTATTCTTCCCCTTTTAATATTACATTTGACATTTCATAATCCCATATCTATGATTTCCATCAGCATGCTAAATAAGTATAATACATTTTAAGATGGCATGTCTAAGTGAAAAAGTAAAAATACATGCTATATAAATATTGTTTCATTAATTTCCAATTAAGCATGATAAATGCTTTGGCTCTACACATAAATGTTTCCTCAATAAGTCAAAACACTAGATAATGTGTTTTTTTTTTCCCAATTGTGAATATAGCCATTATTTTGTAAGCAAACAAATAGTCAAGATACCCATAAAGCAAAATCAACATTTTAGCCTGTTGATTCCGGGTCTTATTTACATTATAAGGATTATTTATTATCATTATTTGCTATAATGACTTATAATTTGGATCCTAATATATCTCTTAATGTTTTAAACATTTTCATGTGTATCTACCCTATTTGATTGTTTTGATCTCTTCTGGAATCACAGTAACTGATACAGAAGGGAAAGCATTGGCAACTTTGTTTCTCATACTATATTCTGTTCCCAATTTGGCCTCCTATTTCTTCATGGTGGAGGGTGTAAAGAAGGAAGGAAGAGAACTCAAGTTTGAAATTAAATGCATCAGTTTTAAAAACTGGATGAAACTTCAAAAGGCTTTGTTTTTAATGCCTAGGAAAAAAAAAAATATTAATATATATATATATATATATATTTTTTTTTTTTTTTTTCTCAGTCAGAGGCAAGACTATTATGGTTGCAACCCTGCCTTTTTAGAGTTCATCCTGGGAGCTAATGAAGCGTTGTGTATTGGTTTCAAATTCAAAGCATATGTAGTCACTGAGGCATTTTTTTCTTTATATAGCATGATTTCCAAAGAAGCCCCAAATGTGGTCATCTTAGAAAATGTAATTTGGTTGAGTACTAAAGAACTTTTTCCCAGATGACAAAAACCTTTTCCTTTGAGTTGCCTATGAGAACACAAACTGGCTGTGAAGTACATTCACAACTCTGTGAAAAATGTACAGGAGCTGATGAAAATATATTAAAGGACTGGCATGTCAAGGCCATGAAGGGCTTTGGACAAATTTGGATAAATGTGTGCCGGTTTCACAGAATCAAAATCAGAAGTGAGCTAGAGGACAACGTACAGAGATGCTGAAGAGGAAAATGCAATCCCGACAGCAAACTTCACTGCATTACACATCAAGAGCCATCTCCGAAGTCATTAACGCTGTTGCCGGGGGTGTCTGCCAAAGAGCCAGATGTCACTCTGCCACAACTTGGCATCTGATGGTTGTCATTTATAAGAGAGAATCGAGTGAGGACTGTAATTAGGTGTGTGCTGAATGGAACCCTTCCTTCTGACTCCATCGGGGGCTTTTTCTCATCCTAACCACCTAGTGAACAAAGCTGGGGAACTGATTTGCCCTCTGGACTCCCAGAAACTCATATGTTTTTGTTCCCCGGGGGAAATGCATAGCTTATAGATTTTGTTTGTTTTCCACACATAAAGCATTTACTGTGCTCTTTGGAGATGCTGGACATGTTCCTAGACCCCCAAAAGCATATACTCCCGTGGAAGATGCTCATGTGTGAACAGACAAGTTTCGAACAGAGCAACCTAAATGTTATGTTAGGGTTATGGGGTTAAAAATGGTGGTGTGAGTATGCAAAAAATGGGGGCAAGTCCCTTGTGGAAACCCTGGGAAAGACCGTACAGAAGAGATATTAAAAAATGAACAAGCATTTGGCAGGTGGGTGAAGAAGTGAGGGATTGAGCATTTTAACATGTAGACATGTGTCCATGATATTACATATGAAAAGTCCTGCTGGCTTGGTGTGGTGGCGCACACCTGTAATCCTAGCAGCTTGGGAGGCTGAGGCAAGAGGATCGCAAGTTCAAAGCCAGCCTCAGCAATGGTGAAGCACTAAGCAACTTGGTGGGGCCCTGTCTATAAATAAAATACAAAACAGGGCTGGGATGTTGCTCAGTGGTTGAGTGCCCGAGTTCAATCCCTGGTACTCCACCCTCCCAAAAGAGGAAAATGTCTGCTGCCCTCTGGGAAGGGTATGGATTTGCACCTGTGGGAGTCTGAGGCCTGTAGACATTCTTGATGTGGGCAGATCAATTTGGGGCAAAGACGAAAAAGACACCTATTGAATCCTTCATTCCTATATCTTTGAAGACTTGTTAGACTTAATAAAGTAGGACCCCTAAGACCTTAACCATGATAGTAATATTTGACATTGAAGTGCTTCTCAAACACAGAGCTATCTTCTAATCCTTATCAGAACTCTGTGAAACATATTCTATTATTATTTTCACTTTACAAATAAAAAAAGGAGAATTAGAGATGACAAGTAGCAAGCCCAAGTTCAGCCAGTGGGCAGCCACTAAAGCAAGGGGAATCCGGAAAGTTGAGTGGAAAGCCTTGTTCCCAAACACTCCACTGTGTGTGTTCCACAGAACTGTGTGTGCAACATGTACAGACTGTCATCCATTGGCTGGGAAATTTCAACTTCCTAAATGGAGAGAATATTCCTAACAAGTTGCCTTCAGAATTATTGATCCACTTTTGTAGAATAAGTCTAGAAATGGTACCAAGAAATATTTTTTTTAAAAAAATTAATTAAGAAAGAAAATTACCTGTCCCATCTCATCCCCAGCATCCTTATTAGACACTGGACTCCCCGGAGGCATTTCCTAGACTGAAAGGACTTTTTTTAAGCTTGTAAAATATATTCAATAATATAGTACAAATACTCATATTACATGTTCAAATAATAGGATATAAAACTGCATGTACAGTATAACTGGATTTTTTTAACAGGGTAAACATGAATCAGAAACATATGCAAACTCTATCAAAATAATGATAAACATTGCCTGAATTTTAGGATTATGAGGGATTTTTGAAAATCTTTGCATTTATCTTTCATTAATAGGTAGAATTTACATAATCAGAAAATACAAAACACTAACAAATGGAGAATGTCTGTGAGAAAATGCACTTCAAGGTTAGAAGGTGCACCCTTTGAAAGTGGACAGCAGTTTCAAACTCAGCTGGGAAGAATCAGACCTCCGAGATATTGGTGACATGGATGTCAACAAGAGCAGCACACAGGTGGCTATATTCTTCTGCATTTTAAAACTTCAAGACTGTCCAGTTAGTCCTCAGAAGCCCAAAGCCCTTCCAAATACCCTGTGAATCTTTCCACACTTGCCTCCGCCTCAGAGCAGAAGCTGTGGTGGCCGTTCCTAGCATCAAGTTCAGGCTCCATGTCCACAACCAGAGTGAGCCCAGCCCTTTCTAAGACATTAAGAGTGAGAAAATAATTTCTGGAGGAACTGAGCAGTTCTTCTTATAATTAAAAGGCTAGTTTTCAAATTGCTTGAATTGGGGTTTTTAATATCCATTTTCCATTCATTCTTCTTTTTATGTGAGCTATGTTCTATGCTTCCTGTGAGCCCACTTTTGAAGCACCTGGATTAAGAGAAATTTGCCCAGCATGCTAGATATAAACAAAAGAGGGACAAGAATATTAGTCTCTCAACCCATTGTGGCTATAAAAATTATAGGAAAAGCTTTGTATGCAGTTTTCTCTGTGTACTATACCAGGTACCAGGAGGTGAAAAGGACAGAGTAAAGACACTTTTGCCACAGGATTTAATTGGGGCAATGGACTTCTTACTGTTAAAACATCTGCACGCATTTTGTTAAATTAAATGTGGGTTTAACATAAGGTTTCCATCCTAGTATCATTCACTATGGGAGGTAAGAGGCAACTTCTCTGCCTCCTGGCCTCAGAAGACTCTGATAAACTAAGCCAGTGACATAGTCTGCATGTCATTTACTCTGCAAGCAGTATAGCTAGCCATAGATGAGGAGAAAAGTAGGTGCAGCTCTGACATTTATGGTTGTAAGGCAACCAGTGAACACTGTCTGAGGTTGGGCTTTAAATAAATGGAAGGATAACATAAATATGAATGGACCCCTTTACCATTGGTTCCGGTAATTCCTGGTTGCAGGGGTAGTTCCATCTCAAAGTGTATTAATTTGTTTTGTGTTACTACAATGAAGCACCTGACTGTGGAGGTTCAGAGCCTGTAGCCCCCGCCCAGCACAGGCTACTGAACCAAGGTCACTCGGGTGAACTGGGGGTAACACAAAAAGACCACGCAGACACAGAATACTTTTTTTTGAGCTTCAGGATGGCTTCCCTGGCTCCTGGCCTGAAGCTACCACAAAGGTGGGCAAGAGAAAGACACAAGAGGCTGATGGGGGGGGGGGGAGACATTCTGAGGCTTGCCTTCTATTGGGGGATGCTGTTCCATGGAACATTCTATCTGAAAAAGGGCAAGGGGTAGGATTACAAAGGAACAAGTGGGTGTAACTCAACCACACACCGGGTGACGCCCAGTCCTGGAGTGATGCCCACTCCTTGTTATCAATTGGAGGCAAAGCCCAAAATATATTGTGGGGTGCAACATCTGTTCAGTACCTCTTTATTCAGGACTTAAAGGTGTGTACAGAGCACCTGGCCAGAGCGGCTCCCAACAAGAGCCTACATCTGGTGATAGTCTTCTTTCTGGGTAAGTCAAGGCAGCACAGGGCATCACAAAGCAAGAGAAAAGGAATATGTATGTGCCCTCTTCTGGTTTCTGTCAGCTTTCAACATGTCAGTTCCTCAGAAAGATCTTTCCTGGCCATTCTACATAAACCTAGATTCTGATTTACTTCCTAAATAACTTGTAATTCTTATTTTTAATGTATTTGTCTGTTTTCTGTAATGAAAACAAAAGTTCCTGAGTGGAGGAACCATGTCTGCCTTATTCGTTTTGGTGTGTCTTCTACTTCTGGCATGATGAGACTGACGAATCATCAGAGAATATCTATTAACTGAGTATATATGCAAATAAATCAGAAGAAAAGTTGGAGATGAAATACCTCTAAAATTCATCCTTTGACTGTGCCACCTGAAGTTATAGTGGACTTTTCTCCCTGCTCTTTTCTCTTCTTGATATCATTGTTAATATCAGCTCACACCCGCCCAGTGCATGCTATCAGTGTTACTCCAGGGAGCAGGCATACTTAGAGATGTAAGGCATGTTTTCTTTCCTGATAATAGTGCCAACATAAAGATGAAAGCTTCCAGGAGATCTTCTGGAGGGCTGCTTTGGGGACTTGGGATCAACATTGAAGGAGGAAATAGAAAACATAAAGGAGAGGAAAGGACACTCAAGACAAGGAAAATGAAAGACTGGACAGTAACCAGAACATGGGGAAAAATTAACATTTATAATGAAGTGGATTTGACAGTAAATGTCCATGTGATTCTGGTCTAATATAAGTTTGGTGCCATTTATATATTCATTAATAATATCCTCTTTGTAAAATATCTTTGTTGAATCTTGAATGATAATTTGAATTGTGCTATTCATCTGCATCACAAATCTGTTGTTCTTTCCAATAAGATCGCAAATATAAAGAGGTGCTTTGTTCTATTTATCTTTGTACCTGTAGAATTTTAGATCATCCAAGTTAGAAACCATTTCAGTCCCCTTAGCTATGGCTTCTGCCTGAGAATGATGCCTCTCTATGGTATACCTATTAAAGGATCATCAAGCCTCTTAATACACTTTTCAGAAGGATTCTCATGAGGTAGCTTCTTTCAATATCAAATAGTTTTTTATGCTAGCAAATTCTTAAATTTCTCTCCTTGTCAACTTTTCATCACTAATCCTAGTTAAGTCCTCTGGAATTATACAGAACAAAAAAATTAATCCTTTCCTGCAAAATAGTCCATTGCATATTTGAAGGTAGAATTATTTTTGCTTTTGTCTGTTATTCTTTGGCTAAATATTACTATTTTCACTAGCTATTTCTCCGTTATTAGCCTTATGTTCGAATGCATCCATTTTCTCAAACAATTGAATAATCATTTAAGCTCCATGACAGCATGGGCCCTGCTTCTTTTTTAATTCACACTGCATTTATCTCACGTATAACTATGACTAGTATGTAATAGGCAATAAAATATTTGTTAAATGAATAAATGAAGTATTTAGAGTATAAGCTTAAGCCAGAGCAATAAAGCAGGAAAAAGACATAGCAGGAACCCAGTAGAAAAGCAAGTGAAACTCTATACTCACCCCTGTAGAAAATGAATAGAATATCTACAAAGTTTTAGAAATAGCAAGTGAGCTTAGCAATGTTGTAGAATACAAGATCAGCTACACAAACCCCAATTGTATTTCTGTATTCTAGTAGCCAACTGTAGAAAATTAAAGTTAAAAAGATCATTCCTAATAACATCCAACAATGTAAGAACTTTAGGGATAAATCTGACAAAAGCTAGGTAAAACCTGCAAACTAAAAATAATGGAATATTATTTACAGAAGTTAAAGAAAACCTAAATGTTTATAGGTTAGAAGGCTTACTATTACCCAGATGTCCATTTCTTTTAAAATAATCTATAGATTCAAGGTTATCGCAATCAAAATTCTAGAGAGGTTTTTGCTTATTTATTTATTTATTTTTATTCTAAAAGTCTTGTGGAAATGCAGAAGAGCTAGAGCAGCCCAATCAACTTCGAAGAATAAAATGGGAGGCTAGCAATGCCTGAATTCAAGACTTATAGTAAAAAAAAAAAAAAAAAAAAAAAAAAAAAAAAAAAAAAAAAAAAAAAAACAGAATAAATCTGGTTATCAAGACAACATGGAAGTGGCTTAAATATAAATAAGAAGAGCAAAGGAACAGAAGAAAATGAACAATACAGACCCGTATAGATATGGACAACAACAAAGATAAATTCAATGGGTGTGGATAGTTTTTTTTTTTTTTACCTAATTTTACAATTCATAGTTTGAATCATAAACAAGGACTATTCTAAATGGATTATATACCTAAATGTAAAACTTAAAATTAAAAACCTAAAACAGATGGAGAACGAAATCATTGTGATCTCAGATTAGTATGATTTCAGAGGTTAAAAGCCAAAAAATCATACCAAACAAACAAATAAACAAACAACAACAACAAACACTGATAAATTGGACTTCATCAAAATTAGCAAAAACTCCTACTCTTTGGAAGATAATGTTAAGAAAATGAAACAGTTGGACCCAGGTTAGTAGAAAGCATTTGTAAATCACATATACAACAAAGAGATTATCTTCACAGTACACAATATCCAAGGATAAGAAAACAAATAACCCAATGAAAATAGACAAAAAATTTGAACTAACACTTCACCAAAGAAAAACTAATAACATATGAGCACACAAGAAATTCTCAATGTCATCAGTCATTACAAAAACAAATAAGATCCATACTGAGATATTTCAACAAACCTATTCAAATAGATAAAATTAAGAAGACAGATCATAACATGTATTGGTGGGAATAAGGAGGAACTGGAATCCTCAACTTTGTTGTATGAACATTAAATGTTAGAACCACTTTGAAACACAGCTTTTCAGTTTCTTAAATATGCACCTGCTATATTATCCAAGAGAAATCGTAGCACATGTTTATACAAAGATTATGCTTTATGAATGAATATTTATAAGGACATCACTTCTAATAGTCCCAACTAGAAATAATCCAAATATCTATTAAGTGGTAAATAAATAAATTGTAATATATCCATACACTGGAACACTATTATGAAATAAGAATCACTTATTAGCACACAAAACAACATGAGTGAATTTCAAAATAATTACACTTAGTGAAAAAACTGAGAGGAAAAATAAAAAAAGAGCTTATACTATTAATGTGGGTTTTTTATAGAATTCTGGAAAATGGAAATCAATAAAGACAGAAAACAGATGACTAGTTGGAATGGGAATGATGGTAACCCAGAGGGGCTAAAGGGAAGGTCCAAGGAAACTTACTGAGGAGATAAAGAATCAGTGTTGGGTAAAGTGGAGCTTCTATGCTGGTGAAGTTATGTGGGTTCCACACTCTGCATTTGTAGGCACTTATTTGCAGAGGGATTCAGGAGAGACCAGGAGGGGAGAAACATAGTTCTTGTTCTCTGTTAAGCTTCTGCCATATTCACATATGTCTCTGATGGATGGGCAGGGAACCAGATTGCAATGAGAAGCCTTTGAGGTGGAATTTGCTAAAAGGGAAGGAGGAATCTCTTTGTCAACTACCACAATGGAAGGGATAACAGAGCTTGTGCTAATCCAGCCATCCTCATTCTGTACACTTTCATGTACCAGTAATTTTGCTGCAACCTATGCCCTACTAAATACAACAGAGGAATCAGTTTGCTTCTCTACTCACAAAGCACCATTACAGCAATCAGGTATCCCGGGTTGGGCACCAGAGTCATGTTTCATGGTGTCAGATGTGATGGGTTTCCATTTCTACTGATAGCAAGGAGAGCTGGTAGTGATTAAAAGATAATGCCAGCATCCTTGGAAACCCATCAAAATAATTAAGGTGTGAATTTTCCTCAGGCAAGTGTGTGATGTTCTGCAATAAAAAGAGCTAGGTATTAATTTTAACAAAACTACATTTGTACTTATTGGAGGTAAAACTGAGAAACTCAAGTTGCAAATAAGAAAAAGAAACTAAATATATATTTCTATATTATTTCATTAGAGAAATACCATATTTCCAAACTAATGGAAACTTTAAAATTTTTTTTTCTCAACCCAGTAGCACTAAACACAGTTTATCATTATGATCTTGAAACATTTCTCTACTGACTCCTATGATAACCCATGATCTATTTTTCCTACCTTTCCATTTACTCCTCTCCATCCATATTTTTCAAAATATTTTTCCCATCAAAGTTTCTACCCTGAACTCTACATTTTTCATATGTAGGTCTCTGCTTCATATTTCTGCTTAGAAATTTCCTGGTACTTCACATTTTATTTATTATTTTCCTTCCTAGCCTCTTTTTCCTTCAGTCTTTACCAATCTGCTAGTATCCCAACTAGGAGTGAGTTGGAGGCCTTGGGAATAATCCTTGATTTCTCTAGTCCATCAATCTATGTAATAACCAAATGAGTTCATTGCACTTGAATTATTCTCAGTGAATCCATTATGGTTCTTACAGCTCCCTCTTAAAAACTCCTCCTTAAAAACTTAAAACCACCAATTTAGGAATCAATTCTAGGAAAATTACAGGAAATTATTATAAAGTGTTCTGATATACACAAGTATATAGCCTCTCATTTCTTTTTCCCCCCTCATTTTCCTATTTACCCCCACTGAAGCATTATAGTTTTTATTTAGTTACATCATTTCTCATAAATACGAATGTGTAATGTCACTTATATTGGATTTTGAGCCATTTGTGAGCTTCTGATGTATTTTCTTTTATCATCTTCCCTGCATTTATAGCTTTGATAAACCTGGCTACCCAGGCCTACAGCTACATTCCCAGAGGAAGCACTACCTTTAGTCAATGTGGCCCCTGGGGAGTGAACCAGGGTAGATGGGATTAAATTGAAGCAATATGAGGTTGAGGTTCAACACTAAGAGTAACTTGTCGAGAATAGATACCTAGACATAGAACAGTTTCCCTTGAGAATGTGGAAATGTTAAAAATCTTCATTGTAAGTTTTTTAACATAGTAAGGCCAAGTTCAACAAGAGTCTTCATCTCAGAGTGAACAATCCAATACACCCCCCATCATAAACAAGAGTTTAGAGAAGAATTCCATTCTACTTGGGCAGGAGATTTAATACCCTATGGGGGAAGAAAACATTTCATGGTCCTCTCTCTATAAAATCTCCCCTTCTGTTCTTCTTAAGCATCAACCTGTGACTCTGGAGAAGAAGGCTGAGAACCAGTTATCACTAATGAGTAAACCCATATCTCTCTTGAATTCTGGATTAGGCATTTATTTTGAAAGGATTAGTTTGGAGCTATTAGTGCATGATTATTTTATAAAGCCTAGTGGAGTCATCTGTACATACTTAGCACTTAGTTTCTGTTGATAATGCTGTTAAATGGAGTTATTTCTCTAATAAGTAAATGGAGTTATTTCTCTAATAAGTGAAATGATGAAATCAAATCTTTTTCCCCCACAGGCTGAGGCATCATGCATTCCTCCAGCAGAATGGTAGTTTCTATCAGCCCAGGGATTTGTAATTAGAGAAGAGATCCCTATGTGCAAGGAGACAGAGCTCTGTAGCTTTTGTAGTAGGCCAAGTGAGTGGGCAATAGGAACTTATTTTATCATTTACAACCAATAATTTCCATCTTCAACAGTTGGAGGTCATGTGAAAATCAGATCACTTGACTGTATTCTTTACTGTGTGAAGTTTTTTTAATTTCTTTTTTAAAACTCAATTCTTAATTTGGTATCCATTCTATTGATACATGTCACCATTGTTGGAGGATAATCACATTAGTTTTGGAATAATGAATGTATCACTCTGACATAAACAAATTATCATGTTTAATAAACTTCTAACAATAGTGCAATTCCCCAGCCTTCCCCGACTCTACCTTTGGATTTGAAATGAAATTCACTGGGGAAAGTAATGGGAAAGAAACAGAACCCATTTTTATAAATTTTATAGAAGGAAAATGGCTGTGAGGTAAAGGTTACACATTGGTTGCCTGTGTGTAGATGTATGTTGTTTGGTCCACATAATACTGTCAAGACATTTTATGGAGAAGTTTGGTTCTGTAGGTAATAGCTCCAGAGACTAAATTATCCTTTGAAACTTTTTGATAATCTTCCTCAAACAATAGAGGCTTGATTGTCCAAATGAATTTTTAGAAAAGACAGAATTATAAAATAATATTACAGATGTTGAGCTTGTTGCAACACAACCTTGGGTTCTCTATCACTATCTGTAGTTTCTACATTTTGTATTTTACAATATTCTTCTATCACTGTATTTTCTAACTGCTTGGTCTTGTGAACCCTAAATCTTAGTTACGTTCCCTCCTCCAAGCTGATGACCTACCCTCCTTCTTGACTAAAAAGAACGGTGTCATCTTCTTGAGTTTACTCAACTTTCCTCTTTACCACTGCATCACTTCCATTTAAGATCTGTCTAACCCTCCTCTAAGCAGCTTCTTCCATTCTCTATCCATGCTTAGAATCCTTCTATCAGCTTTATTTTCTTTATGATTATTATTTGCCTTATCACATATTATTCATTGATTAATAAACTGAGAGTTTCAAAAGAAAGCATGGAATGCCTCACCATTGGTATAAGTTCCATCAGTTGCCAGATTTTATATCTTTACCACTAAGACAACCTCAGTGTCTTACAATGGAGAAGATTTTAAAAACCACTAATGTATACTACAATGAGAAAGTACTTATAAGGAAGAATTATCAAGTTGTTATGAAAGTACAGAAGGAGAATTGGGGGATTAATTCTGCACAGTGTGTGTAATGTACAGAGCCAGATCTGGGAATGAGAGACACAGGGGAGCATCGAACATGAGGTAACTTGAGTAATTTACTGATAAAATTTCATTTTAGGGCCCTGAACTTGCATGTGTCTCTTCTAGTTTGTTCCTATGGTCATATGTTTTTGTACTATTTACAAAAGTAAGGCTTTTAAGCATTGCTATTTAAGATGATATTCTCTTTCTACTCTAACATCTGCTCCAACATGCTTTCCCCTGGTTCAGGTGACCCTGAAGAGGCCACAGGATTTGGGGGAATACAATTAGGAGATAGGTGACTTAGAGGTATGTGGGTGACTGATGGTCATTTCTGGGTTCTGAATTCACATCCATGTGGGGTTAGGCTACAGCCAGGCATCACAAGTCAGGCATAAGCTCCAGGAACACTCCTCTCCTCTCCCATTCTGCATCAGCTTGCCCAGCATTGGGACACAAATGTACAGGCCTAGAAGTCACATCCTACTATGAATGTTTCTTTCAACACATTATACTATGAGAATACGGGCAGGAGGAGAGAGAAACAAGATGTTAAATGTTCAAAGGCAGAAGTTAATCTGTGAAATGTTATCCTCGTTATTTGATGTATAAAGTTATAAACAAAGGAATATTTGATCTCATTAATGAGTGCTCAAGATGAAAGTTAACTCTTCCCAGGCATATACTCAAAAATGCCTTACATTTTAGAACTTACATATACGTATGTTAAGTTCTCTCTATTAATACATTTTATATATATGTTCTAAAATAGGTTTTAGAAATAGGTTTTCTCAAATTTGACAATATTCATAAAACTGGACATGGTTTATAAATAAAGGCAAAATTTAAATGGATTTCTCTAAACTATCAAATGAAACATTTTTTATCCATGCTATAGGAAAAATATCCTGTCTTTATATTTTCTCTACTGAAGACAAGAAGATAAAATTATTTTCAAATGAAGAAACAAAGAATATGTGGGAAAAAAAAAATCTTTGGAAAATCATATGATAGTCCTGTGTCAGAGGTTAATTAATAAAATCATGCTATTTTTTTCTGATTTCATATATTGTGATATTCATTAGCTTTCAAAATATATATCATTTTGTAGCATTTAAAGTTGAATACACAAGCCACTGAGGGTCCCACTCAAATTGAGCAAACTTGAGTTGGAGTAAATCTAGACGAGTTCAATAAAGGTGCAATTTTTTTAAGTGTATGAAGCATTTAGAAGAACTGCACAGGGATAGAACATCATATTTATTACTTACCTCTCACCAGCCTTGAGCTTGAAGGAGTAAGGAGAGACAGTAGTTACCTGGAACCTGGAGAGAGACCTGGAAAACCTGGAGAATCACTGTGCACTTTGGGAAATGCTTACAGACCAAGGTAGGTTAGCATGGCTGGGGGTGGGGAGATTCAAAGGCAGACCCTCAGTTGTTCTCCTCTCTCACATTCCTGCCTTACTTTCTCATCCTCACCACAGGGCAGCATTCACATACCACAAGAGGTGATTGATCCACTTACATCAGAATACAAGAGACAGAGTGCAAGGTAGAACAGTGTGTAAAATGGATCTGGACATGCAGACAAAAAAAAAAAAAAATCTGTTTCTATCATAAATGTGTGCATATGTATATGTACTTGCACACGTGGTATAATATTACACAGGTGGATATATGCGTGGTATGTGCTTAATAAAATCGTCCTTTGCTCACTGTTTTCTAACCTGTTTAATTCATTCTATAATAGATAATAAAATATAAGCTCTTCTCTGTCTTGTGACTTTATTTTAATGCAATGTATTTTAATAGCATTATATAGTTCTATGGTCTATGGTAGATATATTAGCACTTGTTTGGTTTACCTCGAACATTTCACTATTGTATAAAGACCTGTAAAAAAAATCTTTCTGATGTAATGAATGCTATTGTTATATATATATATAACATTGAATAAAAAAAGAAAAAATCTTTCTAGATAATTTTTAAATGATTAAAATAAATATTCCTTAAAATAAATTTAAAGAAATTGTCATTGCAGGACGAAAAGGGATACCCATTTCACATTCTTGTCACCAAAGTGCCCTCCTGACAGCCTGAGCCTGTTTACATTGTCTCCATCCTAGTGAGTGCATATTTCCCCCACATTCTTCCCAAATTACCTTACAAAATATCTTGAAAGACCAGACTATGAGTCTGCTTTCCTACCATTTCTCACCCCTGAATGTTAGTAATCTGAAACTCTTTTCTTGGCAGTGAGCAATGACTTCCCAATTTTGAATCCCAATGGCTATTTATCATTCTTATCATTGACCTTACAGTATTTGATATTATTGACCTGGAGCTCCTATTTGAAAAATCTGCCTTCTCTTTGGTCCTGTGATACACTCAATGCTAATTTGAATGCTCTCTTTCTGTTCTGTCTTCCTTTTGTGGTCTGTCCTCCTCCTGCTTAGTGTTACACGTACCTATCCACTCAGACCTCTGTCCACTAGGCATTCTGGCAGAGTCCAACATGCTGGCCATGCCTATGACCTTTGTCTCTTCCTCTTTCCATGCTCCTATTCTCATTTATTAGCCATTATTACTTTCACTGGACCATCAACAGCCTCCTAACTGATCCCCCTGCCTATAGTTCTAGCTGTATCTCCCTAAAACACTATCCAGCTTAGGACAGTCTCCTGATCCACAACTTCCAGGGTCCTCTATACCCGTTCCTTACCAAATGAAATACAATCTGGCATTTGGTATCCCTCTTCCACCATGTCTGAACATACAGCCTACATTTTCTATTCTTTTCCACCCACATGTAATTCTTTTCCTTATCTCTGTTCTTCAAAATTCTACCCTTTCATTAAGTCCTGACTCAAAGTACCTCCTATAGGAATCTCTCTAATCACTTCCATTAAAAATGACCTCTGTCTTCCAGAGTCTATAATTCAGACTTTTTTCTATTTGATACTGTAACCAGCGTGGGAGGCTTTAACCTCTACTAGATTATAAAATGATTAAAAGCAGAATCAGGTATTGTTCATCTTCCTCCCAGCACCCAGCATAGAATTTTATTGCCAGTAGGTGATTAATAAATATTAATTAAGTGGCAGAGCCACCCTGAGAACAATTCTACTGAACTTTTAAGAACAGTCAGGGAAAATGCAGTAATGGTCCACTGGCCATTGCAACTAGCTCATCTCTACTTTCAGGTCCTATGAAGTATCAATTTTAAATGTACAAAATTAATTTTATGTCTTTGATTAAGCCCTGAATATGTCCAATATGTATTTATTGGCCACCTCTAAATTCCAAAACTGCAACAAGATTTGTATTTCATTTCACAAGGTTTAACAACTTACTCACATTCAGACCAGTGAACAATTCAAAACTTGTCTTTGATGGGGCAGAGCAATGTGTGCCTCTTGTAAAACCAGGGTAGAGTATTACCGGTCTTGCCCAGAGGATACAAATTCTATTCTCCCTTTTCTTACAATAATGTTTCATTAGGCCAAGTTAAAAAAAAGATCATGAAAGCATTTATTAGAGCATTTATTAGTCCTGGGATCAAAAGCAGGAAAAACAAGGAAAGCCTGTGCCTATCAGGAACAACAAAGTTATTCCCCTAAGTTCACAGAGGAAGAAGAGGAGCAGTCGCACAATGTGGAAGGCAAGCATAGGGCTTCTGTTGTGCTGAATTCTGTGCATGCTGCTCCTTTAGCTCTGTGTGTGCCTTTCTTTTCCTGTGTGACTTTACACCTGTCATTTCACTGATATGAGCATGTCATGTGGAGTGTACCAGCTCCCAGCCTCCTACTCCTACCTCCCAAGCTAGAGCAGACCGCTTGTTAATGCTCTGAGATCTTCCCAGCCTGGGCCATACTCCCATGCAATGAGATATCCTTGGTGTGATTTGTACAGCACCTCTCCCAAGCATGGAGAGGTTGCACAACCCTGCAGTGAACAATAAAGCAGCAGGAGGCAGCACCAATAGGCGACATCTAACATGTTCAGGAAAAACAAAATTAAGCAGCAAAGCTCTTTAGAGCCAGAGAGGCTTTAAAGAGTCTTCCCAGGTAATGTAAGCAGCTGCTTTCTCACAGCTCTCACAAGGGCGTGCCACTGGGGCCAAACAAGCAACCCCTACAGCCCTGGGAGAAGGAGCTGAGCTGCAATGGGGGCCAAATCCATTTATTTTCATGTCTCAATGAAAATACCTGGTAGTTTGTAAATCACGCACGCTCTGATCATATTCTTTTTTAAGAGTACACAGCAGATTTTCTCACTCTGGGCACAGCCAATTTATTCACATAGGGGAGACATTTGATCAGCCTTCCTGCACAGGGATCCTTAGATGAATGTGGCTGCTCGGCTTCTTACTAAATTAGGAACTGCAGAGAAAGTGTGACTAGAGAGACAGGGTGCTGCGAAGGTATGGGAATCATCATGTGGAAAATGTGGCCTTTGTCCTACAAGGACTATGCAGGCGAGAAA
Source organism: Tamias sibiricus (assembly GCA_025594165.1). NCBI lineage: Eukaryota > Metazoa > Chordata > Mammalia > Rodentia > Sciuridae > Tamias > Tamias sibiricus. Next base: position 81,700,265 of record CM046659.1, read on the forward strand.
TGACATTCATGTCTGGTCAGTTTTAATTTTTGAAAATAGTTTACAATCTTCAGTTCAACCATATTCAGTCACACGTCGACCCCCAATTAAACCTCGGCTTGTGAGGCCCCCATAGTGCGAACACAGGGAAATCGCATTCTCCACAGTGCTGTCTGGAGCAGCACAGAATGGTAATTTTGTATTTCATCTTGTTTGTTTGCCTGCATTTTAATGTATTTTCTAATATGACCACCTGATCCAGGAGCAAACTCACATTGTTCTTCCTGATAAGCCCAGGGAAAAAAAAATTCCTCTAGGGCATTTTTTTTTTTTTTTTTTTTTTTACAAAGGGACTTATCTCTTTAAGTTTGCTGAGTTTCTGAGTGGGTGGAATAGGTTATGCTTTGCATTTCAAGAAACAGAAAGAAATGCCACCAACAACACAGAATTTAAATAGTGGCATAGCTGGAGCTCAAAGTGTACTCTTCAAAGACAATGTAAGATTTGACCCACACCTGAGATGTGTGTTGTGATGACTGTTAATTGGGCCCTTAAGTCATTGTTTTAAAATAGCCATCAACAATGCATACTTACTTAGGAACTAAGATGGGTTTGAGCTGGTAAATGACAGGTTAGGCAGTGTTATCATGTATACCTGAGAACAGAAAGGACTTTTAATTTTTTTTTTTTTTTTTTTTTTTTTTTTTTTTTTTTTAGGTTTCTTATGTACTGAGAAAGTTTATATAGTGTAGAAATTAAGAGTCTAGGCTACTAGAAGGCAGATGTGGTTCAAATCCAGGATCCATCTCTTGGGCAGGTTACTGAACCTCTCCATGTCTCAATGTCTACCTGTTTGAATTGGGACAATAGGAACCTTATAGAATTGGCATGAGAAGCAAGTGAGAGAAGTAATTTTAAATGCTTCACTATGGTACCTTGCATTAAAAGTGCATATAAATGTATATTTAAATTACAATTAGGTTTCAGATAAACATGATTTTGTACCTAAAATCTACCATCAACATGCCAACCCTCGTCTTCAAAAACCTTACACCGAGGAGTAGCACATTATCTTCTGATTTTATGGCTAAAGAATATTTTATGGTGGGAGTTCCCTCAGCCTTCTCAGTTTCTTTACAGACTACCCTTCCTTTATTGTTTCTCGGGCAGCTTCCTCTCAACCATGGCTATAGTCTCCTCTGTAGGATCTCTGATTATTACTTCTTCAGTCCCTAATGCTTGTAATCTTGAGTGACTGCTTACCTTTAATCTGAACCCTTCTTTGCCAACAAGAGTGTAAGCTCTTCAAGAGCAGATAACATATCTGTACAGAGTCCCCTAAAGTTTATTGGGTGAATTTTCTCTTAGGTTATAGGTGGATAGGAACCTGGGAAAATTAGTATGTTGCCACAAGTACCTCCCTGAGTTTACAAAAACATTTTAAAGCCTGCACACCTTCCACACTCGCAGCCCTGTTCCAGCACTGGAAGGACTCAGACACGTACAGAGATTAGTAAATTAGAAAGACATTCAGCTCTTCACAATTGCACTTTAAGCCTCTTCACAAAAGGTCTCTTTTGTGCATGGAAAAAGAATTAGCTAAAAATATTAATTTGAAAATTTCAGGCAAAGACACAATGAGCTGACACATTAAATTCATTCTAGCCTTAGCATATGTGAGATCCTAAATTCAATACCTAACACACACACACACACACACACACACACACACACACAATCACTCTACCTATCAATCATTCAATCATCTCTCCGTCAGAGTCTCCTTTTGGAATCCATGCAAGAATACGGCAAAGAGCACCCTCTTCTTTTACACCATTCTGATCAACTTAATGAGAAAGCCAGTTGGCCATAAATACAACTAGGGCTCCGATTAATACAGCATGGGTTGTTGCTCTCAGCAGTTGACATGTAGCTTTCTGCACCTACACACAACTGCCGGATCTTGCTTTCATTACTGTGCAGCTTGCACAATCGTTGGGAAACAACCGCAGCCTTGTGGGTGACCGATCAAGTGCCAGGGGTGAGGAGTGCATTTCCAGTGTATTCACCACTGTTTTCTTTAATGATTTTTCAAATGAATATGGTCTCTGTCCTTCCGTTCTTTAGATGTATATGTTGGGCTCCACTGGCTTCAAAGCTAATGGTAAAATATGCACTATGCAGCAGTGCTCTGTCGAGATTTGAATCATTATTTGTCCTCTTCTGCTGGACAGACTGTAGGGTTAAATGGCTGGGGTTTTTTTGAAACAAAAGATTTATACTCCATTTTCTTTGTACTATCCATCCACGCCTCCTGTAATAGGAGCCGGTTGGAAAGCTCTGCGTCTGGGTTGTCATTTCTCTTGCACAGTATATATTAGAGTCCAAACGACCTCTACACCATCAAGGTTCCACAAACCTTAAATTTAAGCTACCTGCTCCACCAAAGTATCTAAAACAATAACTTTTTTATGTTGCAACAAACATTACATTTAATGAGTACAGTGCACATGTAATGATACAGTGAATCAGTGTGAAGCCTCAAATAATGATTTCTGTTGGCACTATAAAAGGAATGTAATTTTTCTTGTTGAAATACCATTTTTCAGTTACTGCATGAGTGATGTGGTAATTATCCCCTACACCTGGGATTTAAATCCAATCCTACAAGCCCATTTTCTGTTTGCAAGCTGTCAGGCTGATGCATAGGCTTTGTTCTTATCTGGCAGTAGGCAAGGAATCGGTAATTCAGAAACAACAAAGCCACTGATGGGTCATCATGTAATCTGCACTGAAAATTGCAATCTGTAATGAGATTGGAAACGCAGATGAGGTGACTAAAATTGATTACCTACCATATCTGAAAATTTCAATTTTATTGCACAAATATGATCAAACTAGTCCATAAGTTTGGGGATTAGTTGAGAAAGAATAAAGATTACTTTTAAATTAGGTGAATGCAGATAAGTTATTTAAATGTAAATTATTTGCTTTATAGCAATATGCTTGGTCTGCAGGGTGATTCATATGGCCACATATTTTAAGTTCCCTGATGGCATCATTTCTGCATGGAAGTTCCAATTAGAGATGACATATACACTTTCAACTCTTAAAGATAGTACTGCAAAGCAGACCATGGATGAAACTCATACCAATCCCTAGGCCATAAAAATTCACCTTTCATATGCTTATAATAGAAAAAAAAATTCATCTAGAAGTCTTGGGAGCCTCAAAAGCAAGCAGCAAACTGTGCTTGGAATATTTCAAAACACCTCTCTCCCTCCCCCAATCCCACACACCATCTCCCAAAGGGTCAGCATTTGTGGGTTGAGCTCAGGAGTCAAGATGACAGGCTTACAATCCTCTGCTTCCAGTGGGAACCATAGAATAGACATCATGTACTCTTAAAGCTATAAGAGATATTGGTGACATGGTGGTTCAGCTTCTCAGCCACTATAAACCTTTTTTCCGTTTCTTGTCAGTAGCACACAATAATGAACTCTGAGTACTGGAAATGTACTAGAGGATAGTGATCTTGAAACAAAAGTTATGCGCAATAAGGAATCACCAACATGACCTTTTCAGAACTAAATGGCAATATGCTCATATAATATAATGCCACCAAAATATTTTACTTCATAGTCTAGCTCCCAGAAAGTCCTATCCATTAAGGTGGTAAGGAAGAGCTTGTGAGATTGATTTCTACTTGTAGAAACATCTTCCAGGAAAAATACACACCTTCAAGGCTCAATGTTCCTTGTTTCTGGGTGCCCAAGGCAAAAAGATGTTTTTGCCCTTTGAAAAAGTAGGAGAAAAATGTTTGAAAGTTTTATTAGTAGATTCTGAAAGGAATTTTCCCCTGTAATCTTTATATTCATCATAGGATACTCACATTAAACATAGTTGAAGAGCTGGAGAAAATATTAGGGAAGCACTCAGTCCCATGGTCTAAGTTATCCTTCAGCGTGAATTTCACATGCTGAAGTGCCTTTAGAATGTCATGGGTTTCCTGCTATACAGTAATCTTGGGCCTATTTTCATAAATTGGCCCTGTTTAGCAGGAAATTATTAGGAAAACTCTTTTCCTCTTACTCCTTCTCTTTCTTCTTCATCATCATCATCATTATCATCATTGTCATCGTTCTGCTTTGGTCTTGTTACATTCTGACTTTCCTAATCAGTCCCTCTGAGATCCAGAGAGAGCCTAGTGGCAGATGATGCAAGAAACAGTCATTGGCACTGATTTATAAGTTCCAGAATAATGACCAAACTTCATTGACCCAAATTAACATTTGCTAGGCTTTATGTACCATTTATCTTTATTTTAACCATCATGCACACTCTTCTTCCAAAAGAGAAAAGTGAGGAAGGAGTTGTTTGTTTATTTATTAGACTGTAAAAAGGGTTATATTTAAAGCACTATCTACATTCATGGAACTGCTTTCTGTTGTAAATCATTCCTTAGGCAATGAGCTTTCTTTCTCTTTTATATCCAGTTTCCTTTCCCAAAGATCTCAATATTCCTTTCCATGAAGAAGAGCTGTAACACTCCTCTTTCCTGGCCTTGATCTTACACATAAGCACTGAAGCAAAGAGGATATATTTTGCTCCCTGCTGTCACATCTCCCAGCTCTACTTCTACCCAAGCAAATCTGACACCCAGCCCCTTTTCCACTGAAACGTCTTTCTTAATGAACCCAGATCCAAGCCACACCAGTCTCTAACCTAAAGGGTTGCAGGGTCTCTCTGTTTCCCATCATGCATCTCCAAAATTTATTTTCCATAAAGCTTTAGAAACACAGACTTGATAATATCACTCTTGTGTTTAAACCCTCCCAATGCCTTCGTGTCACACTGAAATAAAATCCAAACACCTTAAACTAGCCTACAATTTTACAGACTCTATCAACCTCATATCATATAATTCTCAGCCTTGCTCTCTGCACTCTAGCTAGGCTTGACATCTATTTGTAAATATAAGATTTGACCTTCTGGTCAGTCAGATCACAGCCAATTATCTCTTGCTCAGGCAGGCCTTTCTTTCTCCTTCCCCCCCTTCAATCCAATCTACAATACGTACTCGGTCACTTTCTATGTGAACATTCTCTTCAAATTTCTTAAAAGCAACTAGCATTTCTGGTTCTTCTTTTGTTTGTTGAACATTACTATTATTACATTATTTCTCATTTCCTTCAATTCAGTGTAAGTTACTGGGGCCTAGCTTGTCTTTGTTTTGGCACCAGGATTGAAACCAGACGTGGTTTACCACTGAGCCACATTCCCGGCCCTTTTTACTTTTTATTTTGAGACAAGGTCTCGCTAACTTGCTTAGGACCTTGCTAAATTGCTGAGACTGGCTTTGCACTTGCAATCCTCCTGCCTCATCTCCCTTAGTCACTGGGATTATATGCATGTACCATTGCACCCAGCTGACTTCTGAAAACCCAAGCTTTGGATATCCCTTACTACCTGGTACTCACTTAATAAAGATGTTTGAATAAATACCACCACTTATTTTGCCCAGTTACTTTTTTATTTGAATTTATTCAATAATTTTCCCATAAGCTTACTGATGCTGTTCATTTCTCTCTTCTGGACATTCTGTTAGCCTTTAAATTATGCTGTACATAATATGTGTTTTTGTTCTACTTCTCCATTTCCCATTCCAGTCTTCTAACTACAAGGTTACATTTCTCCAAGTAATGTAATTGTCCTTCTTTTCTTTTTTCTCTGCCTTTCTTGGGCATTTTAAATACCCCCAATGGATCCAATGGTTATGTCAAAGAAAAATTACACTGCAAAGTTAAATAGGTAAGAAAGATTTTATTTAACTGTTGTTATAAGGTAGAAAGTTTTAACTAAACTCCACTGCAATTACAGACAGGAGAGTTTAAAGCCCTGATTTTAGCTAGTTGAAAAGGACTAAAAGATGATACTTGTAAAGGTGGGGAAGACTGTTCAATGTGATTAGACCATTTGAGTTGGCTAATTGACTCTTAACTGAAGTTAGGCTCCTCCCCTCCCACAGAGATTTGGTGGTAAAAAGTTCCATCTTTCTTGGTTTTTACATTTTAAAGGTCTGCCTGTAGAATACTTGAGAAAGACACTTTGAGTGGTAAAACTGGCAAAAGGTTGGGAGAAGATTTGCACCTCAGAGACAGAAGAGAATTGACAACTGCAACTTTTCTAAGGTAAATGCTCTGAGAAAAGATCAAATCATTGAAACCAGAAGAAACCTGTCTAAAGCCTAGTCAAGCTGAGGGGAACATTGGGCCATCTGGATGTAGTCATTAGTTGCCTTCCAAGTTAGTATCATCAGACTTAATGTCTTTGACAAACTTATATTCTGCATTTTGTGTTGCCCGTTGAACACCTTTGGTTGAATATCTCATCTTCACATGCAACTTACCCTGTTTTAAACCAAAAGTTACCTCTTCTTTATTTGAAGTGATTCTTATTTTCACTATGTCCATTTTATTTCTAGTATCACTGATTTATTACATGCATGCCATTTCAACCACTTTCCCCATATTCATTCTTTCCTACTCAAAATAGTCTTTCAGTAATTTCCTCAAAATACTACTTTGAGCACATCACCTCCCTACAAAAGCTTCAATAATTCTACACTCTCTATATGGTTATAATAGTATGTTAACACTCCAGAACAGGAAATATACCTTAATATTCATGCTAATAAGACTTTATAATTTTCTAAAAGACTGGTTTTAACCACTTACTGTGTCTGGAGAATTCTTAATGTTGAAATAATTTTTAAAAATAGTAATAGGAAGAGACTGTGGTACAGGCCTATGTAAATGGTGACTTTATAGTTTAATGAGTGATGTGAACAAAACCAAAGAGAATTTAAGAGCAAAGAAGAGTATCTCCATTCATGGTTTTGAGAAGGTTCTATGAGGTCAGCTTGTGCTATTTAATCTTTGGTTTTCCCCAGTCCACATGGGCCTAATTATTTTCTTGTGTTTCCCCACTCTGTAGATTAGCTACAAAAAAAAAAAAAAAAAAACAAAAAAACTACCACCAGTTATCTGACTTTAATTTTATAGGTTCAGCAACACTGGCAGTCTATCTTGCAAAATGACTCCTAAAAACTTAAAAGAAAAGAGAAGGTGGCAAAGCCAATAACTTAATATGCTTCATCAGGAGAAAATTCTAGGATTACTAATGTCCTTTCCAGCATCAACTAATGCCACAGACAATCCTTGTAGAATATATGTCACTGATGAGAAATGTATTACTATTATTTTGATGAGTGAGTTATCCTTTCAGAGCTTTTTGTATCATAATGAGAGCATTTGCTTTTCTACAAATACTTTTAGGGTAAAAAAGAAGAATGAGCATATTATTTCAGGTACTTAAGACATAGCTGCCAAGCCTCTGTATGTGTTCACTTATATGAGCTGAACTTTCACACTAGGCCTTATAAAGTTCTATCCTAATAGTCAACATAGGAAAAGGCATTCATAAGTGTTAAAAAGGGTCAATATGTAACTAGTTAGTTCCATTTAAGGAAGAGAAGCCTGCTAGAGTTGGAAACATATTTTTTTTTACTATAGGGAAATTATCTATTTTGAAATAATGATATTTTATTTGGCTTTTCTGCATATGTAGTCAAATGGCATATGTAAAACATACAAATATAATATTAAACTTGTTTAAAATATTAAGCAGGTTTAAACATACTATATAATTTAGTTTTTCCAGTCTCTACACTTATTATTTCACAATTTCATAAATGTAAAACTCTTCCTATATAAAATATATTCTTCATTACTTTATATCAGTAAGAGGTGATTATATGGGAAAACATCATTCATTGTAAAGTCTAGTGATGACAACATTCATTTCTAGGATTACAGTATTTCAAACATAATGTGCTATTTTTAAATAATATCAGGAATTTTTGTCATTTAATATTTTATTAGTTTAAGTAATATGAGCTGTTCCAACAATGAAAATCTGAGTCTTAGTGGCTGAACCCAACAGAAGCTTCTTCTTTTTTTTTTTTTTTTTTTTTTTTTTTAGTACCAGGAACTGAACCCCAGGACACTTAACCACTGAGCCACATACCCAGCCCTAAAAAAAAAAAAAAAAATATATATATATATATATATATATACCTAGCCCTTTAAAATATATATATTAGTTGTAGATGGACACAATACCCTTATTTAACTTATTTAGTTTTATGTGGTGCTGAGGATGGAACCCAGTACTTCACATGTGCTAGGCAAATACTTACCACTGAGCTACAAGCCCTTTTTTATGTTGTATTATTTTAGAGACAGAGTCACACTGAGTTTCTTAGGTCCTTGCTAAGTTACTGAGGCTGGCTATGAATTCACAATCTTCCTGCTTCAGCCTCCCAAGCTGGTGGGATTACAGGCATGTGCCACCATGCCCAGCTCCAGTTTATTTCTTAATGAAGAAAAGCCCTCTTGAAAGGCAGTATCCTCTGAAGCCAATTTGGGCACTGATACTCAGCTTACTGAGTAGAGGAGAGGGTAGTGGAAGTACACCTGCTCCTTCAGTGTCCTGAACTAGCACAAAGTATTGAAGACTAGTCACATGGCTCCATGTAGTTTCAAGGGGCCTGGGAATCTGGTCCCTGTCTAGGCAGCTGCTTCCCAGCAATAATTATGTGCCATGAATCTGTATTACAGAGCTTCATATACAGATAGTTATTTATACAAAAAAAGCTCATATTTAGGTGTTCAGATAATATCTGCAAACTTGGTTATTTACATCCTAAAATCAGTTACTCATTACAATTATGCAACACTTTCACCTAGATGAATAGTTTAAAAAGTTTGATTCCTGTATAGTTGTATTACAAAACAACTTCTTTTGGAAGAACAATTCTTTCTTGAATTTAAAGGCTTTCAGAACAGGTGTGGAAATCAACATAAGTAATTCTGCAATAGCACTTTCATCTACACAAGATAAAACTAAAGAATATTGGAATTGGAATTTTTCTTATGTGAGTATAAAAGGTTTTTTTTTTTTTTTTTTTTTTTTAAATCTGATTTAAGTTAAAATAAAAGGGGGCTATTTAAAGATGAAACCATAAGAAAATATTTGGAACTAGAGCAAGACTGAGAGACTATAGCCAGCAAAACAAATCTGGTCCACAGGCTACATTGTAAATAAATTTTATTGGAAGAGAACCATGTCCATTTACTTATGTATTGTCCACGGCTGTCTTTACATATCACCATTTGCATTATAACACAAGAATTAAATAGTGTGTCCTGCAAAGTTGAGAACATGTGCTCTCTGGCCTTTTACAGAAAAAAAAAAAATATTGCCAAAACCTGGAACTCCAGGAATTAATGTTATCTCATCATTCTACAATTATTACAAAATTGTGAAGAGATTTATCCACATCTAGAAAAATTTTCACAAAAATTCTCTCATTATTGAATAATGATGTTTAATGCATTTTGTTTTTAACACCACATTAAAAAATACTACTTTATTTTAAATTTTAATAACTAATTAAATTCCCCTAATTTTATATAGTCTTTAGCTTATAATCTGGGAAATATGCTATTTTTTATCTGCAAATATTTTATACTAAAAAGACAATCTAATATATATTAAAATATATATTATTCATTTCAACTTTGCAATCCATTTTGTATTCAAACTTTATTAAATATTTGGTTCAATAAAATATTTATAAAATACAGACAGAATATATATTATTTTTATTGAGCTTTATTGTTTTTATCACTTGAAAATTTCCCCTATGGAGAATGCTAGTTTGTGAAATAATTTTGCATTTTGATGGAATTGTACTAAATATACTAGTAACTGATTGTTCAGCTAGAATATCCTATCACTACAACTATTTGCTATTTGGGTATTTCAAAGAGGTAAAGAGGACCACTCAATGTGACAACTACTTGAAATTTGGAAATAGAAACATTAAAAAAATGTGTGTGCATGTATTTCACATGGTAAATCATGTTTATGTCATAGAGGATAAATGAATGTCAATCTCAAGGTGAACCCTGCTAAGTTACATAGATACCAGAACAGCAGGAAAGGGCAACTAAGCAATCCTAAGCTTTATTTGTACATTTTTGCCAGGTAAAACAAAGAAGAACATATTTTAGCATTTGAAATCCTCTAGTGACTACACTGTTTATCTATAGTCATTTTTCAAAAGCCATAAAATCACTTGAAGTATTAAAAACAAAATGTTCCAAAATGTTGGTAGTCTGGAAATATTTGTAGGAACCTGGAAGCTAAAATAAACTGTTCTTTAATGTGAGGTTGTTGCCAATGCCTATCTACTACTGTAAATACTCCTCATTATTATTGTAGTGGGTGAAGATAGGTGATCCATCCACATCATCTCAATAGTTTTCCCTTAATATGATCGCCTTTATTTACAAGATGAGTGTTTGTGGAGAGAACTGCAACCATTGGCCAGAGAACAGGATAAAGCTAATAGAACCTTACAATGATAAAAGGAAACATGGCTACATTAAAAGATTAAATTCTTCCAGTAAGGGACTTGTATTTCTGGCTATGATGGATTGGTTTGTAGAGACCAGACATTCTTCCTATAAGAATTAGAGAGGCTAGATAAAACAAAGAGAAACCCATTTGAATATGCTGGAGAAAAAGTACAAAGTCAGCAAGAACCAGAAAGCCATGCTCTGGGAAAATTCCCCCAAAGAAGGGAATATCAGAAAGGCAAGCCTGATGTTCAGTTCTGCTTTTCATTGCAGCAATTTACTCATTTGTAAATGGTGAATGCATAGTTGAAAAGGTGAGCAGAACTTTTTTTTTTTTTTTTGGTCTCCTAAAGCTAGAGCGATAAAATTTAAAGTTAGGGACTGTCCAAGTGGGCTGCTCTGGACTGTTTTTTGGGGGTTCCTAAGGATACCTCTTACAAGAACCAGAGAGACAGAGCAAAGCAAATAATGTATCAGACATTATAACCCAAACTCTCCCTTTAATCAGCTCTTTAATTACAGACTGGGTTGATATGTTTCCTTCCTAGCCTAAACGTTTGATAAAAACAAAAACAAAAATCCTCAATAAAGAACAAAATCCTTCAGACTTTCAAAATACCTCTAGAGCATTTCACAATGATGATCACTTAGTCAAAAATTTCCATAAAAATCAAGAGACATGGAAATGACAAAAATATATAGAATACAAGCAATGGTAAAGAGAGATTCGCAGGAAATACAGATTTTATAGATACTAAATGTAGATGTAAAATAACCATGATACATACATTTCAGAATATATACCACAAGATGGGGAATCTACCAAAAAAAAAAAAAAAAAATCAAAGGAAATTATAGAATTGAACATTACAATTACCCCAATAAAATCTTAAACTGTGAACGCAATCTATATGTAAAGATTCAACAAATCTATCCACAAATCTTTATCTATTCTTCTATCTTGTACTACTAGAATATAAATTAAGTCAGAACTGGGATTTTATTTATTTTTGCTATTTCTGCAACTTCTAAAGTAATACCTGATAAATAATTCTCAATAAATATTTATTAAAGGAATGAATTAATGATAGCTTGCCAAGAAACAAGTGAAGTGGCATTCTTTTTAAAGGCTAAAGTCACAAACAAGAAAAAGAAAACATAAAACAAAACACAGGGCAGAAACATTTGTTGGCAGAAGGGAACAAGAAATGAAGACAGAAAGGAGCTGTGGAATCAGCCCAAGCGATCACTGTGTGTTCTCTAATATGCACCCTCTGCTTCTCTCAGCTCCTCACAGTCGAATGAAACTTGTAGTTGGATACAAAGAAAAATGCTTGAGGGTCACCCATGGTTATGCACCTTGCTGCACTATAAGGGGTTGCCCAGCAGAAAGATCCAATTACTAAGTTGTTTCAAACCTCAATAAGAGACTGGTAGATCCAGTAAGTGTCCTAATAGTGAAACATTCTTCATTCAGATAGCTCTTCTCTGAACCTGTCATTTTGGGAAGGGGTTACAAGAAAATCCTATTTTGGAATCCTCCGCAGCTTTGCAATGGCTGTAGAAGGAAATCTTGCATGAAACACTACTTCCCAAGAAGAAAAAGAATCTCAACTTAGGCGGCAGACTCTGTAATGTTGTAATACTTGTGCTTTCAGATTAGATGATATCTAAAAGGAACTATAATGATTAGAAAAGAAGGAAGACAAAAACGGTAAGAAACCTAGTGAGGAACTAAGTAGTCCAGGCAGTGTGCAGGCAATGGTTATAACTTCAAGGTCTTCTATTGCAATTCCTTTAAATGCTTTCAAATTAACAGTAAAAATCAAATAGAAGGACCAGTTTTAGTTACAAAATAGTTAGGACATAGGAAATGCTGAAAGCTAAAAAATAAAAAGTCAACGTCAAATAATTACGAAAATATTTCTTGTGTCTATATGTCACACAGACATTTTCTTTGAGAATTTTCTTCATTGAAATGCAGTGATCATTCTTAATTTGGGCCACCAATATAGCCTCCTGCTGGGCTTCTTTACTTTGATTATCTCATCTGTGTTAGGGTTGTCTCTGTAAGGCCAGTGCAAGCCATTTATTTTGGACCTTCGTTAGGTCAAAACACAGGAATCCAAAAGGGCATAATGGAATAACAAACCCAGGTCGGTGGAGGGACAGAAGTTGGGGGACTTGGCCAAAAAGCTATTCCTAGAAGAGATAACAGAATCCCAGGAATCAAATATATGAGGCACACTCCCCTGGGTTGTCTGGGTTGAAGGCTAACTAGAGCAAAAACCAGCCAGGAGCAAGAGTTCAGGCCATACAAGGGCAGCCTAGAGCATTCTCCTCAATTTATCAACACTAGCACTGTTTGTGAAGGCTTCAGATTGATCCTATACACTCTGCTGAAAGAGGCAACCAATTCTTTCACTACATATTTTATAGAATGAAAATGATAGGGGGTTGGGTTGTCTCTCAGTCCCAATTCCCAAAAGCTATAGAAAGCAATTAAGAGAATACTTGTAAAATATTAATGCCTTCCAGAGTTTGAGTAATTATTTTTGCTAAGCTTATCTATGATTTTACATAGTTCTAGTTATAAGTGGTTTTGTCTTAATTACAGAAAAGGGAGTTCTATTCATTGAGAAATGGCAGATGAGCAGGTGGAGGCTAATGACAGTGGCATGAAGGATTATAGATAACTCATTGTCAAAAATTATGCAAAGGAACATATACATACAATCTACCCATATAAATACATATGTATACAGTGAGATAGAATTGACTTTCTGAGAGCCCATTTGCTATTTATTTTATTCCTTTAAAACAGTGCCTTGCAATTCAATAACACACTATGAAACTAGGTAAGGGGGATGTTTTTTGTCACTCAACATGTCATGGTATAATTTTACCTATCATTATTTCAGCTAAAGGTGGCATTTAGGAGTTCATTAGTGATTAATAGAGCCCTCCATTGCTCAGAGATGATCTCAGATATTTAAGGAAACCATTTAGTTTAGATTGACAGTTTTTCTATCTTCACAATGTCTCTAAAACAAATAAACTAAAAAGTTATGGTGAATTCTATTAAGAAGTGTATATTTCATGTAAATTTGCCACCAAACTGTAAGCAGCAATGACAATAAGACATAGTTCTTTCTCTCTCCCAGCAAGCTTCATTTCCCTATCAAAAGAGAGCAGTGTTTGCAAGGTCTGAGTAGAAGACTCTCACCATTTTTCAGAACGTCACTCTCTTTTTATGTTCTGTTCATAATGACAACTGTCTGGCTTGATGCATTGGTTCTGATGCTTTCACCTGCTTGTTGTCATTCAGGTGCTAAACGAGGAGAATGAATATGTATAATTCTTTCAAGAGTGCATTAGAATGACCTATCCTGGCATATTTTATGACACATCCCACCAGACCCTGATTATTTTGTGAAGTTGGCATTCAAGTTATACTGGTTGGATTTTGATAGCTTTTGCCAACTTCCTCTGAGCATATGATTAATCAGTACAATAAAATGGGACACTCTAAAATGCAGGCTTGATGCATGAGTAAGGATTTTAAAACTTTCATTCCTTTATCAGTCATTTGAGACAGTTTTAGTGGCTTATTACTGGAAAGTATTTTAGGAAATCTTTCCCCATTTGATCACTGGGAAGGGATCATGCAGCCTCTCTGGGGAGAAATGGATCTTTTGATTTTGATAAAGTTTTTCTCTTTCAGAATGAGGATGTAGCATTTTCTTCTTTGGAATGTTGTCAAATACCTTTTGATAGGTAATAGAGAGAAACCAATGGCAGCTGGGAAATCTTAGGCCAAATTAGTTTAAAGGCCTCTTGAGAATGAAGTCTGGGATAGAAATTGGACAAGATTTTTCTATATACCCTGCAGAGGGCTAGTGGAGAAAACACATTGAAAAGCTGGAAGTCTGCAATTGTTTTTATTCATTCACTCATTTAACAAATGCTTGGTGAGCCCTATGTACCAGGGACTATGATATAAAAGCCAATATAAAATCTCTGTCCTTAAAGTATTAAAAGTTTAGTTGTGGGGAAAGATAACTGAATGTATGGGAAATATGTGTGAGTCTTAGGACATTCAAGTTAAATACAATCTTTCGGAACTTAATGGGTAGGAAAAAAGTGCTCACAGAAAACTTATTATTCAGACCTTAAAACTCTATTTTCAGTAAATGCCTTAGCAAAAAGCATGACTTATGATTCTAAACTATGAAGCAGAAAACACAGACCAGCTTGTATTGGTAGAAATATATATCAGTAAAAGAGATTTGGGTTGGACCATTATTTCTTGGTCACATTAGTCAAAGGTTATCATCATTCCCTTTCTGTGAAGAAACTGGAGCTTTAAGAATAAACTATGTAGCTTTCAAATTTGATTCTATAAGCATTTTTACTGGTGTCTATATACTTTTTTAACAGATTGATAGCTAAACTATTTTTCAAAATTATTTTTGTCATATTTGTACAGTGCCAACTGTAAGAAGCTGTTGGTTGTCACTGTATATGGTACTGGGATGGGGTGGACACCCCTGACTGTTAGGATCAAGGTTTGCAGTGGCACCTTTACAGACTCCTGTTTTACCTGGGAAGGCTGAGTGTTGCCACAGCAGGGACAGAACCATCCAGGGCTTCCATTCCTAAGGAGGCCTTCCATGGAGGAGAGAAGTGAAGGAAGCAGGAAAGCACAAGAAAAAACAGAGGAGAATTCAGAAGTTTCTGGGGTTTGGAACAGTTTAATCATAGCTTCTCATCTGAAGTAACAATACCTGTTCACTGGAACACTGTCCTATGCCTTTTCTAAGATCTCTTTGTGTTCATCTTCATTGTTTCTATGGGCACACAAAGGGGTGACTTTCTCTCTCTGGGGATACTGATAGAAATTATATGCAGCTAAAACTTTCCCAACTTGATCAGCTCTTGGTGAATGTACCATCTAAGCAAAAACATATTTGTATGCAACATTTCAATATAATTTCTCAATGCACCCCCTTTCCTCAACCACTTTTCTTATGTAGAAATCTTAGAGGCATAACAGACACATACACACAGACAGCACACACACACACATACACACACACACACAAAACACGCATACCCCAAGCAGAGTAAAAGGGCTGGACAGCATAAAACAAGGGAAGTGGAACACACAGCTACTCTGCCTCCCAGTCTTGGAGGCACAGTATGAATCCACAGACGGATTTCACAGTATGAAATGGCCATAAAGACAGAAGTCATTAATAAATAGCATAGGTGCACAATAATAACATTCAATGTTATTTAACACTTTGCTGCATGTTTTAGTGTAACACATTACTAATCTTTAACTCATTGGTTTCACACTCATACCCTTAGTAAATGGAGGAGCCAGCATTTGAGCCTGTGAGGTCTGACTCCTGAACATATTCACACACCCCAAGAGTAAGATCATTTTCAGTTCACTCTTTCAAGAAACACTAAAATCATGAGAAAGAGAGCTCTGGATTATAAGGTGTTATTGGCAGCTTCAGCTTTAGGGGGAGAAGCATTTTGGGGTCCCTTTCTCTCAAGACTCTGAACTTTGTCATTTGAGTTGTCAGAGGAAGGGTAAAGATAATGCTGAGTTCTGCTGACCCCAGAGTCCAGTGGGGATAGAATAGGCTCTATTTCCTAACACTCTCTAGAATGGACTACAAAGGTAAGACTATTTAATTACAAATTCTATAGACCAAGAGCTTTAAAAGGAGGCCAATTTTGAACATTGAAAACTCAATGATGATTATGGAGATGAAATAAATAAGAATATATGATACTTCCACTTTGCCCTTGAAGGGTCATGGATTTAGATAGGGAGCCCCTCATAGACAGAGACAAGTTTCTGCCCTTCCACGCCCAATTATCAACAGGAATTTCATAGTTCCTATACCTAGTCATTTCATGGGGAGTCTGAGAATAAGCAGATATACTATGCAGAGAGTTATTTTGACTTTCAAAGGTAAGATGCCACTGAATGTTTGATTTCTTGTTTTGCTTTTTCACAAAAAAGAATAAATGGAGGTGCCTAGAATTAATACACAGTGTTCAAAACAGAAGCTTGGAGAAACTGCTGATAAACAAAGGCTGACTTTCTAAAAGGAAATACACCAATTCCAAGCAAAACTGAGAAACAAAAGCCTGAGATGTTTTGCCCAGTTAAACAGTTACATTTTGAAAGAAGCAACCACAACAGGCAAAGCTGTTTTTTTTTTTTTTCCCTTTCTTTTTTCCCTCTTAAATCTATAGGGAAGAGACATCTGATACCAACTATCGTCAGCTCTCTGTTTTTTTTTTTTTTTTTTTTAGTTAATTTTCCAAACCTATACAATAAGACAGCTGAGAGTATAGTAGAATAAATGTGTCCAGGGAAGAAATAAATGCATTGGGGAATTGAAAGGAAATGATAAAATCACTCATACTTCTTTATTGAAAAAATTAAATATGAAGTGGAGTGGAGAGTAGCAGATGAATTCTAATAGTAATTGAATTGGCACTTAGGAGTTACCTTATCTGCCTCGCCACAATTCAAAACTCCCCACAGTGTTTTCTCTCAGTCCACATCATATTAATTATGTCTCTCACCCACCATCTTGTTTGTGAGCAGAGTAGTTAGTATGCATGGAAAGGCATTCAGATATCCTAATGAGGTTCAGTAAGTAGCTGTTCCATCCCCTCTGAAAATGGCATCCATTTCTCTAGCACACAAGAAGCAGCTAACACACATACACAGGCCTCCATGGGGATTTCTCCTTTCTCTTTCATGGAAAGAACAAAGGTTTCTGATTTATATAACTCAGGTAGATAGTCCTGCTTTCTCTACTTGGGATAAAATCTTGGAGCTTGATTTTTGTCAACTCTATCACCAAAACTCTCTGGCTTTCCACAAGTAAATTTTCTTTTTTATATGTACTCTCTCCAAGATCCCAAATATCTCATGCCATGCTGAAGACTTGCTGATATCCTAAATAAATTGGGCTTATGTTATAAAAGATCTCCTACTACAAAACTTTTAGCACAATTCAGTATTTCATTTCATAGGTAATAGAACATATTGATCTTAGCTTTCCAGCCAACCAAATTATTGTGTCTCTAATTGTCATGGTCTCTCTTTGGATGATAAAATATCAGGATAGATGATTCCTACTGTGCACAGGTTTCTAGCCTTTCAGCCTTGACCTAGTGTTTTGCTTTATTTGTATATTAGTCAGTGGGAAGAGTAGATTTGAAGTGCAAGGATTGTGCTGGTTGGGATTCTACTTTTCTTGTTCTGATTGAACAGCTTAAGGAAAAAAGAAAAGCATGGGGACATGGAGGGTCTTAATGAAGTTTAATGTAAGACCACTTAGTAAATTAATCATTAGGGAAATAAAAGGGCAAAAAAACATGATAATAAGAATTGTCCTGTAACCTCTCTCACCCCTCAGTCTCTGTGTGAGTAATTTCATTGTCAAATAAAATTATTCTTGTTCATTGTCAAAGTTACTTCACTGGCCAGCAAAATAATGATGAAGACTTGGAACTTAAGATCCAGTTACCAATGATTCTAGTCATATGATACTTTTCCTTTGAGGGAGAAGAATGTGATATAGTTTTCAATCATTAAAACCTTAGCTCTGAATATTAATTAAATTGCCTCTCCAACTACCAGGTAGGTGGCCCAGTAATGCTAGAACACGGGTGGTTTGGTGGGGACATACATTTTGGGAGGCATTACTCAGATTGCATTGTAAGAAGAGCTCATAATAGCTTCTGGGGAAAAGCTAGACAACAACGTACTAGTTGATTTTATTCAAGATTTAATTTGCATCCATATTACTACAACCCCTTTGCTGTCCAGATATCACTCCCTGATACTGTTATTTGACTCATGAGCCATCCTATTTTACCTGTGGTCCTTAGTTTCACCCAATGTACATTAAATTTTAATACAGGATAGATATTCAGATCAAATTGAGACCTCAGACTTTGATTTCAAAATTATTATGCACAAAATAAATGTAGACTCAACTATGATGCTAGGACTATACTCTGTTATTAAAAGAAGGAGAGGGAGATAGGGAGGAAGGGAGAGGGAGAGAGAGATAGGAGAGAGGGAAAGAGTGAGAGAAAGGGCATCAGAAAGAGATTGGGGAGCCATCATATTGGCCAAACAAATTTTTTAGAATAAAAAGCAATAATTTCAAGATGCAATTTTGTTTTTATGTCCTTAAGATGTTTCTTAGTATTTTAAGATGGCTCTAGATATGATGTATTACTTTTGGCACTCTTCTGATGAAAAGACTAATCTGCCATAAAGTAAAAATATGATCCTGAATTGCCTGATTTTATCATCTGTATTTATCAAATTAGTAAGTTATTTACTAAATCTACATACTTACTTTTGATGGACATGGCAGCAATATTTTAGGCTTCAGCGAGAACAAAATGGTAAATGTTGTGCAGAATGAAAGATTTAACACTAAACAGTGTGATTAACCAATGGAACAGCATTGCAAATGGCAACGCAACAGGAAAATCCTTGCATTGCTTTAAAAAAAATAAGATGGATAAAATGTATTAAGTCCTACAAATGAGAAAGAAAAAAGTTGTAAGAAAAAACTTAAATTCTGGTGCAGGAAAATCAGCTTAGTGAAAATTGAAAATGCATGTAATAAAACTAATTCAGGCAGGATATTAATCTTGTGTAAAAAAGATAAAAGCATGTTAAAGCCTGATTGTAAAATATTAATGTGCTAAACCATCATAAAACTTCACATATGCCCTTTAGCGATAGTATTGTTAATGATGATAAAAACTTATTTGCAAATTCTTCTTTTATGAAGTCTGGAAACAGAAAATCTGAAAAACGAAGACTAATGTAGACATCTACTGTATGTAAAAGATAGGAAATGGTGAAGTTAATGACTGGTCTCTTGACATTTAATTCTGTGACCATATCAATGGCCCTGGGCGGTCTGTAAGGTGATTCAGGGTGATTCGGGCTTGCACTCTGATAATATTGGGGTATTCTTAACTCTTCCAAATGTGCTTTCTGATGTTCTGAGTGCCCTTGTAATTACACTTAGCTTGGTCCCCCCCAAATCTGATCTTCCTAGACTTTCTTCTTTCCTTGAAGTCCCATTTAACAAAAGCAAAGAGAGAATGTATATATCTCAAGCCTTATTCTGCTTTGGCATCATTATGTTACCAGTTGTGATTCTTCACGGGGTGGAATCACTGAAATTTGGTGATAGCTCCCCAAACTTTTTGTGTAATAGGTGGAGGCAGCATCATATAACAGGAAGAATTGAGCTTAGGATGAGAGTCAGCTTGACCCATATAGAACTTCATTGTGTCACTTAACTATCAGATGTTGATTATTTAACCTCTCTAGGCCATAGACACTTAGTAGGAACAACACATACCTATTAAAAAAAAAAAAAAGGAATAACAATCCCAATTTGCATGACTTTTGTGAGGGCTTACAATAATGTCTATAAAGCCTCTGTTATGGCATAGTTGTGCAAATTCAATAATTATTAAAATATGTAATGCTGTTTTTTTTTTTTTTTTTCCATCTTCTCAGAAAGTTCTCCTAGCCCATCCTATCCACAATTCAACTACTCCATACTTCAGGATTCATTCATACATTGCTGTGTCCCTTATGTGCTGTCCCTCTTCACCTTCAAGAAAATCTTGCTCATATATTAAGACCCAAATCATATCCCACTTTCCAAAACCAGGTGGTCTACTTCATGACATACTTCATGATCAGCCTCTACACCTTTTGTTCCTTCTTTGGTACCCAGACAGGGTTACCATCCTTGCATTTCTGACCCAATCATGTTTTATTTTCCCCTTGTTAGCAGAAACAAAGACTTGTACCTTTCTCATATTTAACAAACTCCCAAACTATTCAACATGTCAATCAATACATGAAATTCTTTTATTTGGTTACATATTTGAACAAGTGTAGCTATAAACTCTTTCATTGATTGAAAGGTCCTACCATGAGTAGGACCTTTAAAGAATTCTAAGATCATACTGCTCATATTAAGAGACCACTCTAGGATCCTCCCATTTTGTTAAATGGTACTATTTGAAATATAGGCCTAATTAGAAGTAAGCCAATGATGAAATCCTTTGTCATTGACTTCATAAACCCACCATTGACCTGAAGGTGGATGTATATGGAATGGCCTTTCCTCAGATGTCCTGCTACCTATAGTTCTATTCTGTTCTCTTCAACTCTATTTACCTCTACCACTATATTCTTCTATTCCTGCCCAGGTCCTCTCTTTCTATCTCTTGTAAAGTAATTAGTCCAAGTGAAATGATGAAGAGCAAAGGGAAGGAAACTGCTCTCAGCCATCTCACACACTTCTGCTTTTCTGCCTCAGTAGTTTGTGCTATTGACGATCCAGAAAAATATTTAAAGAGCATAAGACAGCTCAGGGAACATGGAGAGCAGAAATAAATAATCTAAATGAGGATAGAGATGGCTGTTTATAAAAGTTCCCATGGACAAAAGAAGTATCTGGCTGCAAAAGTGGATTTTTCTTATACAGCACAGGCCACACATCCCCAGATAATTTCCACAGGTTCTAGAGTTGGCTGTATTATGCTTGAGAGAGACAGAAATCCACATGGCAGCATTTTGTTGATTTAATTAAGCCTTTAGGACAAAAGGTAGAGGGAGCTCAAAACAAATACCATGTGTTACTGATTTTTACTATCTTGTGTTTTGTTTTCTTATTTGTATTATTGCTGCTTGTGACTGATTTGTCTACTTATTCACATTTCAAAATCTAGTGCATGGGCACATCAGATCACCTACTACCATAGTCTATAATATCCTATTTAATTAAGAGTTAAGCCTTAATAAACATGGTTAGCATAAATAAGCCTTAGTTATGATCCTGTTGTCATGTCATTGTGAATACTATTTGGATTAAAACATCAGTAAATGAAAGCTTTCTTAATATGATGAAATGATTCTAGATTGGAGGAAGAAGTACCTTGGACATGAAAGATTATATTTTAAAAAGAAGACAACTGATTTTTTAATTTTTAAGAGTTTCTGAACACTCTGGCTTTGGGAATATACACATATACAAGACCTGATTCAATTCTCCATTTAACACCATGGACCCATATTTTGCTTTGCTTTTTCATAAAACTTACATTTTCAGACATGATGAGTTTAGGTAATCTGATTATGTCGCTTGAAACTCTCCTTTTGCTTTGTTTGTTTTTCGGAACTGTTTGTTCCTAAAAGGCATGGAGTTGGGGGGTAAGCATTTATCACAGCATCAACTAAGGAAGAGACCTTACAAGACTCTGGCAACTCTCAAGTCAGATTTGTGCAAAGGGAGGCATACTTAACACTTGAGTGTGCATTGTCTTGTCATAACTTCTAATGTTTCACTTGACTAGACTTCCAAACCAGTTACAGATAACTCCAGAGGAAGGTTTATTTTCTTCATGGTTTCTAAATACTTCCAAGTGGATCACTCACTAAAACCAGTGAAGTTGCACAAAGTACACAATGACACTGAACTTTGATTTCCTTTTCTGTCAAAAGACAATAATTATTTCTGCCTTGACTAATGCACAGGATCATTTCAACAGCTTATATGAGATATCAGATGTCTAAGTTCTTCATAAGTTGTTAAGCCCTATAAAGATATTAAATATTATTATTGTGATAACTGACAATCCAAAGTAGCTTTTCCTTTCTATAGTATTAATATAATGAGGTCAGAAGCCAAACATTTGCTTCTCTGAAGCAATATTTTATTGTGGTATGAAAAAGTAAGCTGTTTCTAAAGTACTTCATGTAATTCTCATTGTAGCTTTTGGACCATGAGAATTGAAAATTTAATTTTATGTATTTCTTCATATTGATGAAATGAAACCCATTTTATCCTCTGAAGAAAAATACATTTCTTTTCTATTAAGCAGCATATTTCTTATACTTCTATATCCAGGCTCATGGAAGTTTTTATGAAAATAAGACCTAGTGTCCTAATATTTTCTAAAATTTCTTGTAACACATATTTGTAAAAACTGAAAAAAAAATTATGACTAAAATATTACAATTTTCATTGCTAAGGTTTTCATTCTCCATTTTTATTTTCTGTCATAATGTATCTGTGACCCTTAGGATGGAAATCCATTAAAAATTATTTTTTGTTTTTGCCTAAAGGTTTGCGGGGGCAAATTCCAATGACTAGATTTCCTGGATGTAGTATAGCAAACAGAAAGAAAAAAAAAATGGATAGGTTTTGATTGTTTTTAATCCTTAAAAGTCAGCACAAGGGTAAATGTGGACACTTTTCTGTTCCTGGTCTCTGGGTACCCAATGTGAAATCCCAGAGCTAGAACTATGCCAAAGCAACATATCAGTCACAGGGCCATTTGTTAAACAGTTTTCATTTGCCCGTACAAGCCAACTCATTCCTGTAGCAGTGAACCAATAAATAAAAGATAGAATATACTGGATACAGAGGAAGAAGAAAATGTAAAAACTTTCTTCTAGTTCAAAGCCTACATCCTCTTCTTTCCAACCAAATGGCTTAATTATAGATGGTATGTAATGACATATTTGTCATTTTGCAGAGATCTGGTCTCACTCACCACACCACTGAAAAGTCATCTATGACTTTTTGTTAAAGTCAGACAAACAGAAACTTCACAGGGCTTTAACTTACTCAAAATCTCAGCAATATTTAAAATTGTTGATGACCTACTCCTTTTGGAAATACTTTCTTATCTTGATCTTAGTGACACCTTATTCCCCACCTCCCTGGTTCTTCTTTTTACAATCATCCCCTTTCTTCCTGAAGATCAAATGTTTATTTTACTAATACTTCTTGTCCTCCTCTTGAGCTATATGATTCTCCTGTGGGAAATCTGATTCAACATTTATATGCTGATGACTCCTAATCCAGCAAAAACTTCTTCCTGAGCTTCAGATTCAAAAAGTCTGACTGCCTCCAGGACATGTGTATTTTCCTGCCCTATTTCAAACTTAGTATGTTCAAAAGCGAATTTAAAATCTCTGTGTCAGCTCCAAAATTGTTCCTTCCTCCTGTGCTCTCCATTTCGACAAATGGTACCATCCTCCATCCAACTGCCCAAATCAGAAACCTGATAGATGCTCAGACTTCACTTTATCTCTCCCTACCCCATTTTCAGGTTTATATTTATAAATTCTATTAAGCTGAAAAGAAATCTTCAATGACATTATTCTTTCAATAGCTCTATATGTATCTGTGTGTGTATATATATATGTGTGTGTGTTTTTGTGTGTATACATATGTGTATATAATTATCATTGTTATTATTAAGAATATTCCCCATAGTAACCACATGGTAACTAACCACAGAGATGACAATAATGACATCATCTAATTTCCACCAGAAGTCTTCATTACATCCCACTTCTTTTTAATACAACGAAGGGCATATTTGTGATGGAACTTGTTCAATTTACTTTGGGTGCAGTCAACTTTAAAACCTTTTTGGTTTTCCATTTAATGTTTCCCCCACTTGGCACAGCCCAGACTGACATAAAAACAGAGCTAGCAATACCTTGGAGAAACACAGCACACTATTTTCTAGTCCTAGTCTACATCTATAGATTTTAACACTATATAAATGGTGGACTTCCTGATCTCTATCAATTGTATTTTAGACTTTCTTAGACTTCCTACCTGACCAAATGTTAACTAAGAAGCTATAATTAGAAGATTCATAAACTGAGCCAACTGATTTCCTTATTCTGGAACTGAAAAGACAGCATATTTCCTGGCATTGCTTCTAAGGGTTACTAGGGATTTGCAATTCAACTGACATGGATATTGTCCAAAATTCTGCTATGATGAAATAGAAGTGCAATGGGTAATGATCACTGCCAATAAACTTTTGGTATCCAAACCTATATGGATACAAAGATGAGAAATAAAACAAAAATAGCAGTCATGGTCTTAGTCCCCACAGAAAGCAGACAATATGAGGATGCTTATGTGACATATCAAGACAGATCTGCAACGTAAAACAGAACCTATGAATAAGAGCTGCTCTTCATTGTGTTTAACTCATGCTAGAAATTGACCAGAAGCATTTTGTGGATGACCGCTGATCTTCATAAAAAAAAAAAAAAAACCATGCAGTGGCTTTCTAGGCATGGAAATGGATACTTAAGAGAAAGTAAATACTCTGCCCAAATTTGACCAGGTCAAGATTTATACCTAATTCCATCTACCTGTTAGTCTACAAAATCTCTGCTATTTTCATAAGTGCCAGGAATAAATACAGTGTTGTATGTGTTCAAAATAAGTTACATGCATCTCTATTTGAAGCCAGGATGGAAGGCTCATAGTGAAGACTTTGATGACATTTATTTTAAAGGAGTTAGCAGAGTATGATACGGGAGGCATAAAGAACTGCAAGAAAGACATAAAAGTAGGAAAATATTGTGTGCAGACATTTTTTTGTAGGTTAAGTAGAAACAATGGAAAGTAAGTTGTGGTCAGCTTAAAAAGGGACTAAGGATAATTTGGGGCTTAATTCAGTAAGCTATAGGGTATCATTCAAGTGTTCTGATGAGCATAGTTATTGACGTATAATTTTACTCTAGCAAGATTTACATGGCACCAGAGTATAAATAGATAGACATGTGGGCAGGGAGATTGGAAAGGATATGATCACTGTAAAAGGTTATTAAAAGTAAGAGGATAATGGCTTGAGGTAGGACGATGAGAGTGAGAAGGGGAAGGAGGAACTGCATATTGTAGCTATCTTCCAAATCCTTAAGTTTTGAGCATTATCACTAGTGATCCTCAAAGAATAGATTGTGGTTAGAAGTATGGTAGGTCTAGACCTTTCAATGTATGACCTACCATAGATCCTATAAAAAAGAGTAGGAAATATATTCTAGTGTAGCCAGCATGGCAACTGACCACTGAAAACAATTGGCTCTCACTGTGAAGAAGACTATTCAGTGGTGCAATCAAACCTCTATGCTTTTATATGTCCTAGCATTATGGGTAGGGTGACTTAGATTCCTAGGTTCCTTGATTTGATCTAAGGTTTTTAGATTTCTGCAAATTTCTTGTTTGAAAAACATGTAGGAAAATAATTATCTTCTTGCTTTTCTTTGTTATTACAGAAAATCAAACAAGATAATTAATCTAAAAGTCCTCTGGACAATACAAAATTCTCTTTGATTTTAAGGGGAAGAAATATTTCACTAATGCTTCTTTGTAGGCTCCATAGCCCACAGCAGGAGCTAGAAATATTTTTTGAACATGCAGATATGCATACTGGGGTTGGAGCATAAGACTGATGTTATCTTCTATTCAGCCAATGTGGGCACGTTTTCATCCCAATTTATAAAACATTATCAAAAGAAGATAGAAAACATAACGGTGGCCATCTACTCTATAGAAATATGAAAGAAAGTGCGGCCACTCCTGGTTCATTTTCTGCTAGAGACTCTTCAAGGCCCACTTACAGTATAAAGATGTAAAAACCACAAAGAAAAAAAAAAAAACTTGTTAGTGAAACAAGCATGTAGGCTATAGACGGAATCTCAGAATTAGGAAAGGATTGGATCATTGACTATCCCTGGGGAAGTTGGGCCAGGAAAAGGAGCCTCTAATGATTGTATGGACTGTGACGAAGTAAACAACCTTGTCTCCTATGACATGACTTCAGAATTCTGAGCATTACAAAGGGGAACCAAAGAATAATGTTCAAGGGGAAAAGGAAAGTCATTTCCTTCATTCAACAGATACTTATTGAGCATATAAATAGGCACCAAGGGGAATGCACACTGCATGTCAGGTAAAGATGCTATTCTCTGAAGACACTGCCTGAAACTCATGGACTTTGAAGGACAGATGACAAGGGATTAATTTACACGTAAGCACATAATAAATTATGTTTCTTACCAATACTGAACACAAATAGCATGCAGCTTTTAAGCAAAAATAGGAACAGTTAATTCTGAAGGTGTTTTTACTAGATTGAAACACATTTACTCTATAACAGATGGAGCACAAAGAAAATAAAAATTACACAATGTGGGATGAAATCAGCAATCTTGTTTTTCATTTAGTTGAATGATTCTGCGCTGAGAAGATTTTCCTCTGATTTTTCAGGATGTTGGTCACTTGAATATTGATTCTATAAAAAAGGTAGCTGTCTAAAAGTTTCAATAGTGAGCCTTTGTTTTTCAAGGTCATGGTGAATACTGTGTTAAAAAGAATTTTACAGAAAGGTTATGGATATGTGAAACAATCTACAGAGATATAAGCAAAATAAAAACAAAATCTGAAGAATTCAGCTGGATCCACATTTGGACACAGAGCAAATAAAAAGGGATTGTCACTATAGTTCCCAGTGGAAAGCATTCACAAAGAAGGAAGCTGGGAATGGAAATTTCTGGGGAGATTCTGGCAAGAGCCAAAATCATTTGTTTCTCATGGTCTAACAGATAAGATATAATTTTGCTTGTCCTTCTCATTTTCAAAAGGCTTCCTCACTTTTAGCCATACATTTATTGCTAATGTATGGGGTTTAACTATAAACATGTAGCCAATCACATAGAGAAAGATTGAACAAGGAAGTCTGACATAGAAACAGAAGAAGACTGAAGGAGACAGAAATAGGAGACAAGACACATTAAAAGAAGACTACCATGGGATTTGTTTTTCACTTTGTTGTTGTTGCTGTTGACTGGAAAAAAAAAAAAAAAAAGAAAGAAAAAAAACATTTTCTGTCTTGAATGTAAGTCCTTATCTATCTGGGATCACACCTACATCTCTTTTTGGTTTGACATATTTATTTTTATTTTTTATTTTATTTTGGGTTGATCTGAAATCTTTAACAATCCTATTTGCAGAAAATTATAACATCAAACATACAAAGATCTCTTGTTTGCTGTTGATACAAACTTACCCAATGCATTATTTGGTGGCATTTAAAAATGCAACTATGACTTTTAATATTTGTAAGCACACCACCCTAAAAATGGATGCTTCTTATTTCCTCCAATTTGGAAACATGCAAGATATTTACCTGAAACACCTTTGAGGGATCTGTCTTACTCTTCAGTTTGATAATATACTCAAAATCATACTGCGCATCTGCACATCATCAACAAAGGAGAACAGGAAAGAACTCTCCTTTCAGGATGCTTCTGACTATGCCCTTCAGAGACCCTCTGGAGACAGAATAATGGTGCCTAATAATTTCAGCCTACCGAGGTATTTAGCACAGCTTCAAACAGGCAGTAATTCACTTATATTTGTTTTTTTCAGAATGTTACACTGTTCTGAATTAAACATTATGATACATACCTGTACTAGTATAAACTATTTTTTCAAATTTTCCTAGTCAAGATTTCTTTCTCAGAGAAGAAAATTAGACAGGTGCAGCACACCAAATGAGATGAACTTTGTCCTCAAAGAAAATTGGTTTTTCCTTTTCAATTTCATTTCAAAGAGATCTGACAAGTGTGGCTTTGAACAAACTTTAACAGCACAATATCCTTTGTGTAAGTTTTCCCTTGTCAGCTTTTCCATTCCAGCAGGAACTTAGAACAAAGTGGATGCTGCCCTTTGAGTTGAGAACTTCATCAGCTGAATGAACACTGGTATAGTACAGTGAAATTGAGGGCATACTCTCTCCTCGAATCTCAACAGTGCAGTGTCTCAACAAATATAATTTCTCTATCTGGTGCAAGGAGGGACACTAGCTATACATTTAGTTTCATAAATTTTCCTTCTCCCTTCTTCATAGTAAAAGCCAAGATATTTGGCAACATACCCACTTGAAACTTTTACAGATTATGCTAAGAAGTCTTCCATTGTGCACGGAGCAAAAACACATTATTTTGAGATGCTCTTTGGTCCTACACTATTTTATACCAATATCCTAGGGAGCCTGATTATTAGAGGTGGGAAATCAGACTTTTGGATGTATGCTGGATTTTTGTTTGGGTATATTTTCACATGAAAGCGAAAAACGCATTTTTTCTATTAGTTTTGCTTTGTTTCATTTTTTAACCTGTTTTGTAGCTTTGTGACATTTGAAAGTGAAATTCAAAAGCGGAGAGGAAAAAACACAAGAAACTGCTTCACAGAGATTTTAATCTTTATTGCACAAAAGCTTGTTATGGCTACTCATTCCTTAGAGCTTTAGATTGTGTATAAATTGTGCTACTTTATGCTGGTAACTAGCTGCTTTGACAAGTTTATTTTTCTTTGCATATTCTTCTAACTTTCCTAAGGTTTTTATTACAATTGCCCCTTGCTATCTTTCACTTTCTCTTGGCTCCAGCTATTCCTTTCATCTTTTTTCCCCCTACACATTAATATTTAAAGACTGTACTAGTGTCAAACATTCATGTAGAGACAACTTAAATGCAAAGTGGATAAGGTTACAGAATAAGTCCATGCCCAATTTAATTACAGCATTTTGATTAACACAGATTGTAAGTAGTTTGAACTAAGAATTTTAAGTTGTTCAGCTTGAATATTACAAAAGCTAACCAGGGATGAAGTGTAACTTTGACTTAGAAACTGCCAGAAAACATTCTGATTAACCAATTTAGATGTACTATCTAATTAAGGACCTAAATATCTTTGGATCACAGAAATTCATGTTTATTGATAAGATAAAATATTTATTACCCAGAGAGCTGAATTAGCAAAAAGAACATCTCTAATCAGGTGTTCACTCCCAGGAAAAAAAGAATGTTGGTTGAAATAAAGAATATGATAGCTATGAGCAAATCTGGCTTGTTTATGCAAAAGCCATGTTCTTGCCAGCAAACTCAGTATCCTTGAAAGGCTGGAGCTGATGAAGTCTGTCGCCAAATTCTAAATGGGTTCGATAGATAATGAGTGCCCATAGCAATGACTAATTGAGAATAATGTCTAGGCAGGGAAGAAAGGGCATAGAGCAGCGAGAGAATAAAACTTCCCTGAAGTAGAGACCTGAAAACACACCCAAGGACCAGGGCAAAGAAGCCCAAGTCTTTTACATTTGTTGAACTGTGATTAATTTTTTTTTCTTTTTGAATGATTGTAATGTTGTTTCTCTAAAACTGCAAATGCAAGGAAGGCAAGGATATATTACACACTTCTGCAATATTGCAGTTCTTTGAGGCAGCTTGAATGAGATAAAATCAGGTTTAAGTCCTACAAGGATTGAGAGCAATGATGAGGTGGTTGTTGTTCTTTACATTTTTCTTTATTTTAAAAGTTTAAAAAGATTGTGAAATGGTGTTTTTAATAGGTCAAATATAATTTGTGATGGAGTAAAACTGCATGAAGGAGCATTTTACATACATTTAATTATATCAAAGGCAAATTAAGTTTCAATACCTTTTGAAAGCAGTACTTTTGCAAAATGGGATTATGATACAGTAGAACTAATTGCCTATTGGAAATTTTATTCAAATTATAATTAAAACACATAACACACACACACACACACACACACACACACACACACACACAAAGCCCCATTCATCCTAACTTTGCAGACTAATGACATAAAAGGAATAAAGTCTGTGACTTTTGCTAGTCAAGTGCTCTACCACTGAGATATGTCTAAGACCTTTATATAAAAGTAAAACAGATACTTTTTGTGTGAACTTTGCCTGGCAAGACATACTACAAAGAGTTTAGAGGGAAGATACCAGAATACTTTGTGCATCTAATGACTGTAGTTCTTAGCTCCCCATTACAAACTCACTCGGAAAAAGAAATCTCCTAAGCACACAGAAGATATTGTGCATGTTAGATCCTGTAGTGGGTCCCATTGTGGCTATTTCCTGTTCCTCAAAGGCTAGTGAATATGGAAATATAAAAGTCAGAAATTAAAAGTAGACAACCATTGAATATAAACATTTAAAGAAGTAATAATCCAATCACCTATTATGCATTTTCCACATGTTTTTACAATTACACATTTTTTATTGAGACATTTTTTAGTTTCCTCTTCCCTTGTTTGGCACAATACAATAGTTGATGCTGGGATGCATAATGTATTTGTACCCTAGGAACTGGAGTTCAATGTATTATCCTATTAAAGTAATATATTAAAACATTACCAGCATCATTATTACAAAAATGGATTCAGAATAATAAGCCCAATTTGACCAGGGGACTGTGTGTCCATAAATCTACCAGAATCACACAAGGCTCAGTTTTGCTGACAAGAAATTCCTATGCACGGGCCTCTTGAGACATGTTAGTTAGATTCATATGCACAGGACATAAGAATATCAAGCACTCCTATCTGAATGCCAAAGAGAGCACATTAAACAGATAATGTCCTTCAGGAGGAAAAAGTAAAGAATTTCTGTCAGATATGTGAAAATCCACTGCTTCTACATTTGGAGGAAAATCAAATAGATATTAAAGTAAGAATCCTAAAATAACTATACATAAATGTGACAAGCTTCACAATTAAACATACTGTCCAAAATGATGCCAAATTATAATATATTGCCTTTAATTGAGATCTGGTTCTAGGCAAAATTATATAAACAAAATTTATCTGTTTCCTCCATGCCTAGCATTTCTATTCCCTTTCTCTCCCCCCCTCCCCCAGCTTCTCCATCCCTTCCTTTACATGCTTAGCATTCTAGGATGCTCACTTCTTTACTAATAAAACAAACAATGGCAAAAACAAAGCCAGAGTATTGAGGCTGGCATGGGCCTAATTATAACTTAGTCTTCACACTGCTATTTACCAAGAAGGAAAGAGATCCTGACATTTTAACTGAGACAACTAAAATCACCAAGATTCTTCAAGCAGGTTCTCAAACATAACAGCTCCTTTCTTGAAATTTAAGATGTATTCTATTCTCCTATGACTGTTTTTACTAATTGCAAGTAAATCATTAGGCTGGAATTGAGTATTACTGAATGTGAAAATGTAGACCGCAGCAGATTCAGTGGTTCTTTGTTTGGGGTTGGGGTGCTTACCGTTTGTTGCATTTTGAAAAACTTTCACCACTGATGCCTATACATGGGGCATGGTACAACAAACTTCTGGAACCATCAAAACCTCAAAGTACAGAGAGAGCAAAACCTCAAAGTACAGAGAGAGCTCTTGTTGAAACTTGTGTTTATTTGGAGCAAAAGGGTAATTCATTGAGGTTATGGATTTCCTTCTTCTTTTTTTGTTACATTTCTATTAGTTGTTTACAAATAATTTGAAGACTCTTCAGACTTAAAATTTACTTTCTTGTTAATCTTATATACAAATCCTGCATGAAGTCTATCCACATTCGATTGCATATATATTTTCAGGGTGGTCTAAAGCAGAACTTCACAGATAACAGTGTGCATAGAAAGCACCTGGACAAGAAACCCGCAGCTCTGAATTCTCCCAGGTGGTCCACTCCTGCTCCTCTGGGGATCAAGTATAGAGTAGCTCTGCTCTAAATGGAAAAAAGAATGCCTGACTTCAATCATAACATTTGCATATAAGCATATGCCATAGATGTGTATTTTTAGGTATGTACAAATGTCCTGATGGGGCTCTGTCACTAACTACCTGAACAGCCCTATAAAAATGTCCTTGTCTATAAAGGAGAATTATCCTACTCTTGCTGCTCCTAGAACTGTTGAAAGATCAAATGATATAATTCATTGAAATACTTCATAAATTATGAAGTGCTATATGATTAATGTTAGTTATTAATGAATTATTTCAAGGCCCTCTTCTGATTCAGTGTAATAGTAGTCTATGAGAACCACAAATTCACTGGCAGAATAAAACACCGGGCTGTGCCTACCACTTATGCAAATCAAAAAGCAAATTCTAGGAATAATATGGGCAATAAGTGTTGGAAAAAGACTCAATCCACAATTATTAAAAATGCGAAATTAAATAACAAAATTAAAAATCCTGTCATATTAACAAAGTTTTTTTTCTTTTCTCTCTTACCCCCATCTCTATCTCTATCTCTATCTCTATCTCTATCTCTATCTCTATCTCTATCTATCTCTTTCTTACTACAGGGCCTGATGATAGAAAAGGTGCAGTGAGACAAGTATCATGATATACTGCTGAGGAGAGTATAAATTAGTACTTAGTTTCTTTAAAGCATTTTAGCAATATGTGCTAGGAGCCTTAAAAAATGTTTGTTGTTAAACTCAGTAACTTCACTTCTAGGGATCTATTTTAAGGAAATGAAAAGAGATGTGGTAAAAATAGTTCATGCATCAGAATGTCCATTACAGAACTAGTATCATAATAAACTTTGGAATATCCTAAATGGCCAAGAATAAATGTACTGATAAATAAAATATGGTGCATCAATTTAATGAATATGGAGGCAACAACTTTATTCAGAAACATCAATCCAACAGATAAAACCAAAGCAGCTATCCTCTAGAGCAAATTTTGTGAAATGAAAATCCTGAATTACATGTAATGGAATCTCAAATGTTTTAAAATATATATTTATAGTTTTGACCTTAGTAGTATGATTTCTTGAAATATTAGTCATAGATTTGGAAAGAAGCTTTATGTGTAAATATTTTAATGAAATATTTTACTATTAAAATTATAGAAAATACCTAAGTCGCCAGTTAAGGTAGAAGGTAAAAAAATAAATAAATAAAAGGCAACATAGGTTTACAAGTTCTGGCATAAAATATGATGCCAGGATTGATATAATATTTCATATGTTTAACAATATGACTAGGTGATAACAATATTTAGAAAGATAAGACACAAATCTTCAGAGACAATTTTAATGATTCTAATGAAATGAAATGCTACCAACTATTAAAAATAATCTTAGTTATGAGCTAGTGAATTATTTTAAATATTCCATGTATTTAATTTTCTTGTATTTGGCTTGTACTACTTTTATTATGTAAACTTTTTAAAATGAGGTCCTATGCATGTGTGTGTTCAGGGAGCAGGCACTGAAGGTCTGGTGGTAGATGATTCATCAAGCTGGCTGTTCACCTTATGTGAGCACAGTAATAGTTTGACTGGATATGTTGCATTTTTACTCTTTTACCTATTGTACTGATGTCAAAGAAACAATCTCAAAATTCCTAAAGACATAATACCTACAAAAATAACCTGCAGGGGAAATGAAAACCGAGGTTTAGGCAATTTACTTTAAGACTTACAATTTTACTTCCAATAAAGTATAGACATGTGAACCTATTCCCAACCACAGTAGGTGACTTTATAAAAGCATGCCTGGTTCTGGGGTTCTATTAAGTCTACAGCAATCTGTGGGGAAATGTCACTGAACTACAACCCTTGAGGTGGCATTTCTGAAGGAATTTGCACTGCCACCACTTCACTGTTTAATATTTTGGTTCACTAGAGCCCTGTATTCAAATGTCATTTTTTGATACCTATTGTATAAACAATCATTATTCTAGATGATAGGAATTAAAAGCAACAAAAAAATAAATAAAATGAAAGTATGCCACATGAAGGAATATTGGATCCTTCTGCTTGGTTCAAAACATTGGGCAGCTTGGGAAAAGAATGTCAGAAAGTTCTGCTGAGATCAGATCAGTGAGTGCTCTCAGTTTCAGGCCAAGGTATTTAATCTTTATCCTATAGGAAAAGAAGTTATGGAAGATTCTTGAGCAGCACAATTCAAGCAATGCTTTAAGAAGATCATTCCGATGTTAACATGCTGAAAAGGTTTTTTTTGTTTGTTTGTTTGTTTGTTTTGTGTATGTATGTGTGTGTTGCTGGGGGTTGAACCCAGGGCCTTGTGCTTGTGAGGCAAGCACACTCTACCAACTGAGCTGTATCCCTAGCCCAACATGCTGAAAAGTTTCATGGGAATGAAATCCATAGGAAGTATAGAGGAGAAAAAGAGAACAGAATTCCAAACCTATATCACTTTCACTACCTGTCCTGAAAATGTTCCTCCTCACCTTCCTGAGGTTAAGTTTATAATCAACATAAACATACTTTCATGTGAATCAGAAATGGAACCCCTTGGGAGGGTGGAGCCCCACAAACACACCACACTGCTTGGAAAGCAGATGACACAATTGTGTAAAGAAACTACTTCCTCCATGTCTTAGTAGGTTTTGCAACCTGTTGAGGGTGTGGAACAGTATTACTATAACCCTTGCTTAGATTTAGTATTTATTCTCCATTTAGTCGGGTAGATTTATGCAGTCTGTGCATTGCACAACTACAAATGGAATCTGGTTTCACTTATCTGTGAATTGTGAATATCAAATCCTACCTTCAAAGGCTGT
Source organism: Tamias sibiricus (assembly GCA_025594165.1). Taxonomy (NCBI): domain Eukaryota; kingdom Metazoa; phylum Chordata; class Mammalia; order Rodentia; family Sciuridae; genus Tamias; species Tamias sibiricus. The sequence continues at coordinate 81,735,027 of CM046659.1, forward strand.
GGTCAGGACATATATGAAAGGACCTATAAGACACCATTGAAGCCGGGCGCAGTGGTGCATGCCTGTAATCCCAGCACTTTGGGAGGCTGAGGCAGGAGGATTGTGAGCTCAAAGCCAGCCTCAGCAATGGCGAGGCACTTAGCAACTCAGTGAGACCCTGTCTCTAATAAAATACAAAAAAGGGCTGGGGATGTGACCCAGTGGTCGAGTGCCCCTGAATTCAATCCCCGGTACCACCAAAAAAAAAAAAAAAAAAAAAAAAAAAAAAAAAAGTTGTATGTACCTATAAGACACCATTGAGTGAAGATGACTGTGGTGATGAGGATGAGGGTGAGCAGCTGCAGTGGTAATTTTGGTAGTAATGTTTTCTCTTAATATCTTGTCTTAGAATATTAAGGGCTTACACTTTATATTCAGGAGAATTGAAGTGAACCGGCAAATAAAAAAAAAAAAATCTCAAAATAAAGATGAATGGTGTTTGATGATGGGTTAAATTTACAAAGGGAAGAAAAATAAGACAAAGCTGACTTTCATTATAGTGAACAAAAATGGTGATCGGGGTCTGGGGTTGTGGCTCAGTGGTAGAGCGCTTGCCTCGCACGTGCGCAATCCAGGTTCGATCCTCAGCACCACGTAAAAAATACATTGTGTACAACTAAAGCAAATAAATAAATATTAAAAAAAGGATGATCACGTTCCAGACAGAAATGGTTAGGCCAAGAAGAGATATTATGGGAAGATGATAAAATCTGTCTTCCATGTGCTTAGATGAAGATAATAGTGAGGTATTGAGACAGAAATATTTATCAAGTGATTAAAAGTGTGGAATTAGAGCTCAAAGTGATATAGCTAGATCCAATACACGTGAAATTCAGGTGCATAAGAAAGCTAGAAAAAAGGATCACTGAGGGAAGATATGTAAAGAGAGAGAAGAAAACATGGACAGAAATTATAGAATTCCTCTGCATGGTATTAGGAGTTAACTACTGTCAATTCCAGGGGATGCCATTCACAGCATAGTTAACAGGATAAAGTCCCATGAAGCAGGGCAGTGCTTCTCTATATACCCTGCACAGTCATACATGATAGCAGGCTTAGGGATTTTCTAAGTTCAAGAAATGATGGAGTCCAGGTTCTGCAAAAGATGGAGGACTATTACACACTATCCTGTCTCCCTCACTGCATGCAACCATAAAATCAGAAAACATGAAGTTGTTCTTTGGGAACTCAGAAAATAGTAGCAGACAAACTAGGTAGAAAGCTTAGAATTCAGTGTACTACCAAAAGAAGGTGAACTGACTGTTTTCTGTAAGCTGCCTGGTACCGAAACCCGGGAAGAAATCTCGGAGGCAGAGTTAAGCTTTTACTACTTTTACTTCTACTTTCTTAGAGAGAGCTTAGAGAGGGAAAGAAAGATTTTCTTAGCTTAGAGAAAGATTTCTTAGCTTAGAGTCTTAGAGTTAGAGTTAGAAAGATAGAGCTTAGCTTAGAGAAAGATTAGAGCTTCTTTCTTCTCTCTTCTTTCTTCCTTCTTCTTTCTTCTGTCTTCTGTCTTCCTCAGGAGTCTCGGCCTAACTCTGACCAGTCATTACTTCTTCTATCTGGTTTCTCTTCTGTAACCGCTCTGCCTACGTTCTGGCCGCTCTGATTCTTCTGACCGACCGAGTGACTGCCCGGCTGACTGAATTCTCCGTTCTCCTAACTCGGACCGCTTTCACCCGGTTATATACCTTCAGGTTTGCGGGTGCCTACAGGTGCGTCACATACATATCAGGTGGAACCCATGGCTTCCAGCTAGCTACAACAGCCCTTCCCAATTAGGGCTCCTTCATATTCCTTCCCTTTAGTTTAAAAAGGTGCTTTAATTCTATTTTCTCTATTTTCTCTATTTTATTTTATTTTTTTGTCCCTACCTAGCTTTTCACCTTTTATTTTTGAAAGGGTGGATATTTGAGCCCTTTTTGAGAAGGTGCTGTGGCTTTAAGGAAGTCTACTGCTGAGGAGCAGCTAACGCACTTAGTTAAGCACAATTGTATAAGCGGCTTTGACTTTTTTTTTTTTTTTTTTTCCTTCTATATTTTTCTTTATGGCTTTCTTGCCAAAGCTCAATGGCTTTTTTTCTGCATGGTTTTTACCATGCTATTTAATTCTCTATTTTCTTTTAAGCTCATGGCTTTTTTCTTTATACTAAAGCTCAAGGCTTTTTCTCTATTTTTTTTTTTTTTATGGCTTTTCGCCGGCTACTCTGCTTCAGCTTAATTCTTAACTGGCCTCAACTAAGTCAGAGGCTATGCTCTCTTGTTTCTACTCTTTTTGCTGGTCTCAACTGAGTCTGGCTTCTTCATTTTTTATGGCTTTTGGCCGGCTCGGCTTTTCGCCGGCTACTCTGCTTCAGCTTAATTCTTAACTGGCCTCAACTAAGTCGGCTTTTGGCCGGCTCGCTTCGGCTTTTCGCTGGCTACTCTGCTTCGGCTTTTGGCCAGCTACTCTGCTTCGGCTTAATTCTTAACTGGCTTCAACTGAGTCAGAGGCTCTGCTCTCTTGTTTACTACTCTTTTTGCTGGTCTCAACTGAGTCTGAGGCTATGCTTTTTCGTTGCTCTCCTTATTTCTTAGCTTTTCTTCTCTGCCTGCCGAGCCCCGGACGGACCACCATTTGTAAGCTGCCTGTCACGGCCAGCCACGGCGCCGCCACGGGAGGAAAATTCTCGGAGGCAGAGTTAAGCTTTTACTACTTTTACTTCTACTTTCTTAGAGAGAGCTTAGAGAGGGAAAGAAAGATTTTCTTAGCTTAGAGAAAGATTTCTTAGCTTAGAGTCTTAGAGTTAGAGTTAGAAAGATAGAGCTTAGCTTAGAGAAAGATTAGAGCTTCTTTCTTCTCTCTTCTTTCTTCCTTCTTCTTTCTTCTGTCTTCTGTCTTCCTCAGGAGTCTCGGCCTAACTCTGACCAGTCATTACTTCTTCTATCTGGTTTCTCTTCTGTAACCGCTCTGCCTACGTTCTGGCCGCTCTGATTCTTCTGACCGACCGAGTGACTGCCCGGCTGACTGAATTCTCCGTTCTCCTAACTCGGACCGCTTTCACCCGGTTATATACCTTCAGGTTTGCGGGTGCCTACAGGTGCGTCACATACATATCAGGTGGAACCCATGGCTTCCAGCTAGCTACAACAGCCCTTCCCAATTAGGGCTCCTTCAGTTTTCCTCCTCTGGTATCTCCTGGCGTGGATGCAATGTGCACTGAAACCTAGAAATGGCCATTAGAAAGAGTGGAGAGCTCCAGGAGGAGCTTGCTAGTTCTGGCTCAGGGAATCAGAACTGAAACTCCTAATGGTCAGATAGTGTAGAATTCCTTCCTTTACTTTTCTTCTATTACTTATTGCATCCCACAAGTAATCACGTAATGGCAGTGTAAAGGGCACAATGCCAGGGAAGACCACAAAATCCAAAAGTGGGAACATTTTTCCCTTTAGTTGATGGAGCTGTGATTCTGAAAAAGTGGTTTGGTTGCTTTTTTCTCTCTTCTGTTTCAACTTTTGGCTCCCACTACAGAAAAATAAGAATAACACACACACACACACACACACACACACACACACACACACGAAATCTGTAGGAGAATGGTGACAATCAGAGACAAATATTAACGTGATTTCAGGTTTCCTATCTGATGTGCAAGGAAAGTAACCCACACTTGAGTAATTTCTGGATTCTCAGAATACACAATTTCTCATCACTTCACTAAGACTGTGAATGAGGTTAAACAGAATGTGGAAAGAGAAGAATGAAAGGAGTATATGATGAAAAGGAAAAAATATGAGGGGCCTTAGGAAGTGAACAATTTTAAAATAACTAAAGAATAAAATGAAAAGCCAGGGAAGATTTTGGAAAGTATGATTTAAGAGCTAAACAAGGAAAATATTTTTTAAAACATAGCAAGTTTTCTGAAGAGAAGATAGGTGCTATTCACACACCCAGAAGGCTGTCACTAAAGTCAGCCATGAACAAAGAAGGGTTTGGGACAAACGGAAGTCAGAAGAATTTTGGATTTATTCCTTCCTGATAGGAGAAGTCCTGACAGCCTGGTATAGGGCTAATGGATACATCCACAGGACCACTGCTATTCTGCGAGACTCCCTCAAAACCAGGACTGCTGACCTCTGAGTTCCACCTATTCTATGTGTCTTGAAGAAGGGCCAGGTGTGTATCTGATCCATAGCTCTGCACATGGAGTAGTCCTTTGGTGCTGTTTTTAGTAGAGGAGAGAAAACATGATTTCAAGAATTGAAAAGTGAGAGACTAGCAAAAAAATGAGTCCTCTCTCACCTCATATTGACTTATGGCAAAAGAAAGAACAAGAAGTGCCTGAGAAGGACACTGACAGTTTGAGGACCGACCACTATAGGTAACTCTCATCTCTAGCAAAAATCTGTTTGACATGTCAAAAGATAATGTGTCTTCAGTATTATCAAAGTCGAAAACTTCTAAAGCTCCCTTTCCAAGAGCTATAGTTTAAAAAATATTTTGTATTTTTTTTAATTCTTTTTATCTTTAACTACAAGTTTTCTTAGCCCAGTAATTTTCCTTGTGTCCTATCAGGTCAATATATGTTTTGACAATTTTAGAAAACATGTCTTATTTATTTTCTCATTCAAACCAAAAAGCCCCTTAGGAGCCATTGTAGTCTATTGGTTAAATATGTTTTTAATCATATGTTTCTTTAAAAGGTCTATTATTTTCAAATAGACAGTAATGGCTTCATCTGATTTAATCCAGCTCATCATGTCATTATATATTTAGGGCATGTCCTGCATTTAGAAAAATCCCTTTGAGAATTCAGTATAAAATGCCAAGATCCAGAGTAGCATTTGTTAAACTTCCTGCCTGCAGTATTATATACATTCCCTTCCCTCCCTGCCTAGGGAAGACCAGCAATTAGCTTTTTGCTCCAGGATTACTCAAGTAAAAACCATTTTGAATACCTGATCTTGGTGACTATACAGCATATCCAGAACTTGTGTCCAAATGGATGGGTCACAATAGGTATTCTTGATCACTGAAGAGGTGGTGATCAAACAGAGGGAAGCCCATTGGTCTCTATCTAAAATAACTATCAAGTGATCAGTAGAGAGCATATGAGCATATAACTTCAGGACCCCCAAACTGGGAGGAGATGATAGGAATCTTCCAATTAATGTCTACATTAATGTGTAATGTCATTAGGATTTACTCCTTCCATTTTAAAGTAAAACAAATATCAAACTCTGATTTGTTTTAAAGAAAGCTTATATTCATCACTAAATTGTAATCTTTTTGAATATGTCACATTCTTCCATTTCTTGTTAAAATTTAGGGGTTGTTACTGGCTCTTAAAGGTTAATAAATTGAGGGCAAAAGTAGAAAATGCAGAGATCTTAACAAACAACTTAAAGTGTGGTAAAAAGACAAGAGCTGATAAGGATAGTGCCTTGAAAGATGATGTAATAATGGAACTTCTCAAGACAAAGATGGCAAGAGATTGCTTGTTCCTTTTCTGGCTAGTGGAGGTGGCCAGGAATGTCCTGACCATTCAGGTCCTGACCAGATCTCCAAAGCTACATTAAGATGGCTTCAAATATATATTTAGAATAATAACATCCAGGGATCTTGAATCAGTCTCCTGAAAACTATAGATGTTTAATTTTTCCATTTCCTTCATTCTTCTTTTGTTCCAGACAATTCCAGACTCCATTCCCATTTTTTTCTATGTGCAAAAACTAAGGCTTTGTGCACTCTGTTGCTATGGAAACAGGAGAGAGAGAAACAGTTTATGTATTTCAAAAGCTGTCAGCCTATATGCTTTGGATTTTGATAACTAAACCTACACATAGACCATCTTTCCTCAACTCCCAACATTTATTTTTTGTATATATATATATATATATATATATATATATATATATATATATACACAAAGAAATATATATATATTCTTGGGGAAATTAAGAATCTATTCATTTAGCTTTGCTGAAATCCATTTTATACTTAGTTTAGTGTCCAGAGGACAGAGAGTAGCCTCAGTGATGCAGTTATTTATAAAACTGTTTTTAATAAATGATTACTAAATGAGAATGAAGACAGAGTTAGCAGCTATCACAACTTGATCTATTTCCAAAATAAAAAAAATGATTGAAACTCTATTAATTTTAAAAGAGATCTGAATGTTGCCTGACTTACATTTCATGGAAATGTAATGTCTGCTATACCCTCTTCAGCTCTCTAATAAAAGAGCTTTTTGAAATTACAAAATACACTGTGTTCTCCCCCAGAGAACCCAATTCAATAGCTTATTGATTTTTCCTGGCATCCTTAGTCTGGTGTGAAGGGGCTTCTGGGCTCCTGGACCTGGAAGAGGGGAGTTTGTTTGTAATTGATTCAGATTCTGTACGGTAAAGCTACCTTCCCACACCCCCAACTCAAGTCTTCATGATAGTCCAGCCCATTAAGTGCTTGCCTTCTTACTATTCTCGGTTGCTTTCCAGCACTTCCTAATATTTTCAAGAAAATGACTGCCATTGTAAGGTCATTTTTATCAAGTTTAGATGATGCAGTTAAGTGAACCAGGAAAAATACATAAGAACTTCGACCTAGAGCACACTCCAGTAGTGAAGGGGTCTGTTGGGCTCTCTGCTATAAGACACATTTGTAAGCAGATGATCTGCTTAATTGTGAAAATCAGGCTTTCATTGAAAAGTGTGTTTTTATTTTCTCCTCCATAAACCCATATTAGTAATAATTGACTTGTATATGTGTACAGGATGAGTGAAGGACAGAGAAAACAATGAACTGCTGGATATTCTGATTTTCTTTCTTTCTCCATTATTTTTTAACTAAAAAAGGAATATCCTTGATGTGGGGAGAGGGGAAGGAAAAAAAGAAAGAAAAGCTCAAGTGCAAAATCTAATGGTTACAAGAGTTTCAGTGTTGCATTAGCTTAGTCTTCTGTTTTATGTACTCATTTACACAATAGAGGGGAAGGGTTGCAGAATTATGACTTTTCAAAGTCAATTATTTTGTTTTTCCTAATAGTCATAGAAATTTCTTTCAAAGAACTTGGAGCATTTAATTGACTTTATCTCACAAATACTTACTCCGTTCCCAAGAGTTGATACATTTAAAATTTCTATTAAATTTCTAGAAATGAATGAAACCCAGAGATATCAATCAAGTGGCCTCACTGAGGCATGTGACAGTGTCTGTGGTTGTTTACAGATAACACGGAGAATACAAAAAAGAACTTGCCTGATTGAATATCAGGTATGCAGATTCTACAAATCCCCACTAATCAGGAAGGAGGTTTCTACAAGGTATCAATGGATTCTGTTCTCAGTAGCCCTGCTCTCCTCGTAGATTTTGTTAATTATTTGGATGAGAATATCAAATGAATAGTATGAAATTTTCAGATAATATATGCTCTAAGGAGTAGAACATATATTGTATAGTAGAACCAGATTTCAAAAACATATTAACATCTTGGAACAATGGCTAAAGCTAACAAAATTAAGTTTAGTAGAAATATAATTGCCCAATTAGGAAAAGTAATTAGAAATAGTCATGAAAGAAGTTGAAGTCTCCAGTTCTAATGAAGACAGAACTGTGTACCTACCTACCATCTGAGGGAGATTTCATGACTCTACCCTATGATACAGTCTGCTCAAGCTACTGCCTGCTAAACCTTACTGCCAATTGAGTCATAGACAGAAAAGAGGCTGAGAGGTGATTTTCCAGGGACTAAGGGGAAACAGGAAAAGGAGAATTAGTGTTTAATGGGCACAGATTTTCAGTTCGGGGAGATGAAGTGTTCTGGAAATAGATGGTGGTGATGGTTGCATAACACTGTGAATGTACCTAATACCACAGAACTATATACCTAAAAAATGACTAAAACGGTAAATTTTGTTTATTTTACCACAGTAAAAATTTATTTAAAATGAGAAACCCAAATATTCATCCCCCAGGGCAGTGCCAATAATTTGGTGAGCACATCCGAAGTAAAATCATCTTCATAAAGATCTGCAGATCTTGCCCTGCGATCCCTGAGACTGTTTCCCTATAACAGTACTCACAGACAGAGATTCCTATGTAGAATGTATTCAGGGTGTGCACATGTACTTGAGTGAAGGAGAAAAGATAAGAAGAATCTGACTTTTAAATGAAGGGTTTCAGATTCCAGGTATAATAGGATAAAAATTACCATTTACCTATCAGAAGGAAATAAGGTTACAGACCAGACATATTGAAAGAGTATTCACAATGTGTTGTAATAATTGTTAAATTAATTGACATTTATTGAAAAGTATAGAGGCTGTGTTATTTACAGTAAAGTTGTCACACTTTATTATGCATGAGATTCAACCAGCAGAGTTTATTTGAAATTCAGATTTACTGCCCCCACCTGGCAGTTTTGATCTAGTAGACCATGAACTGGGTAAACTAAAATTTTAAAAAGAAATCCAGATGTTTTATGATGAAGGCTGCTAAAGAATATATGTTGAGAAACACTAAGCGCAATAGTTCTCAAACTTCTTTCTCAAAATCTCTGAGAATACCAAAGAACTTTTGTTCTGTGTGTTATATCTGTCACTATTAACTATATGAGAAATAAAAACTGAGAGCTCAGAAAAATATTTCCTTCTAATTCATTTAAAATTTTGACACTAACTCTTTTTACCTGTGTGTGATGGTGAAGAATTCAAAAGCAAGCAGTGTTATTTGGTGGCTGTGCTGACCCCAGGTCATCAAAGGGATAGCAGTTCTTCCCACCATCACATTTGCATGACGTAGGCAAGATCAACAGCATGATAAAGGCAAATAACTCCCTATTTATCCTTATGGAAAGAGTCTTGACCTCATAGACATGAAAGGGGCTTAGAGACCATACTCTGAGATCCTCTGATGTATCTCATTTGTCTAATGTTTATCCACGGAGATGATGAAGTAGAAGCCAGTGGTGATGGTAATGATTGAGACAGCACCTAATGTCATCATGCCACATATTATTTTTTGAGTTTAACATATATTTCATTGAATCTTTACTGGACCTCCACGAATTATATAGTATTATTATCTTCATAATAATATGAAGATTATTGAGGGATAGGAGATAGAGAGAGGTTAAAATACTTGTCCCTGCTCACAAAGTATATAAGTGACAAAGCCCACACTGTCCTTCAGACCTTTTCCTGGAAGGAAGGGTGATGTACACTGAGAAGAGGCATCACTCAGGAACTGCAGCCCAGGGCATCTGAGGTGTTCCACCAGGAAGCATAGTATATGGAAAATCATCAAGATTTTATTTGCCTTAATAAAAACCACCAGCCTGTGCCAACCATATTTAGGCTTTAATTATCTTAAGGTAATTTATGTCTATTTTATAAACATTCATTTATGTCATTCTACCATCTTATTTTATCTTATTTAGTTTGGTCCAGTAATCTAAACCAAATCCTTTGCTTTGGCCTTAGTCGTCTGCTTCATGGATAATCTTCTACGACAAGCTTTACCAATAGTCACTGCCAACTCATTCAGCCATGGATCAGATAGATACATGTACATTTCTGTCCAGTATAACCTAGAAAAGAGGCTTTGTCGGTACATACTGGAAGAAAAGATACAATGTCAGTCAGAAGCTCTAGGTGACTACAGGAAATCTTGAGAGTGACCTGTTCATGTGCTTCTATTGCTATCATGGAAAGGCACAACCCACACAGAAATGCTCACATTCTCTTCAAATACTTATCATCCAATCTGCAGCTAACATTGTTTGATTTTCCACACATTTTTGGGTTTGTTCCATTTCAGGAGGAGACTATTAAGATTTAACTAACACTTCTTTACTATCTATATTATGCTCGTGCTAACTCCATCCTGTATCAACATATCTTGCTTTATATGTTTCTTTTATGAACTTTCAAAAAAAAGAAGGAAAATTTAGAGAATTTAAGAGACTAGCTTGTGGCCCTGCAGATCTTAAAATGCATTTTAGCCTGAGCTTTAGCTCAAGCTCTCTGATATCAAATTCTGTGAAACAGAACGGTGGGGGTGGGGGATAAAAACAAATCAACAGGGGAAAAACAAAAAAGAACATGGGCATAGCATTCTGAATACCAGGTATGCCCTCATCTGCATGAACTGTGCAGGATATTTAAGGTGGCCTCAAAGCATTTATTCAAGCAGACTCCCTTGGTTTATTCAGTAAGCTACATAACCTGAAATAAGAAAGCATCTATGAGGTAATCAGGCTAACATAGGAGTTATTCTCACAGCATTGGAGATTTCATTTCCTTCCAAACAGTAATGAATCACAGTTAGAGTATGTATGAATGGTACAGAGAGAGAAAGCAGTACGAACACTGCCACCCCTTCCATGCATTTTATTGTGATCCTCTCTTCCATTGAGCCCTGAGGTTACTTCAATATTCTTCTCAACACAGGACACCAAGCGGCCACTACCAATTGATCACAGTTAACAATTCAAGATGAAAGCAATTTTCTTCTCAGGTTTAAAGTCAGTCTTTACCTGTATAAACAACTCAGGTACTATTCTCACTTTTAGAGAGTCTTATATATGGGAGTATCATATTTGTGATCTATGTATATATTTGCAATTACTTACATGTTTATTGTCATAAAGAAAACAGTCTGACACTATTTAACAGGTAACTCAACACCTACTCTCACAGATTGGGTACATTTTCCATTCCTAAACATCATCTATGCCCTCTTATCAGATTCTAAATACAGCTACTTGCCATTTGCATTTCTTCTATGTCCTTCAGTAAGTCAAAGGAAGGTGAGTCAGAGCCATATACTACCTGGATCCAAAGAAAATGAATGGTATGCACCTAAGCATTAGAAGCTCTAGTTCAGACACCCTCTGGCTTACTCTTTAGCCCTTGCCTGCTCACTCAAAAGAGAAAGGGTCAGAGTTGGGGCCTGAATGAATTCCCCAAAAGAAATCCCCATGCAATGCTAACTGGACTCTTAATCAACTTCCAAATGCCCTTGGGCTTTTCAGAAAAGTTAGGCAAGGCCTGAAGATAAACCTCTAATAAAATTAAGGTGATTATTCATTGCAGTGCAATAGGAGAATCAACATTTCCTGTTAGGCAGCAGGGAATCGTACAACCCAACAGCTGTGCACTCCCTCAGAAGCTCTCCCATGGGTGCTTTCAAGCCTCAATCAGGACAGTGATAAGGGAACTATATAGGAAATATGGGGCTGCTGATGGCTCAGGTGAGTCGGTCAAAACAACAACAAAAAAAATCACACTTCAAATGGCTGCCTGCATTAAGAGGAGCACAACAAAAGAGCAGAGAGAGAAAACAGCTCCACACCACCAACTATCATGGAGGCTCTCCTTATCATTCCACTCCAGTCCCTGTGATTATGAGGAGGGAGTGAAAGCATCCACTAATCAGGGCAGTGTGGTGTGTTATTCACAAGCTCATAACTGGCAGTAAAACAGAAAGGCCCGTGTCTGCTCTGCTGAGTAATTTCCACACTGAGGCCCTGAGCAGAGATGTCGAGTTATTTGTAACATCTGCCTTGGCATCCAGGAGCCAAAGTAAGCTAGTTAGAGAGTTGCACTGCTTCTTTCTCCCTTTTCTTATGACAAGTCTGAGGGACTTGAGGTTATTTATGATGAAAACCAGTCTGAGCTCTTCTGAGAGTTGTCAGTTTGATGCAGGTGAGACAGAAAGGTGGATAGGTGGCTTAGGAAACACTCTAGCCCCCTATTTACCTTGGAAAGAGGGGAGAAGTAGCACCAAGTACAGATGGAGAAACTTCAAGTATTAAAGGAGAAATAGGCAGTGTGGAGGAGTTTTTATAACTGCACAGAAAGGAAGACTTAGCCTTTATGCCTCATTAGTTTTCTGGTTTTGTATAATTTCTGGGACAATGACAGTAGACCGTTTTTCCATATGAGATTATGCCCCAGTAAAAATGATGGGGTCCAATACCACCACTAATTCCAAGAGCAATTGGATTTTTTAAAAAACATATTTTTTAGTTGTCAATGGATCTGTATTTAATTTATTTATATGCAGTGCTGAGAATTGAACTCAGTGCCTCACACATGCTAGGCAAACACTCTTCCACTGAGCTATAACCCCAGCTCAGCAATTGACTTTTAACTGTAATCTTAGTCTTTTCCTAATTACCTAAAACCAAAACCCTAGACAAGTTTCTCTCACTCCTAATGTGTGTTTAAATTACATGGGGGAATCTTGTGGCAATGAGAATTTCGATTCTGAAGTTTTGGTTGGACTGAGTATCCACAGCTGCCAGGAAGCATCATTGCTGCTGGTCTATCCCCACCCCTACCCTTCACAGTAGCAAAGTACTGAATATCACTTTTCTGGACCACAGCATTGTTGCTTAAACAGTCTTTACTTTTCTCTCCCATATTTGTGACTTCTCTTTAAACAAAAACAGAGGATCCAAAGCATGGTTATAGCGTATAAATTATATATTTCCAACAATAAGTTTTATTCCTGATATAATGAGAAAAGTAAAACTGTAGAAGAGGACTCCACCCAGGCCTGAAAAGGTGTGGGTGGCCACTTTCTGATGAGTTTTGAGGATGAAATAAAGCTTATTGGGTATGTGCTAAAGCCATACACCTGTGCAGCTGATTGCATATTCAGAAATACCAGAGAAAATTGGAAAGAAGAAATATGGAACCTCTTAGCAATTTGGTTACTTAGGAAGTGTATCCAAGTAACACAAGGCAAATCAAAGCCATTAGCCATTCTATCTAGAAAATGAAAGTCCCAGGGACCTTTCATTACAGCTTCTCTTGCTTGGCCTTGAACCATATCATGATTAATGACACTCAATGGATGGTTTCTTTTGCAAGGCTTTGAAGTAAGTACTATAGAGCATATGAAACGTGAGGACTTACCAGATGACCTCAAGAAGCCCACTGAGAGGATGGAGAATGGAGTAGCCAATGAACAAAATTTGTTTGATATATTTCCACTGTTTTCCTACAAACTTTCTACAGTTCAGTTATTGCTGCAGCAGTTCCTGAAACACTGGCTCCACATAACAGCCAATGCTATATTGAAGGTTTGCTACAGCAGGATTGCCAACTAGAATAATTTTAATCACATTCACATCAAATGATCCCCACACTGAAGTGGTTTTTAAACTTTTCTATTGCCCTTTCTATCTCCAAAATACTCAGTGTTAATCAGGGATGGGTTCTGCCTCACAGCTTCTCTGAGAGGTTCATCATTATTCGTCTTTCCATTTTACAGATGGGAGGACTGGGCAGAGAGACATTTAGTGACTGCCCAAAGCAAGAGCTGGAATCAGAAACTGCACTTGGGCCCTTTAGTCTCGTCCTTAACCAACTGAGACATCCTGGCTCTGTTACCCCAGCTTCTTGCACACACCAGGCCTGCCAACCACTTTAAAAGCCAGCAACAGACTAGTCATTATGCGCTTCTATGTAGGGAAAAGACAATATAAGGCAGATTCTCATCCTACATAACTCTAGGGGAAATTTACATCACTAGGTGACAATCTGGAACCTCTCCTGAGTATTCCAGCTCTCATACGCAAATGGGAAAGGTTAGGGATATGGACACAATCTGGGCAAATCTCAAGTCTAGAACTCAGGAATGGTGGCTCACTTCCCAGGGCTTATACATGGAACTTTGAAATATGTTATTTAACCTTTCTGGGCTTCAAATCTCATCCACAGAGAGGGTCTATTTTGCTCATTTGCCAGTGAGTCAGAGCACTGTCATGGGAAAAGAATAGGCTTTGTTATTGGCAAACTTGGATTTATGTCTTATCCCTCCCTCTCGTCAGTGCTGTGACATTGGGCTAGTTAGTCAATCTTGCTGGGCCTCAGTGTTCTCATGTTTGAAAACATAAAGATTTCAGAAACAATTTTCACAATGATACAGGGAAGATTAAGTAGGACTCAATAGCTAAAATGCTGTTGATACAGGATAGATACTTGATAAATGTTCTATTTCTCCCTTTCCTTGTTGATATTCATGAATAAAGTATCTTGAAAATATTTGATAAAGAGAATAATGTGAATATATCAGTCCTATCTTAATAAGCATTCACTCTAGGTCAAAAATATATCAACAAGTTATCTCATATAAAAGCAAGGTAATTGAAGTAAATTAACTGGAAAAAAATAGAATACCAAAGAGGGGTTAGTTAATTGTCCTCAAATAAATGAACTGTTTTCATTCAATAAATTATGGTTTCCTATTAGTTTTCACCTCTGCTGAAAGACACAGTGAAATGTGTTCTGAATCAAGTAATGAATAAGGAAAAACCTCCTAACGATAATGGTTAAAATCAAGAATATTTTTTTCTAGGAGAAAATGCTCAGAGATTTATAGATATAATCCCATTTTAGGCCAGAATCCATGAAAATCTGCAATTATACTAACTCTAAAATAACAACAAATATGGATTATTACTCAATTAAGGAACTATTAATAAAATGAAGGATTCACAGAGACAGCCCAATACAGAGAGAAGACAAGAGTTTTCATCCCGAGTTTGTCCATAACTACCTTTTTCACCTTTAAATTAGTTAAATGTTTGGTCCCAGTTTCCTCCTATATGAATGGGATAGTTGAGATTACTTATTTCTAGGATGATACTAACCATGCAATTGGTTTCTCTCTGATTTAAAATATGTCTAGAATTCTAAATAAAAGAGCATTTTCATATTCCTTTTATTGTCAGACTTTGCAAGATGAAGTAAACTTGTAATATAAATTTTCACCTATCTTAAAAGACCAAAACCACTCTTCAGTCTGGAGAAGGAGGAGGAAGTCAAGGTCAAGGTCATGTTGAGCAGCACAGTGAATCTCTGCCTGCGACACAAAAGTTCAACAGCAATTTCTGAACAGAAAGGTATGACCATTTAATCTCAGACATGAGCTCTACAATGTGTTAAAGTGTTCCTTTGACACTTTGCCATGGGATGGACATTTTATTCATATCTAGTGATATATTTAGGTGTGACATGAGCACCGAATTTCTTTGAAAATAATTTGCAGTCATTTGATTTAGAATTTTTTGAATACTCTCAAAGGCAAATGAAATCCATTGATTTTGTATTATATGGTAAGAAGTACAAAGGACAGTTGACCAACCATGGTCTGTAAGCTTGTCCTCAGTGGAGAGGCTCTTAGGGGGAGAGGGAGGATGAACCACAAGATTAGTGGAAACTTCAGGGCAAAGGAATCTTCTTGCAGTCTGCAGGGGGTGACAGAGCAGGTCACATTACCTAGATACTTGGAGAGAAAAGGTACTTGGAGGGAAAGCAGGTCACATTACCTAGATACTTGGAGAGAAATATGAGCTTTCTGTCACATGTAGACCTTATTAATGAATACTCACTGGATTGTTCATTACTCCACCTATGCTACAAAAGGGTAAAGTGGACAAGGATGAGCAGAAAAGATGTCTGCAAGTAAATTTTCTTGGGGATTTGACATGCAGACTGATTTCCAAATGCTTTGACTCAGAGGACTCAGAAAGTAAAAGCAAGGAACAAGTAGGTGTACAGAGTGTCATTTTGGTGGGTGAATGAGTCATACTGTAGGTTTCTTTCCTGCAAATGGTATTGTCACAGTGTCTGCTTGAGTTATTTGATCCAAGCTTTAAAAAGAAACATAGCAAGTCTTCCTTTCAGAAAGGAGACCCTAAGGAGTTTAACAGAAATTATAGTTTCTTTTCATCAACACCGCTACAAGCCTTCCTGCCACCAGCACTAATTACTGTGGCTCACCAGCCCTGTACTCCTTCAGCTTAAGTCTTCACAAATACTCAAAGCTAAACAGTAGAAATCCAACACTGATGCGGGCTTTTTGCTCTCATTTTAAAATGCATTATATAAGAGGGAGAATCCTTATCTGGAACTACAGGTCTGAACACACCGTAGGTCTTAAATTAGACCTCTCTTTGAAGCTCAGTAACAGAACAGTAGATAGGAACACAGATACAGCTGAAAGTCATATTCCGGTGACAGTGCTGCAGTGCCTTTTCTGTAAGGGGGTTAGAAAAAGAAGACCAAAAGCCAGAAGACTAGAAGCACCCAAAGAGCTATGTTTATCTAGGGAGGAAATGCCCACACTGGAGAAGGTTTCCTTGAATTTATTCCTGGGAATTATGTCCATATGAAAGTCAGGCTGATTCTCTTTTGGAGGAAAATACCCCCTTCTCCTAAGAAAAATTAACTCTTTTAATCACAGTGTTTTTGAAGGTAGGATTGTAATAAATCCTTAAAAAAAGGAACCATCTTTTGTCCGAAATTTGCAATAATACAGCTTAGCCTTTTCTTTCTTCTAGGATAGCATATTGTCTGTTCATATAATTCTTGTTGTACTTATCATGTTCTATACTCATCATCATCTCTTTACTGGTCTTGTCCCCCTCTTACTCATTATTTATCTTTATCTTTATCATCTTTCAGAGTTAGCTTTTGCATTGCTGTGTCCACAATACCCAACAAATACAACTTATAGGACAAAAGTTTATTTGGGGCTCACAGTTTCTGTGGTTTCAGTCCACAAATGGCTGATTGAATTGCTCAGGGCCCTGGGTGAGGCAGCAGAGGGAAAGGCCCTGGAAAGCAGAGGGAAAGCAGAGGGAAAGCAGCAGAGGGAAAGGCCCTGGGAAAGGCCCAGCAGAGGAAAGCTGCTTAGTTCATGGCAGGGTTGGGAAGCAGAGCAGGAGACAGGGAGGGCCTACAGGGAAGATATACCCTTCCAGGCCATGTACCCAGTGACCTGCCTTCTTCAGGTATGCTCCGCCTTCCTATAATTACCACCCATTCAAACTAGGATAAACTGACATTTGCCTCGGAACCTTCTTGCACTTACACAGGAACTTTTGGGGAGACACCTCACATCTAAAGCATAACACTATTGAATACACAGCCTGATTATAAAAAGATGCTGTGGAGCAAGGGGTACAGCTCAGTGGTAGAGCACATCCTTATCATGTAAAAGGCTTTGGGTCTGATTTTCAGCACTACAAAATTTTTTAAAAATGCACATGTATAATGGTTGAGTATGTGTGTGTTTTAGAGAGAGAGAGACAGAAACAGAGAATATATAAATGGATTAAATCACCCATAACCTCACTACCCTAGTCAGCCAATAGTACTTTAGGAAATGAATACATTTTGGAGGAAACAGAAATATAAAATTAAATATCATTTTACATCTTTAGGTAGAAAACATAAAATCGTACTCCAAGCATTCTTAAAAATATATTTCCTATATTTAAATTTCCTTAAAAGCCATAACACTTCATCAAAATGTCTTAAGTGGATGAAGATGATATCATTTAGCAAATGAGAAGAAAGAAAAAGAACTTCATACAATTATTTCAATGATAAAAACTGGATTGGATTTATAATGGTACTTCCAGTTCAGCCTCCAATAGTTGTGACATACTTTCACTGCATGAGCCAGGAATGGGTTTGGAATTGTTTCTTGTATGAAAAAGTTGTACTGAAAATTGCCTTGAAAATATTTTTTAAATTGTATACCTGATGAAAATTCTTAGAGGAATGTTTTGTTTTTTTTTTTTTTAATATATCAGATCTCCATTTTCCAAGGTAAATATAAGAACAAGAATATCCAAGCAACCTTAGATTATTGGGACTTGAGATTTGTATTCAGATCATTTTCTCTGTATTGGCAGGTAAGATCAAAAGGCCCAGCTTTCTGAAGGCCTTACTGAATCCCCATTGGTGATATATTCAAAGTAATTTTTCTCATTTAACATTGATATAAAAATCAACTACTACTAAAAGCCAGTAGCATAAATGTCAAAAATAAGATTTTTCTCCTTCAACCTCCTAAATAGAAACATGATGTAATATCCAAATTAAATTTTCAGTGTCCTATTTGCCCATAGCATGGTGTTTACTACAAGTCAAACAGTTTTACAGATATGATTTATGTCTTCCTGGAGTTTGGTGAAGACAGAGATTGTGGTTCAGGTTCAAAAGACCCTTACTTCACGTATCAGATGGTTGAGCCACATGTTGTCTGTGGGTATTCTGAAGAGATTTGGTGATCTCAAATCAGATGATTAGCCCAAAATCGATGATCAAAGGAGAAAACCCCTTTTTCTCCCTTAAAATGTTTGATAAAAATTGTTTCTCCACATTGCTCATTACAAATTCATTCAAAAAGGAAAAAAAGCAGTCATTTGACTATCCAGTTTTGGATAGTTTGGAAGGAGGAAGGAATGGGTCTATTGAGGATTAGACTATTAGTAAATATTCAGAGCTAAGCTTGCTTTTTACCAGATCTCTTTTGAAAATATCCTTTGTCTTAATCCTATCAATACCCAAACTCTAAAATCTTACTAATAGTCAGATTCTATGGAAATTGCTCCATGATCAGATGAGAAATCCTGTCCATTGAAACCAACACCTCAAACCAAATCTGTTCCGCACTGTTTGAAGAGTACCTAACTCCTCTTGAGGCATCCCAACCCTTGGGTGCTGCTCTGTTTGTTCAACATATGACTCTAATGAATCTCAGGCAATGCACCTTGCAGTTAGTTCACAGAATGGAACTGATGAGCACAGTGTGTGGCCTCCAAGGAATGTACCCAGAGCCACCAGCTTCAACACAGACCTGAAGAAGCTCTGTAGATTCTTGGCCATAGTTAAAAAAAAAAAAAACGCACATGTTAGATATTCAATCTATTTCAGCCTCTAGTGCAGGGTTTCTTGGCAAGAGATAATAAGGAGAATGGATTTCCTTGGCAGAATCTGGCCTCTAAAAACTTTCATGATACTCAACCTGCTGCCAGGCTCAAATTTATCCCCTTCTCCTTACAATAGTGACAACAAATCCAGGCCTTTGAATTGTAGCATAAATCCAGGGATTCCTTGGAATTCAATATAATTGTGTAGAATGATAACGAGTCAATCACAAACCACCCATTAGGACATAAATGAGTATTCTACCACTGATAGTGCCATGTACCTTCCCATTCATCAAGAAAAATGAAAAGAAAAAAGAAAAAGGAAGTGAGGGATACCTGTATCAAGAATTACAATGTAGGGCAACAAGTACTATAACCAAGGATATACAAGGCAGAGTACAGTGGTAAAACTGTTGAAGGAATGAGGAAAACCAGTGTAAAAAGTGGTATTTAAGAGGAAACAAAGCCAGAGATAAGAGGGCATCCTTACCAATGGGAAGTCTGCATATAAAAAGACAGAAATGAAACAGCATGATGGATCTTCATAAATGGAACATAATGCAGCATGTTCCAGAGGAGATGGTATATGATGCTCCTAGAGGAACAGTAGGGAAAGGCTCTGACTACAGCAGAGGGACAAAATATCTTTCCTAGATGGAAAAGCATGGAAATGGTGTTAGATGGAAGCTGCCTGCTAAAGAGTTGAGTCCATCTCATCAATAATGGAGATCCATGGAAGCCAGAGAGTATCTGGATCAGATTTATACTTCAGAAAGTTCAGTCTCAAGGTGGGCATGGTGGTATACACCTGTAGTCCCAGATACTCAGAAGGCTGAATCAGTAGGAACATTTGAGTCAGGAGTATGAGACCAGCCTGAGCAACACAGCAAGACCCCATACCCAAAACTCAAGAACAAAAGAAGAAAGTCACTTTCATTGTAGTATGGTTGGTAGACTGAAGGGAGGCAAGACTACGTGCAGGTATAACAGCTGGAAGGACATTACACTGAAACAAACTGCAGGTGATTGAGGAGTGTCAGGAAGATAATGGGAAAATTTGAGGAATATTTTAGAAATGGAATCAATGCAATAAATGTGAAGTTAGTAAGACAGAAGTGGAATCTAGAATGATGCCTGTGTTTCTGGCTTGGAAGCAGGATATAAAAGCAGAATCATTAACTCCATTTAGAATGATGGAGCTCAAGATGTTTGAGATTATGTGAGCCTGGAGCTCAAGAACGAGGTCTAGTTCTCATGAAGACCAATGGAACAGAGTAGAAGACACAGAGACAAAGCCACAGTTATAGATATCCAATGCTTGAGAAAAGTGCCAAAAATATATGATGGAGAAAAGACAAACTTTTCAACAAATGTTGAAAATTTCATATACATACATAGAAAAATGGAACTAGATTCTTTTCTCTCATGCAGCACAAAAGTGAATTCCCAGTGGATCAAAGACTTAGGAATTAGACCAAAAACTTTGCAACTAATAGAAGAAAACAAAGTCAACACTCCAACATATTGGCACAGGCATTGACTTCCTTAACAGGACTCAAAAGCACAAGAAAGAAAACCAAGAATCACAAGTGGTATGACATCAAATCAAAAAGCTTCCACATACCAAAGGAAATGATAAAGAGTGTGAAAAGAGAGCCTACAGAATGGTAGAAAATCTTTGCTAGCTATTCCTCTGATGGGGGATTAATATCCAGAATATATAAAGAACTAAGAAAAAAACAAAAATAACAATATTAATAATTAAATAATACTAACACCCCATTAATAAATAGGCAAAAGAACTAAACAGACATTTCTCAAAATCAGAAGCCCAAATGACCAACCAGTGCATGAAAAAAATGTTGAAATACCTAGCAATCAGGGAGAATGACAATCAAAACTACACTAAAATTTCATCTCACTCCAGTCAGAATGATAATTATCAAGAATGCAAATAATAATAAATGCTGGCAAGGAAGTGAGGAAAAAGGCAAACTCATACATTGTTAGAGGGACTGAAAATTGGGTCACCACTCTGGAAAGCAGTATGGAGATTCCTAAAATAATAGAAATGGAGCCACCATATTACCCAGCTATCCCATTCTTTGGTACTTATCCAAAAGAACTAAAATCAGCATACTATAGTGATATAGCCACATCAATGTTTATGGCAGAATATCCAACGTATAGAACAAGTCCAGGTGCCCATCAATATGGAATAAGAAATTGTGGTACATATGGACAATGGAGTTTTACTAAGCCACAAAGAAGAATGAAATTATGCCATTTGCCAGTAAATGAATGAAACTGGATAACATGCTAAGTGAAATAAGTCAGAATCAAAAACTCAAGGGTCAAATGTTTTCTTTTATATGCAGAACAAAGTGAGAGTTTGAAAAAGGTAGGCAGTGTTGGATATCATAAAGACAGAGCAGAGTAGAAGGAGATCAATGAAGAAGGAGAATGTATGGGAAAGGGGAGGAAATGCAGAATGAATTTGAAAAAAACATGCTATGTGTTTGTATAAATATACCACAGTGAATTCTACCTTTGTGTATATCTGTAAAGCACCAATTAAAAATGAGTGAAAGGTAGGCCGGTGGCACACACCTGTAATCCCAGCACTTGGGAGGCTGAGGAAGGAGGATACAAGTTCAAAGCCAGCCTTGGCAATGGCAAGGCACTTAGCAACTCAGTGAGACCCTGTCTCTAATAAAATACAAATAAGGGCTGGGGATGTGGCCCAGTGGTCAAGAAGTGCCCCTGAGTTCAATCCCCAGTACCCCCCCCCCAAAAAAATGAGTGAAAGGTAGACCAATAGGATAGAAGAAAGGAATGGGGAAGGGAAAGGAAGGAAAGGAGGAAGGAAAAGAGGAGGCACTGGGGACCAAAATAGAATAAATTGAATTCCATGCATGTTATGATTATATCAAAATGAACCCAACTATTATGTACAATTACTAATGTACTAATAAAAGAAACATAAGAAATCTATTTTTTCTAGTCTTTAATCTTCAATGCAGGATAAATACTGTTACATACCATTTCAAAACGAACCTAACTATTATGCACAACTATAAAACACCAATAAAAGCAAATAAGAACAAAAGAAAAGAAAAAGAATGAGGTCCAGTCCTGAAATAGACAATTGTGAGTTAATAGTATGTAACCTCAACTGAAGAGTCTTTAGCAAATTGAAAAGGTGGCAGGTATGCTGCACTGCCCCACTGGGGCAGTGACCCAAGCACTGCAAAGGTTGGTGCTAATGTGGTCTCTGATCTCCACATAGTCATTGAGACACAGACAGCAGGCCACCTCTGTGAATTGGGGGCAGAAATCCAAGGCAAAGGACAGAAGAAAAACTGACAGAAGGATATCTCCCTAAAAATTGCTCTGGAGTTCTGAGCTTGCTATCATGATATCCCTAGGACATGTTCCCCTGAGATGCATGTCCCTAGGATGGATGCTGACAGTGAAGATTTTGGGTAGGATGAGAGGGTACTTAAGGTCTCTCTTTTTCTGTAGAAGGGGACATCTGGTTCTGACTGCTTATAAGGCTTATGATCAGGCACTTGTTAGCCTAAACTTTACCTCACGGCCTATGTCTTTATTATTTTAACACCATTCCTTTAATCTTAAATACACACACACACACACACACACACATATATGTATATTATATACATATATACAACTACATATGTGTATACAACTATATGTATCATACAACTATAATTCAATAATATAAGCAAACAAGAAAAAAAGAATATATATATATAAATATATACATATACATACACATATGTGTGTTTGTATATACATGTATATATCTAGGTAGATAGATATAACATGTCACACTTTAAACACTTTAATCACATGGATGTTACAATGTTAAAAGTACCAGATTTAAACTCAGACATCTCATTATGAGTTTTTTTCCTTTTACAGATTAGACTAGGGAGTAAGTCATTTTCCTTCTCTGGGCTTCTATGCCCAAACTTATACTTCATGATATGGTCAGATAAGATAATCTCTAAAATGTCTTTTCTAAACATTTCTCAAAGGGATTTAGTTGATAACCAGACATAAGTAAATATTTATTCATTTACTGCCTCAGTTATTCCATTACTTTAGTCAATGAACATGGATTAAACATGTATTAGGTATTCTAGGTATATTAATACACAGCACAGAGACTAGTATGGCTCAGATGATATATATTTTTTCTTAGGTGAAAAAACTATTTTCTCAAAAACTAATTCCCTCTGTCTCTCTCCCCCCTCACTCTCTCTCTCTCTTTTATGAGTCAGGCTTGGTATATGGGTTTGGAGGTTGCTGTAGAGGAACGTAAGCATTTATTGTCCAAAGTGATATCCTGAGAAAGTAATCTTGAAACTGCAGATGCTGAGGGTCACAATATAACCACACATTGGGGGACTTTTAGCAAAGAACAGTGCCAATAGCTCATGGTTAAAGAGACATCTTGGTAACAGAGTGATGTAAAATAGCAAAATTCAACCTTTTCAAGGTAGATTAGGAAAGGGACAAGAAAAGTACAGGGATATGGTTCTGAGGTCTTTCTGTGGACATTGAGCTCTCTCTAGGTATTTATGTCTATTTTGCATAGATCTGCCTGGTAGAGACAGTTTTAGATGGTAGGTGGGCTAATATGTACCTACTGAAGCACCTTGCTCTTTACAAGACTCTTCTCCACCTGTCCCATCAAATAGAAGATGAACTGTGTTTCTGTTAGTTATTAGGGCAATTTTACTTATTTTAGGAAAGATAAGATACAGGGGAGATGAGCAAGTACTGATAAGAGCAGCTTTTCAACTCAGAATGGTCTGACTGGGAAGTTAAGCTTGCTTTCTAATACATTATTGTTCTTTCTAAAGTTTGTTTCTTGATGCTCAACAGCCCTTCTTTTGGTAGCAGAATTGGTTTTCTCTTAGGGAAGTACTCCTCCACCAGTCTGATCTTGACGGCTGTACATAGCTTTACCCTCAGCCAATGGACAGGTCCATGACTCAGGAATCCAGTTATATGCTTTCTCCCTGGCACTCAGAAGTATCTGAGAGGAGTGGTGCATGAAGGGAAAACAGTTGGTGAAGAGTCATTTCCACCCAGGGCCCTGGGGGGAATGCCCCTTCACTTGGTTACCTTGGGGCAACCTTGGATTCTACCTTCCCAGGGTCTATTTAATCCTGTACCCTTATCTGTCTTGTTTTCTTTTAATAAGTTCCTTATTTGCTTATTATAGGAAGTCTAAGCTTCTCCCATTCGTATTAAATAGTTAAGACCTCTTCCATATACCACTCAGTTTGATGAACCCTTTCTGGTAAGAGAAAGGTTAGGAGTTTTAAAGTATTTCAAAGACTATTGTATTTTGAAGTAGGCTTGAGAGATGAAGTAAATGGTCCTAGAGCCCCATATTTGACTGGTGTGAGAAAGAACAATATAAGATTTGGACTACTTGAAGTCCTCCTTTACTTGAAAGCTTACTGAGACTGTGTTTAAAAGCAGAAATCCCTCTTAACAACATGAAGGCTTCTTTAGAGCTTTTGTCATGCCTCTATTCATGGTCCAAGTGCTACTGCAGGTAGATTAGTTTCATTTGCCACAAACCCTCTCTTTTCCAGTA
Organism: Tamias sibiricus; assembly: GCA_025594165.1. Classification (NCBI taxonomy): domain Eukaryota; kingdom Metazoa; phylum Chordata; class Mammalia; order Rodentia; family Sciuridae; genus Tamias; species Tamias sibiricus. The sequence continues at coordinate 81,759,425 of CM046659.1, forward strand.
ACTAATATAGAACTTCCAGAATTTTCCTTCAGCTTCTGCTTTCGTTCTTAAACAAAGGGATTCCATTATCTTCCACTTTCTTCAGCTTTGTCCACAAGTCATTTGTTATATTACAGCGTTTCCTGAAATTTAGCAAATTCTTGAAAAGAAAGATTTAATCTTCTCAGGAGAAGCTGGGGAAGATTTATGGACGCCTATTCTTAACATGTCAAAATGTGGCTTGGCTGCTAAATTTACTGGGACCGCCTACACAGCTGAGGATTTCTGTGACTCTGCTGGAAATAATGGCTTTAGGAGGTAACCAAACAGCATTAGAGAAAAATATTTGAGAGAAAACAGATTTTTAGGTTTCAGAAGTATTTCTTGTTTTAGAAAAGAACATTATAGTTTAGGAGCTCATTAAGCTGTTTTCCCTTATGTTTGACCCCAAATTAGAGTTTGGATTTCTTAATTTTCTCTTCTAAAATCATCTGCAAGATATTGTTAATGAGTTTCCAGGTTTTCAAATGCCACACAAAATGAAAGCATTAATTCTTAAGTATTATTATGGAATGAATTGGATTTTGTTAGGTAGCCTTTACAATCCTTATTCCCTGCACCCCCCCCCCCGTGTTTAATGATTATAAGTAATTTAGAAATAAATACTTATGCAAGTGAACCAATAGAAATATTTCAATCAAAGAACAAAAAGCTAAAAACCCAATTACTACATGTACATTTTTCTGTGGTTGTAGTTTCACTCTTTCTATGTCTTTGTTCACTTTATTTCGCATCTACAATTTTTCCCCACATATATTGGCCCTTTCTCCCCCTCCATTTCATGGCAGAAAATGGTACTCTGTTACACAAATGTGCTCCCTATTTCCTTTGAAACTGTATTCAGTCACTCCCTGAAGAAGGAATTGGTAATGAAATTCTATCTCTCAAGTGTGTGTAGACATATCAATCATTTTAAGTGGAAACAATCATTCCTCTGCCATTTGGAGCCAACATCTTTGAACACAGAAACAGTACCATTGCTTTCTGTTGCTCAAAATAGTTTTTCCATATAATGCCAAGGTTTACCTTCCCACCACCAGCCACAGAGGTCAAGGAAAGCAGATTTTCTGATAACATTTGATTTGAGCAAAGGGAGGGATAAAAGGGGCATTCTGTAATCTGGGCTTAGAGCTGACTGAAGACGCAAAGCCCAGAGGAGGTGATTGAGCAGCCCTGTGCTGTCACCCTACTGCCATGCCCTAATCTCTGCCCAGGGTTGGTCCAAAACTACAAAAATTTGTAATTTTTTTTCCCATGCCATTGAGACTCAGTCCTCTCAACTCTCACATCATCTACGCAATTCAGCATTTTTTTCTCCCACTTATACAGCAAAATTATTTTGAATTTATGATGCCATCTTTTTCTTAATAATGATCATATATGTTTAGCGTTTGTGTTGGTTTCAGAATTTTAGAAAGTTGACACCAGAAGATACAAAAAATAAGAAATTTAACCTCTTTTATTGCAACTACCACCGCTGGCATGCCTCCTCTACCTACCATAAACTTTGAAATCCAGGCATATTTAAAATACTGCTGGCTAAAAAGGTGTGTTGCTGATGATCTAGAGAAACAGCACATTAGCACAGTGCATTCCAGTTACCAGGAGGTGCTGCAGTCTACCCAGGGCCTGGCTGCTGTGAAGCAAAACACTTCTCACTTTCAATCCCCAGATAGAGAGCAGCATCAATGCAGAAATATTAAAGAGGAAATTAATAATTTATTTCAAAAATTCATTTGCAGCTGCACTTCAGTGAATTAATTACTTTTTGTCTTTCTCCTCTTAGTCATTCCTCTCTCTTGCTAATGATCCAGTTGGAACTAGGAAGAGGAAGTAAATAGGGTTGGAAGAGGTGTGAGTCTGGTGCTGCCAGTGCAGGAAGCACAAAGAAGAAGGTACTTTTATGTAGGTGCTCAAAGGGACCTGATAAGTGAAAAGAGATAGGTTAAACTTAATGCTATCTTCTTCACACTAAAAGCAATAGGGAACCATGTTACTATGTTATAGGTTCCACTTAGTATTTTAGAAGAGGAGAAAATTAAAATCCAGCAAGCAAAAGTTGCCAGTTATTAAAAAATTAATCTCTTGTTTATCACTACATCATCTATGCAATTCACTTCCCTGCATGCTCATTAAAATTGTGTGGCCACACAGACAAAGCAATCATATAATTTTGCTTAATTGTTAACATGGAGCTTGTGTACCGACTTCCAGAAGGGCTGGGGGTGTGCACAGCAATTTTTGCATAACACTTGCTTATCACAACTTGCCAGATGACTCCAAGGTGACATTATGGCAAGGTTCAAATTCATAGCCATTTTAATCATTTTCTAAGCTAGAAGAGAAAAATCAGTCAGACAATTTCCATTTACCAAACCCCAGACTGAGGCTTTTTTTCCATGTTTTAAATACTCATGAAACAGGACAACCATTACCATCATGCCAGTCCAAGCCACCATTTCAAAGAAGGCAAAAAAGATGTGCTTTTTATTTACCGTATTCTAAGTAGCCCTTTATTGTGAGAAATAACCTTTGTACTAATGAGATTTTGAAAAAAAAAAAAAAAAAAAAACAAATGAATGTAAAAGCAAACACTGAATTTTCTCTTATAATCTTGTTGTTCTGGCACAGGATCCGTAGCCATTTGAGCACCAAATGATCCCCTCAGGGATAAACAATTTCCATGGGTGCAATTGGATGCTCTGGCATGTGTATCAGCAGAAAGCGGATAAAGTTAAAGAAGAAAATGAAGAGAACTTGGTGTTTAATTTTATCTAAAAGACAAGAGACAGGGAAAAGAAAGAAGGAAGTAAAAGGGGAGAGGATGTCAAGAGCCAATGCCTATGATATTGAGGCAGATGTTCCTCTGTTCTGTTCAGTACAGACTACTGCCACAAGAGCCCTCTGACTTCTCTGTGAGAATCTGTTTAGTGTGCACAGCACTGTAGCCCAACTGTCATTAAGAGTCATTTGCTCAGCTTTCACATGACCTGACAAGCCATTTTTATGATCAAGTACCCATCAGCTAATTCCAAATTTATTATTTTTTTGAATGTTGTAAATATGTGATGGCACACATTTTAGATGGCAGTACCATCTAAAAGAATACTTGCTATCATCTCATTTCTGAGTAGGGAACAAAGGCTTTGCGATTTTCAGTACTATAGGTTGTGGGAATGTAGCTCAGAATACCATTATAATCCTTTCCTTGGGTTTCTAAGCTATGCCCAACAAGTAATCAGAAGAGCTGATCCTGAGTATCTTGGTAGAAAAGACTTCCTCTCTTAACACTGAAAACCTTTCAGATCAGATGAATTCATATTCACCAATGCAGGCTTATGTAACTATCATAATTTAAAAGAGATCTATGAAAAGGAGAAATTCGTTCAGTATTCAGTCACCAATAACTTCCATGCACCATCCCAGTGAACTTCCACTGGCCATGAATGTGCTCTTCCCTAGAAATTCCTTATTTGAAAATTTACCAAAAAGCAATTCATCTTATCAAACAATAAGAAACTGAAAATCTATCCCGATATACGGTCATTGTTCCTAAAAACCTAGAGTATAATTGGATAATTTAATTAAAAAGTCCCCGCCCCCGCCCCCGTCTGTTTCAAGCTGTATGTGTTAAAATAAGTACAGCGAGCTGGAGTAATCAATCAGAATGTTTCCCCAGCATCTCCTAGCAAGCCGTGGCACCAGCAGCTGGAAATTCGGAAGACATCTTTCCGTCCTCATTTCTTCAGCAAGAACACTTAGAACACGGTAATGATTGGCTTTAAGGAATCTTGTGCTTATGAAAAACTACCCTGCTTCTGCTTTATGCATTTAAAGTTCGTCTCCTGCCAGACTCATTGCGTGCCCTGAAAGCTCCTGGAGGCTTTTGACTACCTAGTACTGCCCCCATGTGGGCCAGCGCTGTCACTAGTACAGGAGCTACCTGCCTTCCATTTTTGACATTAACAGAAGGAGGTAAAAGCCTTGATTTTTAATCATTTTTATCTATACATTGATTTGAGTTCTCAAGTGAAACAAAACTGTTTTCCAGTCTCAGAGTTATTCAGAAAGAAGGAGCTAGGCTGGTATGCCTGAAAGAAAAAAAAAAAAAAAAAAAAAAAAAAAAAAGAGGAGAAGATAGGAAAATCTAGGCCAATGTTCTCTCTCACCTGGGATTCTTGTTTTTCTCCGCCCAGAAGGTCAAATCTCAGCTGAATCAGTATGCAGATCACATACACAGCAACTACAGTTCCAGACTAGGGAATGTGCTAATTGGCTCACCCGCCTGAAGAACCTGGGTACCAGTCGTCTGACACACAGCCTCTGAGGGAAGCAGGGCTTAATGCAGGACACAATGTTCTTGCCACTCTGCACCGTCACCTATCCCTGCTTCTTGCAAACAGTCTGGCCATACGCAGTGGTGACTGGAGCACTTCCATAAATATTCCCACTTCGTAGACTAATGTGTATACTTGGGATTTTACAATGCTATTTAATTCAGAAGAAATTAAAATTAGAGCCAGGGCCCCTTCAGGCTTCTTTCCTTGTACACTTCTTTTATAGTTCCAAATAGAGCACTATAGGAGGCAATGCATAAAAAGATAGGTAGAACCATGGCATCAGTGGTGTTAATACCCTTTAAGTCTTAGCACTGAGAATATGGCTCACGCTACGTCCTACACCAGACAGTAAATCACATGGAACAACCACTTTGGTTACTTGCATGTAATGCCCTCTAAGATTGTCTCAGGATTCCAGTTCTCAGACATGAACTATTTAGTTCTTTTCTGAGATTGTTTCTGGAAGATGGAATGCTTCAGAAGAGCATGGAATCCCATGACAGACAGACAGCCCCCCACCTTGTTCCAGGCAGCAAGGATATCCTTGTAGCTCTCTCTGAATAGGGAGCTATCTTTCTGAATCACATGGCATCCATACCGCTGATGCAATAGGAATAGAAACAAACCGTAGCCGTCAGTTGTTGATTAAGTCTGATAACTTACCCTGGCTAATGAGGTGGAAGTTTTTCATGCATCTTCTGCCTAATGCCACTCATTAAGTGTATGCTTATTAAATATTCTGATAATTGTGGTAGTCATAATAGTGGTAATGATAGCCACATGATGACAATGGTGACAGGAGAAAGCATGCTCAAAGAGAGAAGGTTTCATTTTGCTGAAACAAATCAAAAACGGTTATAGAGCTGCCATGAGCCATGTGCTGAATACACAGGACTATTTAAACATGCATTTGCTTCATAATGTTTTTAATAAACTAAGAGTAATCACCTAGAAGATTTCTTGGGATTATTTGAATACAAAAAAGTACAAATTCCCAGGCAACACAAATACTTTCTCCTGATTTGAGTTTGCATTTTGACCTGAAATGAGCAGAGAAAATCTCGGTCTCAGCACTGTAATTTACAATCTGCTTCAGTTCCTTATTTATGATAGTTAGATTTTAGGTCAAATACCCTTGTGGAGCCAACTACCTTATATTAAAGAGAGCCTTCAACCTCATCTAAATGAAGCTGGCTTTTTTGCTTGTTTGCTTGGTTGGTATGGGTTTTTTTTTTTTATTGTTTTCTTTACAGGTCTGCAGCTGAAATTTTTTTTCTTGCTTGTATTTTTCAACTTTCATGTTTGTTAGAGAGTCTCCAAGTTTGGGGCACGATGAGATGTGAAGATGTCAGAAAATTCAAGGAAACTTCTATTTTGTAAGTCTCAAAAGGATTTGATAAGAATATGAATTGTCAGTTTTGCTCATCACTCAGTTCTAAAATCTATACTCACAACCTTTCATGTCTGTCTTATCCCTCACTAGCATCAAACATAATAAAATCAAAATAAACTTCTGATGAAAATCAGATTTCAAAATTTTACCATGGGTTTCTTTTCTCTTTGATTCTTTTTGATCAGCACCAGATACACCAGAAACAAACATGTTTCTCCCAAATCCCATTTTGTCTCAGCAGTACTCCTAGCAAGATAAAAAAAAAAAAAAAAAAAAAAAAAAGAAAGAAAGAAGAAGAAGAATATGGAAATGATGCTGTTCAGATACTTCTTCTATCATCTTTTTTAACAAGTTCATAAAAGCAATACTCATGTTGGCCTTTTGAAATTTCCAATTTGGAAATAAGATAGATAATACAGTAGACTCAGCCTTAGAATGTGTGGTGATCTTTCTCTTGCATTAGGAAATCTTGCATCCCTGACAGTTCAGTAGCACTATTTCCTCTTTTCTCTTAAGCCTAATGTAAGTCTAATGGGCTCATTTAAGCTTGTAATGAACAGCTTAGGAGTTTTTACTCCTGGAATTCCAATCCTGGTAGGTGAAAACAGCTTGTTTGCATTTGCCTTATGCATCTGATGCTCCACGGTAGTGAAATGCAATCCTTTGCTGTTTCTACAATTATTATGATGCCCTTGCAACATGATGTGTTCACCAACACTAGTTTACCTTTTGTAGCCTAAGGCATGCAACCTGGTGACATTTGAATGTACCTGCTCTAAAGAAAGCATTGGTCTTATGACAGTCCTGTGATGTGAAATAAACTGAAAGCAGACTCAACTGACCTGATTATAACAACATACCTGAAACTGGAGACTCTTCTAGCTACTGATGATTGCTTTTCACATATTTACAAAAGCTATAACATGGCTAAAGAGGAGAGTGAGTGAGTCTGTCTTTGATCAAGTCTCTGAAATATAGGAACTTGTCAGATAGTGTGCTTATTTTTTTTTTTTTTTTTTTTTGTCCTGAGGAGAGCAGAGTACCAGGAACACATGTATGATAATTGACTTAATAGAATCTTAGCTCATGTTGTTGACAACATCAACAGTGTCACTTAGAAAATTTCTACCTTGGAGGGGATTATAGGAGAAATCTGATTAGAAGAAATTGGCAATCATACTGTATTTACTTAGAATGTAATATTGTATACTTACATAGGGATAATAATGGCCTGAAAGAGATTATGGACAGCGGTGGGGATGTGCTTAAGTGGTGGAGCACTTGCCTTGCATGTGTAAGTCACTAGGTTCAATTCCCAGTACTGGGGACTTAGGGGATAGAGAGAGTGAGAGAGAGATTGAGATTGAATGATTATAGACAATCATACATGTCTTCCATCCCTTGGCACTTCTAAAATCCACTGCTGGTTGACAACCCATTTGGAAGTTTATTGTTTGTTAATTGTTTTTTATACTGCATGCATGTAATATGTAGAGTGACATAAGCTTGATAGGTTCAATAAAGAATATTCATTTAAATTAACCTACCTAATGAAAACAAGCCAAACGAAATATTTATTTTATGCCAGTGGCTTTTGTTCCAATTTCTTCATGAGATCTAAATTGGTTCTATTAAGTCTAATTCCCAAAAGCTTTTATTGTGTGGGTCCATCTGCCAAAATGAATTGCCATTTATAATGGACCCAGAAAATGATAAACATGTTGGGTAAAATTTGCCATAAGTAAGCCAGTTACTGCTGACATAGAACAGAAACAGAGTGTAAGCTTTCTGTGAAAGGAAGAACTGAAAGCCAGCTACAAAATACAGGGATCACTGCTGAGACCCCAAAATTCTTCCTTACAAAGCCACATACCAGAGAGAAGAAAAAGAAGAAGAAAAAATAATAATTCCAATGTTGAGAAAAAGAAGTCAAGAGCTGAGGCTAGTACTTTTCTTATGTTCTTTCTAGAGCTCTATGGAATACTCTGTGCTGGTAATTGTTCCTAATTGACTGGATGACAGAGAAAACAAAAATAAGAACAATTGCTTGCTGTCTATCTAGTATATGTTCAATTCTCTTCTAAGATAGAGGATACTTGGGTGAATCCTAGCAAAGACCTTACTTTCCCTTCCCCTTTTATTACATAGTTCTTCTTGTTCTTGTCTCAGAGTTCTTTTAATGCTTTCCCTGAAAATATACAGCAGAAAATTAATCTGATAACATATCAACAGCATGATAATCATTAATGCTCACGATAGCCCAACCTTCAATAAGTTCTAACTGTGCTAGAAAATAGATTTTGAAAAAATAGAATATTTCCAAATACATCACTTTACTGGAAATAGGGTACTACCATGAGAGTATGATGACCTTTGAGATCTGGTGCTTTCAACAAGGTGATGATTGGGTTCCATGATATACACCATTGAATCCTACACCTGCTCTCAAGTTATAAAGTTATCTTTTGATTTTTATATATCAGAATAAAGTGGCCTGATATTTAAAATAAAGCCATAATTCACATGGTGTTTAGAATGCATGCTTCCAGAGAGCTAATCAAGAGAGTGCTACCATTTTTATTTTTATGTGCCTCCTCACACAAGGAAAAGACAATGCCCCAGACATAACATATATGGAAGAACCTATAACTACTATGCAATTGTGTGTTTAACTCTCAGTCTTTAATTCTTTTTTAAAAAAAGTATTCATTTTTACTTATTTCCATTGTTTGGATAAGTGAAGACAATAATTTTAGCAGCAAATTAATGTTAATTTACCACAAACAAATTCTGAAAGAAATTTAGTAAGAGGATAAATATGCAAAGGCAAACATAAGCCACACCTCAGGTCAATGACTATGTACTTCTTTAGTTGACATAAATTTGAGAACATTTCCTTATTTAGCTGTGACCTCTAAAGTCTAACATCCTGAGGACATCAGCTATGCTCTTTAAGTCTCCATCATCCCAGATTACAGAATATCTAACCAGTAGTAGGGACTTAATACATACCTGCTTAAAAATTTAAACCAATGGGACTCCACATTCTATCTCTTACCATAATAATATGCCTTGCAAAAGAACATAGAATTTTAGTGTATAATGAGATAGCTGGCTCTTCAACATTGATTTGCCAAAAGTTAATTTATTTCTTTACTTTTTGTTCTGGACATGTCTTGCAGAGCGATCTACCCATATCCCTTTCTAAACAAAACTGGCCTTCTCAACTCTCTGCAAAAGCTGATGGTCTGTTTGAAAACAAATGATTCTCCATTCCAAAACCATGGAGATGGGACTGGAGCTAGTCATTCGACCAAGGAAGTGTTTTGTTTTGTTTTTCTCATACTAATATACTCTCCAGTGATTTAGAATTCATGTGGCCCACTTTAGTACATGGGTTAGTCAATCATATTCTCACTCTTTAGGATGTGAATATGAAGAAAAAAGTATTTTCCAGTTAGAAGAGGAAAAAAAAAGGAGGAAAAGACAATGGTGATGAATAGTGGTGGAGACAGAGGGAGTGAAGTGGCTGACTTCATTAATGGTGAACCATTAGGAGAAGATTTTAAAATTTCTGATACTCCTTACATGACCTTAAGTTCAAAACCACCTCCTCAAGGACCAACCCTCTTACTGATACTGGACTTAGATATGTGAGAGCCCATCACTGAAACAATCCAAAACATAGATTCTATATGAAATCTTAAGCTGCCTTTTGCCTAGCTAGTTTAAGTAGGAACTTATTTCTCACAATCAAATAATCCTAATGAGACATACTTGAAATATCTTCACATTTGTAAGTTATAGTTATTTTATTATTTATTTATTTATTATTTTATTATCCAGCCCTCTTTACTCAAAGGATAAAAGGATAATTAAGGGAGATAAAGAAACATGGAAAGAAGAATGCTAGAAAAGTAGGAAAGGTCCCATTGTTTTTTGAGGATACGCCCAAACTGAAAACATCTGCTTATTGGTTGCATGTAAAAGAACACTAATTTTCTGTGTCTCTGAGATGAACTATATAGATAAGGAAGTTTTGAAAAAGCAAGGAACCATAATAAACCTAGGAAAAACTGTAAAGTTAATAGATGCTTGTTAATCTTTAACATTTATAAGAATAATCTGGGAATCCTATCAGCAAAGGAAATTTTAATCCCACAGATATAGGATGGGGTCTAAGAGTCTATATTACAAGCTTCCATGTGATGCTCAGGCTGCTGATCTTTCAATCACATTTTGAGTAGCCAGGATATAAATAGAGGGTTCCTACATGAAATTACCTCATCATTCTCATTATTCTTTTCGGGATAACAAAGCAGAAGATGACCACTGAAACCAGACAAGTTCACCATTCCTAAGCTGTGTGGCTTTAAGCAACTCATTTAACCCATCAAAGTTTTAATTTCCTCATTTGTGAAATGGTGATGATAATATTTATCTTGCAGGATTATGCAAATTAAATGATGTAAAATATGTAAATTTTCACATAGCTCCTATGCAAATGGTATTTATTTTTCCATTAATTCACTATGGTAATCAGAAACCATTTATTGAACAATATGCAATTTCCTATGATAAGTGCTAGAGAAGTAATATATGATTTCTGCCCTCAGGGGTTTACAAAATAGTAAGAGTGAAAAATAATATATATCTCTACAGGTTTTTAAATATAACATGAAAATAAATATCATGGACAAATAAAAACAAAGTACTTTGGGGCTTAAAGAAAGGCAGGTTGCAGAGGTATGGAGGAAGGAGGGAAAGGTGGAAGAATCAAGAAAAAGTTTCAAAAGGAGACTGCATTTGAACCAAATCTTGAAGGATGGGTAAGAATTTCCTGTCCAAGAAGATGGGAACTTTCATTTAAAATAGAGGTAATGGCCTTTAGAAACCATGGCAGTGTGAAAAAGTGTAGCCTTTTAATGCCGCCTTCAGAATTCCAATGTAGCTAGAACGGGATTAAATTGGAGAGAGGAGGTAGATGGAACTAGCTGCATCTCAAAGGTGTAGACTCTATATGCCATACTAGGACCCTAGGACTGACTGCATCTCCTGTTATAGCTCTCATAACACCTTATTGTGATTATATGCTATATCATATTATATAACTCTGCAACTGTAGCAAAAATGTTGAGTCCATAACAGGTACTCAATGAATTCTTGTTGACAGAATAAATGCATAAATGTTGGAGGGAAAGTGCTTCCTGTGGAAGGGGGAGAAGACCTGAAATAATATTCCTCAGACAGATCCTTCAGACAGTTGCCTACTCTGCTTATCCTGCAATGACCCTAGCCCATATGGGCGCTTCAGCATAAATATGCTCCTTAGAGTGACACCAAGCATTTTTTCTTTGGAATGATTGCTACATTATATAACAAAAACAACCATCCCATTATACAACCCATTACATGCATTCCATTTGGCCTCCCTGTGATGATTCAATCTCTTGGTGGCGCTTAAGATGGTAAAGGTTGAGAGAAACTATTATACTCTAAGCAGATTGGGATCATCAGATGAAAACTATGGTGTGTCAGCACTGCACCCACCATCACTTGCAACACAAAGTTCAGTAATATAGCTTGCAGCTACTAGTAGTCGATTAGAACGGCTTTCTAGAACGGGACTTCTGCTTTCTTAACACAGAGAAGCACAGGGCCGCTTGTTTCCCAAGGAAGCAGAATGGCACAAAATCTCCAGTAAACAATATGATTTCAATACAGAAAGCTGGCTTATGTCTCACTTCATTTTCATTCTGTCTGTTGATTTCTTCAGGATTGTGCACATGTATTGGAATACCTTTATTGAATCCCCCAGGCATTCTGAGTAAACATAAACAGAATAATGAGGAGCAACTGTAAAAGAACAATTATAAAGTATCTCATACCTTTGTATTCTATTAGAAACAGAAAACTTGGGTTTGTCAAATGAAGCCATTTTAGGGCTGGCTGTAGGCAGAATGCAGAAGCAGCGAAGTTCATCTTCGACAGAGGAAGGACAGCACAGTGGCCAAGGGTGCAGGCTGGAGGAAGGCCACCTGGATTTGAAACCACTTGAAGACCTCCAGACTGTAATTTGAGCTACACAATCTCTCATGTGTCAAGCTCATCATCTAGATAGTGGGGATTGTAAAATTACTTAATCCATGAAGCTGTGGAGTTAATCCACAAAATATCACTTATAATAATGCTGGCACAATACAGAGTAAGAGCTTCATGAATGTTAACTATTTTTATAATCTTCAGCACCTCCACCCTACTATTTCAGTAAATGTGCTCTACTTCCAAACTACCTCATTTCACATTTTGAGTATCTCCTATATTCTTTTATTCTTTTGTATGCTCATATTTCTAGCAAGATTTTGAGTTGTTTGTATGTTCATACAACTGTTTCCTCACAAAATGTTGCACCTTACAGAAATCTTGTTTTACTGTTTGCCTCTCACTATAAAAAGAACATTTTTTTTCTTTTTAGTATAAAGGAACCCATAGCATCAATAATCAAGTGGTCAGAAACTTATTACCCCAGCCCACAACAAAAGCCCCTGAAGTTAAAGCAATAAACAGTCATTCACTGAAGTGTTCTATGTCAGATACCATTGGATGCTGAGGGTGCAGAGATAAACAAAGCAATGTAGATGCTCAGCATTCACCAGGGAGCATGCAAGTACCAGAAAAGGGGATTTATTCCAGTCTGATGAAGAGGAGGAGATGGTGACAAAAAAAACTTCTCTTCCTATATCACTGTAGACTTTTCTGGAGTTATTTAACGACAAGCATCAGTTTTCATTTGCTATTTGACATCTATCTAGTTAGACGACAAAGGCTTCTTCCTCTTCCCTCAATAAATCCTGAAAACATATCCTTCCACACATTCATAATGCTCAGGGAACTGGAAAATAGATAATGATTCTCCAAGTCAGAAGTTGAAGACTTGGGTCACATACAGAAAACTTTTCTTCAGGCATTACTGACTAAGAAGGTAGCATGAGTGCACTTGTTCCTCCACTCACTAGATTACCCCTCTACGCCATGCGCTCTGGGACACTGCTCACTAAGTGCTCACTATCTGCGTTAACAACGTTAGACAAAACAAGTCTATTAAAGAAAGTAAGTGTCCCTGTCCAGGTGGGAGTTAGAGAAGATGTATCTTATGATAGAAATAGTTAAACAAAAATGAAGTGAAATATATTACTGAAGCTCAATGAATTATTCAATCAGTGAATCTTGATGTTCTGGAAAAGATATCAGCAGATTCTGAAAGTTTCCTCTCATGTGCCACTTTCTATCCACTGGAAGTAGATGCCCGGGAAACTGTGTTACCAGCAACTATGTGACTTCACCACTGTTCAGGAACCAATGTTGGTCATGTCATGGGAATGAGAAGCATCCACACTTTGCCCCATCTTTTCCGTGCTGGGCTGGCTATGTTGCATAACAATTAAAAAAGAAAAAAGAAAAAGTGGTTGTAGTAAAATAGACTTAGATTCTCTTGCTTGCTACATCTGTGGCCTTGGACATTTATTTATTTATTTATTTCTTCTCTGAGCCTTGGTTTCCTCATATGAAAAGTGAAGAAGATATCATTTCCAAAAATCATTAGCTATTGTTACTCATCTATAAGCTCCATGAAAGACAAAACCAAGTCTCTCTTGTTCATCTTTACATTCCTGACATATGGTTCAACAAACACCACTGTCTACATATAGACACAATGGGAAATGTCTTTGAAGCAGTTGAGATTTGAGAAGAACTTTAAAGGATGGAATTAAGAAGCATGAGAGAAATTGTCATCTGAGCAGAGGAGAGTGGTAGAACATAGAGACCAAATAGGTATGACAGCGTGGACTCAAGAAGACACAGATAAGCCGGAAGTGAAGATAAATAATATAAAAACTCCTTTGATTTTGGAAAATGCTGAGATCATTTCATCTATAGTCAGTCATTTAGTGAAGAACAACAATCAAAGTTCAGAGGAGTTTAAATAGTTTATAGAAGTAGATACTGGCATGGCTAAGATTACAACCCAAATTGCCTACCATATTCTCCAGTGTTCAATTTGAATGGTAGCCAGAATAGGCTCGGTATCCAGACTGAAGGCATTTGATGGCGTTATCCATATGGAAAATTTATTCTTAAGTATTGAGATTCTCTCTTATCTTTTACCAGCAGGATAAGGTCAGAATGAAATTCCCTGGAGGGCCCCTTTGGGAGGCTGAGGTGGGGGAGATAGTAAAGTCACACAGTTTCCCAGGGAATATGAGTAAATTATTCCAAGTTAGTTTAGAGAAAAATAACCTAATAGTGCCGGTAAGAAGGAGCAAGGAGCTGACTGTTTCAAGTGGAGACTGGAAAAAACAGATTTTATTCATAATATGCCTAATACAACCAGAAAATGAAAACTGTACCTCGTAATATTCTTGTGAATTTGGTATATCTTTTTGGAAGGGGAAACAGGGAAGCATTCAAGATGTTTTCTCAGATATTAATATTACTCATAATATCTACACCATTGTGTTTAGGGGCAAACATATTTTAGTTTTATTTTATCATGGAAAAAAGCTAACAGTTATGTATGAATTATATGCTGGTTTCTTGACTGCCATTGCCTTATTTCTTACACTTGATGTTGTCTTACCCCAAAAATGTGAAACCGGCACCTGATGTCTTCCCTAAGTGGGTAAATGCTCCTCATTTTTATTTGTCATCTAATAAATAAAAGCCAGATTTGGAGGTGGAACCGTCAAAGTGAAGTTGCTTCACCCTGAGAAAATGTTGGTGTCTGTTTACATCCATATATTAATGGAATAATCTTCCAGATCCGTCAGAGTACTTGAGGCACAATCAATGATACATATGCCCCCATTGTTCTTAATTAGCTTCTGATTAAAATGTCTTCTCATGCTCTTCAAGCTTAATTGTTGTCATTGAGATCCATGCAAGTACTCTTGCAAAGATTTCTGTATCAAAAGTTAGAGGCAGGGGATCCACAGTAGAGCACTGTGTCCCCAGGAATTTCTCCTCTCTCTCCTGATTATAATCAGCCTCTCACTGCCATCATGCAAAAATTATAATACCCTGGTAATGGACACCCGGCGACCATACTGTGACAATAATATTTGGGTTCTTCAAGTAAGGGGGCCCTGCAGGGCCAGTCCTTGTCTTCAGCTGTCTTAACAGTTCTATCTGGAAGTTTCTTCCATCAATGAGCAGTGTTTACTCCTCTTCTTCACTGGGATATAACTATTACAGGGCAGAATGGGGGCCTAAATTCCAACCCTGTGTTCTTTGCAGTGGACCTCAAATTGCTTCCTGAACACCAGTTTCACTCTTAGCCCACTCTGACACAGCACTGTTTTTTAACCCTAGATGCACAACACAGTCTACATTTAAGAATTTGTTAGGATGGTGATGAGGATCTTGATAATGATCATCATCATGAAGGAAATGGAGCCAGGACTTGACCAAATCCAGCCAGAAGCCCATTCTACCTCTAGAATTATCAGATTTGGGATCCAATAAGCTCCTTTTACTTTTACAGGTTTTTTTTTTTAAGTTTGTATTTTTTATTATTTGCAATGGTAGGCACCCAAAACTTAGGCTAGGCTGAGCACCCTACCTGGATACTCTACCAGTACTCTACAAAGAACACCAGCAGAAGACCTAAGTCCTAGGCTGAGTATTGCTCTACCTAAGAGAATATCATTTCAAAAGCCTTTGCAGCATTCCCTTTACTACATATAAGGGTCTGGGGCTTTGGCATCTAGTAATCCACCTACTATGATTCCTCACCCCTCAATTCTATTTATCTAGTTAAGGAGGAGACTGAATTAGAAGAACCTGAAAGATGGTCAAGCCTAAGAAATCCATGTTTTGATCATCTTCTGGAGGCTAAGGGATATCTTAACTCTGAGGATAAGAAAACAAGAGGACTGAACTTTGCAGTGCATTGCATACAAGCATTTCTTTCCTTGCAAAGGAGTTTGTTTTCTTCCCTCTGTGAGGATGAATAGGAGGAAAGTGTTCAGTGCTGCTGATTTTCAGAATGGAAACCAAGGCAACAGGAGAAAACAATACCAAAGAGGTGCTGATTCTTGATGGCTGATGAATACAGAAATTACCTGTCTTTGTTGTGCTTGGAGCAGAGGCTTTCTACAATTTATGCATCTCAAGAACCTGTGTCCGAAACACTGAAAATTTTTCTTCAATAGAAGAAACTATAAAAGAAGAAATTAGAAAAAAAAACAACACTATGAAAAAAGCAACTGCCCCTTGCATTGGTTTACCTTTTATGAAGCTCATCCAAAACTAGGCTTACTAACCTGAGGGTGCACACAAACATTTTAGGCTGTGGCCATGCAATATCCAAGCACCCATTTGAGAAGTGAGTTCTAAAGCAGAGATCACACACTAATGACTGAAAGGCCTCGTCATTCCCCACTGCATCAATGGGCTTCCATAGTGCTAAGTGGAGTGGCAGCTGCCCTGAGATAGTCAGGTTTGCTGCAGTCCTCACTCTCAGACATCTACAGGACACAGAAGCTGGCAGCATCTAAAGTTCCGTTTTACTCACTTCTACCAATTACTTGAACCTTGTAAATATTTGAGTGTACAACACCAGCTTGCTCTTAAACTCTGTCCATATCCAAGCCGATGGGCCTGCGTTTGACTTTTTACAAATTGGAATGCTTCAAATAGTTCAGCAAACAGGGATGAAGAGCCATGGCTCTATGATGCCATATAACTTGTTTAATTATTCTACGTCCCAATAACTTCAGATGACCTTCTCTAGGCACAGAAATGCAGTTGCATGTATTATGAACTTCCAATACAGACTTATACCCCTATGTGTCACAAAAAAGTGACTGTTCTTCAGATCACCTACTGAGATGAATTGAGGAAGAGCTTTCTGGCATAGACCTCAAATTGCTTTATAGATTAGCCTGAAGCCTTCTCTGCATTTTCCTCATTTCCTTTATGGGGCTTAAGTCAGAAATGGCTTTTCTAGCACAATCTATTAGAAGCTCATGAAATGTCAGGCCAGATTTATGGATTCAGAAATTGACATTGGATCATAATTCAGTTTAGAATAGAAGGAACAAGAATGCCAAAAATGGCTTGGAGCCAATTCCTTTGTGGTCACAAAACAACAGTAAAAAGAGAGCATTGGTATCTATGCCAAAGCCATGCCTCTTTCCATGCCTGCCCTCAAATCTCATCTAAAGATATATACTAGTTTCACAAATACAATGTGTACAATTAATAGAGACTTAAAAAATCCACTTACCATTTCTGTGATTTTTTTTCCAAGGCAGGTGACTCTAGGGATCTTCTCTATAATTGCCATTTCCTTTCTTTCTTCTTTTTCTTCCAGTTCCTCACCTCTACCAAATCTCTCTGCTTTTTTACCTGCCTGTCCCTTTTTCTCCATTGTGATTGTCATGGTAAGACCTCCTTCATTCATGACAGTTCACCCAATTCCTAAGCCTGCTACTTGGCACTATGGAAGCTCAAAACCTATTTAATAGATGATAAATGATTGATGACCTTTGGTACCTGAATCTTCTCCTCAGATTCCAGGACATTAGCCTCTCTCTGGTTTCATTTTCTTTATTGCCAAATTTAAATCCCATTGCTATGGTTTGGATATATGTTGTCCCCTGAAAGCTAATGTCTGAGACAGTGCAGAAAAATTCAGAAGTAAATGATTGGACTGATAGCTATAACCTAATCAGTAGATTAAACCATTTGGTGGATTAATAATTTGAAAGGACCACTGGTGCAGGTGGGGTGTGGGTGGTAGGAGGAAGCAGGTCACTGGGGTGTGTCTTTCGGGTTTGTATCTTGTCCCTGGTGCCACCTTGCATGTGCTTACTCTCTCTCTCTCTCTCTCTCTCTCTCTCTCTCTCTCTCCTTCCTGACTGGTATGAGCTGAGCAGCTTTTCTCTACTATACCCTTCTATCATGATATTCTGCCTCACCCCAGGCCCAGAGCAATGTTGTTGGCCAACCATGAACTGAACCCCTAAAACTGTTGAGCCCAAAATAAACTTTTCCTCCTCTAAGTTGTTCTTGTCAAGTATTTTGGTCACTGCAACAAAATGGTAACATATCTATGTTCAACCACTGTTCAACCACATTAGTGAATTCTTAGGTTTTACTTTCTTCTACCTCACTTTGCTAACCAGGTTGCCAAGGGTTACTAGAAAATGTTTTGAAAATATATCTATTTGTTTTAAAGTAAAGGTACTCTAAAAAGTAGTAACTGATTCCTCACAGACATGTAGTACTACTTCTAGACAATTGAGTCTATGATAGTATGTATCTTCAAAATGCTCTAGAATCTTTAGTTTCTCAACAACCTATACTTTTCAATCTTAGTAGATGACCTAACACACTTATGAAATTCAGGTAGCTTGACTTTAGCTCTCTCATTCACTATTTCTACTTTCAAAATATCATCACATTGTTTCTTCTCTTCATTGTTTTTGTTTCTTCATCTTTGACATATAATTGATCCACTTGCTCATTTGTTCCTTAATATCCCATAATAGCTGTAATATTTTCCCGGCTCCTTCTCTCTCTCTGCTTGTTCTCTTTTACTGATTTCCTTCTGTTTGCTATTTGTTTTAATATTTCTTTTTTTTTTTTTTTCACTTCTCACATCTAAAGGAGCTCTTTCAAAGGTTAATGGTGACTTTACAAATGCCAAATCCAAGCATTTCCTAAACTGGATTCCTTCAAAACACTTGCATTTTTCATTTCTATCATCCTTTTCAGATTCATTGGAATGATGGCTTTCACGACACTGCCGTATTCTGGCTCCATTACCTTTTCAGTCACTTCTTATCCACCTCTCATTTTGGGCTCATCCTTCTCTCACACTCTCAATCACACAGCCTCCTAATCAATTTTGATTCTTCCCTTTTCTTTGCACCCCTTGTGCAATCAGTCCCCAAGTACTGACATGCACTTCAGAGGACAAGATACACATTTAACTTGCCATGTTGCCAACTAGTAATGAATTTGAACATTTCAGTGTCTTTTAGGGAACTAAGATGTTCTAGAAGTATACTATGAAAAATTTCAAGTAAGAGATAAAAATCAGGAAGAGAGGTAAAGCTGTAAAATCAGAAAAGTAGTTCAGCCTCTGATGTATAACAGGTGAGATGATGCTTTGGCATATTTGTCTTCTGCCTCTACTGCTCTATGGGGGATTTGATTCAGAAGAAACCCAATATTTAGGGCCAGGCTCTCATTCACTCCCTTCCTACTGAGAGGACTGAAAGGAGAAATTAATTTTATGCAATAGTGGGGATCATTCTGGGTTGCAAGGTAGAGAAATCTAACTCAAACAATCTTGAGCCAAAGTAGCAGATATTTTGGCAAGCATAATTAAAACTGGGGAAATGAAGCAGTGACTCTGGGACAACTATGACAATTGACAGCTCCTTATTGGTTGCCCATACTTCTCTTTCACTTCAACTATATTGTCATTAGTCAGTGTGGTAGTCAGCTTTCCACTACCATAACAAAATACCTGAGATGATCAGTTTGAAAAGAGGAAAGGTTTATTTGGGCCCTTTTATTATTTTGGAATTTTTGTCCCTAGTCAGTTGACCTGTTGCTTTTGGGCTTAATGTAAGGCAGCATATCATAGAAGGAGTGCCTGGTGGAATAAGTTTATCTATCAAAGACATATGTTACAGTAATGGAAAGCTTACCTAAGGCAGGATTGCACAGGTCTGGAATGGAAGGCAAGTACAAAGCCATGTCATCCCTCTGCTCTCCCTATTGCTACGGTAGACATTGATGTTTCTATTTTCTTCCATCACTCCACTTCTGGACATCACCAGAAACAGTGTTCCTCCAACACAATGAGCCTTTCCTAGGATATGAGGTCAGAAAAATGAAATAGGTAAAGAAATATCTTTGGCTCACATATAACATACACATACACACACAAATAAAGAACATGTAATATGAACTTATATAGCACCTCCTTCAAGCTAAAATCAGTTCTGGCTGACATATATATATCTGATATACATACATGTATATGACATATGGAAATATGATATATATGGTAAATATATACATACATATATACACACATATAACATATATATATGTATACATGCTACATGCTATATATATGTAAGGAGAAATTAATTTTATACAATAGTGGGGATCATTCTGGGTTGCAAGGGAGAGAAATCTAACTCAAACAATCTTGGGCCAAAGTAGCAGATATACATGCTATATGTTATATATGTTTGTGTGTGTGTGTGTGTGTGTGTATGTGTGTGTGTGTGTATGTTATAATACTTTCAAAAAATTCTTAGAATATCCATGGAGCCACTTAGGTTGAATTAAGGCAGTCATTAGATAACCATCCTCTACAGGACAATATGCTAAAGGTCTGATTCCCAGTCCATGCCACTATTGGGAGCTGGTGGAACTATAAAGAGAAGGGAAATAGTTGGAAGTTTTCTAGGCGTATGGAGATAGTTGGACTTTGCCTCCTCCTCTTTCTCTCTTTTTCACTTCCCAGCTGCCATGACATATACAATCTGTTCCACTACATATTCCCCATCATGATGTGCTGCCTTGCTACAGGCCACTAAGCAATAGGGCTTAACTATCATGGACTAAAACTGCCAAAATGGTGCATCAAAAGAAATCTTTCTTCTTTTTTAAGTTTATTTATCTCAGACATATGTTACAGTAATGGAAAGCTTACCTAAGGCAGGATTGCACAGGTCTGAAATGGAAGGCAGGTACAAAGCCATGTCATCTCTCTGCTCTCCCTATTGCTACAGTAGACATTGATGTTTCCATTCTCCATCACTCCACCTCTGGACATCACCACAAATGGTGTTCCTCCAACACAGTGAGACTTTCCTTGGATTTGAGGTCAGAAAAATGAAATAGATAAATCTCTTTGTCTCACAGCACAAACCCCACATAAACTATTCATTCCCAGATTACAACCCACTCTATATAACACCTAAATGAGTAAAAATTATTACAGAGACCTGGATAATACACTTATAAATCTAAGGCCCCGTTTTGACAATCT
Source organism: Tamias sibiricus (assembly GCA_025594165.1). NCBI lineage: Eukaryota > Metazoa > Chordata > Mammalia > Rodentia > Sciuridae > Tamias > Tamias sibiricus. The sequence continues at coordinate 81,780,279 of CM046659.1, forward strand.
TTTGTCAGCAAAACCCTGAAGGGAGAGAAAAATCCAGCATAATAGATTGTGAGTTACTGTATGTGTCTGAGAATAGATGTAATGGAAACTTCAGAAAGCCAAACAATCAAATAGAGAGATGGCTGCTTCCACACTCCTCATACAGAAATCTTCTTTTTTGGGTGATGCAATTGAAAACAATTTTCTAGGTAAGACACAAACACCACAGTTGAGAAATAATAATAAAGGGTTACAGAATCAGAAAAAATTTTCCAATCCATCTAAAAAACACAAAGCCTGACAAAAATCAAAGCTTGGAACAAGGCAGCACAGACCCTATTTCACCAATTCAGCTTGCCTTAGCTACTGCTGCAGGGTTTTTGCTTTTCTAATTGGATACTCAAGGTCAGTTGTTGCAAAATCAGTAATTGATGATGTATTGTGTTAAACTCATAGGAGTAACAGTCAATTCTGTAAGAATGACTGCTTCAGTAAGAAACTGTTGTTAATGCCTTCAGTATCCCAAACAAAAATAATAATACTAATGAATCTGCTGAGTACTGATGGGAAGGATGTAATACGTATTTCCACAGAAATGTCTTGTAATTTAGGATTAATTAATGTCCAATTATTGTAAGCTGTTACTAATAAATTCTAAAAGTCAGCTCTGCACTTCCATTTTGTAATGTTTTTATAAAATGGAACATTAGATGTTTTTAATCTTGTCTGTTCTTGCAAAATACCCCAGATAACATAGTGTTTTGCATTTCAAATAATATATACTCATTTAAATGCAAAACCAGGGTCCAATCAGAATAAGATGGCAATCAAATTACAATATTCAATGAAGAGTTTTCCAAGCTGACTTCATTAGTAAACTATCATGAATTTCAAGATCTTACAAGGTTTCTATTTGTTTGTACAACTGCAAAGGGCTCAATTATGGAGCTCTGAGAGAGTCTAAAAATAACATCAGACTAATTAAAAGTTTCAACTGGATTTGGGCTAGCACTGTTTTGAAACTCCTTTAAATCTGTTTGACTTTCAAAATGGACTTAGGAAGCTAAGACTTCACTTTTAAAGTAGTGGAATTAAAAACAACTGGCAAAAAATAAAAATGGGAGCCCCCCTTTCTCTTCCTGGTATCTAAGAGGACAGAGATGTCTGTGCAGCTCTGTGTGAGAAGACCAGCCTTGAGGGTGCTGCTTCTACGTCCTCCTGGGCTCTTAAGGGAATGCAGCTTCATTTTCTGGCATTATTGTACACGTTGAAAATAAGCCTGGAGAGTCTGTAGCGCCAAGTTGCTGAATCTTTGAAAAATGCAGGCAAGAGGTTCAGTCTTTGAAGTCATTTTCCCTTTGGGAGGTAAGATCCAGGTAATCAGGAAAAGCTCAGGAGGTCGGGCTATTATGATAATGTTCTGCCAGTGCAGTTGCTGCTCACAATGTTACATCATTTGGATCATCGAACTTTGTGGAAACTCACAGCAGGGCCTCCGCCTCAACAGGTGCTTTCTTTGTTTGACAAACAGGGCAGTGATAGGGTTGGGGATAGAAAACACCTAAATGGCCAAATTTTTTTTCTCATTTATCAGACAGCACAGTAGTGTGGTTCACTGAAGGTAGAATATAGGGGAGGCTGGTACAAGTTGGTTATTTTATTTTTTCTCTCTCTTTACATTTCTGTTCGAAATTTATTTTTGTACTGTCTTTTTCTCCCTTCTTCTTCTACACAGAGAGTTTTATGCTCTCCTGAGATTTTTTTTTCCCCCATAAGATATGAGTTAAAATGTTAGGAAATTATTGTCTTTGGAGAAATGCTAATTTCTCACTCTCTAAGGAATCATAGAAATGAATCTCACTGATTTCAAGGTTTCCAAAATTATATAAATACCACATTCATTAAACTCCTATTCTGGAGGTTATGAAGGTATCGGAGCATCTGTCAGTGCCACAGAAAAACATTAGAACTGTTGGCTTGAGGAAGAACACAGCCTTGTAATTTGGTTTTATGTTGTGCTTATTAATGCACAGACTACTAACACAGCAAAGGATGTTTGTGCTTCTGTGTAATTTAAATGAACAAAAGAGAGACTGCCCGTGGCAATGACATCATCCTTACACTAAAGGAGAAGAGTTATGCCTTTTAGATCTTCCATGTAATAATGAAAGCTTCATGTCAGTCTGGGTTTCCTTTGTAGTTAAATATTTGAAGGGCAGTAACACCTGATAAAATGCTGATGATCAGGGAACTCTAAACTCTTGTAAAGCTAACTCAGTTATCCATGTAAATGTGAGCATGAGTTGCATAAATGCACAACTTCCAAGTCTTATTCCCTGGTTTCCATTTAGCCAGTAATTTCTACTTTTCATTTCCTCTCTTCAACAAAACCTCTACTTTATTTCTAACTAGAGCTGCAGTGAAACCAAATGGAGCAGCTTGTATTTCCTCTTACCTTCTCTTTCCATCCCTAAGAGAGGATTTGATGATGGAAATGGCCTGCAGGCAGTAGGAGGACAGGGTAGAAACTAAAGGACTGGAGACTGCCCAACAGCATAATGAGCCCGGAAGAGTACAGCATTGGGTGGAAATGAGTAACCTCGCAGTGTTAGAAGTTGACACATTCTAACCTCAAGGCTGTCCAGAAGCCTAACAGACATTATCTGGCAGTTATATTTCACTGGCAGAGGGTTTTCAATAGGACTAGATTTGTGCTGGGTACAATTTGTGCGACTCTTGACAAAAGAAAACGTCTCTAATGTAAGAAAAGGAACTAACTAATAAAAGAAAATAATAAGCGCCATAAGAAACACAGAAGCTATTGTGAATTGTGCTGCTATAAACATTGAAGTGGCTGTGTCACTGTAATATGCTGTTTTTAAGTCTTGTGGGAACAGACCCAGAAGTGGGATGGCTGGGTCATAGGGTGGTTCCATTCCCATTTTCCCAAGAAATCTTCATACTGCTTTCCATAGCGGTTGCACCATTTTGCAGTCCCACCAGCAATGTATGAGTGTGCCTTTTTCCCACACATCCTCTCCAACATTTATTGTTGTTTGTGTTCTTGATAGCTGCCATTCTGACTGGAGTGAAATGAAGTTGGAGAATATAATGCTAAGTGAAATTAGTCAATCTCAAAAATCCAAATACCGAATGTTTTCTCTGATATAAGGAGGTTAGTTCACAGTGTGATTGGATGGGGGTACATAGGATTAGAGGAACACTAGAATGGTCAAAGGAAAGGGAGGGCAAGGGAGGGAGCGGGGGGGGGGGGAAGGGAAAAAATATGGAGGCTGAATGAGATGGATATCACTATCCTAAATGCATGATTAAAGATCTGAATGGTACTTATATATATATAAAAAAAAAAAAAAAAGAAAGAAAGAAAGAAAGAAACACAGAAGCTCTTTTAAGGAGTAGCTAAATCCAGTGGAGACTGTAGTAGTGGGAGAAAAAGTAACATTAAAGTTCAATAGATGAACAGAATTGAGGCATACAAAGGAAGTTCTGGAAGCAGATGGAAAGCAGCATCACTTTGCAAAAATATTAGACATGGGATTATATATGAGCCCACCTGAAATATTATATAGCAGGCTTACTACTACCCACATACCATGTTCCTTTGTGATACTGTGATACTGAGAGCAGGAGGCAGAAATATGATAGGTAGTCAGAGCAGGCACCTTGATTGCAACAATTCCATGTATAAATTATCTAATGGGCCAGAGGAGCACTGTGAGCAAGCACTTGAACAGCATGCGATCAACATCCTGATTGGACAGTTTCTACATGTTCTCACTTTGATTGGTTGTAGAAACTCCCCTCCCTAAAAGTCACCAGCCCATAGTTTTAAAGATCACCTCTAGCAATACTATATAAATCCCTAGACAGCTACTTAGTAGCAACTCATCCAAGATCCCTCCCTTGTGGAAGGAAATCTGCTTCCCTTCTGTTTAAAAAGTAGATTCTGTCACTTTGCTCTACATTCCATTGCCCCTGGGTCTCTGACTCACTGCATCTCAATACTTTTAACTGCACCTCAATACTTTTAACCTAAGACTACTTTATGTATCAGTTTATGCAGCAGTATGTTTAGGGATTATAAAAACATTATTTCACCAAATAAATCCTATTTTTAAAGGAAGATTGTCCAGTTTAACTTTTGAATACTTTTGAATATTTTAAGGGTTTTTGTTTGTTTGTTTTTTCAATACTGGGGACTGAATTCATGGGTACTCCACTATTAAGTTACGTCCCCAGCCCCTGTCCCCTCCCGACTTTTTTTGAGACAGAATCTTACTAAATTGTTGAGACTGGCTTCAAACTTACGATCCTCCTGTCTCAGCCTCCTGAGTCACTGGAATTATAGGCATGTTCCACCACGTCCATCCTTTAAACTCCTTTGGCCCCATAAAGGAGAACAAATTACAAACAGTTACTTAGTGGTTTGCTCATGAATGCACAACTGTACTATTCTAAGAAAAATAATTCTCAGGATGAAGTTGGGGTTATAAATGAAAATAATTTATACTTTTAGAAAAGAGATGGTAAATAGAGATTAACTTCTTTTTTTTTTTTTTTTTTTTTTTGTCAAAAGGAGATATGAAGCTGGGTGTGGTGGCGCATGCCTGTAATCCCAGCACTTGGGAGGCTGAGGCAGGAGGATTGTGAGTTCAAAGCCAGCCTCAGCAATGTCGAGGCACTTAGCAACTCAGTGAGACCATGTCTCTAATAAAATACAAAAAGGGGCTGGGGATGTGACCCACTAGTCGAGTGTCCCTGAGTTCAATCCCCAGTATCCAAAAATAAAAAAAAAAAAAAAAGAAAGAAAGAAAAGAAAAGAAAAAGAAGATATGAAATGCTGCCTATTCTTAGAAACTGTTTTGCCTTAATAGAAGAAAGATAATCATAAGAACATGCATGAACCTTTGTCCTTTGAATATCTGCCCAGCAAAGATATGTACTTCTGCTTCCTGGCTTCCATAAGCTGAACAGCCCTTCTGCCATGATGTCTCACTATGGGCCCAAAGCATTAGAGCCAGCCAACTCTGGGATCAAACCTCTGCAACTGTGAGTCAAAATAAATCTCTCCTCCTTTAAGTTGCCCTTGTCAAGTATTCTGATCAGAGTGATGCAACGCTGACTAACACACTCCTGAAGGGAACCTTCTCTCACATATGCTTGACTTGCACTTGGGGAAGTCTTTCTGGGAAGGCTGTAGACCAATGCAGTTGGAGTCTTCTCCCCAACACAAGTCTTTAGAAGACAACTGCATCTGATGTTAATAGACAAGTTGGACTAAATTTTCAAAGTAAAATAAGTACAGTTAAAGCAAAGAAGTCTCAAAAATACACTGGCATTAAAATATGGGATAATAAAAGTAAAAAATAATTTAATTATTCATTACCTGGATTTTAAGCTTGAAGAGACTGAAGCACCAATAGCTAAAACATGCCCAGGGTTACACAACTGGTCTGTTAGGTATGACTTGAGGCTCTTGGCTCTCAAAGCAGGCTCCATTCTATTAAGACATCTGGCCTTCCTATTTTTAAAATGTCTTTCTGCAAATAATTATTGGTTCTCAAATTTAATATATAAGATGGTTACCTGTCAAAGATGCTTCAAGATATACTAATGAATTTGCATGGTATAGAAAAAGCATAACTTGGTTAATTATTATTTCTTGTGGTTTCAAGTCTTGATCTGGTAAGAGACATCACATGGAAATTGCCACTTAAGTTACAGATAAAACACCCAAAATGTTAGAGCCAATGTCCAAGGATATATTTGACAAATATAACTCAAATTTATTGAACAAATATTATAAATCTGAACTAGGTAACTCTGATAAATATTACATTTTATTTTAGAACAAAATATACAGCAGAAGCTTAAATTGATTTTATGCATTGTCTTTATAGAAATAGCAGGAGAACTACACAAGAAACTTTATAAAATACTCTGTCAGAAACTCGAATTCAATTTATAATTATTTTGGCTAAAAATAAAATTCAATAGCAAACTTCTTTAAGAAATGATAATGATGATGAGTAGGAAGATAATGATGATGGGCACTAGGGATTGAACCCAGGGTTGCTTTACCACTGAGTGACATCCCAAGTCCTTTTTATTTCTAATCTTCAGACACTATCTAAGTTGCTGAGGCTGGCCTTGAATTTGTGATCCTCCTGCCTCAGCCTTTTGAGTCACTGGGATTACAGACTTGTGACACTGCACCTGGCTATGAGATAATTATTGACAAAATGCTGAAAAGCATGTCTGTGTATAAATTGACGTACATCTTGAATGCAAAAAAATAAAGAATGCTAATCCACACTAAATATTCTTTAAAATACCCTTTAGATGCCCTTTGGGATCCTAGAGGACACTGAAAACATCAACATTTGAAATCGACTTTAGTAGATCTGAGTCCAAACACTACTTTATTTTCCATAGAAACTACTGTTTTCATATTTTTTCAAAGTAATCGTGTCATTTTGACAGTCTTTGGAATTTTTTTTCTGGGTAATCTTTTGTTCTTTGATATTTTTTAAAGTGTAGAGACTTGGTGATAAAGTCATCAGGCAGTTATCGTTCTGTGCATTCCTATTTGGTTTTTGTCTTTCTATTTCTCATCATTCATTGATGATATAAACAGACTTGTCTTTTGACTGAAATTCCTTTTTTTATGGCTCATAATTTATGAAGAACATGGCCTTCTGTGATAAAGACCCATCAAAAGCATCATTATTCTGCATTTATCTGCATTGAACTGCCTGTTTTATCTATTAGTATTTAAAAGGTTCTGCTTCTTTTTCTGTATCTGGCTATAGTCTTCCAATTCATCTCATCTCTATTATCTTCGGGGAAAAGGCTTTGCCTAGATTGTGGGTCAAAAAAAAATCACATTATTCAAATTATCTATGACATTCAAAATAAAAAATATTTTCATGCAATCTTATTATTTTGGTGAAGATGGCAAATGAATATCATTTAGCACTTCTGATGCTGATCTGATCTTTTGTACAGATTGCCTCTGGTAATGCTTTGCTCTACAAGATGTACTGAAATAAATGATTTGTCCTTCGGTTCTTTCAGTCCTGTGCTCTTTATCTGTTAATGGGGCTCCGCATGTTTTGCTTTTCAAAACTCCTTAAATTTCTGCTTTGAATGATAACGTTTAGCTGATCCTATTTCTGAACACTGGTCATTATAATCTGCATATTAATAACAAATGAGTAAAAGTGGTTGAAAAAGAGGTTGAGGATTATAAATGAAGTTACATTCAGGTGGGATAAACCACAACCTGGAATAGAGGTAGACTGAGGCAAATAACCAAGATACTTGAAAGTTTTCAGAGATCCACAAAGTCCTGCTCATTCAGATTTACAATCTGAAAACTTCCAGAGTACTTTAAAAATCTGGTGCCTAAACATGACATGAAGGTGAATATTGTGTATTTTTATTTCTTCTCCTTTCATCAAAAGCAACGTGTTGTTACTGAGCTCTTCTAGATGGTAACTTGATTTTTGTTTTCCCTGTACCCTTAGATTTGGCCCATCAATGCTGATTTAACATTGTGATTTGCATATTATTTACAAAATGCCCATGGAAAGTTGGAGTTCAGAGTTTTAAAAAAAAATTAACTTCAAGTCAAAAGATTATAGAACCAGCTGTGCATGATGGTAGAAGCCTATAATCCCAGTGGCTCAGGAGGCTGAGGCAAGAGAATCACGAGTTCAAAGCCAGCCTCAGCAAAAGCAAGGTGCTAAGCAACTCAGTGAGACCCTGTCTCAAAATAAAATACAAAATAGGCCTGGAGATGTGGCTCAGTGGTTCAGTGACCATGAGTTCAATCCCCTATACCCACCCCCAAGAAAAGATTATAAAACCAAAAGGAGTCTTGAGAAATATCTAGTTGACTTAGGGGAGTGTAATGCCTAGATTAAAAAGAGAGATGTTGATTTTAAAATCCATCAAGGGAAGTTAAATTATACAATATACTTTTGTGACATGTTTAAGGTTATCTCAGATATCTCAGCCCTACTTAAAAAAAAAAAAAATCTCACCAGGGCAAACAAATTCATACTAATGTCCTAATTTTCTGACACCAAAAAGAAACCTTATAAAACATGGTGTGGGGGACATAGCCCTGGAATCAGAATCCGAAGAGTCATTGTCTCTTTTTAGCTTTGGGAATTTTTAAAGTCATTGAGCTTCTTAGAGTCTGGATTTCTTCATCTGAGAAAAATATATCAGCATAGATGTGAAAGAATTGTATACATTTAGTATACAAGTGTAAGAACATTCTCAGCACCTACTCAGGGTATCTGGCAGGTAACATGGAAAACAGAGGAAAGTCACATGGTATTTGCAATCTAGGAGTTGAAAGCTTCAGAAGGAGATAAGACATATCCATAAAAGGCCATCTAAATTCATATAATAACACATGCTACCTATGAAATCATGGTGTAAGAGGTAGGTGCCACTGGAGTTCATAGGAGGATTAATTTAGTATTTGCTGGAGCAACCAGTCTGTCAGCATATTCCTAAGGAATGGCACATGAAATTTTTGAAAGGAAGACAAGAAAATACTATTCCAGGCCAAGTTAAGCCTCATGTCTAAACACACGAACCAAAACTTATTCAGGAGTAAAATGAATTCCTCTTGGCCTTGCACTGAAAAGTAAGACATCATCCATTTTAACAAATAATGACAATTTCTCTACAAGGTGCTGGATTTAAAGGATGTAGATGAAAACATACTTATTTTCTGAAATATTCTTGCAGTTAAGTGGAAGGAAATTAAAATTAAGATAGATTAAGATCTCATTTGACCCAAATAGAAAACAGCATTACAAGGATTTCAAAGGAGTTGGGATGATTTCCGTCCTGAACATTCATTCTCAAATTCTTCTTTCACAAACACACACAAAGATGCACATATACAGATACATATTACATGGACAGATGGCCATGAATGTAACAAAGACCATATTTAATTTGAGCTAGATTTTGAAAATACCTAGCCAAGATAATGATCTTCAAAGTCTGAGTTTTATTTTCAAAGGCCAAGCACTTACGAAGGAACTATTTATGTTTTTATTTTCCTATTTCTAATAATTTTATATATTAATAATAAAACTCAGAATATGAATTTTCAACTCAAACTAGAGTTTCTCAAAGCATGGTCTGAAAATAGTCTATATCAGAGGCATGCAGAAGGGTTATAAAACTGCAGAGTATGGAACCATACCCTGAGTCTACAAGGACAAGGACAGGAATATGCACTTCAACAAGTAATCCAATTGTCCTTGTCCATAATAAAATTTGAATACCTCTGCTAAAACTGTGCTATAGAGAAGAAATGAAGACGTACTCATTTTTCTGCCCAATAGAGATATGTTTTTGTTTGGTAAAACAGAAAATTAGAGGGATGTAATTGGGTAGAGATGACTGTGGGTCTCTGAGAAAGGTCCTGAATTCCACCTGGATTGAGCTCATGGGTGAGGATGGAATGATAGAAACACTAGTAGAAATCTGAATATAATTGGAAAATCCCAGATCAGTCAGGACCAGACCATAATCTGGTTTTCACATTCTCTTTCCTTCAGGAGATTGCCCAACCCTTTATAACTAAGCTTCACTTTTACCCTCATTATAGAGTAATAGATCGCCAACAGCCAGGAAAGGGATAGGAAAAAATGTGCTCCAGGGAAGTCTCACAATTTCTTTGTCCCCCAGGGGACACCTTCATTGGTAGGTGGAGTGTCCGAGAGAGTAAGCAATTTGTGCAAAGGGCATGAAGTTAAGGGAACCAAATATTATGGGGTGAATTCAGTCTATCAAAAAAGATATGTTAGAGTCTTAATCCCTAGAATTTCAGAATATGTGCCTTATTAGGGGATAAGAAATTTGCAGAAGCATCATATTATAAAGAGGTCATTAGGGCACCCTGACCCATAATGACTATTGTCTTTATGAAAAGAACTAATTTGGACAAGAAAGACATACAAAAAAATTGTAGATAAGGGGTAGTGACAAAGGGTACAGGAACCATCTACAAGTCAAGGAGAGAGGCCTGGAGTGGATCTATTCCTCACAGCTTTCAGAAAAAAACTAACCCTGCTGAAACCTTGATTTTGGACTTCTAGCCCCAGGGGTTATATAGACATGGGATCTATTTACAAAGTTTGTAGTCTTCCAGAGGATATATGGCCTGGTCATAGATCTGTTCTGAGATCTCTCAGATTTGCTCAGGGTTTTTATTGTTATTTCTGTCATCCATGGACCTTGGCGTTGGGCATAGCAGTGCCAGAGACTGGTGTCTGTGGTCAGGCAGCAGAAATTACAGCTCAGCTAAGGGCATAGAGGACCACAATGGCACACAAATGCAACACTCCAGAGAGTCCTGGCAAGTACATAATCCTCCTACTCTGTCCTGGGGGTACAAAGGCAGATGAGGGAGGGTATCCCAAAACTACTTAGTAGATTCCAAAATATTACTTCTCATAAGGAAAGTGACTGAGCTATCCTAACACTAGTAAACACTTGCCATTCAGAGAATATATATCCTCCCTTGTTTCCTCCTCACTTGCCATTCACAGATTTTATACACACACACACACACACACACACACACACACACACACACACACATATGCCCTTGTTTTCTTATGCTAGATAAATGCTCAAGCATGTGTGTGTGTGTGTGTGTGTGTGTGTATATATATACATATATATATATATATACATATATATATATATATATATATACATACATACATATATAATATTTTTACCCAAGCCAAGTTAATAAAGGTATAAATTCTGTATTATTTCCATTTCAGCAAATGTGTTTGTCACTTAATGAAGATTGGGAATACAAGGATGTTTATCTCCCATTTGTTGATTAATGAATGGTACTAGGGCAGTGTCAGGGCCCCTTGTATACAGTTTCTTATATCGGATGCACATTCAGGAATTTATTATCAGTGTTCAGCACAATAACAAACTGAAGATGAGCAAGATGATGTCAAGGTCACATCACTGGTGACTGGTTAACAAGAATTAAACCCAGGTCTCTTCACCTCTGTTGCCTGCCTTTTGTTCACTAAGCCATAGGAAGTTTTGTGTAGAGTAATATGAGAAGTATTGAACTGTAGTAAATAATTCAGTAAATGCCATAAGAAATGAATGAATCGAGTGAAGTAGGAGCAGGGAGTCACTACTGCCAAAGGCCCCAGGATATGTTATATATAGGAAAGTAATTTGTTTAGCTGTTTTGATCCAGGATAAGAGTTTGGGAAGTGATGAATGGAAAGGAAAAGTGTTCCAGGAGGAGAAACTCATACCCCAGCGTAGAGTTATGAAAGGTTATGGCTGTATAAAGTAGATTGAGGGACTGGTCTCCCAGCCACAGCCCAGGTCTGCCAGAGAGCAGGGGGAACACGATTTGGGATGGTGGGTTGACCTAGAATGTAAAGCCACTGAAGGGGCCACCAGCTTTATAAGTGTAGAAGTGATGCACTCATATTTGCTTTAGAATTAACTAACCTAGGAAAGGATGGAGGGTATAATTGGGGAGTCAAAGCATATGGCCATATGATGGGGAGACCCAAGTGGGGAGGTCTCTGCAGTGGACTGAGAGGAAGATAATGAAGCAGTGGGAGGCAACATGGATTCTGGTTTCCTTGAAGTGGAATGAGTCAACACAAGTGGCCAATGATAAGTTTGGAAGGCAAATAAATGTTTAGCTAAGAACTATTAGGACATTAGTGCCTGAGACAGAGTGAAATAGTAGAATTGTAAGCAAGAGAGGGAAATTCAAGCAAAACTATCAGTGCAATCATTTGTATTTGCATGAGATTTTACAGTGAAAATCACATACAGGGAAATGAGAAGCTAGCCAAGTAACAGAGGCCAGAAGAGCAGCAGTTAAAAGCTTAAGTGTAATGGAACTCTTGGCATGTCTCTGCCCAGACATTAAGCTATTTTTTCTTAAAATAAATGTTCTAAATATTCAAGAAATGTAAAGTTTTAGTGGAAAGAGTTCTGACGTAGGAAGGTTTTACAGTCAAATTTACCATTAACTAATTATGTGACCTTTGGCATGTCGCTTAATCTAACTTATCTTGGCATCCTGATCTGTGGAAGTAGGAGATCTCCAAGGCTCCTCTTTCTTGCTGTCACATGTAATGATTCTCACTTGTATCTTTGTTAGAAGATTTTAATTGAGACCTATATTGCATGATGTTATGGGTTACTGTGCCAGGTGCTACCTAGGTATTAGTGATAAAAAGAACTCTAATGATTTTCCTGACTTTATGACTGTACAACATTCAGGCTTTCACACCTCAAATTCATGGATGATTCTCCCTCTTTCAACCATGACTAAGAACAAATTCTATAGAATAGAAATATGTTACAACAAACTGATAGCAAGGGGAAAGTTATCAGCATAGAAGTTTTCCCAAATCATCCCTTCAATTTTTTATCATAATGCCTATTATAAATAATGTCCACTTAACACAGGTTTCATACAATGCAAAATATTCTTCTTCATCTGAAATGTTTATGTTCTAAATAGGAAATAATTTATGAACTCAGCTGGATATTGCACTTAACAACAATGATCTAAAAATCACTCGAATATATTGGCTTTTCAGTGAGAGAGAAAGAAAATTATTCCCATCATCTCACCCCTAAGCTCTAGATCCTTTCATTCCAAATACTGTACATAATAAAAAAGCCCCACTATCTAAAACTGTTGTCTTACGACTTATCATTTAATAAAATGACCTATTTCTTAAAAGGTGCCCCACTCTCTCAGAGCCCAGAGGAATTCAAGTGAAGACTTTACAAGGTGAATTAATGGCCAAAAGCATAGACTTTTTGCCAAGCTAGTAAGTCAGAGAAAATCATTTCAACCTTCATCCAGAAATTAAATGGTTATTGATTGATATGGAAGATACTGTAACCTTTCAGATTAAATTAAGAAATGTTGTTGAACACAATTAAAAATATTTCTAACAGTAACACTGTTTTCAGAGTGCATTTTTGTCTAAATTCCATCTCTGAGGTTAATTACCATGTCTAGGGTCCAGGAATAATAGATTAAGTGGAAAGTTGGCTCCAAAAGCTAAAGAATGGGAAGAAAGCAAGAAGTATCCAGGAGTGATTTATGTCCTAGTGATGAATTTGAGGGAGGAAAGCCAAACAACCACACCACTCATCTATGTTAAAAGTTTTAGGCTGAAGTATGGGGATAAAATTAAAAGGATATCCATTCCCTTCCATGAGGAAGGAGTGGCTCTTCATTTTTCTCATAATTAGAAACCACCTTATTCTTGCTACTCAGGCTAATGGTGAAATATCTTACTGAACATTCTGGAGACACTCTGAGTGGTATAAAATCAGCTTTTGTTTCTAAGGAACTCGCAGCTCTTTATGTGCATCAGTGTAGATGTTAACAGCTCTGAGAAGGTAGGCAAGCTAGACTCATAGTCTCTAAATGTAAAATTTCTCAAAGCAATATGTTTAGCTGTTTTGATTTAGGATAAGAGTTTGGGAAGTGATGAATGGCAAGGGAAAGTGTTCCAGGAGGAGAAAAGTCATACCCCAGCCTAGATTTATGAAAGGTTATGGATATATAAAGAAGATTGAGGGACTGGTCTCCCAGCCACAGCCCAGGTCTGCCAGGGAGCAGGGGGAACTTGATTTGGGAAGGTGGGTTGACCTAGAATGTAAAAACCACTGAAGAGGCCACCAGCTTTATAAGTGCAGAAGTGATGCAGTCATATTTGCTTTAGAAGGAACTAACCTAGGAAAGGGTAGAGAGTATAATTGGGGAGTCAAAGCATATGACCATATGATGGGGAGACCATAGTGGGGAGGTCTCTGCAGTGATCTGAGAGGAAGATAATGAAGCAGTGGGAGGCAACATGGATTCTGGTTTCCTTGAAGTGGAATGAGGTAGTACAAGTGACAAGGGTAGTATGATATTCATAAGAGGCTTAAAGGAACTGAATCGTTGTCTTGAATGTACCATGAAATGGTGGTTTCTGACAAGATCCACTTTGCCTCATTTTCTAATCTGTAAAATGAAAGGTTCAGGCTAAATGTCTTCTAAAGTTGTTCCAGCTTTATGATAAATATTTAAAAATTAGAAAGGAAAACCACACAAGTTATATATACATATACATACATATATACAATCCATACGTATATATGTGTGCACATGTATGTGTATATATAATAATTATATATGTGTGTGTGTGTGTGTGTGTGTATATATATATATAATCTTCATTCTCATTGTGAGGGTTCCTGCTAGGACTTCACCTCTCTAGAAGCATGCTGGGTAGAGAGTATGCACTTTCCGGGAACTTCAACTAAACTTGTTTTCATATAAATCAGGTTTCCAAAAGAAAAGCCCAAGTAGCTAGCTCACTGTGAAAACAGCAAAGATATATACTTTTAAAAAAAAAGAAAAAAAAAAAAAACAGACTAAAAGGCCTTCGTGACACATCCAGTGAAGAGATGCCCTGGTAACTTTTACCAGTTAATTGATGCATAAAAGGTTGTGAAGATTAATGTACATCAAAATCAAAACTAAATTGAATTTTTGACATTTTTGCAAATAAAAACCCCAAAGAATACATAGGTGCCTTTTGATTTGTCACAGCTGGAAGACTCTGAATCACGAAGCGCTCTAGGAGAGGCCATTAAATAGTGTTAGCTGGTTTGTCAGTGTGGAGGAAAAGTAATTGAAGAACCAAACTGTGTATATGAGCATTGCATTTTAAAATATTTACCAAACAGAGATAAAGTGAGTCTTTTTCTTCCTCAGCTAAAGCATAAAGTGTTGATTAGGTAGCCAACAGGAAAGTTTAATAATTTAAATCTAACTTTTTTATGGGGTCAGAATAAATGATTTTTGCTTAAACAAAAATTTTAAAAAATATTGACCATTAAACAATTTTTCTTCTTTATGAACAGATAAAAGATTTTAAGGCCAACAATTTCCTTATGAGAATAATATTTGTAAAGAGCAATTTGGTATAGAGTTGATATATAAGGTGAAATAAGTATAAAATTCTTAGTATTGGTTCAGTAAGACTATGAATACAAAAATAATCTCAGATTACCTCAATCTGATGGTCTTGGCCTCAGTCATAAGGGAAGTCACTATAGAATTACCAATGAAATAAGCAAGTGCTAGAATGTCATTAAACATGAGTTTCTGTTGTATTCTTTTAAAATAATATTATTAGTAATCATGGAACTGTAATGTCTTTTTAAATACAAAAAGCATGTAGAATACCACAAGATCTGTAAGGGAGTAAGAACCACATCCTTTATAAGGCCAATAATGGAGACCTCAGGGGACTTTGTCCTATAGTCCATCTGGTTCCATGTGTTCTAAAGTGACCCAAGAAGAGATTGGTTGCAACACATGGAAAGTAATTCTGCCATCTTTTCAACTGGATAGATCTAATTTTACTCATGAGAGTATATAGGTATGTTTTTCTCCTTAGATGGAATGATTGATTCATTCCTCACTCTTTCTCCTCCTTGTCCTCCTCCTCCGCCTTCCTCCTCTTCTTCCTCTTCTTAAACAGTACCATTTTAGTAGTAGACAAAGTTAATAAAGAAAATGCAGGAATGGACATGCACTTGGTAATTCCAGAAAGTTCTTGCCATGCTCTTCATCATCTTTACATCCACACTTACTTTTTCAGTTTGAAAACTACAACTGTTTGCACCATATAGGTATTAAAGACCAACCCTGGTCTTGAAAAACTGACTGCTGCATGGAATAGAAGAAACCATTTCTATTCTTGGAAGGACAACAGCACTTTGTTTTAATCAGACTCAGTGGATCTAAGACTCTACAATTCTAAATGAGGTTAATAAATCAAGAAGAGTTAAAATGAAAACAAGTTTCATAATCAGCTTGCAAATAAACACTGCTGCATATTCTATTAAGATTAGTCCCAAGGTTAAGACAAGTCAGAACAAATTTTTCATACATGTACACACTTTTAGGTAGAAATAGATCATGGGAAAAACTGTAATAAGCAATACTGTTATTTAATAAAAAATAATAAAACAGCATGCAATCAGAGACTATCCAACAGAAAGTTCCTTCTCCCTGAAAGTATTTTTCTAATCTCCAGTTACCTGTGTTTTAGGAATCAACCTGCATAGGAAGTCTAAAACATGTAGTAATACCCCAATAAAATCATCTCTGTCTCTCACTGAGAATTAAGTATTCACAACATCCCAGCTTTTGAAATTAACTCTTTGATTGAGATAAAGTTTCTCTATGAAGTCTCCCACCTTATCCCTAAAGTTGAGACTATTTGGGAAAATGGATTGTGTGAAAGAAACTCTTCTACAGATCTCAAGAAATATTCCAAGTTTCTAATTTGGTGGGGAAGATGACCAAGCTCAAAGAGCAAAAATAACTTGGGATGACAATTATTTAAAACTTTGGTTCTTATAAGTAGAGGTCAACAGAACAATGGAAAGAAATAACTGTGGTCACCCAAAAAGCAATTGTAAAGTTAAAAGTTTAAAACTAAAACTTATAATTAAAATATTTAAAATTTGGGAAAGAGAACAACCTATGAAGAAGACCATGAACAAATAGTAACAGACACAAGTCAGAAAAAAATCCAGGAAATCAGAGACTAATCAACTTTGTCAAATACTACAGAATTTGGAGTAAAGTTAGGGTGAATTGCACACATTGGATTCTGCATATTAGGACAATATTAGTGACCCTAGAAAATGTGTGTAAATGAGAAGTCATAGTAGGAAATTAAGAAGAAAATAAGAAATTAGTTGTTGAAAACAGGAACCCTGGTTCTTAATGCAGCCTTACTATATTAGATAAATATATGTTCTCCGGTGGCAGAGAGACCTGGATTTGGATCCCGGCTTGGACATTTCAGATGGAACTTGAAAAAAAACCACTTAATGTCAAAGAACCACAGCTTTTTGTCTCTACATCTGGGGATAGCAAATATCTTCCTAGGGTTTTATGAAAATACAAAGAGATACAGCATGTAACTTGTGAGACTAGCAAATGGCATATGGCAAACACTCATTAAAAGCCAGCTGTTATTTTGAGAAGAAGTGAGATATAAAGTCAGTTTGAATAGGTCTTGTGTCCTTTGTTACCTT
Organism: Tamias sibiricus; assembly: GCA_025594165.1. Lineage (NCBI taxonomy): Eukaryota > Metazoa > Chordata > Mammalia > Rodentia > Sciuridae > Tamias > Tamias sibiricus. The sequence continues at coordinate 81,797,451 of CM046659.1, forward strand.
GTTTAGTTTTAAAATTTATGTGGATAGACATGTATGTGTAAATGGGTGTTTCAGATAGGCGTAAATTGAACACAGTTATAGGCTAAAGGAAATATACCAGTAAATAAAAAAGAGGTACTTGAATTCCATCTAGGAAAGGAAATTTCTCCTTTTGGAAAATAATACTTTCATAAACCCAGTAGGGACAGACAAGATCTTCTGAGCAGGAACTTTGGGTGGTGCCAAGACATCAGAGAAGGAACAAAAATGCTTTAAATGAAAACAAAAAGTGGGGGCAGTGGGGGAGGTCCTTTTAATACTGAATGCATAACCTAAGCCAAAGACTTATGCACAAGTCATAAACTGAAAGGTGGTCCAAGGAAACAGGAGTAAGAAACCACCAAGATTGAAACTGGGAGAAGAACCTAATGTACTTCTGTATTTCCAGAAACTTCCACCTGAAGATTGAACAGAAAAAGAAGAAGAAGAAGAAGAAGAAGAAGAAGAAGAAGAAGAAGAAGCATCATCATTTATTGATAATGTTCTATCCCCTAGTGGTGAATGGTAGCCCAGAGGGCACTGACTCCCTCACAGTTCAGGCTGTGCTTAGCATTTGCTGTGACATTTCCTACTAGCATTCCATGATGCAAAGTTAAAGAAGGCTAGAAAGATTTTTTTGAATGTGCATGTTTGAGACAAACATGCAAATTTGAAACCTTCATGGAATAAATTTGCTGTAGCTATGACTAGAATCAAAGATGAGGCCAAGAACATGTGAGTAGGTGAACAAGAGTCATCTGATATAGTTTGCTTATTGCAGTGTTCTAACTTCTCATTAGTTCAATCCCTAAGTGAATCTTCTAGTTTGGGTCTTCAAAAGACTTAGTAGAGGAAGATTTGTTAAACTAGATACAATCCTCTTCCTTTCCTGACAGAGGACCTTAATTGATAGATGTCTTCTCTTGTCTTTAACACTTGTCTTAAATTTCCTATATGCTAAGTCATCCATCAATTAATCTGGCTGTTTGTCTGGGGGTAAAGCTGACTTTAACTACTGGATGGTCTGAGTCCTCATTAGTTGTGTCATTATGAAATGGCAATTATTGCAATTGCCCATTCACCACAATCACTGGACATATAAGTGCTAAGAAATACTCCAGTTAATGCCTTGGGTTGCTTCCTTGAGTTCCTTCTTGTCTCCACTCCACAGAAGCATCCCTGCTTCTTTATGGTGATATAAGTTCTTTCCTTTGCTGCTGTTCCATTGACATGAGGATCCTGAAGTGACCTGGCAAGAGCCATAACTTCAAGTTTAGTAGAAACCTTGTGTCCAGTAGAAAAAACAAGTTGTGGGATAAAATTTCCTAGGGAAGCCTGCTGGTCCTACTCACATGCAAACTCCTCACATGCAAACCCATAGTTGCATGAATGCTAATACCTTTTGGGATAATCTTCAATCAAAAGATGGAAAAAATGCTATTCCTTGTCAGTCTGTCCCCCAGAAAAAGGATTCACCTCTGGGACTGAGTACTTCTAGGTCTGCATAGCTTAATGCTAAAAACATAAAATCTGCAAATGATTAACCAGAAATAGTGGTGAGAGAGACCAACCCTGTTCCCAATGCTCATTTCTCAACCCAGGTAGTTTAGCTTTTGAGGAAACAGCACATTAATTTAGCACTCCAACACTGCAGGGACTGATTTCCAACCTAGTTCCTAGAAAATATGTGAATAGGCTACTCCTATTCTGTTTGATCTCCTGCTTTCAGAGAATGCATATATTTATGGCAGGACCAGAGGATTCCATGGCCACATCCCCATTACTATAAATAGATTCCTTATTGTGGAAAATTCTGTGCCAATAAAGAAGACATTGTGCAAGTTCCTAGATAATGGAGGTTGATAGCAGGGAAAGTAAAAGCAAATGTGGAGTAGCTATGGATTCCCCTATAAACTCTTGCTTTCTCCTCCAGTGTGTAAAGGTTTTGGTAAAATCTATAAGCCAACTGACTGGCTTCCTTGGGATGGTTCCGCAAAGAGAAATCATTATTGGTTTTTGGTAATGACAGGTGGGGTTTTCAGAAGTGTAGCAGCCAGGCCAGCCTTGGGAAAGGGGAGTTGGTGTTGCTGGAACTACACCTAACTCACTTGCCATCTTAGCCTCTCTTTCCTGGCCCACTGTGTAAGCACTACTATGGTCAGAAAGAGAGGCTCACTGATGTCCATAAGACGAGCATAGAAAACTTTTCAAAGCTGGACTTACATTTTCCTTTGAAGCTCCTGAGCCTGATTTTCAGTAAAATCTTCCCTGTAACTATAGCAGATGAAGGTTTTTCTAGATGCTGCCTTGAAGTTCTTTATTTGAAATTTGGCAATCTACCCTCTACCCCAGCTTAGGTCTTCTGACAATATAAACAGAAGACAGCCAACTTCACAATCCTTAATATTATGATTGTTGTCACTGAATAACTCAAAACTTCCACTTCCTTTTAGCCTCATCCTATTCCATTGTGATGCCATAACATGCCTGGGTTTCCTCATCTTGCTTCTGCCCACTACCAGTGAAATTCTTGTTTCTATCTGTTCTGCAGTCCTATCTTGTATATCTACTATCTAGGTAAGAACTGGTCCTAACCATGGTCTCTCAGAAAGCAAAACTTAGTCAAGGAGTGCAAAGGTAGTTTATTTGGAAGTAATCAAAGTGAGCAATCAACAACAGCAAAACAGGTAGGGAGAAAAGGAGGTATGTTACCAAGCTAGTCACTGCTCTAGCAATAGCATTTCAATCACTCCAGAAACTTCTGAGAAGTGTATAAAATGCTTCTCAGAATTTTGCACTGGAAAATTGACAGAGTAACATCCATCAGCTATTGTTTGAGGGACGTGTCTGGGGATGTTAGCTTTCCTGAACTTTTGGGTTTTACAGATGGGCAAGGTTCCCCTGACATCCCATGCCACCTCATTGGCCATGCCTCATACAATGCCCAGTGTGCTATTGAGATGAAATGCTGAGAGAATGAAGTGAGTCAAAACATACACAGATGGCCCCCTGCAGCTGCACAGCTGGAGGCAAATAAATTGGAAAGGAGGAAGGTCGTCCATAAGGGGCCCTGTTACGGAAAGAGGGAAGAGAATATAAAAGAGAAAAGATTAGAAAAATAAATATGAAGACAGGATAGAACTAAATGCAGTAAAACTCCATAATAGTGGTGTGGAACAAGGGCATATTTATGAACAACAATACCTATCACATTTGAAGTGACAGTCATTATGACAGTGTAAGTCACTTTTCCTCCAAAATCTTGAATAAAAAGTCCATGAAGCCAATGAAATCTGCATGTTAACATATATTTGCCAGAACCTATCGAAGTGTGTACCTATTACATTTGAGTCATGAGGATAGCACTCAGGGAAGGCAGGAGGCCTGAAGGAAGAGAAAATCAAGAAAATGAGCTGGGAACATTGGTGCATGCTTTTAATCCCAGTGGTTTGGGAGGCTGAAGCAGGAGGATTGCTAGTTCAATGCCAGCCTTAGCAATGGTGAGGTGCTAAGCAACTCAGTGAGACCCTGTCTCTAAATAAAATAGGGTTGAGGACACTCTGTGGTTGAGTATCCATGGTTCAATCCCCGGTACCAAAAAGAAAAGAAAATGTTATTATGCCTCTCTCTAAGAAATTGAAGATACATCAGGTGAATCCTTTTGGAATTCTAGTAAGTCATAGGTTTAGTTTTTCACTGAAGTATAACATTTACATCACAAAGTGTACTGTTGAGTCCTCACAACTAAACACTTAAGGTCACTCCAGGTAAATTGGGCTGCATGAAATAATCACATGGAGACAGAAAATTACCTTAATTTTGGGGTGTCTTGTGATGGCTCCTCTTTTACCTTAGAGATCCATGGAAAGAGATAGAGGAGCGAATGCTAAACCCTTATATTGGGGAGAAGCCATTCAAATGAGGCAAGGGGTCAGATTACAGGGGGTTGAGGCTAGCTTCATGATGTCTTGCTGTCAGCAGGTTGAATGACATCTAGGAAGTCCACGCCCATCTCATGTGCTGAGTGGGGATTAAGAGCAAAGCAGACAAAGGGAGTTTCCATGGAACATTCTATTCCAAACAGGGCAAAGGGATAAGATACAAAGGAATAGGTGGGTGTCAATCAACCCCAGTGGGCACAGCTACTCCTAAGGCTACACCTTATTATCTCAGCCTGGTAAACCCTGAGTCATGAGTCCTAAAGCTTCTGCATGGGCGGGGGTGGGGGGCACTGAAAGTAAGCAAGTGGTTGAAGCTTCCCAGGGAGTACGAATCACAAGTGTATTCTTACAAAGTGAGTAACCCCATTGTTTAGGTCAGCTTTTTTACTGTTGTGACTAAAAGAGCTGACCAGAACAGTTTTAGGGGAGAAAAAGTTTACTCCAGGGCTCAGGGTTTCAGAGGTCTCTGTCCACAGAGGGTAGGCACCCTTCCTCCGGGTTTGAGTTGAAGCTGAACATCATGGTGGAGTGTGTGGCAGAGGGAAGCTGCTCACATGATGATCAAGAAGCAGAGAGACTCCACTTGCCAGATACAAATATATACCCCAAAGCCATGCCCCTCAATGTCCCATCTCCTCCAGCCCCACCCTACCAGCCTTCCAGTTACCACTCAATTAATCCCATCAGGAATCAATTCACTGATCAGTTTAAGGCTCTCACAACCTAATCACTTCCCCTCTGAACCCTCTTGCATTGTCTCACATGTGAGCTCTTGGGGGACAGCTCAGATATAAACCATAATACCATCCATATCAAGATATTGAATATTGCCAGCCCAGTATCCCAAAAGTCCCCCATTGTGCCCCCCCCCATGCACACACACTACAAGACATGCTATTTTCTCATTACTAACACCATAGCTTGATTTTGTCTCTTTCTGAACTTTACTCAAATGAAAATGCTAAAAATGTACTCTTTGGGATCTGGTTTCTCTCACTCCATGCTTTGCTTGTGAGATTATGCAAGCCTTGAATTTTTGGTGATGATATTCAAGCCAAGATTTTTTGGACGTGCTATTTCTATTTATTTTTCTGATAATTAAGCTAGAGATCCTTAACAGCTATGGCTTTGTCTTCTACTTGGCTGCAAGGACCTAGATGTGTCTTATCAATCTTTGTCTCCCCAGTACTTTATGTAGTGTCTAAGATCATGATGAAGCAAATGATATCTCTGTTTATCCACCAAAGGACTGACTAGCACAGAGCCTTCCTTTTACTGGCACACAATAAATGCGAGTTGACTGTTTGATCATAAAATTATTGTAATTTACATTATGTCTTTAATTTGCTATTGACAGCTCAATCTATGAACACTAGTCTTAAGTATATAATTCATGTTTACACAGTCCTGTATTTTTGTTTCTTTTGTTTCATTTTTATTGAGAGACAAAACCCTTAATTTTGCAGCCAAGATTCCCAAAATAGTATTAAGCAATAAAGAGACCCAGTGGTGATGGGTTGAAAAGGAAGACACTCTGATTTCTCAAATGGCTGAAACAAATTGAAGAAAAGTGCAAAATCTCAAAGGCCTCAATTTACTATAATATCAAACCCCCACCATGTACCTGCCTTTTCTTTTCTTTTTTTTTTTTTTGGGGGGGGGGGTTGTTTAGTTACTAATGTAGACCACAAAAAAGTATTATGAATTTAGAGATAATGGTATCATGTTTTCTTGGATATAAAAGCAAATTTTGCAAATTTAAACAAAGAGCACAAAAACTGAATTTTCAGAAATTAGGAATGCTGATTAAAATTATACTTTGTAACCTTTATTTTGTCTTAGTAGAACCTATATATAGGCTTAAAGATCAAAGAGATTTTTTTTATAAGTTGTTTTCTTTATTATCTATCTGTAAAAAGAGAACATACTCTAGCATGATTTTCCATGAAATCCCCCTTCTCTTCATTATTGTAAACAATTTTCATAATAGTGTCAGCTAAAGTGTATATAGCCATAACTTAGCTATAGTAATAAGAATCATACAATAGCATGCTAATAATTACACAATAATAGCATAACTAGTACTTACTATGTGCCACATATTATCTAAAATATATATGTTAAAACTAAGCAAATGTTTATTTATATAATGCTCATTTATATGTTAACCTAAATATTAACCCATTTAATCTTTATCCAGTGTATAAGGTACAGATTCTACTGTCTCCACTATATAATTAAGAAAACTGAGCCTCTTAGAAATTAAGACACAAAATCATATATTAGAGGCACTGACAGAATATAATCCTGAGTTTTAAAGTCTTTATTTTTTTCTTTTGGTACTGGGGATTGAACCCAAGGGCACTTGACCGCTGAGCTACATCCCCAGTCCTTTTTCTTTCTTAATTTTGAGGTAGGGTTTTGCTAAGTTGCTGAGGATGGCCTTGAACTTGTGATCCTCCTGCCTCAGCCTCCTGAGTCACTAGAATTGAAGACATGCACCACCACATCCTGCTGTGCTTTTAACTACTACGTTATACTGCTACCCATTAATCTAAAAAGAGAAAGCATTGGCATTTGTACTTAGTTTTGAAAGGATTTCACTTATATGTTCTCACAGTCAAGTGTCTCTTTTATGTGAACTTTGTTGAAGTCTGGAGGAAGTGTAGGTGGTCTGGAAGAGAGGCAAAGAGTTGACCTGAGACAGAGAGGAACAAGCAAGAGGTGGTGGGGTCAGGCCTCAAGGCAGACAGAAGAACTGGGGAGGGAGTTAGACGAGACAGGATCCTTCAGTAGTGTGACTCTGGGTACTTCCCACAGCAGTGAGAAAATCAGGAACTTGTCACTTAAGAATTAGGAAGAAAATCACCTGGATGTTAATAATCTATCCTAAAATATTATTTTCAAAACAATACAGAGATTATGCCTTTGCTAAACTATCATGTGGAATGAATATTAAAATATTGCAAATTAATAAAAACATTAATTTTTTAAACAGGAGATAAAGGCACATTAGTGTTGTCAAGCAATCAGAATGAGAACTGAAAGTAATTAACAAAATTAAATGGCCAATTGTTAGATGATCAATAATGAACAAAATATCAATCAAGAGAAGTACAGAAACCTAATTAGGAAAAAGAGACCTACACACTACTGTGCTGGTCAGTATATCCTAACTCTACTTCTGTCTCTCCTCTTACAACCCTTTCTATTCTTTTCTACTTTATAAAAAGCTAGTAAAGAGTCAAATTCCTTGTGCAGAACAACTTGGAGTAGCATATTTGAATACCTCTTTATAGAGTCCATCAGACTTAGGTAGATATTATTAATTGATACTTTATCATTAAAAATATATGATATTAATTAAACTAGATGTCACAAAGAAATCCCCAACCTCCCAAATCCCATGTGGAATTAATATATTAACACTTTTAGGTAATAAACACAAATTGGACAAGTGACTCCATGTCCCAAGATACATGTGGAATCAATTTGGAAACATTAATATGCATGCAATTTATTCAAGACAAGAATTCCTAGATTTTATTCTGCATCTGTATTGCTGTTTTGCAAGTATGTGATTGATCCACAGCATGTACACATTTTCTGAGAGCCTTAACCTTTAGAATTTGAATAAAATGTATTAAATCTGTGAATACCTCAAAGATGTCTAATTTTTTCAAAAAATTCAGAGCTTGTGGGAAATTGTGTTTATAGATGAACATATGAGCATCTTGAACAGCAATATTAGGTCATATATGTTCAGCAAAATTTGATCTTATAACCGAAGGAAATATTTTAATTATGGTTGAATGCATCAAATATTTATTAGTCATTGATCAAGAAAAATGCTTCAAATTAAATTTCATTTAATAGCATTTTTTGGACATTCACTATGTAACAACATTTGGAGGTCAAAAAGTGTGGAATGGCATGATTACCATCATGAAGCTTATAAACTTGTTGGATAAAAAGATATTTACACATAAGACAAATAATACTATATTTCATCTGCTGTTAGAATGCATTTTGGAAGAAGTGGGAGAAAGTTCTTATTGGCTAGAATTTTTATGAAAGATAGAAGTATTAACCAAAAGATATTAAGGCTCCTGAGCAGCAAAGAGTAATAATAGCATGAAAGATAAATTGGGTGATGGTAAGCTTGAACTGAGGAGTCCCTAGGAAAGTGATCTAAATGGAAAACTCCTGGGTCCTGGAGTGCAGGTACAGATAAAGGGAGATTGTTGCTGGACTGAGATGTTAATTCATTCAACTGTTACTTATTGTACACATACTGAATACCAGACATTCTTCTAGGCCAGATCCTCTGACATCCTGGAACTTATTTCCTAACTAGGAGAAACAGAATCACTGTCAGTAGCTTAGAAGATGACAAAAGCTATGAAAAAAATATTAAAGCAGAATAAGGAGTACTAAGAATAATGGTAAGAGAGTGAGCTTTATACTAAAAAGTAAAGCAGAATGAACTTTATTAATGAATTTATACATCAGCAATGAACCACAGTATGTAGGGCACTAGTGTTCCAAAACTACAGTACAACAGCCCTTGGACAACAGAAACATACAACTTATGAGAGAAGCAGCAAGAAAGACAGTAAATGTGGAATGGTTTGAGCCAAAGGAGCCAAGAATCAGTAAAAATCATAAAGGTAAAGAGGCCAGGTTATGCAGAGGCCTGTAGAAAATGATGAGAACTTTACTTTGAACTTGACATGGGGATTCCTTTAAGGGTTTGGAACTGACCAGTGCATGATAATAATTTAGATTTCAAAAGAGCCATTCTGATTGCTATGTGAAGATAGTCCTATGGTTGGAATTGGGAGATCAAACACTGATATAATCCATGTAACTCCTATAATAATCCACACAAGACATGAAGATTGGAATGAGGTAATACCAGTGGAAGTGGAAAGGAAGAGCAAGAATTATTTACAAAGGTATGGCTGTGCTGTGAGGGAGCCACGAAAGATACTGGAGTGTCATGGTGCTAGTACAGTCTCTTGACCAGAGGAAACATGGGATGCAGACAGTGTTCATTGGAACTTGAGGGAGAGAGTTCTACAGAATCTGCTACTGTGAGAGGAGGCACATAACCTGTTCAAGGTGACCTTGAAGGTAGGGAGCCAGGAGAACATACACCCTGACTTCATCTTTACTCCTACCTTCCTCCCTCCCTTCTCTTACCAAGGTTTCCCATGGACAATGTCACTGAAAGTCAGAAGGCACAGGAACCTGTTGATGTAATCCATACAAGCTAGTCTCAAAGGGACAAATGCAGGAATGGAGTAGAGTAGAGAGTGCCTTGGAACAGCAAATGGAAAACAGAAGAGTACCCATATGTTGGAAGCTAATGGACAATATATCAAGGGAGATGGAGTGACATACTGTGCCAGACCTAGGTGGCACAAAAACAAGAGGACAGAGAATTCACCATAGGATTCAGCAATGTGGAGTTCATTAAAAATCTTAAAAACAGGAGTTATGTTAGAATAGGAGGGACGAAAGCTAGATTAGAGTGAGTTTAATATGAAATGGATAATGAATTGGGAACAGGGAATAGAGACTACTCGTATAAAGCACAGCAAGAATTTGAAAGCCTTGTACTTGAATATTGGGCTTACTTAGCAACACAGATATCATACGACAGTGTTATATGATAAAACACATTGCTTCTGAGTACTGATGTGCCTGAGATGTAAAAGTCCATGACATCATTCTTGGCTTCTTCATCCTAATGGATATCCCAAACTACGCAGCCTGCCAAGACTTCAATTTGAGCACACTTCCATAAGATACAAAGAAAAGCTAGGAACTGTGACCACACATTGCATTTTATTTCTTTTTCATACACTCTGCTTTATAGCTGCTTCAAGAGTAAGTCAAAGTAAATGAAATTGAACTGTGAATTCTTGCCTATCCTTGAATATAAACCCGTATCACGTGATCTGGCCAATCTCAGGCTAATGTTATCAGGCTACTGTGATAATATAGGCATAAGGTGATATGCACTTTGTTAGGTTAGTGGAAGAAGAAATTTAAAAGATAAGATTTTAGAGATAAAGTAACTAACATAACATAACAAAATGATTGGATACAGGGGATAAAAGATAAAGAGAAGCCAGCATTTCTCCAAGTTTTCTTACAACAAAGCAGAGAAAATTTGTGGTTTCACAGACAGAAGCTGAGACATTTTAGAAAGAAAGCATTAGGAAATAGAAAAAGAATTAGAGAACACTGGTTTTGGATGATGAAGCTTATGTTTGTTCAATGCCTAATATTTGAGAAGCAATGAGAGACACACACCCATGAATTGATAAAAGACCTTAAATATCTTACTGAGAATGAGGAAAGGAACCTAGACCTAGACACAGATTTTCAGAGTGAGACATCTAGCCTTGGCACAGTAAAGAAATCAGTCAATCAGCCAATCTTCTCTCAGCAAAAACAATCATGAAATTGGACAAAATTATCATAGCCATTTCAGATCTCTGGAAATTGACCACTGAAAATGTGAGAAGTATTTATTCATGAAAAGCTGCTGAGTTTTGTACAAGAACACTCAGATTCTGTAGCACTCTTGACTGTGGCTACCCCACCCTCAGCTCAGTCACAGTTAATGATACCAGATGGGGCTGGCCATGAACACCAACAGCTTTGCTGCTCAAGGCAATGACTTTATATGAAGTGGAGTTTGGAAAACCCACACCCGGTAGTGTTTTCATAACACTGAATGTGATCCCCAACTGACTCACACATCCATTGGCAGAGGTTGGAAGGTTTACATAAGCTCCAGATGTTTGAGCAGAACCTGTGAGTAATCATTAGACGACCTCTAAACCCTGAGAGAAACAGGGACAACACCTAGAAATTTAACCTTAAAAATAGGGGCTTAAAAACTGGTGTGGAGACAGCAGCAGTCACACATTGAGGAGACAGATGCCACAGATTAAATCTAGTCAAATTACTAAAACAAAACCAGATTCCGGAATTGCTGAATCATATGAAATGTCTACATTTCAACAAAAATTTATGAAGTATGCAGAGTGTATTAGTCATGATTCTCCACAAAAGCATAACCAATAGGATATATAAATATGTAGAGAGATTTATTGTAAGGAATTACTTCATGTTAATGGGAACTTGGTGAATCCAAACTCTGATGAGGTAGGCCAGCATAGGGGAGACTCCAGGAAGAATTCCAGTTCACCTCTGAAGGCAATCCACTAGTAGAATCCCTTCTCTCTCAGGGTGATCAGTCTGTTCTTTTAAGGCCTTCAGATCACTGGATGAGGCCCACACACTTTATGGAGGATGATCTGCTATATTCAAAGTCCACCAATTGAAATCTTAATTTCATCTGAAAGAATCTTTCCAGAAATCTCCAGACTTTTTGTTCATTTGTTTTGGTTAGGTTGTCCCATTCAAAACAGTATGGACATATTACAATGTTTATCAAAATTAAAATATGATTAATAAAATCCTAAAGGGGGTCAATGATATGGAGACATCTGAGAAAGCTGTTTTCCTTTTCTGTCATAGCAGGGAGCTTTTATAATATGAATTTAAAATCCATAGAAAGAAAAAGCACAATGGTTCTGAACTTTCAATATTCCTCCTAATCTCTTTTTATTAACCCATATTAATTTTACAAATTAGTGGGTTCCGTTGTGACATTTCCATGCATGTGGATATCATGCATTGATTATGTCTGAACTCCCTTCCACCCTCTTTCTTCCACTCCCCTCCACCTCCTTGCCCCAGCTCCTTTCCCAGTGTCTTACAGTCCCTCTTCTATTTTCAGGTCATGTTTTTAGCTTTCTCTCTCTTTAAATTTCCCCATATGAGAGAAAACATGCAATGCTTTTCCTTCTACGTTTAGCTTATTTTCTTAACATAATGTCCGCTTGTTCCATCCATTTCTTTGCCAATGACAGGACTTCATTTTTTCTTTATGGCTGAATAATACTTCTTTGTGTGTGTGTATGTGTGTGTGTGTGTATGTGTGTGTGTGTGTGTATGTGTATAATATTTCCTTTATCCACTCTTCTATTAATGAGCACCTAGGCTGATTTCATATCTTGGCTGCTATGTCTACATAAACAAGGGTACGTAGATATCTCTTTTGTATGGTTACTTCATTACTTCTGTTATATACCCAGACCTGTATAGATGGGGCATATAGTAGTTCTATTTTTAATTCTTTGAGGAACTTCCAAAGTGTTTTCCATAGGGGCTATACTAATTTAAATTCCCACCAATACTTGCTTTTGTGGTAATAGCTGTTCTAATTGGGGTGAGATGGAATCTCAATGTAGTTTTGATTTGCATTTTCCTGAAGACTAGGATGTTAAATATTTTTATTCATTTATTGTCCATTAGTTATTGTTTTGAGCAGTGTATTTTTGTATCATTTCCTTACTTTTTATTTGGATTGTTATTTGTTGTTGTTGTTAAGTATTTTAAGATCTTTATATATTCTGGATTTTAAACCTATCTCAGATGAAAAGTTGGCAAAAATGTTCTCCCATTCTATAAGATTTTTTTTCCGCCCTGTTTATTGTTTGCTTTGGAGTACAAAAGATTTTTAATTTGGTGTGAATCCCATTTGTCAATTATTTTTTTAATATTTATTTATTTGCTTTAGTAGTACACAGTCTGTTTTTATGTGGTGCTGAGGATCAAACCTGGGCCGAGCACGTGCTAGGCAAGCGCTCTACTGCTGAGCCACAACCCCAGCCCCCATTTGTCAATTCTTAATAGCTTTTCCTGAACTCTTAAGAGTCCTGAATAGAAAATCATTGCCTGTGCCAATATCTTGAAGTATTTCTCCTCTATTTTCTCTAATACTTTCATTGAAGTTTCAGGTCTTATATTAAGGTCTTTCATCCATTTTGAGTTGACTTTTGTACAGGGTGACAGAAATCAAGTTTCAATCGTCTTTGTGTACATTTACAGCACCATTGGTTGAAGACTGTGTTCTTTCTCCAACGTATGTTTTTTGGTACCTTTGTCAAGAATCCATCCACTGAAGATGCATGGATTTATTTAAAGGTCCTCTATTCTGTTCCACTGTTCTATCTATTTTTTTATGCCAATATCATGCTGTCATTATGACTCTATAGTATGGTTTAGTTCAGGCATTATGATGCCTTCAACATCACTCTTTTTGCTCAGATTTGCTGCAGCTCTTTGGGTCTTTTGTTCTTCCAATAAATTTTAGGATTGCCTTTTCTAGTTATATGAAGAATGTCACTGGTAATTTCATGAGGATTACATTGCATCTGTAGATCATATTGAATAGTGTGGCCCTTTTAACATATTGATTCTTCAGTGCATAAACATGGGATTTCTTTCTAGCTCCTGGTGTCTTCTTGAATTTCTTTTTTCAGTCCTTTGTAATTTTCATTGTAGAGGTCTTTCACATCCTTAGTTAGGTTTATTCCTGGGTAGTGTGGAGGGGTGGGGTGACTATTGTACATGGAATTACTAGCATGATTTGTTTATCAGTGGTTTCATTTTTGGTGTATAAAAATGCTCCTGATTTTTACATGTTGATTTTGTATCCTGCTACTTTTCTGATTTCAATTATCAGTTCTAAAAGTCTTGATGGAATCTTTAGAATTTTTTTATGTATAAAATCTGTATGTATATCAGTAGACATGGATAATTTGATTTCCTACCTTCCTATTTGTATCCTTTTAAAATTTTTCTCTTCCATTGCTTTGGTTAAAATGTTTAATACTGTGTTAAATAAGAGTTGTAAAAGTGGACATTGTTGTCTTGTTCCTGATCTTTGAGGAAATGTTTTCCATTTTCACATTTAGTATGCTATTGGCTATGGATTTATCATATATAGCTTTATTAAGTTGAGGTATAATCATTCCAAACCTAATTTATTTAATGTATTTTCATCATGAACAGATGTTGAATTTTACTAAAGGCTGCATCTACATTTATTGAAATGATGTGATTTTTTTTGTCTTGATTTTATTTATGTATTATAGTACATTTGTTGATTTGTATATGTTGAACCATTCTTGAATCGCTGAAATAAGAGCAACTTGATCATGGTGTATGGCCTTTTTAGTGTGCTATTTAATTCAATTTGTAACCATTTTATTGAGAATTTTTATATCTACATTCACCAGGGATTTTGGTCTACAGTTGTGTGTGTGTGTCCTCATAAGGTTTTGGTAGCAAGGTAATATTTACTTTGTAGAATTAGTTTGGAAGTGTTCCTTCCCTTTCTATTATGTGGAATAGTCTGAGAAAACTGATGTTCATTTTTAAATTTTTGAAAAAACTAGCAGTGAATTCATCTGGTGGTCCTGAGATTTTGTTGGCTGGGAGACTTTTTATTACTGTTTCAATCTTATGATTTTTTATTGATCTATTTATTTAGGTTACTTACATCTTCTTAGTTCAATATTGCTGGGTCATGTGTATCTAGAAGTTCTTCTATTTCTTCTGAATTTTCTAATTTATTGGCATATGGTTTTTCAAAATATTCCCTAATGATTATTTGAATTTCAGTATTTGTTGAAAGATCTTCTTTTTTAAATCTCCAATTTCATTTATTTCAGTCTGCTCTTTCTTTTGGTTAGTTTAGCTGAAGTTTGTCAATTTTGTTTATCTTTTCAAAGAATCAACTCTCTGTTTCATTGATCCCTTATATTGTTTCTTTAGTCTCTAATTCCTTTATTTGTACTCTAATATTTCTTATTTCATTCCTTATAGTGATCTTGGAATTGGTTTATTCTTGTTCATCTAACACGTTTTCTGATTGTGTGTGTGTGTGTGTGTGTGTGTGTGTGTGTGTGTAAGCACTCATTGCTCATTTGCTATAAACTTCAATCTTATTACTGCTTTGGTTGTATCCCATGGGTTCTGATATGTTGCATTTGATTAAACAAATTTTTAAAATTTTTCCTAAATTTCTTCAATGACCCACTTTTATTCAATAGTGTGTTATTCTGTTCTTCATGTGTTTGTATAACTTCTGCAATTTCTCTTGCTGTTGATTTCTAGCTTCATTCCACTGTGATACGATAAAAGAAATTATTTCATTTTAAAATTTTTGTTAAGATTTACTTGGTAGACTAATATATGGTGTAGTTTGGAAAAACATTCCATGTGCTGATAAAAGTTATTTTTATTCTGTAGCTGTTGGATGGCACTTTTTTTTTTAAAAGGCATTTCCCTCCTTTGGCTCCCTCCTTTGCTTCTTATTTTTTTAAATTTATTTATTTATTCTAATTTGTTATACATAACAGCAAAATGCATTTCTACTCATGGTACACGTATAGAGCACAATTTTTCATGACTCTGGTTGTACTAAGAGTAACACCATTCATGTCTTTATACATGTACTTAGGGTAATGATGTCCATCTCATTCCACCATCTTTCCTGCCCCCATGCTCCCTCCCTTCCCCTTCCTCCCCTTTGCCCTATCTAGAGTTCATCTATTCCTCTCATGCTTCCCCCCATCCCCATTATGGGTCAGCATCCTCATATCAGAGAAAACATTCAGCATTTGGTTTTTTGGGGTTGGCTTACTTCATTTAGCATACTATTCTCCAACTCTAACCATTTACCTTCAAATGCCATGATTTTATTCTCTTTTTTAAGGCTGAGTAATATTCCATTGGGTATGTATACCACAGTTTCTTTATCCATTCATCTATGAAGGGCATCTAGGCTGCTTCCGCAATTCAGCTACTGTGAATTTTGCTGCTATAAACATTGGTGTGGCTGTGTTTCTATAGTATGCTATTTTTAAGTCCTTTGAGTACAAACCAAAGAGTGGGATAGCTGGGTCAAATGGTGGTTCCATTCCCAGTTTTCCAAGAAATCTCCATACTTCTTTCCAGATTGTTTGCACCAATTTGCAGTTCTACCATTAACATATGAATGTGCTTTCTGCTGCACATCCTCACCAACACTTATTGTTGTTTGTATTTTTAATAGCTGTCATTCTGACTGGAGTGAGATGAAATTTTAGTTTTGATTTGCATTTCTCTAATTGCTAGAGATGTTGAACATTTTTCCATGTATTTGTTGATTGTATATCATCTTCTGAGATATATCTGTTCAGTTCTTTGGCCCATTTATTGATTGTTTTTATTTATTTATTTATTTATTTATTTATTTATTTATTGTGTGTGTGTGTGTGTGTGTGTGTGTGTGTGTGTGTGTGTGTGAAGATTTTTTAGTTCTTTATATACCCTAGAGATTAGGGCTCTATCTAATGTGTGTGTAGTAAAAATGTGCTTCCATTCTATAGGCTCTCGATGGTACTTTTGTGTGTGTGTGTGTGTGTGTGTGTGTGTGTGTGTGTGAGAGATGAGAATTTAACCCAGGTACACTTTACCACTGAACTCTATTCCCAGCTCTTTTTATTTTGAGATGGTGTCACTAAGTTGATTTAGGGCCTTGCTAAATTGCTGAGGCTAGCCTCAAACTTGCAATTCTCCTGCCTCAGCCTCCTAAATTGCTGGGATTACAGTAGCATGCCATTGCACTTGGGTTGAGGGCATATTCTATAGACATTTTCTAAGTCCATTTGATTTACACTGAATTTAGCTTTGATGTTTATTTGCTGATTTTTCATCTAGATGATCTTTTAGTGAAAGTGGAGTATTAAGTCATTCAGTATCCTTGTATTGGAATTTATCTATCCCATTATGTCTAACAGTATTTGTTTTTTCAAAATTGGGTGGTCTGACATTCTGTGCATATATGTAGATATGGATAGATAGATAGATAGATAGATAGATAGATAGATAGATAGATTTTATTATGTCAATGTATTATTCCCTTGACTAATAATAGTGAATTTGTCACTGATTGATTTTATTTTAAAATCTACATATGTCTTTGCTGGTGAGGTAAGTTTCTAGGGAGCATATTGTTTGGTCTTATTACTAATTTATTCAGTGAATCCGTGACTTTAATTGAAAAAATAAGACCATCATAACATTCAGAATTATTATTGAGAGGTATGCATTTTCTTCTGTCATTTTCTTGTTTTTTCTTCTGTTTGTTTTGGGAGTCTATGTTGATTTCTTCCTCTCTTTTTCATCTTAGAAGCTTGATGATTTTATTGATAATATTTAATTTTTTTCTTTTCTCATTTATGAGTCTACTCTTTTATCTGGATTTATTCTTTCATGTGCTCTCATGTTTGTTTTTATCTTTCTCTTCTGAGTGTAGGCTTCCCATAAGTATCTTCTGTAATGCTGGTCATAATGCATGAAATCCCTTTATTTGTGCTCATCTTTTAAAGTTGTTATTTCTTTGATTATTAAGAATAAGTTTACTGGATATAGCAAATTTGTTTAGCAGTTGTTTATTTTCAGGTATTGAAATGCATGATTCCATGCCTTCCTAAAATAGAGTTTCTTCTGAGAATTCTATAGTTAATCTAAAATGTTTGCTTTTAAATGTGATTTTGTGCTTCTCCCACACAGATTCTAATATTATTTTCTTCCTTCTGTATTTTTGGCAATTTAGCTACAATACTGTGGTAAGGCTGCATTCTGGACATGTCTCTTTGCAATTCTAAATACCCGGTCATTCATATTTTTCCTAAATTTGGGAAATTTTCTGCTATTATTTCATTGAATAGGTTTTCTATGCCTTCAGCCTGTGACTTGTATCCCTTATCTCTTCCAATCCTGCATATGTTTGAACTTTAATGGTGTTCCAGAGATATTATAAGTTCTATCCATTCTTCCATATTTTTCTTAATTACTGTCTCAATGCATTATTTCATCAGCCTTTAAGCTATGATATTCTTTCTGCCACTTGATCTAGTCTGTTGGAAAAGTTTTTCAATTGAATTGGGTTTTTTATTTGTTTGTTTTATTCTGAGCTGTTAAGCTTTTCATTTCGAAGAATTCTGTTTGGTTCTTTTTCAAAATCTCTTTACTGTATTTCTCATTCATCTCAGGTATTATCTTCCTTAATTTATCCAATGCTTTAATTGTGTACTCTTGAAATTCATTGAGCTTTTAAAAAATCATGCTTTTGAATTTTTTATGCAACACTTTATCCAGTTCAAAGTCTGTGAGTACAGAATTATGAACTTCAGGAGATACCATTTGCCTAATTTTTCATATGTCTGGTGTTTCTATGCTAATATTGCGCATGTCTTGTGATGGATATCTCTTCCAATTATGTGATGGCCTTCTTAGAGAGGAGCTTGATATAGATGATGTGTCTCAGGATATCGGTTTGTTGTATAGTACTGTATATATAATTCTACATTAGAATTATATGGATTTCATAGTGTGATATTCCCCTGGTTTCTTAGGCTGTGATTAGCAGTTGGGTTTTGACACAATAAATATCATATTAGAACCTAAGGAGACTACTTTCTCTGTTGGTCTCACAAGAGTGTGGTTCCTTTGGTAATTCAAACTGGCATGGTGTAGGCAGGAAAATATGTGGGGATGCATCTTCTGAAATTATTTGTACGATAGGAGTGGTGAAGGTTTCCATGGGCACTATTAATATTGGCTCTGTTACTTGAAAGTGATTCTAATACTGTTTCAATCATGATGAAGGGCCTGAAGCTTTTAACCTTTGTTTATAAACTAGTAAAGTTCCTGGTATTTCACATGGAGAGGTAACGTCTGGAATGGGAGCTCCCCTTCAATAACATTCAATGTGCAGCATTTTCAGTGATGTGGTATCTGATAGTGTGTGTGAGCAACAAATGCTGAAGACCTTTGTCTACAAATAAGTTATATTATTTCTCTTTGCTATTACTTTGGGGGTAACTCTTCAGGAAAAGGAATCCAATCCAGTAGTTGCGACCAATAGGGGATATATTATCAGTTGGGGAATTGTGTCTCCCTATACTTTAAGTTGAAGTATTCTTCAAGGTTCAGGTGGGAATGGGTTCTGATTGGGACTGTGTGTGATTATATTGGCTTGACTGAGAGTGTTACTCAGTGAAAGAGCATAAAGTCTCAGACTCAATCCCCACATCATAGAAAAAAGGAAGGTACAAACAAAATAACAAGAATAGCATCAAAAAAACAAATAACCCAATCAATAAATGGGCTAAGGAATTGAGAAGACACCTCTCAGAAGAAGATACACGATTAATCAACAAATACATGAAAAAATGTTCAACATCGCTGGCAATTAGAGAAATGCAAATCAAAACTACTCTAAGATTTCACTTCACTCCAGTCAGAATGGCAGCCATCAAGAACACAAGCAACAATAAATGTTGGAGAGGATGTGGAGAAAAAGGCACACTCATACATTGCTGGTGGGACTGCAAAATGGTGCAACCGTTATGGAAAGCAGTATGGAGATTTCTTGGAAAACTGGGAATGGAACCATCCTATGACCCAGCCATCCCACTCTTGGGTCTATTCCCAAAGGACTTAAAAACAGCATATTACAGTGACACAGCTATCTCAATGTTTGTAGCTGCACAATTCACAATAGCTAGGTTGTGGAATCAACCTAGATGTCCCTCAGTAAATGAGTGGATTAAGAAAATGTGGTATATACGCACAATGGAATTTTACTCAGCAATAAAAGAAAATAAATTAATGGCATTTGCAGGTAAATGGATGAAGTTGGAAGACATAATGCTAAGTGAAGTTAGTCAGTCTCAAAAATCCAAGTACCAAATGTTCTCTCTTATATAAGGAGGCTATTTCAAAGTATTGTTGGATGGGGTACATAGGAGGATTAGAGGAACACTAGAATGGTCAAGGGAAGGGAGGGTAAGGGAGGGAGCAAGAGGGGAGGGAGGGGGGGAAAAAAAAGTGGTTGAATGAGACGGATATCATTTTCCTTAATGCATGATTGAAGACCTAAATTGCACGAATATACTTTGTATACAAACAGTTGTATGTAAAAAGATACTAAATATATGCACTATGAGTTGTACATATTAAAAATTATAAAAATAAAAATAAAAAAAATACAATAAAAAAAAAGAAAAAAAAAAAAGGTAAATAAAAAAAAAAAAAGAATAGCATCAAGAACAAAACAGAAAAGAAATGATAAAAAAATTACGATAATAAGATTAAAAATAAAAATAAATTTTAAATATATTTTTAATTTTATAAATTGCATAAAAATTACAGCCACAAGTAGTTCAATAAACCAAAGTAATAAGCAAAGGTCTACTTCTAAACACATGATATTTGAGCTCTTGAAAGTTGAAAATCAAGAGAAACTCTTGAAAGCAACAGGAGAAAGTTACTCCTCCAGTAAGGTGAAGAATAATACTCAACCACTCACTTCAATGGGAAATATGAGATAATGTGCCATAAAGTGGTGAAAAAAATAACTATAAATCAGGAATTATATATTAGGCAGATTTATCATTTAAAATGAATAGAAAAATGTTATATCCTCATCTAGATAAAAGCTAAGAGAATTCATTATTAATAGCATTGAAAGGATTAAAGGAAAAGATTAGGGAACACATAAAGGAAGATTGCAAGAAATGGGAAATAGGTGAATAAATGTAAAGCACTAAAATATTTTCTTTCCTCCATATTCTTTGAAAAAAGTATACACCAAGTAAAAAAGTATAGCACAAAGTAAAAGAGAAGAAATAAAATTATAAAAAGAATCAATTTGCTACATTTAGCTGGATTGAAGGAGTTTTAGCCTGAGTTACATTTTGATAAGTTAAGATGTACATTCTAATCCCTGGAGCACTCCTAAGAAATAACTAAAATACACCATTCAAAAACTCAATAGGGGATCTAAAATGTTATATTGGAAAATGTTTAACACAAAAGGAAAAAGGGAGTGAAGGAACAAAATGTCATAAAACTTAATAGAAAACGAGTAGCAAAATGTCAGAGGTAAATCCATCATTTCACATGACATTAAATGTGGATGGAATAAACACTTCAAGAAAGAGACACATTGCCAAACTAGAGAAAAAGTAAAGTTCCAATGGCATAGTATCTATAAGAAACACACTTTTTATTCAAAACACACAAATAGGTTGAAAGTAAAGGGATAAAAATATAGTCTTTGCAAATAGTAACCATAAGAGAAATATAATGGTCATATTAAGGTTAGAAAAGCACAAAGTCTTAAAATATAAGAAGTAAAATCTAATAGAATTGAAAGTAATAGATAACTAAAGGATTACAGATGAAATTTTTCATATCATTCTCACTGTTTGCTAGAATAACTAAGAAAAAAATCATTAAAGATAAAGAAGGCTTGAACAACACTAACTTGAATAGACAATAAAATAGTTCACTTAAGAATAGTATAATATACACCATTTTCAAATTTATAAAAATAGTTTTCTAAAAATGACCTAAACTATAGAAATGCTTCAATATGTTTAAATGATTGAAATAATTCAAAGTATATTTTCTCTAACCACACAGAAGTTGAGCTATAAATTTAAAGAGAGCTATTCTAATATATATAGAAATTAAATAATTCACTGATAAATACCCATAAGTAAAAAATGAAGTCACAGTAGGAATTAGGAAAGTTTGAATTAGACAGAAATTAAAATAAAACATAACAAAATTTATAGATGGCTGCTAAGGCAGCGCTTAAAGGCAAATTTACAGTTTTGAAAATACTATATTAGAAAAGAAAACAAGTCTTAAGTCATTGATCTAGTTACCACCTCAAGAAACTAGAAAAAGAATAGCAATTAAATGCAAAATAAGCATAAGTAAGGATAGAATATCACAGCAAAATCTATGAAGTAGAAGACAGAGAAAAATCAATGACTTTTACAGTTGATTTTTGTTGGGGGGGAGGTACTGGGGATTGAACTCCGGCACTCGATCACTGAGCCATATTCCAAGCCCTATTTTGTATTTTATTTAGAAACAGGGCCTCGCTGAGTTGCTTAGTGCCTCACCTTTGCTGAGGCTGGCTTGGAACTCAAGATCCTTCTGCCTCAGCCTCCTGAACCACTGGGATTACAGGTGTGCACCACTGTGCCCGGCTTACAGTTGATTCTTTGAAAAATCAAATCATACTGAAAAAATCTCTAGTTTGACAAAGCAAGGGAAAGAAATAATTCAAATGAATAAAGTGAGGTATAAAAGAGGGACATCACCACTGACTTAGAGAAAATGCAAGAATTACAGGGAATATCATGAACGTATTTTATGGAAAAATTAACACAGAAAAAATGGACAAATATCCAGAAAGACAAAAACTTAATTCAAGAAAAAAAAAATAGAAACCCTGCATAGTTGTGAAACAGATATTTTTAAAAGAAACCAAATTAATAATTAGTAATAAATGATCTTCCAAGAAAGAAATCTCCAGGCCTAAATGTTTTCACAAATGAATTCTAATATTTTTTTAAATTTTTATTTATAGTAGTATGTATTACAGTTCATACTATACATATATAGCATCTTTTTACACAAAACAGTTTGTATACAAAGTATATTCGCAGCATTCAAGTCTTCAATCATGCATTTAGAATAATGATATCCATCTTATTCAACCACTTTTTCCCCCTTCCCCCCTTGCTCCCTCCCTTCCCCTCCCTTCCCTTTGACCATTAATATTTTTTCTACTCAAACTCTTTCATAAAATAAATAAGGGAATAATTTTCAAATCATCTGAGTCTAGTATCATTCTTCTATAGCCAGACAAACATCACAAGAAAACAACAAGACACGTAATGGAGTGGGATTTAACCCAGGAATGCAAGGTTGGTCAAAAATAATTAGTACAGTGGATCATATTAATAAAAGACAGTTAAAATACATTTGACAAACTTCAACAACTGTTTATTATAATAACTTGATCTTTAGTTCCTTCAGCAATAATTTCCCACTTAGAATTTAAGAGTTTGTGTTTTTTCCTGTGCTCTTCATCTTTAAAACTTCCACTTAAAACAACACACACACACACACACACACACACACACACAACAAAAGCATTTGGTTTGGGTGGCAGTAAACAGATTCATTCTAATTCCTGTCACCACCAATTGTCTTATCAACCAATGGCCTAACAAAAATGAACAGGAAGATTGATTCTGATATTGATGAACTGGTCTCTGGTGAGCAAGGCAACCATCAAGAGCAAACCCACTTTAGAGTCTCCTGGGAAAGTGTGAACACGACAGCAAGCAGCTTACATCAAAGACATTTTGCTTCAGCAACAAGACTTCCTGTTTGGGTAAGTGATATTCACCCAAACAAAGCATTAATCACAAGACCCATCTCATCTCCCTGGGGAACCTGAGCTAGAGCACATGAATCCTGCTCTCTAAGTTTGAATCTGAACATGAAAAGAGTTTAAGGAAATATAGAGGCTGAGAAAAGCATCTTAGAATCTTAGATGTAGTAAGGGTTTCATGAGAATAAAAAGTCATGCTACAAATAAATATCTGAACATTATACAATTTGAACTCCTCTGTTTAATTAAAGGCCCATAAACTTGGGGATTATATTTGTGTTCATCTCTTTCTGGCTGGTTTCATTTAACATCAACTTGAAATTGGTAAAGAAAATGGTGTTTACATTATCTACCTAGCCACTA
The DNA here is from genome assembly GCA_025594165.1 of Tamias sibiricus. Taxonomy (NCBI): domain Eukaryota; kingdom Metazoa; phylum Chordata; class Mammalia; order Rodentia; family Sciuridae; genus Tamias; species Tamias sibiricus. The sequence goes on from CM046659.1 coordinate 81,820,959, forward strand.
TTTGACCTCCTTGAGTGGAGGAGTTTGTTTACTCATTTTTATTTTTTCCCATATCTTAAAAGAAAAAAAATGAAAAAAGAGATATTGCCAATAAAATCTGAAAGTGGGATATGCAAAGACATTAACATTTGTCTTTCAGGCCTGGGAAGAAGGCTGTGGTTGTGGAGGTTTCTACCTACCCCATGCATCTGCTCAGAAATGTTGGCGGTTTGTTAGAATATCCATAGAGGTACCTACAATGGACAGAAGAAGATGGACCCTTGGTCTGTATGTTCATCCTAACATTTACTCTTCTGGAAAACAATCAACTCGACTCACCCTGTTTCCCATCCTCCAATTTTACTTCTGCTGTTATTCCTGAATCTCAAAACCTTGACATGCAGCATGGGCCCCAAGGGGAGAAACAGTACAGATCTGTAGTGAGTTGTTATGGATTGGCTATGTCCTTTCCTGACTCTTTCAAAGGTGAGGAAAAAAGGGCGATATGGCTGTGTTTTTCCCATATGGCTTTATATAAGAACCTAGTTCTTGCTGAAATTCTGACAATTCATGAAAAATCTGGATCCTTAAACCCAAATTCATTTTTCTGCTTTGCTAAAAGATGGCAATCTTGTCACAAATGCTGCTATTTAAAATTCTGATATTTGAGCTAAACCAACACATAGGAAGTAGATTTTTTTTAAAAGGATGGAATATTATTTTATAACCTTTATTATAACTGGAAAGTGAGGGAGCATATTTTACTCTAAATCTTGAAACAGGTTTGAGTTTGAAGTTGATCAAATATGGAAACACTAATAAATTGCTTTTGGAAATCACATGTTCTTAGAAACAGAATAATGAGTGGTTCTTGCAAGGCTAATAAATATCTTTTTATATAAAAAGCTCTATGGAGAAGTGAAAACTTACATTCTCTCAGTAATTATGTCCTCCTTTACAACTCTTTTCATAATGAAAGTACTACTTCATCCCATAGCAGATCCTTCATTGAGGATATCTTCAATATCCTAACCTCCTTCTCTTTTTTTGCAATCAAATAAATGACTGAGGAAAAAAAAAAAAACTAAATATCTTCATGCTGTTTGTTTGGATTGGTTGTAGCAAGGAGGAATTTTGTGTTATAAGAGGAAAAGTATTGCTTTCAATTTTTGCTGATCAAGGGATATGGTCTGGCCCAATGCTTTCTATGAATGTACTGTAGACATTAAGTGTATATGAATATGTTATATATATTTTTAATGTGTGTGCAGTAATGACTGCATTCTTAGTGATGAAACAAGAAAGCATTTTTGTGCTTACTGTTGTTCATCTTTAGCATAGTAGGAAATTATGACTGAAGTCTATGCTATGATGATATTTCTCTTTTATGAACAATCCAAATTTGTGAAAAATGAAAATTTCTACCACTATTGTTTTTATTAGCTAATCTCATGTAGATTGAGAAATTAGTCATTCCATTGTATTTGCTATTACACACTTCTCAGAATGTGGTGGGCAGGTTTAATTTTCACTTTGATGAGAACTTGCAAATTATTCAGAATGAAGAGGAAGAAATAAAGGGTTTCCTAATAAGATTTTATGTAAATGTAGAAAAACCTGTATCTTTTAATTTGGAGAGTAGGAAGCTAAGGTAAATTTGTTTTTCATCATTCTAAAACAACTGAGGAAACACGTTTGTTTTATGAGGTATATTTGAGATAAAGCTGTTGTGTCGATGCATTTGGTTAATTAAAGTGGTTAATCTGGTAATTACACATGGATCATCTTTGAATGACTTAGAAAATAACAAAAAGAACTAAGATTACTAATATACACTTAAGTTCATGGTAGCACATGGAGAAGAGGATGGATGTGTGAGCCAAGCTTTCAGTCGGTACTGAATCACATTTCTCTCCAATGCCCCATTTATGACACTGTGACTCTCCACTCCATTTGGTCTCAGGAACACTTTCTTTTACTATGACACCTTTTATAATTATGTCTAGAACCTCCCTGGGAATGTTTATAAACCCATCCCTACAGCACTGGGGAGCCCAGTGTGTAATCTCACCCCAATTACACAACCATGAGCTGCTTCTTTCTCCTGTCCTGCTTTGTGCTAAACAGGGTTTAGCCCTTTTCTCAGTTCCCTAAAAAGCATCTTGAGTAAGCCATAACTTGTAAAAGGAGTGTTTCTTTGTTTGTTTGTTGTTTGTTTTGGTTTTGGTTTTTCTGGTAGGATCAACAACATTAAAAAATAAAAAACATCCACAGAAACCACAGAATAATTTACAAATGTCTCTATTATATCACTTATTGTGTTAATATTTGGCTTTCCTTTCTGGTGGTTGACCTCCAGTTAAGAAGAATTTTTCTCCAACTGTGGCAGCACTACAGCATCTCCAATAGAGTCTGGGGCTACCCTACCCCAAGACTCAAAGAGATACTCCTACTGCTTCTCTGGCCCGAGCTACCACCTCAAACTAGAGCACTGTGATGTCCCCAAGTAGATTCCAAGTAGACATTGATGTTTTACCTAAAAGTTTGCCTGGTTTCTGGAAGACTACTTAAAAAGGAAGAATATCTCCTCCTCTGTGAAACCCCTTGATCAGATTCAGATAATTCGGGTGTTTATCAAATGCTTCTGGCTCTCAGGAAATGATATGCATTCACCTCCCATCTAATGTCATTTGATGTCCTTCTTTAATTTCTTTTTCTATTTTTTTTTTTTTTTTTTTGGGTACTGGGGGATTGAACCTAGATGTGCTTAACCACTGAACCACACCTCAAACCTTTTTTAAATATTTTATTTAGAGACAGGGTCTCACTGAGTTGCACTGTACCTCACTAATTTGCTGAGGCTGGCTTTGAGCTTGTGATTCTCTACCTTAGCCTCCAGAGCTGCTGGGATTATAGGTGTGTACCACCATACCTAGCTCCTTCTTTACATTTCTAGGGGAGAATACACAGAGTAATATTTGGAGAAATTAATTTTCTCTAAGATAAGACCAAAAGAATACCTATCTATTTCAATATTTCAATATGTTCCATGAAAAATTGTTTCTTTACTTTGACTTGTCAAAACCACAGAAATAAGAAAAAAAAAAACAGGAAAGGATGAAAAATATTGAATTCAACAGCGCTGGAGGTAAATCATAATATATACTAACTTTGGAATATATCTATAGTATTGATGGGAATCTATTTTAGTATAATCTTTATCTGTGGAACTTTGACATTTCGAAAAAGTAGTTCTTAAAAGGTTTATGAAACAGTAATTCCACTTGAAGAAATAATTTCTAAGAGGTAAATAAAATATTAAAAAATATAATTCAAAATTATGTAAATGGTAGAGTATGATCTCAAGTTTATAAAAATATAAGTGGCTTTATCTATATGGTAGGATTTAGGTTTTTATTTCTTCATTTTAAGTTTCTATATTTTATCAATAAACATATACAAGTTTTCTAGTCATCAAAAATAATTATTTAAAACATTTCTTCCCTTAAATGGAATTAAAAGCAAGTAATCTCACCTATGAGAACATAACTATTGTTATAGGTAAGGAGCTCTGAAAAAATCTTTTAAGACCTGCATCTGAACTTTGAACATGTCAGGTCTGATTGGAGGAAAGAAAAGACTTTAAAAATTCTGTGGAAAGATATGAAAAAGGCTAGGCAGGGACTCTAAAGTCAAATATCAAAACAACAGCAACACACATGTAGTTACACATAAAACACATCCATTAAAATTAACCTTTAAAAAAATGGACCTTCAATCCACAAAGAATATAATATGCTTTCAAAGGAAATATTCCTGAATAGAACAAAAAGTAGGAATAAGAAGCAAAACAAAACAAACAAAAATAAAAAAAAGAAAGAAAGAAAGAGAGAGAGAGAACAGAATATAAAATATAATGACTGACATGAGAAGTACATGCAGTGGTACACTAGAAAATCTTCATCTGTCTCCTAAAAAAAAAAAAAAAAAAAAAAAAAAAAAACTCAGAATTGTAAAATTTGATGATTTCTGTGATTTAATAATCATACCATGTGATGCTACTAAATGTGGACTTGGGAAGAGAGATGTGCAACCAGTGCTTGTATGCTGGTACTATCTGGCTTCTCACACTATTGAATATATCAGAGTAAATTGCAGTGTAAGAAAATGTACATGGTAAAATTCACCTTCAAAGGCATACAACCTTATCAGGTATCTTCTTCAAATAATTTTTCATAATACACACAAAATTTAAAAATTAGGAGTTAATAAATACCCTAAAAATATTGATCAAATAAAAGCTAATACACACACACACACACACACAAATTTGAAAACCAAATTTTAAAAAATAAATTATATATGCACACATATATTTATATAAAGTTAGGAGAAAATGAATAAAATAGCACTATGAAATTTATCAAGCTAAAAAGGTATCAATAAAAAATGGACATTAATTTTCTAGGTTATACCAAGATGTCAATATCATGAAGTTGTTTGCACCTAATAACACAAATTCAAAATATACAAAGTCATTTTTGTGAAAATTAAAAGAGTTTAATACATTTCTATTAGAGAACCACAGATCAACTACATTAAAGAAAAACATCAATGAACTTAAACTAAGAGGTATGTTTAGACCCATTGGCTGACAAAGAACTACAGTGCTTTGAAGTACATATAAAATATTTACAAATTTGACCAACTATTAAGCCAGAACAAACTATCAGGGAATGTTTCAAGGAATTAATAATATACAGAACATATCAACTGTAATATTAAATTAGGAACCAGCATCTAAAACCAGGAACATTTTTATATTTAAAAATTAACAGCACTCTTCTAAAAAGCAATGAGTTAGAAAGGAAATCACAATAAATTACATGTTTTAAACAACAAAAATATTAAAAAATGGAAATAAAACTTATGTGAGGCATTTATTATTAAAATATATTCAAAATAGCATTCCAAAAATTGGAATGAAATATTTTTTTAAAAATAAAGAATAGCCGGGCGCGGTGGCGCACGCCTGTAATCCCAGCACTTTGGGAGGCTGAGGCAGGAGGATTGCGAGTTCAAAGCCAGCCTCAGCAATGGCGAGGCACTTAGTAACTCAGTGAGACCATGCTTCTAATAAAATACAAAAATAAGGGCTGGGGATGTGGCCCAGTGGTCAAGTGCCCCTGAGTTCAATCCCTGGTACCAAAAAAAAAAAAAGAATAATTTAAAAGGTAAATATGAGGGAAAGGAAGGGTTGGAAAATGATTTACAGAGAAGATCTGAACTTCATTTTAAATGATAAATAGAAATTTTCCAGGGTCACTTGGGGAGGATGGCTTTCTAAGTGGAGGGAACAACATAGGTAGTCAGTATAATATGAAATTTTATAATGTGTTCCAGGAAGCCCAACAAATCTGGTATTACAAGATGAACTGGCAAGGGCTAAAGTTGCAAAGTAACTGATGGACAGACAACAAAGTCTTTCTTTTAAATACTGAATTATTCCTTTTTTACCCCCAAACTCTTGGTAAGACACAGGAGAATTTTGAACAAGTATATAATCTGTCTCAATTTGCATTTTGGATGGATCCGTATGCTACCACTATGGAGGTTGGAGAAGCATCTGTATGTGTGGTGGGGTGTAAACAAGGAGGGTCTGAAGGCATGGTGATCATCCACGAGGCTCTTTAAATAGGGATATCTAATGATTGGATGGATAGATTATTTACTTGCTAGGGCTGCTATAACAAAATACCAGCCTGATGGCTTAAACAACAGATATTTATTTCTTACAATTCTGAAGTCTAGGAAATCCAAGATTAAGGTATCAGTAAGGCAGATTTCAGGTTGAAGCCAATCTCTTTACTTGTAGACAGTCACTCTCTTATGTACTCAAGTGACTTTTTTTTTTTTTTTTTTTTTTTTTTTGCCAATAAAAAAAGGAAAGAGAGCTGAGGCTGTCTCTTCTGTCCTCTAATCCCATCACAAGAGTCCCACCCTCATGACATCACTAACCTCATGTATCCCAAAGGCTCCATCTCTAAGTACCATCATGTTGGAGGTTATGCTTCAACATGAAAATTCTGGGATAACATAATTCAATTCATTGCAAATGTTCATGTGTAAAGTACGAAGAGAAATAAAGAAGAAAGGCAAGTTTTCCCAGGAGGAATGGGAAAAAGGCTGAAGGGTATGAGTTTTATTTTAAATATGGTGATATTTAATTTAAGATGCCTTTAGGAAACAGGAAGATGTCTGACAGATCCTTGGATATGTAAATGTAAAGTTTTCAAAAGAGGAGGAGACAAAAATGATTTGGAAGTCATTTATTTATTTCTGATAAAAGTATAAAGGAGTAGAGCATGTGCTATGGAAAGGGACCAGGGATGGATCCCTTGGGGACATTGAGACATAGCCATATATAAGGACATCTGCAGGAGACTGAGAATAGTCAGATGGATGTAAAACAAACAGAAATCTGTGTTGTCATAGAAACAAAGGATATGATTGCCAAACCCATAGAAGGAACAAGTAAGGAATCTATTAAATTGAAGCGTTAGGATATCATTGGGCGACTTGTTTCTGTGACAATGCCTCCATCTTGTTCCAGGTTTCATTATCTCTGCCAATCCCTTGTTCATCCATGCCTGAGAATGACCCTGTGTGATTTTCCTGTGGCATTAGTTCTGGTATGGCAGAGAAGGGCTCTGTTCTTCTGTTATTAGCTATCCCAGACAGTAGAGTCCCAGCGGAGAACTGCACCTTTTTCTTTCTAACCTGACCAACTTCTTGAACAAGGCCTCCAGGATGATATGCTTCAGATGCCAGCCCCTATTTCTTAGCACTGCCCCTTCTACATATGCTCCACCTCACTGCTCATGGAAAGAGACTCAGCTCCTGTTTGGATGCTTTATTTGTTCAGTACATTTTGTTTTAGCATCTGCTCCTTATAGCTTTTGGATGCATTCTTTGAAAAGAGCCTCCTGGTTCCTTAGAATTGCTTGTTTAAGGCAATACTGCTAGTGTTTGCAAGTCCAAGCTTCCTTTTTAAAAACAGAAAAAGGGGGGAAAAACGTAAAAGAATGAATTTAAGCCCAGAGGAAGCATCTGGGAAGAGGTGTGGCTGCCCTGTGACTGTGCATTTTAAGTGGAGTCTCTCTTCATGCTTTGAATTACCTTGGCCAGGGCTGAGTGTTCCCAGTGGACTCTTTCCACTTAAGCTTTTTATTAAAAAAGTAAATTGGGATTATTGTATTCCCTCACTTTACTTTGGAAGTAGAAATTTTAAATTAATTGTGGTCTAAACTGATAGCAAACAGAGAGGTTCTGATAGCAGTCTGGCGGCCTCTTGTTCAGCCAGTAGAGATTTCGGTTATTGCTGCTGGGAATGGCTTGGCTGAGATATTTTTAATTTACATTTTTTTATTCTCTCTAATGAAGGATTGAATTATGACTTACTAGAAAATCCCCAGTGTCGAGGAGAGAGAGAGATGTTGACTAGCTTCCTATGAGTTGATTGGAGTGGAGCTATTTAGTTGGAGCTGGGTTTTATATCGCAGGAGTGGCGTTCTGCAGGATTTCTGCATTCAGGGCAGCACTGTCTAGAAAATGCCTTTAGCTCCCATCAGGAGTCATCCCTTCAGCACAGTGGGTAGTGTTGTCAAAGATGAGAAGGGCATTTCTGTACTGGTTGCTTGAGAGGCGCTATTGTGATATCCACACCGGTAGGATCAGTCACAACTATTCAGTCAGGAACTTCCCTAGGCCTCTTGAACCTAGCTGTACCTCAGCAAGTAAGGAACCCCCCAGTGTCAGCTCTCTACATAGGCACCACCTGCAGAGGGATCAATACCCAATGGACAGGACAGATTTGTAGATGGCAGTCTCTCTGATGTAATAATAGCTCTCTGCCTGCTACATAGTGGGGATGGTAAAAATGTGGATGTTGCAAAATAGAATTACTGGCCTGGAAATTTTCCTTCTGTGGGCAGATGGCATGATCAAGAGCAAAGACAGACATGTCCTTCCACAAATCAAGGGCAATGGTTATACAATAGGCTTAGATAATAGCCCCTAGAAGAGACAGCTTTAAGTAAAACTCAGTGATGTATACTAAAAGAACTTTCATGAATCCAAACAGCTCAAGCGAAATTTCTTTTGAGAATATTGGTATCAAACTCACTAGAAGCCCAATGCATGGAATGGAGTGCATGTATTGTGTTTGTCTATATCCTAAAACAACTGCATCCTAAGTATTTCCATATTTCAAGAAAAAGCTTAAAAAAGAGGGAAAATAGCACCCAAAGTGAGAACAGAACTCAAATATAACAACCTTGGAATAACATTTACTCTATGCCTCCAGTTTTCTGAAAACAGCTTTCAACTGCAAAAATATTGTTTGAAGCTGCCTATTAGAGAAATCTGTCCTGAAGCTTATTTCACGTTTTCATAGTAGATACTTCAGTGCCAAACAGTATATGGTATCTCAAAATGCACATCTGTCTACAACCATCTCATACATAACACTGTACTCCACAGCCCTATTGCAAAGATAGAGCATTCTCCTAAGGATTGGATGAGATGCACTGTGGAGTTCAATTAATGATATTTTTTCCCAAGCATTAAGCCAACTAACACATGGAAAAGAACCTTAAATATTTTGTAGAAAACAATCCCCATTTGGTAATGCACACTACCAGTTGAAAGATGGCATTCTGGCTTTCCCAATCACTTAAAAGGAGGCCGTATTTCCTATATATTGTTTCTGTTTGTCAAAACTCAGGTTCCTAAAAGAAAGAAGATAATTTCCTAAAGAACAAGGAATTTCTTTCTGAAAATAATTAAGACCTTGAAAATCCAATGTTCAGAAAAACTTTAACCAGACCTCACAGAAATGTAAGGTTAAGAAGACACTTGTTTTTGATGTCAGATACTTAAGCTTAAAAGACAGATGAAAAGTTCTCTCCCTGTTCATATTGGTGCTTCCATCAAATTGTTGCATCATGTGGTACAGAATCAGTTTTTCTCTTGTGTTTTCTGGTTTGTTTTGGTCAGACATTTTGGTAGACAATAATTTCCCATGAGAAATAATGATGGTCTTTCAACATTGCAAACTCAACAGTTGATTTGCCAGCAAATAGCAAAGCTTAAATATTCACTGAGCTATACATCCAAGGACTAAGTATAAAATCAATAAATGGGGCAATTGTCCTTGCTGTGGTCCTAAGTGAGAGAGGCATGAGAAAGTATAGTGCTGAGGGATGAGGGGCTGCCATGCTGCAAAGGCTGCACAAGCGATGGCAGCCTTGGGGATCAAGGACATTGGTAAGCATGTACCCATGTCACACGTTTATATCATCAACAGCCACTATCAAGTGCGTATAATTATAACAACGGTTCTTGTGCTTCATGTTAATTTTTTGAACAAACTGAGTGCTCTAGGTTCTTTCTTATCATAAAATATTCAGATGAGTCTATTTTCTATCTATTTTAGACTTACAAGCTTAAGAGGGGATTAGATTTTAGAGAAGAAAGTACAATTCTTAGGAGCAGTCTGATTTCTCAAATGTAGTGTTTTTCTGACATCTGTAGAGGAAAATCTAGTGATAATGTTATAAGCCCCTTTGTTTTAATTGTGTTTTTACCTAGTAATACTAAGGTCCATTGGACCACACATGCATAAACAAGGGAGCAAATGGGTATCATTCATCCTGAAATCAGAAGAGAAAGAGCACGGCCAAGACAGTGCATCATTAGAAGATGAAGATCTGCACTGGGGTCTGTGCAGCCACTTTGCCTTACTGACCTTCATCAGCAGAGGAAACACGTCTCCTTCTTCCTATGAATTTGCAAATGTGGGCTGAGCTCTGGCCACACTCCTCATCCTCCTGTCCCCTCTGATGTTTATTTCTGGTGCTGAGGCATGACCTTATATTATTAATAATATTTTAAAGATTAAAGGTCTGGATAATGTATAAGATCTAGTGATAATGACAGCTTCAGAGGCAAGATAATTGGGGATAGGGAGAGAAAATGGCAGAGTGAGTTTCTGCCCATGAGTGGGACTTTCTAATCATAAGTGAGCATGACAAAGAGGGAGGCCTTTTAACATGTAGGTGAAATAGTGTCATCAAACTACCAAGCCTAAATTCACTACAAAATACCCGTGACTGAGTCACTGCCTAACTTTTTGCAAATGGTTTCTCTTCCAAGCAGAAGTAAGTAATGAGAATTTTATTCTAGAAATTCTCTATTTCAAACAGAATTCTGTAGGAGGTGCCGGTCTCTTTATACATTATTAAATCTCTCACTGAGGATTTCTTTCCCCTGAAATCTGACCTAAGGTTTTTCGTTGGAAACTATCGAATTTGGAGTTGATTTGGAATGCTTAGCAACTTAGACAGGCTGCATTCCTTTGAATCAGATGTTGTGTTCTCTGCTGAAGGGTCCTTCCCACACCTGCTAAAGAACCAAAGACCCTCTGTCCTTTGCCCTCAGCCCCACCTCACTGTGCAATGGACACACGTTGTTCAGCAACACATAATGAGTTCCCTCATTTCCAGTAGGGAAAGGAGACAGGTGTAAGCTCTTTCCTTCCTACTTCATGATTCCAGAAAGAATACACAGGAAAGTTAAGAGGCTGTGGATGCTTTTGCTCCATGATGTCCTCCAATGTCCCAGCTTATAATTAATCTTTTCAGGAATGTGCTGCTAGTTGCCTAAATGCAGTAGGAGAACTAAATAGGGACTTTAATAAATAGAAGAAACAGATGGAGGCTAGAAGCTCTTGTGAAGTTAAAGGAATTGTGTGCTTAATAGCCTAAATGCTTAATAGCAGTAATAGCTGCCAAGCCACCACATAACTCACTAATATGCATGAACTGTAACAGCAAGAAAGTGACTGCTTTCAGTCTCAAGGACTTTCCTAAAAATTCAAGGTTGTAAGAACCTAACCTAGAGAATAATTACTTGTCCAGACGTGATAACAGACTCTGGCAGAACAAAAATGACAGCTTGATTCACAGACAAATATAAGTCGGTCTTGGATGTCTGGCTTCCATTTTTCTGTGGAGAGATAGATGTCTTTAAAAAGCCTCAGCAGTGAACATCCTGTCAGTTTAAAAGGTCAGACACTGAAGTGTATCAGAAGAGATGATGCTGCACAGACCATTGAGAGAAAAGAAAATGATTTCATTATCCTCGTTCATCTGCTATAGATTAATTCAGTTCCCATCATCGTGGCAATTAAGGCATTTTTGTAGCCCTGTCCTGACCTAGTTGAGGTAGAACAAGGTAATAAAAAGCAGCACGAGGGAGGAGGGATGCTATGGCTGAGTCAATATTCCTTAGGCACAAATGCTGTTAGGTAGTGTTTGGAGCTGAGACGTTCAACTACAGTTGATTAAGGGAAAAAAGTGCAAACTAAAACAACCCCTAGAAACATTTGCCTATATGTGAGAAAGTGAAATTTGCATTTCGGATGCCCAGGGAACCATAACAGTGCTTGAAAATAATCATGTAAAAGAGATTTTGCTATTCTCAGTATGTTTACGGATGGGACAACATTTACATGTCTGGAGGGGCAGAAGACTTCTGTGAGGATTTCCTGCTCCCCAGGTCATGAAGAGGAGGGAAGTTGGTTTTCTGCCCACCCTAGTGGTAGTTTAAGTCTAGCATTTAGGAAAAGAACAGTTCAGCTTCTCCTAAATTGGCTTCAGCTGATTTTCTGAAGGGGGTTTCTAAGATTTCACCTCAAAACCTCAGGCTTAGTGCTGTTCTAGCATCCCTGATGTTGTTGGCCCGGTTGCAGTCCTCTATACTCCCACTGCCTTCACAACAGCTTCCTTCCACTCCCACTTACCTGATCCTCAGAGAAGCCCTCATTAATCTTCACTTGGCTGACCACAGTGGATCTCTACTCATCTCTCCCTTTACCCTCTCCACATTCTAATGCATTCTACTCACGACCAACACATTTAGCTTTCTAAAGCTTATCTTTAATCATGTCACCCCTTGCTCAAAAGCCCATGGCTTTCCAGCAACAACCATAGCATTCAAGGCTCCCTGGAGCAAGCCATAGCCAATCGCTTATGCTGCATTTACCATTAGCCTTCCATGCCCTGTGTGCTCTGCTCAGTCAGGACTACAAAATGATCCTCAGCTGTGTCTCCTGAGCAGTTTGCTTGCCCATTCTTTACCTGCTTGCTGGAATACCCTTTTTCCTCAATCTATCCTCCAAGGCATTCCCACAAGCAACATTTTTGCTTCCTCCTATTGAACATAATTTCTCTTTTTTTGTACCTTTCTTAAGGTACTAATCATAACCATATGCAATAGTTACAAAAAATTCAGGGACTTGGAGTAAGATTTGTTCAATTCTGTTTCTTGTGAATTGGAGCTAAATAGTTAATCTTTCAGAAACCTCAGTTTACTTAGTTAAATACAATAAATATTAATTAAGAGCAGAGGCTATACTTAGATATACCAATGGATAAAGCAAATACCTTACATTCTAAAGGAAGGGAATAGATACATAGGCATTTCAAAATATACCAAGTAAATTATATAGCATAAATTGGTTGGTGTGATTTTTAAAAGCTGAAGAGTGAAAAGGAGATGGGAGAGTCAGAGTAAGGTTCATTTTAACATGAGTTGTTACAGTAGGCCTCATTAGAGAACAATGTTTGAGCGACACCTTGAAAGATAATAAGAGAATTTGCCATATGTCTATCTGAGAAAAATGCAGTCCTACCAAAGGAAATAGCCAGTGCAAAGGGCTTGAGACCTCTGATATTCAATGAAGAGCAAAGAGTCTGGTGTGTCTAGAATAGAATGAGCAATAAAGAAAGGAGTAGGAAATGAGGTCAGATAATAATGAGAGCAAAAGGCAGAACTTGGAAAGCCTTGCAGTTCATTGTAGGACTGTTTTTACTCTGAGTAAAATAGGAACAACTATAGTTTTGTTGTTTTTGTTTATTTTGACACATCCTGAGTAGAAGATTAAGATGATCTGAATTGCAATTTTTAAAAAATGATATGTATATTTTTAGTTGTTGATAGACCTTTTTTTTTTTTTATTTATATGTGGTGCTGAGAACCAAACCTAGTGCCTCACACATGCCAGGCAAGTGTGCTACTGCTGAGCCACAACCACAGCCCTGAATTGCAATTTAAAAGAACTATTCTGACTGCTCTGCTGAAATGACACTATGGGCAAGCAAAGTAGAAGCAAGGGGACCTGCTGAAAAAATATTATGTGACTCTAGCAGGAGATAATGATGACTTAGGTTAAAGTGATAATGATGGAAGTAGTGGGAAGTCATCAAAATCGGGTTTTATTATCACGGAAGAACCAATATTTCCTTTTGAATTGAATGTATATGGAAATTAAAGGAGTCAGTACTGACTAAGATATGGAGTCAAATGACATAATGGAGTTACACCAACTGATATGAAGAAGATTGGGTAAAAAATGATTTGGGGAGAAACGCAAACACCAAAGGCACAGTTTTGAACATACTTTGAGTTTGATATTGCTATAAGGCATAAAAGTTGAGAAGTTGAGTAGGCAGTTGTATGCATTCATCAATGAGATTTGAGTAAGTCTTACAATACCCAGCAAACAGACTTGCCCTGAAGATAAAATGTGATAATGTAATGTATGCAAATTTCATTGTATTTGCATATATGACTCTACATTTCCCTTATATTATCATCTTGTATTTGTGTATGTATTTGTGTCTAGTATATATTCTGTACCTTCTTAAAGTGAAACCTATGATACTTTTACTTTTTGTAAACTATTTGCTGTTTATCTTTTGTTATAAATGAATGCAGCTTCATTGTAAAACTATAGAAAGTTGTAGTAATCACAGAAAACAAAATGTAAAATACCCACCTATTATCATATCACTCTCATATTAACAACTGTTAACATTTTGGAATATATCCTTTAACTTTTCCTTACTTGACTTATTCATTGGGGAATTTTTACTTTTGTGCTTCCCCACCCCGATAATTTTATTAAAACCCTTGCATCAGTATTTAAAATATTTATTAATTTAATTAAAATATGCATCTCCAGTTTTTGAAGAACAACTTATTTAAAACAGACTTAGACAATTTTTATTTTTACTTTCCTAATTGCTTCATTTCTGCCATTCCTTGGGTGATTAAACTGAAACTTGGATCCATGGTTTTCAAGTCATAGAAAAGGGGTTCCTCTTGACATTAGAACTTCAATATCAAAGAAAAATAGATCCTCTTTTCCAGAATTCCCAGTAGAGGGACCTCAGTAATACCCACATATTTTTCCCACTGATGTTAACTGTGTGGATGATTTTGTCATTAATTTTTAACCTAGTCTCCAACTGTTATATTTTTTATTTTTATTTGTTCTATTCCTAAATTTATGTTGCATAATTTCATCCTGTATGTTTTATAAAGTTCCTTTCTAGAACATGGCACTAATTAAATAACTCAAACACAAGCATACTTACTTATGCCATGCACAGAGGTCCTAGATAGAGATTACCACCAATGGTGCATGGTTCCTGGATGAGAAGGAGGAAAGGACGCTCACACAAAGTAAGAGAACATGGAACACTCTCCCATTCCAGGTAGCAGACTCTGGAAAAAGTCAGGGCCTTTATTTCTTAGATTAGATAATTATGGAAAATCAATTGTATTCTACACTTCTCCTCCTTAGTTTTCCAATGAGAAGGAAAAAAATTTATGGTTATTCAGATATTTCCATAAAGCACCTATGTTGCCTAAGCTATAATGCGTACGTTTATTGCTGTTACTAACATTATTATTACGTTTGTATTCTCTGTAGTCATTTTTCTCAGCATTTTTAAATGTATTTTAATTGTAGATGGACACATTACCTTTATTTATTTTTCTTCATGTGGTGCTGAGGATTGAACTCAGTGTGTCACCCATGCTATGTGAGTGCTCTACCACAAGGCCACAACACCAGCCCCTCAGTATATATTTTTTAAGACAAGATTGTTTCCAAAGGGATTCTATTTATAGTACCAAAATTAAGGCAAACAACAATTGTAGTTCTAACAGTTTGGGTATCCAAATATTTTATACCAATAAATTCAGGAGAGCCATTAGTTAAAAAAAAATTATTATCTCCAATCCCTAAGTGTTCTTCCTGTGTAGATATAAATAATTAATCTGTATGGAGAAAATAATGAATAGGTGTGAACGTCTGTACAAAATACCATGTAGATTAGGTAAAATATAATGCAATTCTAAGCTGAGGGTTGCAATAGATAATAGAAAAAGGAATTATACATACAGAAGGAAAACATCATTACAAAGGATTAAAGAAGCTCCAATCTAAATGTGGGTCCATAGTTAGGAAATTTAACTCTGTGGGTTCTTAAACTACCTGAAATTTTGCTGTAGAGAAAATGTCTCATTCTCAATCTAAAAAAAAAAGGGGGGGGGGGGTACTGAAGAGATGGCTTTGACAAGGCAGCAAAATATAATTTAAAAAATCCTGTGATGAAGATTGCTATATTGAGTATTATATTATTTTAACATAAGGAATGAAAAAAGATTAAAGAGTGACATTTGGGGAAATGAAGCCATAAGAATTTCACATTTTAAAGAGCAATGCAAACAGATGAAGTGTAAAGTGACAGCATTATTATTTTTTGTTATTAAGATCATTGCAGCAGTTGGTTTATATTTTGACTCACTGTTTTTATTCATACTGAAAGCTTACCATTTGAGTGCTAAGAATGGAAAGTTCAGGGGACAGGAGAAACAACTGTGCCTGAACCTAAATGTCAGTGGCTCTGGAGACCACTAATGGGACAGACAATTTATTCTCATTTTTAGTTGGCTTAATTACCTGTAGTCCACACAGGAAAAATAAATAAATAAAGTGATATAGCAAATGACATCCCTTACAAATTGGGATCTAGCAAACAAAGAGCTCTGAGTGTTAGAGTATCTGCATCCTGGCCATAGGCAACAATGACAACATGCTCCCAGTCTACTGAAGTGCTGGTGTTCACTCAGTGATGGCTGCATTTGGCCAAAATACAGTCAAGAGTGCATAGGACTGGGGCTGGAGATATAGCTCAGTTGGTAAAGTGCTTGCCTTGCATGCACAAGGCCCTCACTTCAATCCCCAGCACCACAATAAATAAAAGAATATATAGAACTGCTCCTGAAAAACTTTCTCTGCATTCCTAAGACAGCTTAAAAGTTTTTTTCACCTACCACCCTTCGTGCCTACCATCCAAGATCTTCCTCTATCACGTTTGACTATGATTTCCAACACAACCTCTAGGAACATTTCAAATGAAGTGGCCTAAATATGCTTAATGAGATCTTCAATTTGGATTCAAAAGAAAGGTTACTTAAAAGATAAGTCTTATGACTTCAGGGGCATACACAGAAACTGAAATAAGTGGCTTTTCCAGTAGATCATATGCCAATACTAAATTGAAGTGTCTGACATGTTAGGAGGAAATGTAATTTATTATAAGTGTGCCACAGATTGTGGTAAAATTTCCAGTAATAATATGTCAGAGTTGATGTCAGTTTTAATGACACATACTGTTTCCTTTATTGTTGATGGTTTAGATTTTTCATTTACTGAATTTGATCTCTTTTTTTCTCCTACATAAGATTCAGATGAATCATAGTTCTTCAATTGCTGTCTGAACTAATAAAGACTAATAATGTCATTTGTAAAATGGGAAAACTTTAAAAATGACTTTCAACTACATGTCTGCTGCCAAATGCAATTGTGTCTTAAACCAAGAACTAGGTGTCCCTTCCCCCACTCAAACACAGAATGAAAAAATTTCTGTAATCCACAGTGCACTGTACAAATTGGGCAGTACATCCAGGGGAAGCAGATATCCTCCTCTGGACTAGGCATTCCAGTAGCATCTGCAGTGATTTTGTGCAGAGTTTGCAAATTTGCCTATTTCTCTCACACAGATAATGTCAGAAGTGAGCTTCCTGTAAACATTTTCCTCATTCAATACCCCAGGCCCCAAAAGTCTGTTGGAGAGAATGGATAAATATTTGGAGAATTACAAAAATCCAGATTATTATTCATTGATTCAGAATGGTGTGCTGTAACTCCTAGCAGAAGATGTAGGGTCAACAATCTAGCTTTTATGCACAGGCAACAACTTTCTCAGTCAGATCCCTAAAGCTCAAGAAATAAGGCCAAGTTAGTAAATGGAATGGCATCAAATTAAAAAGCTTTTGCACAGCAAAGGAAACAATTAGGAATGTGATGAGGGAATGTACAGAACTGGAGAAAAACTTTACACCAAAAAAATCAACTAGCCCAATTAATAAATGGCAAATGAACTAAACAGTCACTTCTCAAAAATAGAACTACAATGGCCAACAAATACATGAAACAATGTTCAACATTACTAGCATTTAGGGAAATGCAAATCAAAACTACACTGAGATTTCATCTCACATCAGTCAGAGTAGCATTAAAAATACAAATAATAATGAATGCTAGAGAGGATGTAGAGAAAAAGGAAGACTACACCATTGGTAGGATTATAAATTAGTACAACCACTATGGAAATCAGTATGGAAATTCCTCAAAAGATGAGAACTGGAACTACCAAATGACCTAGTTCTACCACTTCTCAGTATTTACCCTTAAGAATTAAAGTCAACTTACAGTGATACATGCATACCCATTTTTATAGCAACCCAATTCACAAAAGCGAAACTATGGAACCAGCTTAGGTATATCAATGGATAAATGGATCAAGAAAACATGATATATATAAAATAAGTTTTATTCAGCCTTAGAGAAAAATGAAATTATGGCATTTGCAGGAAAATAGATGGAAATAGAGACCATCATGTTAAGTGAAATAAGTCAAATTCAGAAAGTTATGTGTCATATGTTTTATCTCACATGTGGAAGATAGAGAGGAAAAAGGAAAACAAAGGTGGGGATAGATCTCCTAAAAATCAGAAGGAGATCAGTAGAGAAAAGAAACCAAGGCATGGAGAACAGGGAGGGTAGGAGGGAGGGGGAAATGCTGGGGAGTGATACTGGCAAAATTATATTAATGTACTGTGTGCATGTACAAAATGTAACAACAAATCCCATCAATATGTACAATATGTACAACTATAATGCACCAATAAAAATGTAGAAAAATAAAATTGAACAAAACAAAATGGGTTGCTGAACATTTCTTCTCTCCAATCTTCACCACTACCACTAGAATGACAGTAAAATTAAATAAGACATTAATAAAGCCATAATAGCTCTGACAGTGAGAAAAACTACCAGAAATGTTTAGGGCAATCTGGGGAATGCCTGGAAACTTTTAGAAAGTAGTTGAGTTCCTATTGACTATAACCTAAAAAAACATAGGAAAAAGTTATCACAATTACTAGGGAAGGCTGTTTCCTAGAAAGTCTTAGTTGGGATTTTAAAAAATAAATAAAGAGTTAAAGTTAACATGTAATAAGCAAAAGCATGGTCTCTTTTAACCTGGGGAACAGTAAGAAAAAGAATTTGGATGGATGCAACAGTGACACAACAGCAAATCTCTAAGTTTGCAGGGAGAGTTCTGAATACTGCGGCCTGGTTCCTTCCTCAGCTGAAGAGTATGAAAGGCAGTGGGTACAACTCATACTCTTCTTTCTTGGCCGGCTTACTCTATGTGACCCCTGACTTCAGGAAGCCTCTCTGAAGAAGGAATAAGTCAATCAGGATCTGTGTCCACCCACTCACATTCTTAATTCCTTGAACAATAATCTCTACATCTCATGCAAGATCTCTTTGTTAACAAATAGTGAACCAGGATAGAATGATGATTAAATTAATGGGCTCTGGTGTCAAAATCTCTGGATTGGTGCTGGAGTTGTGGCTCAGTGGTAGAGCACTTGCCTAGCAGGTATGAGGCACTGGTTTCAATTCTCAGCACTGTGTAAAAATAAATGAATAAAAAAATAAATAAAACGTCCATCAACATCTAAAAATTTATTAGGAAAAAAAAAAAAAAAAAAAGAACTCTGGATTGGATCCAGAATGTACCATTCAGTGACTGTGACTCTTTGGAGAGTCAGTTATTTTCTTCACTTATCTGTTACATGGGATTAAATTAGTCTCAACCACTTTGGGTTATTGTAACTATTCTGTAAGCCAATATGTGGATGCAGCACATAGATAAGCACAATAATATATTTATTATTATAAAAACAGTATTATTGAAAAAAATAGTATTGAATTGAAAGAATAAGTTAAGGAACTTGGCACAAGAAAATATGGACCTAAAAGCAAAATAATAAATAAAAAAATATATAAAGGATAAAGAAAGAAAACATTAAGAGGTGTAGAAGATAGATTCATTTATTTAATCAGACTTCTAACAGCAAATTGACGTGAAAATACAATCAAAGGAATAGTAGAACATTTCTCTAAGTTGAATATCTATGTTCTTAGATTAAAAGAGATTCATGGGTACAAAGGAATAAAATAAAAGAGAATACATAAATTTTCTTGTGAAATTTTAAAACTAGAAGGATCTAGAGAAAAAAGTCATAGAACTGGAGGGAAAAAACACAGCTTACCTACTCCTGAATAAAAATCAAATTTTCAGAAGGCATCTAATTAGTAGCACTGTAAACTAGAGGTCAATGGTGATTTGCCCTCAGAGTTTTGTAAGAAAATGACTTTGAAATAAAATACTATGTCCATCTAAAATATGAATCAAGCATGGAGGTGAATACATTTCATTTCATTGTGTATTGAAAATAAATATATATTAAAATACAATATCTCAGGAGATCTAGATCACATATACCTTTTCAGAGAAAATACCTACTTGAAGAAAAACAATATGCAAAGCAAAAAGGAAAGGAAAAGAAAAACACAAGAGACAATGAGTTGGAAAACCTAGGATTCTGATGGAACGAAACAGAACTGTCAGCCAATTAATCAGGGTGCCCTCTGCTATAAGTAGCAGAAGACCCTAACTCATCTGGTTTCAACAATGAAGAATTTATTATTATCTCAAATATCAGAACATCCTGAGTTAGGGAGGCTCCAGAGTTGATTAATTCATTGGTTTAATGTTGTCACCAAGGATTGAATTTCTTTTCTTATTTATTTATTTATTTATGCCACTTTCTGGAAATCTCTCCCTACCATCACAAGATGGCCAATGCAGTTCAGCCATCATATTTCAATAGGAGCAAGTTCATCAGAATAAAAGAGAATCTCTCCCTCTCAACCTATCCCTTTTCTCTACTTTTATTCAATAAATAAAACTATTGTAGAAGTCTTTTGCAGATTTAGATTGCTTTTTCATTGGCCAGAATTCTCACATGCACATTCCTAAAACAACCATGGGTGAGGGAAATGAGATATGATTTTTTTTATCATAATAATGATTAAACAGAGAATGACCTTCTTCTTTGACTACCCTGGGGAAGGGATAGATATTAGATGAAGGTTCACAATTTACAAACGTAACTGGTACAGATGCAAATCTATAAACTACATTGGCACAAATTAGAAGAAAAATACAATAAGTTCTATGAAGAATATGTTCAAGAATACAATTGATACCATCATCCAGATTTTACCATCAAGATAATGATTATTAATGATAAAGGCATATGACTTTGACATCAATAAGAAAAAAGATGGGTAATTTAAATTTTTCAAAAAAAAAATATTTCCTGTATAAAAAAGTTATGGTCTAAATGTGAAGCAAGTCAAAACATAGCCGGGACCTGGGTACTTGGTAGTAGTGTGTGACTCAGAGTCTCCTTAAACCCAAACTCCTCTCTTTCAGACAGTTTGAAAGACAGACATTTGAACTGTGAGTAGTCATTTTTGATTTATAGTAGATACAATCTTTAATCAGTTATCCATCATGTTTTTGTTATTCTGAATATCACTTATCTCTCATGGGATATTTTATTTTCAGATAAACATTTCTCAATTAACTTCTTTTGGAAAATTATTATAAATGTGAATGTAAGTTTTCCAGGCTGATTTTTGCAAGTTAAAAGAAAAGATTTCAATTAAATTATTTTATCTTTATATAGACATAAACACTCTCTTCTGATTCCTATTTGACACCCGATTCAGTTTTAGTACCTGGAAGCTTAGCTATTTAAGAAAAATAAAAAAATCCTCAATCCATGAGTAAAACCTTTGGATAAAACTTGTAAAATCTAAGCTCTATTATGTTGGAGAGGTGTTAAATTTTCAGATTTTTTTTCATATTGATCTATATGGGTAATAATACTCTCAAATTTAATTTAAATTAGATGTATTCTATTTTTATGAAAAGTTCAGTTTATTGATCATTAAATGTCTACGTCGCTGTTGTGTAACACTGAAACTGGGCTTCCCAACTAAACTGAGTGCCACATAGAGGCTCCTCTTTATTTCCAGTTGTGACTTTTTCACCTGAGAATGTAGGTTGGCTCATTAAAGGACCTTGATTACTGCAAGGAATGATCCATAGAAGCCCAGAGTCTTCTTGTTGAACTCCTGGGACAAAGCAAAGGTGATGTACAGTCTCTGCCCTCTTGATGACATAATCTCTCTCCACACATACACAAAACTTTCTATCTAGCAAATGAAGGCTATCCTTGCAATAATAAGGGCTTGAAAGACAAATTGGAAATCCTCCAGAAGAGTAGGTTAGCAAAAAAGTATGACGCAGCATGGTGTCCAAAGATGCAAACATTCAAACAGTTTGTGCAATACACACAAATACACGTTTGTGCACACACACACACACCAAAACCAAACAAAACACATCATTTCTGTATTTGCTACTGCAAGCAATACTTGTGAAATGATCTAAGTAGAATGGCTTTGGAAATTATAGAAGAATTATAAAAAAATGCTATCCATGTCAGTTACCATATTTCAAATACAGCTAAAGTATCAGACCAATTAATGTGTGAGAAAGTTAAAATATTTCTTAATTCATCTTAAAATCACATATTTCTAACTAGGCACCATGAAGTCTAATTAATGTCCTTTTTTTAGCCTCTTTTTAGATAACTGAATTATAATCAACTTTATTACCTATTAAACAAAGTAACAATTAGAAATTCTTGCTGCAGGTTTGAAGGCTTGAAGGCTTTTTCTTGTTTCTTCTCTCAATTATTTGTAGAGAATATCTAAAGTAATCCTCAGTCATGTTACTTCCTACCCTTTTCCATAATCTCCTTCGTCCCAGAGTTCTTCTACACATCACACCCAGACTAATGGCATCTCACTATTCCCTTGGTCTATTATCTGTCAGTTTTTTGAATCATCCTTGTCATGGTTAATCAAAAACAATGCTAATTTTAACACTGCAACTATCATATGAGTTCTTATAACAAAGCTAATGTGGAATGTGTTAAAAATAAAACTATTAAAGTACAAGAATTGAAAAAATAAGGCAAAATTTATTTTTAAATTTTAATAGTAATAGCAACAATAAATAGCTAACATTTGTTAAATGCTTAGAAGGAACCAGGCAGGAAGTGCCTTATGTGTGGAAATCATTAAATTGCTATAACAGACTCATGAGGTAGGTATGGTTATTATTTCCATATACCACAGGAGAGCATTGAGGCATGGAGATGACTTGATCAAAATTACACAGCCAACGAGGAGTGGATCCAAGACACCATGGGCACTGTGGCCCAGGGTCAGTATTCTTAACCATTGAGCTATTAAAGCCAATGAGAAAGGATAGAAAGCAGACAAACCCAATGATCTCCTATTTAGAATTTTAATCAATTAGAAATCATTGTGGAAAGATTACCTAAAACCTTCTCTGTTACTGCCAGTCCTTGATGAATTGGAAATGTACTTTCCCAGTCCAGAACTTTTCTCTGTAACTGGGCTCTCAATGTAGTTCAGCTTGGCCCAATGTCACAAAATCTTTCAGAAAGGCTGCTCTGCCATCTGGCTCTTGTCCCTTTAACATTAGTGTTAATCCACTGTCTGATGCAGACCATTACTACCCTTGTGTTTTCCTTCCCCTTAGGTATAACACTTTCCAAACCCCATATGCATAGCCTACAGATTATCAATTCTGGCCTGACCCAGATGTGATTTACTGTATCACCCTCAAAACACTTCTAATCATTAGAACAAAAATTTATACTACATTTACATAAATGAAAAGGCTATCTCAGTTGTTACATTTCTTGCAGAAAAAATAAGAAGTGTTTATCTTTGCAAAGAAAATTAAAATCCCAATACTTGTGAGAGACCAGCTAAATCTTTTTCTTTTCCATTTGCCCCACTTTGTTTTGTTTAGTGTAAGGTTTTAATGCTTATAACTGTCATGCATCAAACATCTGACAGTCTCAATTTAAGCCCACAAGATGGAATCCCCTCATGGTCTGAGGAGAACTTGTCTTTTCCCCCAATGTTATGGTAATATGTGTATGCATAAATAAGGAAGCTTAATTGTAGTTGATCGAAAGAACTTTAGTTCCTCTATCTACATCTAGAATAAATGAAACTTACTAGCAGAATCTGAATAGGTAATCCATTTCCCAAAGGGATGGGAGGCTAGCAAAGCAAGTCCTGTACAGAGAAGAGGTTCTGCCTAGCCAAAGACTCATATGTGAGAGAATGCCCAAACACAGGAAGGAGAATCCACAGGCTTAGCAGTAAACAGAACTTTATGTGTATAAATAGTCTGCTCATATGTATAACCAAATGTATTACTTTTCTAATTCATAATTTAAAAAAAAAAAAAAAACCCTGACACAACACATTTTTTCCCTTGAAATCCAAAAATGCATTTCCATCTTTTCTAACTGGATGATGGCCCACATTTTCTTCAGCTAATTCATTCAGCACCAAGGCCAGCACTCTGGGCAATCATTTCCCTACCAGTTTTGTTACTACACTTTCTCAATGTGTATGGGTTAAGTTGTAATGTTACCCATCATCAACACTCCACATATAAAATATTTCGGTAGAAAGAACAAGAAAAGCATGAAAATGGGAATTCTCGTTTTTCTAAAATTGATGACAAGAATTATAATCCAGTGGAGATATTATATACACGAATAAAAGCATTCCTTCCTTATCATTTTGATTTCCAAGTCATTAAATTCAAAGTCATGGTCCTGGGAGCTATTTTTTTTTTTTTTACAATCACTGTTCAGCAGGTGAATCAATGACAGTAATTCTTGTGTGCTCTTCATATCCTCTCAGGCCTGTCTCTTGCCCAAGACACTGCAGTAGTGACCGGTTCCTCAGAGACCTCAACAAACATTGTGCGGTTGCAACCTGGAATGTATCACTTTGGCCTGTGTCCTGTGCCTCTTGTTTCTTTTTCCAGAGCTTCTGTGATGCTGTGTCACAGATGGTGCAGAGACCTATTCAACACTCATTCATGCACAGTCCAGAAATTTGGGGAAGTCAAAGCCCAAGAGTAACTTTTATTCAATGGAAGTAGAAGCCAATGGATAAAAGTTCCCACATTTTTTCCCCACAAAATTAAAAGGCAATGCAGGCCCAAATACTATTTGTGTATATGGGTGTGCTTAGTTGAAAACACATATTTGTATTGGTTTTGTTTCATTCATTCTGTTACTTTCTACTTTCATGTTCACTTACCAGATAAAAAACTAACACCTAATTGCTTTTCTGGGCTTTGCTTTCAAAGATGCTCAGATTAAGAAGGTATCAGTTATGTACCCAGACATTAGTTTTTCTATCACTGTATATAGGGGAGTCAGTGTATAGTTTTCTTAATCAGCACTTGTATCAGTTTGTAAGATAATATTCCAGGCTCATAATTTGTCTATACCTGATATTACAAAATATATTTTCATAGGACATTCTACTGTTTAATGCAATCAATTGTTTCTTGGTGAAGCAGTACATGGTAAAACTAGATAATCTGATGATAATCATATCTTTGCCTTGAAATAAATTGGGCATAATCCTAAGAGATAAACATTATGATGTGGGATACCATTGTGTGCTATCAGGCATTCAGTCATCACATGGATGGTTGTTGTAAGAAACATGGTAGGCAGGGGAAGCCCAAACCAACAACAGTTGTCTGTTATAATGTAGAAAAAAAAAATAAGTTTCTTTCAAAGCTAGGTGTGTCACATGTAATCAAACTAACACTGGGCATCTGGTTGACACCCCAAGAGTTAGAAATGATTACTTAGTACTATTGACAAATGGATACTTGTCAATGGCAGAGGCTTAATGAGAGGAAATCCATGCTATTGAGTGCACGCTTAGTCTTCATTCTTTCAACAATCATCACTTAGAAACCTCTTTCTCCTTAATCCATTATGAAATATCTCACTTCTACTGTCAAGTTATATATTAGTTGGTGCTCTTAACATAAGACATGAAAGCTGCCTTCAGTTTCTGATTCAGAGTCAGAGGCCTCCTAATCAAATAACTAGAGTCTATGTCAATTATCCACTCCCAGACCTTAGGAATGACTCCCTTTTCCAGGCATTGCAAAGCAGTTAGGAGAGAACAAAACCAAACATAACCACAGTGCTTGAGGAGCTCACAGACTACTAGAAAGGGCTTGAACATCCAACTGATTAATTATTTATGCAACAACTATTCTGAAAGATAAATACAAGACACAATGAGAGCAAATAATGGCAAAAGCTGATTGTCATGGCAAGGTCAGTGAGAAATTATATTTACAACAAATACTGAAAAAAATAAACATGAAGAGGCATCAACAAAGAGAAAGAAAAGTTTGCACTAAAGATCCATAATCCTTAATTTTTTTTACTAGTTAGAGAATCTCCTAATGATTCATATTAACTTAATAGAAAATGTGTGAAGTAATTCATGGATTATTTGTGTTTGTACTGGTTTTAATTTAACTACAGTTCTATAAATAAAATAAAATTTTAAAAGACACATTTTATGGAGGAAGTGATTTCCCATACAGGGCAAAGATATTGTTCCCTTATCCCAGCATATCTATGGAAATGGGTAGCTCCAACTTACTGGACATGAGGTTTTGTCATCTGATGTACTGTCAGTTCTTTCCTCAATGAGAGCCTAATGTACCATCCAAATCATTGCT
The DNA here is from genome assembly GCA_025594165.1 of Tamias sibiricus. NCBI lineage: Eukaryota > Metazoa > Chordata > Mammalia > Rodentia > Sciuridae > Tamias > Tamias sibiricus. The sequence goes on from CM046659.1 coordinate 81,847,028, forward strand.
TTGCTGCAAATAGAATGTTAAAATTGTGCTGATAATTTTACTCCCGCTGCACTTTCCATTTTGGCAGCTTGGCTTTTCTGGCTGGTTACTTTTAATCATTTTAAGTGCTTGAACTAAGAACTCATTTAACACTTTCCATTAATAAAGAAAAATGTGGTCCAGGAATCCCCAACTTAGAATCTTGGAGGTCATATAGTTTAACCTCTATCCAATTCAGGGAACTCTGCATCACTTGTCTGACAGGTGGGTTTTTTCAGGATCCACTTAAAAACCTTTGGCAATGGAGAGTTCTATAACCTCAGAAGGGGAAAAAAAAAAAAAAAAAAAAAGATTCCATGTGTGCGTGAACTAGCAGTGCTAAGATTTGGACAGAATAGATTTGTATCAATTAGCATAGGTACAAAACAACCAAATAAATGGTGGCTTAAACACCCAATTTTCTGTTATTTATATTAAAGAAAATGTCTGTAAGTTGGCAGTGAAGGGCTGGTATGCAGGTTCCACAAAGTCATCAAGGACTTAAGGACATAGGCTTCTCTAGGTCCAAACTCCCTAGCCTATACTTTCATCTTCATGGACCAGATGGTTGCTCCAGCTCCAGTCATTGGGTCTAATTTCCAACTACTTGAAGGGTAAAGTATCTGACTTTTAAGAAAATTTTCAGACAGCTGAGATTCAACAGTTTTTCATACCTATCTCATAGGTGAGAATATATGTATGCACATGAAATGCCTGATAGAAGTGATGCCAAGAAGTAGAATATTTTAAGTTTTAATTTTTAAAACTTACAGATAAAATTGTATATATTTATCAAGTAAAAACTGTTTTGAAATAGATATATATGTGTATACATACACACACATATATACATATATATAGTGTAGTAGTTAAGTATAGCTAACTAATAAGTGTGTTGCCTCACCTAGTAACAATTTTTGTGGTAAGAACACGTAATATCTGTTCCCTTCATTTTTCAACAATACAAGATATTGCCATTAACTATGGTCATCGTGCTGTATCATAAATCCCTTGAACTGATTATCCCTATCTAATCAATCATAATTAAGTATACCAACCTCACTCTGTCTCCCACCCCTGAACCACCCTCAGCCTCTGGAAACACTAGTCCCCCCTTTGCTTCTGTGAAGTCACCTATTTTAGATCTCACATACAATGCAATCAGGTAGTACCTGTCTTTCTGTGCCAGGCTATGTCATTTAACATAATGTCATTTGTGCTAATCCATGTTGTAACAAATTACAGGATTTCATTCTTTTAGGGTGAATAGTATTCTACTGTGTATTTTCACCATGTTTCCTTTATTCATCAGCTGGCCTCCCTTTGCATATACACACCAAGGTAAAAGTGCTGAATCCTATAGTAGTTCTATTTTAACTTTTTGAGCAACCTTCATGTTTTTCATAATAGCTGTATTAACATACATTCCACAAACACTGGGTAAGAATTCCTTTTTCTCCACATCCTTGCCAACACTTATCTTTTGACTTTTTGAGAATAACCATTGTTTTTACCTTTTTCCTTCTCCTCCTCCCTCCCCTGTTCCCTTTCTTCTTCTTTAGTGATCTTATTCTATTATTTATAGTTTTTTTAAATTAGCAGATTATGGTACACATAAAGATGAAATTCACTTTGGTATAGTCCTATACGTACACAGGAAAGTTGGCTCAGATTCCACCATTCTGCCCTTTTCCTACACTTCTTTTCTCCCCCTCAATCCCCTTCCTCTGCTCCACTGATGTCTCTTCTATTTTCATGATCCCCCCTCTTTTTCTTTGTTTTCCCCTTAGTTTTGCCTAGCTTCTGCATTTCAGGGAAGACATTCAACCCTTGACTTTCTGGATCTGGTTTATTTAATTTAGTATGATGTTTTCCAATGCATTCATTTACCAGAAAATGCCAAAATCAGAGATTGAAAATAATTAAAATCAGAGGCAAAAGTAATGAAATTGAGAATAAAAACCAATATAAAAGTTCAATGAAACAAAGAGTTGGTTCTCTGTAAGGATAAACAAGATTGACAAAGCCTAAGCCAAACTAACCAAAAGACAGAGAAGACCCAAATTAACAAAATTTGTTAATTTGGGTCTTCAAAAAAGGAGATATCACCAGAGAGTACTAAAATCCAGAGGATCATTATAAAATATTTTGAACATTTTTACTCCAATTTCAAAGATATTGACAAATTCCTAGAGACATGTAACCTACCCAAATTTAACCATGAGGACATAGAAAATGTAAACAAATCAATATCAAAAAATGAAGTTGAAGCCATTCAAAGCCTTCCAACAAAGAAAATCCCAAGACCAGAAGGATTCTCAGCTAAGTTCTACTAGACCTTTAAAGAAGAAGTAATTCCAATTCTCCTCAAACTATGCCATGGAACAAAAAAGAAGAGAACACATCTGAATTCATTCTATGAAGCCAATATTACCCTGGTACAGAAACCAGACAATGACACATCAAGGAAATAACACTTCAGACCAGTATCTTTAATGAACATAGATGTAAATATTTTTAATAAAATATTGGCAAATTATTATGATTTAGATATTAAGTGTCCCCAAAGAGCTCATATGTGAAATGCAAAAAAAAAAAAAAAAAAAAAAAAAAAAAGCTTAGAAGTGAAGTGATTGGGTTATGAGAGGCTTAACCTAATCATTGATAGGGATTAACTGGGTGCTAATTGTAGGCAGATAGGGTGTGAAAGGAGGAGGGAAGTCATTTAAGGCATGTCTTTGGTACATATTCTGTCCCTGGTAAGAGCTCTCTCTGCTTCCTGATTATCATGTCCTGAGCTGCTTTCCTCCACTACATCTTTCCACCATGATGTTCTTTTTCACCACTGGCCCAGAGCAATGGAGTCAACCTTATGGACTGAGACCTCTGAAACCATGAGCCTCAGATGAACTTCTTGCCTATAAATGTTCTTTTGGTCATAGTAGCAAATAAGTTGACTAAAACATAAATCACAATCTAAAAGACATTAATAAGATGAGTGCACCATGATGGTAACAATTCTTACTGTTGTGGGGTGATATCTCACTGTATTTGATTTGCATTTCCCTAATGATAAGTGATTGTCACCATTTTTTCATGTACCAGTTGGCCATGTAATTCTTCTTTTGAAAAGTTTCTTTCTGTTCTTTTATCAACTTTTTATGTTTTCATATTATTGAATTATTTTAATTTGTTAAGTATTTTTAGATACATACTTTGCAAATATTTTCTCTCATTTTGTAAGTTGTTTCTTCACTGTTAGCAGTTTCCTTTGCTATTCAGAAGCTCTTGGGTTTCATGTAATCCCATTTGTCTATTTTTACCATTATTCCCCATGCTTTTGAAATCTTATGCAAAGAAAAAAATCCTTAGGCAGATCAATGTCATGGAGGAGTCCCCATATTTTCTTATGGTAATTTCACAGCCACGGGTGTCAAATTTTAGTTTTTTTAATTCATTTTGGGTTTTATGTGTGTGTACTTTAAGAGGGTATAACTTCATTCTTCTACATGTGTATCCAGTTTTATTAGCACCATATACTGAAGAGAATGTCCATTTCCCCATTTTGTATTCCTGGCATATTTGTCAATATCAGTTGACTATAAATGTGTGAATTTGTTTCTGAGCTCTTATTTTGGTCTACTGGCCTAGGTGTCAGTATTTATGCCAGTACCATGTTATTTTGATGATTGTCAGTGTACTTATTAACAGTTTTTTGACAGAATCTTTATTATTTTCTATGTGATCTGCAAACATGGAAAATTTAACTTCTTCCTTTATAGTGTAGATGTTTTTTATTCCCTTTCTTTCCTAATTTCTCTGGCTCACACTTTCAGTACTATGTGACTAGAAATGATAAAAGTAGCTATCATTATCTTATTGTAGATCTTAGTGGAAAAGCTTTCAATGCTTCTCTGTTCAGTATGATATTGGCCGTGGATTTGTCCTAAATGGTCTTGTGTTCCAATAAACTTTATTCATAGAAAAAAATTGTGGTTCAGATTCATTCCTTTTGCTCTTTGACCCCTAAAATAGATGAATTGCAAGCTATTACACATTAACTAATGTGTCTGAAAATAACATCCATTTTGTTGATAATGTAACCAACTGTACCCAAAGTTCCATTTTATATGTAATTCTGGTTAAGAAGTGGTTACATTTTTTAAAAACCTAAGAATATCCCCTTACATTTGTATTTAATACATTCCCTTTTCTGACTCTGGCAAATTTGTTACATTTGCCTTCAACATCTTTCAAATTGCTGTTGATAATGTTATACGGGATAGTGACATGCATGTTCCGGAGCTCTTGTTCACAGTTAAACAAATAAATATTTATTGAATGAGTCTTATACAAGAATTAAATTAATCATTAAAGCTCTACAAACATCCAGGATGAAATGCTTGCCCTTTAGAACTGTGCAATACTGTTCAGAGGTTAAAATTAGCAAATCAGCATTGTCCAAAGAACTTGTTTGAAGAGTAGATTTCTGTGGAAGACCTAGAATAATTCTAACTTGCTATGTTTATGGTGGGAGAAGAGGAAGGACATCTTTATTTGTTATAGAACAAACACTCTGGTGACTCTGATGCAGTCCATGATTTGGGAACTAATAGCTAGTATTCTTTGAGAAGGGCTATCATTAAGACCAATTTCCCCATCTCACCTACAATGGTACCATGAGAAGCTTCAGCAAATGCCTGGCTGATCTGAAGGTACTCTCTACGCATGTGTTGGTCTCTGATTTATAAGATATATAGATACATACACACGTACACATTCATATATACATAAGTGTGTTTGTAGCTTTTTTTATGTAGTACTAGGGTTTAAACCCAAGTCCTCAAGCATGCTAGGCAAGCACTCTACCATTGAGCTACATCAATCTCCTGTCCTATTTTTTTTAATATGAAGCTAATAGCTTTTGCCTAACCTTTCTTAAGTAGTCATAAATAATATATGTGAAGTTGCTATTGCTTACATCATACCCCAGCTTAATGTTAAATACTTCATACCTTTTGCCTTATGTATATTCAATGACAATCTTATGAAGTAGTACCATTATTAGCCATATTTTACAGGTGAGTAAACTGAAGTGCAAAGAGATAAGTAATTGTCCAGGGTCACAATTTTTACAAGTAGAAAAGCAAGAATATAAACTCAAGATCATTCAATTTCATAGTACACATTTTAAGACATTCTTTGCTAACATGTCTCAAATTGACTATTCCATGCTTTTGCTGGGCTTCAGTGGATTTACATAAGGTTATATGATTTGATCTAAACTACCCATTTTTCTTAAAGAGCCATCTAAGTCACAAACAACAACAAAAAATGTATACTTTATGATTTCACTTATAGAGAGATTATAAAAACAACATTCACAGATGAGAAAGAACATACACCATGCAGTGTTTTTAACATAGTTATCTTCAGCTTTATGCACTTTGCTACAAACAATATGATTTCATTTGAGGGGGCGGTATGTGGGGATTGAACCAGCAGCATTCAACCACTGAGACACATCCCAGCACTTTTTTATTTTTGAAACAGGGTCTCCATAAGTTGCTGAGGCTAGCCTTGAACTTGCAGTCCTCCTACATCACCCTCCTGAGCAACTGGAATTATAGAAGCATGTCACCACACTGGTTTGATTTCACTCTTTTTAATGACTAAGTAATATTCCATTGTGCATAACTATCAAATTTTCTTTATCCATTCATCTTCTGATGGGCATCTAGGTTGATTCCATATATTAACTACTGTGAATAATCAGTAATAAAAATGATAACTGAAGTTGATTTAATATACAAGTGATTAATAGAGACTGGATAATATATAAAGAGAAAAGATAGAGGAAGGTTGGATAATAGTTCCTGACCACAGTTAGATAGAAATAACAATTCTTGTGTTCTAAAGCACAGTGGAAAGACTATCTCACAGTAACCTAGTATATATCTTATGAATAACTTGAAGTGTAGAACTCAAGGCTCTAAACACAAGTTAATAATAAAAAAATGGAAACATTAGTTATCCTGATTTGATCATTACAACTGTATACATGTGTTGAATTATGTAACTGTGCCCCATAAATTTGTATAGTTAACATAATAAAAAAAAAGAAAGTTAAACAACAAGCAAAATAAATCTGTGCTGATTATCACCATGGTGGTGGTTACTGTTGGAGAGGAGCAGTGCCTAGAAGGGGAATTTTAATTACAGGGGCATGAGTGGGGCTTGTAAGCCCATAATGTTGTATTTATGATCCAGCTGCTGCTATGTGGGTGTGTTTAGTTTGAAAAATTAATGAACTATATATTATCTGTCTGTTTATTATACTTAGATAAACAGAAAAATAAGATTTGTGCAACTCTCTTACTAAAGTGTTGAGAGATGTTATTAGGGTATATTTAAAATCACACATGGACCAAAATTTTTGGAAACACTATTCTTGTGATCCTCAATGTTGGATACCCATGAATATCACAGTAAAATATTATGAGAGTTCTTCCCCAGAGATTCTGGTATGAAATGGAATCTGGGCACTTAAAGGAGAAAGGTGTATAGAAATCACAAACATAAAAGAAGGGATAACAGTTGAGTAATATTCAGTAATAGTAAGGAAGTAACATAGGTACTGAGGCCTTGCTCAGCTTACACAAATGAAAATAAAATGCCCTTTTTAATCTTATATAGGATTACCTAATTAAAGGCTTAAGACCATTTACTATTTGTTCAAGACTCACTTCAATGTGCCATTATCTTTAAATATTGCACAGAGTCATTTCTGCAGCCCTTTCTTCATTTATTAATTCAAATATTTTGTTGCATATCATTGTGTGACAGATGCAATTTTCTGCCCTCCCATACTACAATGAACCAAACATACAATCCCTTATTGTCATAGAGGTAATGTTCCAATTAGAGAACAATAAAGACATAAACATGATAAGTTCGAATTCATTCTGTCCCCATTATGTAAGTGCTTTACCTGAAGTATATTTAATTCTTAAAACTTTGAGAGAGGGAGATGATCATCTGCTTTACCAGGGAGGAAACTGAGGTACAGACCTTAACCTGGCTGAGTCCAGCTTCCCCCGCATACTTCATTGCCATCCAGATTTAGAGTTATGGCAGCTTTGTAGAAGGAAGAAGGAAATAGTTAACCAAGGACAAAAAAAAAAAAAAATGAGCCTTTTCTACGTGCTGGTCACTCTGCTATGTACTTGTGTTGAGAGGCTTAAGACTAAGTAAATAGCCATTCATTTCTGCCTTCTTAGAATATGAAATGTAGTTTAGCAGATCAGATTCTGATTCTCTCACACATGAAAATGAGCTCTTATCAGAATTTGAATGCTAAGTGCCAAATAAGATCAGATAATAAATAATAAAGAGCATACAATGTCAGAGCAGGGAGCAGTCTGTCCTTGCTGCACAATGCAGTTTTTCTTGAAAGCAAACCTCATAATGTCCCATATGTATTTAAAACCCTTTAGCTGTTTCCAATTTATTCTAGGGTGATGTGCAAACTCCTTGGTGTAGAATAGGAGACCCTTCATGATCTCACCTGTCTGTTTTACTCGCTCCCCTTCCCCTCCAGCCCCATCCACTCCATGTGTTGCCTTTTCCAGGAAGCCATCTCTGATCTTCCTACCTTGGATATCCTCATAGAGTCTTGGGTTTGGTTTTCGCATGATGCTTATCACACTGAATTTTTTATTATTATTATTATTACTTAGGCAGCCCCCTTTCCTGAGCAACTCTAAATTCACATTGTTCCATTTAGGAGATAAAATCCTTTTAGTAGACACAGCAGACTGTCCACTTGTTACCCATTAATCCAGTCTTCCTGTCAACACTAACTAGCTTTATCTAAGATATGTTGAGCTTTCAGAGAAAGTGACTGCATTCTCAAATAGTAGTCACTTCTAGATTGGTATATTGGTTTACCACCAGGAATTGGTTTAGAAATGGGCAAGGGGCACAGTCCTGGCCAAGGAGACATGAAAGGGCATCAACCCTCTGGGAAGAAACTACCAAGAAAATGTTTTTACCTTTAAAAGTTAACACAAAGTAACAGACTTTTATCTCAGGACATCAAAAGTGGAAATGATGCAGGAAAATGTGTCAGAAGAAATATTTTAAAACCAAGTTTTTTAGGTTTTCATCAAGGAGAAGAATTGACAAATTCTAAAGATACCCAAGTTAGGGGATTTTTGTCTTATGTGCTGCTAAAACTATCCAAAATGATATAAAATTGACTTTCTTTTGTGTTTTGTATTGTCTTCTATATAAACAAGTTGAGAATTACAAACAGCTGGATATCCACCTGTCGCCAGGCCAGTGTTTTTTAAACACAGGTGAATATCCAGAAATTTAGCAATAATCTGTTTTAATTCATATGTTTTTTAAATAATGGAAAAATATAGTTTTTAAATTGAATAAATGAAGAATTTCTGAGGTGACAACTTATAGCAGATTGTAAAACTAAAATAAAATTAAATTACTGATGACTTCGTGAGTCAATTCCCGTTCATTTGGCTTGATACTGGTGCCATCAGAGTTTTAGTTGTATGTTGTTTTTGTTCTTGATTATATATTATTTAATAATTCCCAGGTGAACAATAGGATGGATAAAAAGAGAGAGAGCAAATACCAATGCCGAGGTCTACAATGATGAAAAATATAAAACAATAAGTGTTAAGTTTCCTTCACTGTGATCTTCACAAGATTTAGTTCCACAAGATACATTTATCTATTCAAATTTTTACTCACCAGAGAAAGATGTCTCCAGAACTTTGAAAATTAAAGCTAAACTGATAAAATCTGGTGATGATTATATCTAATTTGGCTTTTCATTAATGTGGAATAAAAACTCTCCACACCCACAATCTGTTACTTTAAAAAACTTGTAAACTTGCAGTTTAAAACCTTCCCTTTTATCTCATTCTTTAAAGAAAAGTGGAAATTATAGAAATAAGTTTATTGATTTTTCTTAAGAGCAAAATTTAAAATGCTAAACAAGGTCCCAAAAAGTTTTATACTTTTTTGTTGTATATTTTTAATGGCGTCTCTAGAACTAAAATACAGAAGGTTTTTTGGTTGTTTTAAATTTATTGTATTATTTTGACTTAACAGAAAATTTGAAAAAGTATGTAAAGAATACCTGGTATGCCCCTCACCTGTCTTTTTTATCCTTACTTAACAAAAAAAAAAAAAAAAAAAAACAAAAAAAAAGAAAGAAAAGAAAAGAAAAAGAAAAAGAAAGAAAGAAAGAAAGAAGAAATCAAAGCTAAGAAATGAGCAGTGTCATAATATTATTGTTTTAAATGACAGTGGAGACTTTATTGGATTTCAACCATTTCCCCATTAGTGTCCTCTTTTGGTTCCATCATTTCACACTGAATTTGAATAGGTCTCCTTGATCTCTAATCTGTGATCGTTTATCAGTTGTTCCTTTTCTACTTATGACCATGACACTTTTATAGACTGACCTTCAACTTGGGTTTGCCTGATGTTCCCTTGTGGTTAGATTGAGGTTAGGCAGTATTGAGAAGGACGACAATGAGGTGATGTGCCTTTCTTTAAGGATGGAAATGTCAATATACATTGCTGGTAATATGAACTTTGATCACTTAAAGTGGTATCTTCCAGTCTTATTCATATAAATCTACTAATTTCAAATCTCAACTAATCAATTTGGGGTTCTTTCTAGTTAACAAATATTTGGGGGAAGATGTGCTTATCCCATTTCTGTATAAATTTTCACTGACTAATTTTAGCAGTAACTGACAGATAGTGTTTGCAGCGATTATTATTGTGGTGTTCTTTGTCCCCCATTTATTTATTCAGTTTTCTCTTTATATCAGCACCTGATCTCATGGGCACATATGCTCTTCTTTGGGTCATAATCCAATACTGTTGCTATTCATTATGTAGCTCAAATTGTACCAACCTACGTCATCAAGAGTTCATACTGACACCTCCAACTTTAGTACAGAACTATAGGGTTTATTCTGGAATTCTCTTCTTCCTTATCTGCAATTTCATTTTCCTAGAGTGATCAGCTTAACTCTCCTTATCACTACATATTTACTTGTTCATTCAAGTCTACTATGCATGTGGTTTCAGAATTTACAAGCCATACTCCCAGAAGATACAAATTTACCCAGTAGAGTATGGTGGCAGTGCAAAGTCATTTTTGTCTATATAGCCTTATAGTATTGGCAGTGTTTTCACAAAATTACCTACCTGTGTTAATTAATTCCTGTCCTCATTTATTCATGATGGAGTGAGTTTCATTTGCCACAGTCTGCACTTCATCTTTCCCTTCACATCCTTGTTGATTTTTAAAATTTACGTATGGCAAAATCTCATATGAAATATACATCTATGGGCTTTGACAAACGCATGCAGTCATGTGTGCTCTACCATAATTTCAAACAGAATGCGTCCATCACCTTAAAAATTCCCATGTATTAATTACCCTTCATTTGTTAGTTTCTTCACCTACCTTCCAATGCCTGATACGTTGATATGTTTGGTTCCTATAGGTCTGCCTTTCCAAAGTGCTGTGTAAATAGATTCATGCAATATGTTCCCTTTGAGGTCTGGCTTCTTTCACTTACTAGAATGCACTTAAGATTAATCCATTTGTTGCATGAAGAAATTCTGCATTGTTTTCCTACCCCTGAGTAGTATACCATCATACCAATACACTAGTTAGTTTATACATTCCCCAATTGAATTAAAGAAACCCAAATTGTTCCCATTTCTTAGTGATATTGAATAAAGCTGATGTTAGATATCCACAGAATTGTTTTGTAAAAATCAGTTTGCAATAGTTTGGGGTAAATACTTAAAGAATGTGATTGCTGTGCTATTATGACAACTCTATTTTTAAGTTTATAGGAAATTGCCAAACTTTTCTAAAGTGGCCACATTTTTCATTCCCATCTTCAATTATACAGTAGAACCATTTACTAGAGTAAATCATCATCAGTACTTATTATTATATAAAATCTTCTTTAATTATGTCAGTCATTCTAATAGAAACATAGATGTATCCCATTGCATTACAATCTACATTTCATTAAAGACACACCTTTTTATGTTCTTATTTTCCATCTGTGTGTCCTTGGAGACGTATTTGCTCAAATATTTGGGCATTTTAGATGGGGGTTTTATCTTGTTATTTTCAAGTTTTGAGAGTTTTTATATATTCTAGAAAAAAGGACCTTGTAAGATGCATAATGTGTACACAGTTTGTATGCTCAATTGTGCTTTATGTTTTCTTTCTCTTACCCATGTCTTTCATAGAGTGATGTATTTTCACTTTGACAAAGTAGAATTTGCAATCATTTTCTGTTGAGAATCATTCCTAGTGTTATATCTAAAAACTTTCCCTATCCCAATATTTTCTTTCAAGTTTTTTCTTAAATTTCTAATTATTTTGTGCACTAAAGTTAGGTTAATAATTCATTTTAATTTTTGTATAGACAGATGTTCATATTTTTGCCTATGGCTATACAATTTTTTAATCATGATGCTTTGAAAATACTAGACTTTCTACATTTAACTGAATTTGTACTCTTATCAAAAAAACAGTGGCCTGTATTTGTGTACATCTATTTGTAGATTCTGTTCTGTTTTATTCATTTACAAGCCTATCCTCTCAGCAATACCATATCGTAATTCTGTACTAGTTCAAAAATCTAACATGTGAGTCCTCCAAATTGCTCTTGTTTTAAAAATTACTATTTGTTATTTGAGTTCCTTTACTTTTCCATGTAAATTCTGTGATCAATTTATCAATACCTATTTTTTAAAAATAAATCTGCTTCAATTTTGAATGAAATAACATTGCTTCTATAGATAAAAATTTGAAAAAAACATGTACAATGTTGAGTCTTATAATCCATGACTTAACATATCTCTTCATTTTTCAGCTCTTTAAAATTCTTTCATTGGTGTATTTTACTTTTTAGTAGGCAAAGCATACACAGATGTTGCTAGATTTATAGCTAGGACTTAATTTTGAGAGTATCATTTAAATGATTTTAAAATTTTTAAAAATTCAGTTGTTCATTGCTATCATATAGAAATGAAACTGATTTTTGTATATTGAGTTTGTATCCTGCAATCTTGTTAACTTATTTACTAGTTTGAGGAGACTTGTACATTCCTTTGGAATTTGTCTAAAAATCAATCCTATTATCTATGGAGACAGTTTATTTACTTCTCTCTCATATTTCTACCTTTTAATTTTCCCTCTTTTTTCTTGTATTATTGCATTGGCTAGAACTTCCAGTGCAATGTTAAATGGGAGTGTTGACTGAGTATAACCTTTCTAAGGATAAAATCAAGGAGATATGTTAAGTTCACGGATTATAAATAAAAAATTTCTGGGGATATAGATCAGTGGCAGAAGTGATTCAGTATGAGGTTTAACTGTAGATATTTTTGGTAATTTCCCTTATAATGTTAAGAAAACATCCTTCCATTGCTAAGGGTTTTTGTCACACTTTGATGTTGAATTTTATCAAACTCTCTTTCTATTGAGATGATAATGACTTCTTTCTTTAGTAATTGAATTTCGCTCTCATACTGAATTTCTTCTAATTGCTTTGATTTTGGTTCCTTCATTTTTTAGTTTTTAAGAAAGAATTTTTAAAAAGTTTTTAGGAATTATAACTTTATCTTTTTCTTCTTTTCTGAGTTGAACACTATAAAGTTGCCTTTAAATACTGTGTCATCAGCATCCTTTGAATTTGCAAGTTGCATTTTTATTTTCATTCACCTTAAATAGTTTTAAAACTTCCATTGAAACTTATTAACCCATGAAAAATTTAGAAGTATGTTGTTTATCTTCCAAACATTTAGTGGTTTTACAGACTTTTTTCTATTATGTATATTTCTAGTTTACTTCTATTATAGTGTAAATATATAGTTGGCATAATTTCTATTTTAAACTTGTAGTATTTTTGTTTGTTTGTTTTTTCTTTGTTTTTGCAGTACTAAGGATTGAACCCAGGGGTGCTCTGCCACTGATCTACATCTTCAGAAATTTTTTATTTTTTATTTTGAGAAACTGAGGCTGGCCTCAGACTTCTGAATTTCCTGCCTCAGCCTCCCAAGTCACTGGGATTATAGGCATGCAACACTGTGCTTGTATTGAAGCTTTTGTGGTTTTTTGTTTGTTTGTTTGTTAAGTTTTACCTATAGGATGGTCTATCTTTTGTTATCTTTACTGATTTTGTGTACTTATCATATTTTGTTGGAAGTGAATGTCTTACATTCTCTACAATGAGGAAACAAGCTTTGTGCCTGGAAAGAAACATATCCTTTTGATAAGTCTTTAGTGTCTAGATTTAGGAGTTGGGCTATGTTTAAAATTTGTTATTGTGGTTACTTACCTTCAGAGCATCAGAGTCAGATTCCTATTGTGGTTAGGGGCTGTAGAGATATTATTCTGTTTGACAAAATAAATCTACTATATGCAGTTTTAGATCTCCTAATTGAGCCAATCACCAGAGTCCCATGCAAGTCTCTCAATGGTATTTGACTGTTGCCTGTTACTGGACACTTACTGGTTTATCAGTGCAGAGGACCTCATGGCAAGAGGCATGAGGAGAAGGATGTGTCCTTGTTCTTAAGCATGTACCTGTCCTAGGCCTCAGGGACAGTACCATTTCAGTCTCCCCTACCCTGGCTTTTGGTGCTACAAATCAAGGTTTTCATTCAATGTGAGAGTAAAAGACTTCTCATGGAGAACTAAATTGAACAAAGCTTTAGTAGCATCCTTCAAACTTTGCAAGTTACATTTTTATTTTCATTCACCTCATATATTTTTGAATTTCCATTGAAACTTACTCATTAACCTATGAAGAATTTAGAAGTATGTTGTTTATCTTCCACATACTTAGTGATTTATTATTTATATTTCTAGTTTAATTCAATTATAGTGTAAATATATAGTTGGCATAATCTCTACTATTTTAAACTTGTATTATTTTTGTTTGTTTGTTTTTTCTTTTTCTTTTTTTTTTTTTTTTTTCAGTACTAGGGATTGAACCCAGGGTTGCTCTACCACTGATCTACTAATTGAGGAATGATTGCACCTGAGACTAGTGGAGAGGTGAAGTAAATGTCCTTTTACATGCATACATTATCCCTCTATACCGATACTCTACTTCCACTAGTCTTTTTAATATGCAGCAAATGGCAGTGATCATCAATACCCATGTCAGTATATTGCAAGTGGTCAATGTAATTATCATTTATCTTATCTGAATTTTGCTCTCATTCTCAAATATTTTAACATAGTTTATATAGATTCCTCAATACTATAAATTCCTCTGTGTTTCTACTCTGTGAAGCCAAGCATCTCAGTTTTTATCCTGTACCAGAAGCCTACTGTATTGTATTCATGTGTGCCTGAGAATTTTCTTTTCATTTTTACCTGGGATGATTCATTCTCTTGCATTTGTGCTATTTGCTCTTGAATTCTGAGAGTTTTATTTTCCTGAAAACTTCTGACTTCACCTATTGCTTCACCAATTGCTTCCAAAATCTACCGTAGGGTTTCTCGGTGACTAACCAGCACCTTGATTTCATGGACTCCTCAATGAACTGGCTAAGGCAAGTTTTCTGAGAGATATCCCAGTTCCGGAACACTTTTACTCTCTTCTTTGCATCAGCACTCTAACCAAGGAACTCCAATTGTAGAGAAAATCAGTAACAAACTCCCTAGGCACATGTTATCGTTTCTATTTGAAAAGTCCCCCAAAAAGTTCAGGTTGAAAACATAGTCTCCAATAAAGCAAAGTTCATAGGTGGGACTTTTATGAAATAATTGAATTATGTGAGTTGTAGCCTCATCAGTAGATTAATTCATTTGATGAATGACTACTTTGAATGTACTACTTGGTGGTAACTTTTGGCAGGTGGAGTGTTGCTGTAAGAAGTAGGTCACTGGGAATGTGACTTTATGGACTATATCTTGTTGCTGGCTTCTCTTTGTCCTGTTTCCCAGCTATGAGGTGAACAATTTTCCCCACCATGCCTTTCCACCATGATGATCTGCCTCAGTCTCAGGCCCGAAGCAATTATGCTGGTCAACCATGGACTAAATCCTCTGAAACCATAATCCAAAATAAGTTTTTTTCTCCTCAGAACTGTTCTTGTCAGGTATTCTAACTACAGAAATGAAAAGCTAACACAGAATATTATAACAAAAAATAATATATATTTATTAACCACTTATTTTATTTAAGATACTTTACTACTGGATTCGTCCTCTTAAATTTGGCATTGTAATGTTCCAGAAACCTTTCTTTTTTCTTTTGCAGATAGCAGTGATTCCAACTGGGCGAATTAGCTTGCAGTTACTTGGACTGAAATATGTGACAAGTGGTGTTTCTGGGAATTAAGGGCTGGGTCGCCTAAGAGCCTATTTGCACAACTATTGAGGAGACCTCTGAGGGCAAAAAGTCAAGAATAGAAAACACTCAGTCATACTGGGTTTTTCCAGGATCAAAGCTCTGGAGGCCAAAGGGGGTGAGTCTGACCAAAACACTACATCTGTCATTCACATTATCTTCTATCATAGGCCTAGGAAATCAAGCCTATATCCTGGAGGGAGATATCTGCAATAAAAGAGTCAGTTAATGCTCTAGCACACAATGGGACTTTAATGCAACATGGGATCAGAGAATTTGGCAGCACAGGAGTTTTGGGAAAGCTTCATAGTCCATTTAAGTGATGCCAATAAGTTTTCTGACCTCGTTTTCTACATATAAGTGTAACCCCATTATGTCATCAGGAAGCATTTTGTAAGTTTTTTTTTTTTTAATTTTCCCTTGAACTTTCAAAAATTATATCTGATTTACATTTTTAAAAGCTTTAAAGAATCTCTAGCAAGATAAAAGGCAGAGTTTTCATGCTGGAATTTGTTGAAAATGTTACAGAGACTTTAAATTTGAACTTAAGACCTACACTTTAAAAAATGGAACTTGAGGACAGCCCCACTGACACCTGTGGAGCACAGGCAGACCCAGGTTAGCCCCGCTGACCCAGTGTGGAGCACAGGCAGGTCCAGGACAGTCCTGCCAATGCCTGTGAAGCCTACACTGGGTCTGAGCTGCATCTTTGCCCAATGCCATGGCCCGGGCACCCCCCACCTAACCTGACACTTCTTTGCTGAAAGCAGCCGCCTCCATCTTGGGACACCATCGTCACCATCTTTAGTTGTGGGAATTCCCAGCTTGGAATACCAGCTAGGCAGATGTCCATAGTTCCATAGTTCCATGTCCATAGTTCCCAGCTCCCCTCTCCCCAGCAGCTGCTAACCCCACACAGTGACTGCCCAATACAAAACAGCTCCTCAAGACAGGTTTGCAGTACCTAAAGTGCAACCCACAAGACCTCCTGAGAGAAAGGTCCCTGATTAGTAAGTAGAAAGGGAGAGGGTGAGTGAGATACAGTTTAGAGACTAAATTAGAGACAAGGAACTGTGAGGTCTATAGGCTATATAAGGAGATAAGACCAGGCACCCACCTCACATGAGCAAGCCCCAAAAGAGATCCTTTGGGTGCAGTCTTTTATCAGAGACCAGCCGGTGCCATACCCCACTTCCAGGTGCCCTGCACCCAAGACCAGTCCTCCCACCCTGATAACCTTCAACATCCTGAGGGTGGAGATACCAGCAAATAACAGAAAACACCACCTATTGGATGAGAAGGGAAGCAGAAAAGATACTGAACTCCAACAAAAATGATCCTTATTTTTTCCTTCAAGACTTTTTTTTTTTTTTTTTTTTTTTTTTCCCCTCTCTATTCTGCCGCCCTTACATGCCCAACATTTGTGAAACCAAGTACTTTGCATGAATTAGGATACTGAGGACTGGAATTTCTGAATAGTATATTACAGTTGTGTTGTAAATTCTTTTATTTCCTATTTTTACATTTTTTTATTTTTTCTTAATATTTATGTGTGTTTGCTTAATATACTCTTTTGTCTTCCCACTTACATGTCTCCCCCAAATCACTTTCTCTCTCTTCCCCTGCTACTAACCATCTTCTTTAGATTCCTTTTTCCAACTTCCTAAGATCTGATAACTCTATATCCTCACCTTCTACCCAACATCTCATCTTACACCTCACCCCTGGTTCTTTACAGAAACTGTAAACGCTTTTGCAAACCTACTGTTTATATTGTACAAATTAATTAAACTCACCATCACTGTATATTGTGACAAAACTGTAAATGCCATAGTAGCAACCATTTGGCTTAAGGTTGTATATTGGTTGTATTGGGATCTGCTAACATTGTTCTTCCCCTCAAAGGAGGGGTATTGGAACCCTGCATGGGCACTATAAGCCTAAAGAGTAAAAACAGTAACACTGCGGATCCTCACTGCTAGAAGGAAAGACACACGAACAACATGAAAAAACAAGGGGAAAAAGTGCCCCAAACAAATCAAGATACCACATTATTAGAATCCATGGCTATCACAGCAGATGGAATGACAGAGAAGGAGCTCAGGATGTACATAATTAAAATGTTCTGTGAATTAAAGAATGATATAAGAGAACAAATATAGGCAGCAAAATATCATTTCAATAAAAAGCTACATAAGCAAATACAGGATGCAAAAGATTATTTCAATAAGGAGATGGAGATTCTGAAAAAAAAAAAAAAAAAAAAACACAGAAATCCTTGAAATGAAAGAAACAATAAACCAAATTAAAATCTCAACAGAAAGTATCACCAACAGATTAGACCACTTGGAAGTCAGAACTTTAGACAATGAAGACAAAATATATGATCTTGAAAAAAAAAAAAGTAGATCACACAGTGAATATGGTAAGAAACCATGAGCAGAACATTCAAGAAATATGGGATAACATAAAAAGACCAAATTTAAGAGTTATTGGTATAGAGGAAGGCATAGAGTTCCAAACCAAAGAAATAAATAATCTATTCAATTAAATAATTTCAGAAAATTTTCCAAACATGAAGAATGAATTAGAAAACCAAATACAAGGGGCTTACAGGACACCAAATGTACAAAATCACAACAGATCCACACCATGGCACATTATAATGAAAATGCCTAACATACAGAATAAGGAGAGAATATTAAAAGCCATAAGAGAAAAGAATCAGATTACATGTAGAGGGAAATAAATTAGGATATCTGCACATTTCTCAACCCAGACCCTGAAATCTACAAGATCCAGGAACAACATATACAAAGCTCTGAAAGAAAATGCATGTCAACTAAGAATCTTATATCCAGCAAAATTAGGCTTTAGATTTGATGATGAAATAAAAACCTTCCATGATAAACAAAGTTAAAAGAATTTACAGCTAGAAAGCTGGCACTACTGAACATCCACAGCAAAATATTCCATGAGGAGGAAATGAAAAACAACAATGAAAATCAGCAGAGGGAGGCATTACACTAAAGGAAAAAACTAATCAGAGAAACCAAATCAGTTAAATACCAAAGATAAACAAGAATGGATAGAAATACAAATCATGTCTCAATAATAACCCTGAATGTTAATGGCCTAAATTCACCAATCAAAAGACATAGACTAGCAGATTGCATTTTTTAAAAAAGACCCAACAATATGCTGCCCCCAAGAGACTCATCTCATAGGAAAAGACATCCACAGACTGAAGGTAAAAAGTTGGGGGAAAACATACCACTCACGTGGACTGTGGGAACAGGTAGGGTTTCTATCTTCATATCAAATAAAGTAGACCTCAAGCCAAAGTTAATCAAAAGGGAAAAGAAGAACATTTCATACTGCTCAAGAGAATCATACATCAAAAATACATAACAATTATAAATATATATATGCCCCAAACAACAGAGCATCTACGTTCCTCAAACAAACTCTTGTCAAGTTCAAGAGTCAAATAGACCACAACATGATAACTCTGGGTGACTTTAACACACCTCTTTCACCACTGGATAGTTCTTCCAAACAAAAGCTGAACAAAGAAACTACATAACTCCGTAATATATCAATAACTTAGACTTAACTAACATATAGAATATTTCATCCTTCAAAAAGGGAATACGCTTTCTTCTCAGCAGCATATGGATCCTTCTCTAAAATAGATATTATGCCACAAAGCAACTCTTAGCAAATAAAAAAATTTGAAATACTACCCTGCCTTCTATGAAATCATAATGGAATGAAATTAGAAATCAATGATAAAATTAAAAATAAAAGCTACTCCAACACCTGGAGACTAGATAATATACTATTGAATGAACAATGGGTTGCAAAAGACATCAAAGAAGAGATTTAAAAATTCTTAGAGGTAAATGAGAACATTGATACAACATATCAAAATCTCTGGGACACTATGAAGGCAGTACTAAGAGGAAAATTCACTGCGTGGAGTTCATTCCTTAAAAGAAGAAAAAGTCAACAAATAAATGACCTAATACTACATCTCAATGTCCTAGAAAAAGAAGAACAAATCAACAACAAAAGCAGTAGAAGACAGGAAATAAATAAAATTAGAGTTGAAATCAATAAAATTGAAACAAAAGAAAAAATTGACAAAAGAAAAAGTTAGTTCTTAAAAAAAATAAAATTGATAAAACTTTAGCCATGCTAATGAAGATAAGAAGAAGGAAAAGTCAAATTACTAACATTTGAGAAGAAAAAGGAAATGTCATGACTGACACTACAGAAATACTGAAGATAATTAGAAATTATTTCAAAAAATTTGTACTCCAATAAAATAGAAAATACCAAAGGCATCAACAAATTTCTAGAGTCACATGATTTGTGCAAACTGAACCAAGATGATATACACAATTTAAACAGATAAATTTCAAGCAATGAAATAGAAAATGCCATCAGAAGCCTACCAATCAAGAAAAGCCCAGGACCGGATGGATACACAGCTGAGTTCTACAAGACCTTTATAGAAGAACTAATACCAATACTCCTCAAATTATTTCATGAAATAGAAAAGAGGTAACACTTCCAAACTCATTCTATGAGGCCAATATCACCCTGATACCAAAACCAGGCAAAGACATATCAAAGAAAGAAAACTTCAGACCAATATCTCTAATGAACATAGATGCAAAAATTCTCAATGAAATTCTGGAAAATTGAATACAAAAACATATCAAAAAGATAGTGCACCATGATCAAGTAGGGTTTATCCCAGGGATACAAGTTGGGTTCAACATACGAAAATCAATAAACATAATTGATCACATCAATAAAAGTAAAGATAAGAACCATATGATCATCTCAATAGATGCAGAAAAAGCATTCGACAAAATACAGCACTCCTTCATGTTCAAAACACCAGAAAAACTAAAGATAACAGGTAATTATCTCAACATTGTAAAAGCTATCTATGCTAAGCCCCAGGCCAACATCATTCTAAATGGAGAAAAATTGAAAGCATTCCCTCTAAAAACTGGAACAAGACAGGGATGCCCTCTTTCACCACTTCTATTTAACGTAGTTCTTGAAACTCTAGCCAGCGCAATTAGACAGATGAAAGAAATTAAAGGGATACAGATAGGAAAAGAAGAACTCAAATTAGCATTATTTGCCGACGATATGATTCTATTCATAGAAGACCCAAAAAATTCCACCAGAAAACTTCTAAAACTAGTGAATAAGTTTGTCAAGGTAGCAGGATATAAAATCAACACCCATAAATGAAAGGCATTTCTGTATATCAGTGACAAACCCTCTGAAAGAGAAACAATGAAAACTACCCCATTTACAATAGCCTCACAAAAACAAACAACAACCAAAAAAACAAAAACAAAAATACCTTGGGATTCAACTTAATGAAATAAGTGAAAACTACAGAATGCTGGAGAAAGAAATTAAAGAAGGCCTTAGAAGATGGAAAAATCTACCTTGTTCTTGAATAGGTAGACTTAATATTGTCAAAATGACCATACTACCAAAAGCGCTATACAGATTTAATGCAATTCCAATCAAAACCCCAATGACATTCCTCATAGAAATAGAAAAAGCAGTCATGAAATTCATCTGGAAAAATAAGAAACCCAGAATAGCTAAAGCAATCCTTAGCAAGAAGAGTGAAGTAGATGGCATCACTATACCAGACCTTAAATGATACTACAGAGCTATAGTAACAAAAACGGCATGGTATTGGCACCAAAATAGACTTGTAGACTTAAGTTACAGAATAGAGAACACAGAGACAAACCCACATAAATACAGTTTTCTTATATTAGACAAAGGCACCAAAAAACGTACATAAGAGAAAAGATAGCTTCTTCAACAAACGGTGCTGGGAAAACTGGAAATCCATATGCAACAAAATGAAATTAAATCACCACCTTGCACCATGCAGAAAACTCAACTCAAAGTGGATCAAGCACCTAGGAATTAAACCAGAGACCCTGCACCTAATAGAAGAAAAAGTAGGCCCAAATCTCCATCATATCAGATTAGGCCCTGACTTCCTTAATAAGACTCCTATAGCACAAGAATTAAAATTGAGAATTAATAAATGGGATGGATTCAAACTCAAAAGCTTCTTCTCAGCAAAAGAAACAATCAGTGAAGTGAATAGAGAACCTACATTTTGTGAGCAAATTTTTACCACACACATATCAGATAGAGCACTAATCTCCAGGATATGTAAAGAACTCAAAAATCTTAACACCAAAAAAAAAAATAATAATAATAACCCAATCAATAAATGGTCCAAGGAACTGAACAGACACTTCTCAGAACATGATAAACAATCAATCAACAAATATATGAAAAAGTGTTCAACATCTCTAGCAATTAGAGGAATGCAAATCAAAACTACTCTAAGATTTCATCTTACTCCAGTCAGAATGGCAGTTATTAAGAACACAAACAACAATAAGTGTTGGTGAAGATGTGGGGAAAAGGCACACTCTGACATTGCTGGTGGGACTGCAAATTGGTACAACCAATATGGAAAGCGGTATGGAGATTCCTTGGAAAACTGGGAATGGAACCACCATTTGACCCAGCTATCCCACTGCTTGGTCTATACCCAAAGGACCTAAAAACAGCATACTACAGGGACACAGCCACAGCAGTGTTTATAGCAGCACAATTCACAATAGCTAAATTGTGGATCCAACCTAGATACTCTTCAGTAGATGAATGGATAAAGAAAATGTGGTATATATATACACAATGGAATATTATTAAGCATTAAAAGAGAATAAAATCGGCTGGGATTGTGGCTCAGTGGTAGAGTGCTTGCCTGACATGTGTGAGGCACTGGGTTCCAGTCTCAGCACCACATATAAAAGAGAACAAAATCATGGCATTTGCAGGTAAATGGATGAAGTTGGAGAACATAATGCTAGGTGAAGTTAGCCAATCCCAAAAAACCAAATGCCAAATGTCTTCTCTGATATAAGGAGGCTGATTCACAATAGGGATGAGGGGAGCATGGGAGGAACTTTAGATAGGGCAAAGGGGAAGGAGGTGAAGGGAGGGGGTCATGGGGGTAGGAAAGAAGGTGGAATGAGATGGTCATCATTACCCTAAGTACATGTATAAAAACACGAATGGTGTGACTCTACTTTGTGTTCAGCCAGAGACATGAAAAATTGTGCTCTATATGTGTAATATGAATTGAATTGAATTCTGCTACCATATGTAACTAATTAGAATAAATAAAATTAAAGAATAAAATAAAATACCTTTCTATAAAAAAAAAATTGAACTTGCACATTCCTAGCAAGAAGCAGCAGTAATATTTTGGCCACTATCAATACTTTCTTTCTTTTCCTGTTTAATTATATCAATGTAAATGGATTGTTCAATTATTTCTCCTTTAAATTTGTTTTATCAAGTAAAATTTACACATAGTAAAAATGTACTATTCTTATAAGTATTGACATATGTTTATATCATATACACACAACACATACCTGTGCATATAAAACCTCAATTAAAACATATTTACATTATCTACTTCCAGTCTTACATTCTAAAATCAACTGCATTTTTCTGTACCCATAAATTAGTTTTGTTGTTCTTAAATGCCATAAAAACTAAACTATGTTGTATTTACCCTTTGTGTGTTGGTTTTGTTGCTCAAAATACTTCAGGGATTTTTAAATTTATCTGTTAAAGCATTACCTGTCTTTCTGTTTTTAAGAAGTTTTCTATTTTAATAATTTATTATAATTTGCTTTCAATTCTCCTAATTATGAACATCAAAGTTATTTATCATTTTCGGCTATTATGAATAAAGATGGCTCAATAAAACTTGTGTAGTATATCATGAACATACACTTTCATTTCTTCTCAATAAATACCAATGGTAGGAAGAATAATGGACCATGAAAGATGTTCATATCTAATCCTCATAACCTGTGCATATATTAGTTAATTTACAAATATGAATTCAGGTAGCAGGTGGAATTAATGTTACTAATGTCCCAACCTTAAGATTGGTGCTAATCCTGATTATCCGGGTGTGCCTGAAGTAATCGCAAGTATCCTTAAATACATAACTGGAAGGCTGAAGAGTCAATGTCAGGGTGATGTGATATGAGGAACATTTGACAGGTCAGTGTTGGCTTTGAATATGGAAAGGGGATACAAACCAACAAATATGGGCAGCCTCTAGAAGCTGAAAAATGTACAAAAAAATATTTTCCTCTAGAGCCACCTCAGAGGCATGCAGCCCTTAACCTTGATTTTAGACCAAGTAGACACATTTTGGACTTCTGAATTCCAGAACTACAAGAAAATAACTTTAATCAACTAAATTTGAGATAGTTACAGCAGGAGCAGGCAACTAATAAAATACAATCAATGGAAACGCTAAGTCATATGGTAGGCAAATCATTCTTTATGAGGAACTGCCAACATGTTTGAAGCATACCGATTCACTTCTAGTTGCATTAGCAAAATGTAAAAATCAGACACTCTTGTCAATCTTGTCAACATATAACATTGTTTATGTTTTTATTTTGAATCTTTTTTTAGGAGTGAAATAGTATCACACTGTGGTTTTGTCTGATGGCTACTAAAGATATTGGGCACATTATCACATACATATTTCCACTTGTATATCTACTTTCTGTTCAAAATCTTTGTCCATCTTTAGTTGTACATTATCTTTTTATTATTTACTTGATATATTCTGCAAGTAAATCACTAAGTATTTAAGGTATTTCTTGCTTTTTGTGATTTTTCCAATTATTTGTTAGCAATATATAAAAATCTATTGATTTCTACATAATGATCTTTTGTAACAGGATCTTTCTAAATTCAGTTATTAAACATAGTATCATTTTGGGATTTCCCAGCATTTTTTACATATGCAATCATGTAATCATGTCAACTATGAATAAAGACAAATTTATTTCCTCTATTCTAATATTTACACTTTTTACTTCTTTTATTTTCCTTATTGCTTATTGCAATAGTTTCAATACAACATTGGAGAGAAGTGAGCAAAACCCTTGCCTTGCTCTTAAGGAAAAAAAATTTTATACCTCAATTTTAATTTTAGCTGGAGAACTTTTGGATTCATTTAGAAATTAATTATGTGCTTTGCTATGCCCATTTTGGTGACAATTTGTCATGAATGAGTATTATATGTCATCATATACTTTTGTTTTGTTTCAATTAAGATAATTATGTGATTTTTTTATTCTTTGTTCTGTTAACATGATTGATTTTTTAAAAATCTTGTCACATCCTCACCATCCTGGAATGAATTCCATTTCATTATTACATACTACTCTTTTCATATAATGCTGGATTGCATTTGCTAATATTAAATTTTTTTCAAGTATACTGTAAAATATATTTCTATAATTTTATTTCTATGTCCTTGTTTGTGCTAGTTTTATGGTTATACTGGTCTTGTGAAAAGAAATAGAAAATGTTTGCCACCTCTTCTTTTTTCTGGACTATTTCATGAGAAGTCGATATAAATCATTATTAAATATCTGACAGAACTCACCAGCTATCTGAATAGTGAGTTTTCTTTGTAGGATAGTACTTAATTGTGAATCAGATCTCTTTAATAGGCAGGAAACTATTCACAATTTCTATTTATTCTTGTATCAATTATGGAGATTATGTTGTTTTAGGATTTTATCTATTTCATCTTACTTCTCAAATTTATTACCACATTTAGAATCTTTTTAAACCAACTGTGGTGTATTTACATGCTATGTCTTTGACTGGTGTTACTTAAGATTTCATTTAACTTGTTGGGCCTATGAGGACTCTTTTTTACAAATTTGTGAAGTTTCCAGTTAATGTTTACTCAATTATTTTTTCTGATGTCTCTTGATCACCTTTTATGCTGAGATTCTAATAACTCAATATTGTGCACAGGTCATAGAGTCACAGATAATATTTTATATATTTATCTGTCTTTCCCTTGTTTCATTCATATAACATTATTGATTCCTTCTTGTGCAGTGTCTGTTTTTAACACATCTAGTTGTATTTTTAAATTTTCAAATATTTTTATCTTTTATTTCTAGAATTTCCATTTCTTTATAGTATCTCTTTCTTGACATTTGTCCATATTTTCCTTTTCCTATTCTTCCATATTTTTATTTTGCACCATAGTTATATATAATGGTAGGATTTGTTGTTATATAATCATCCATGTACACAATATAACAATATAATTTGGCCAGTATCATTCCCTTATGTTTCCCCTTTCCCTTCCCTTCTTCCTTCCCTGGTCCCTTTTCTCTATTTATCTCCCTTCAGTTTTTACAAGAACCCCCCAACCTTTCTTTTCCTTTTTCATCTCTAATTTCTACATAGGAGAGAAAACATATGACCCCTAGACCCTCTGAATTTGGCTTATTTTGCTTAACATAGTGTTCTTGAGTTCCATCTATTTTCTAGAATATAACATAATTTCACTTTTCTTTATAACTGAATAAAACTTCATTGTGCACACATTCCATATTTTCTTTATGTAGTCATCCATTGATGAACACCTAGGCTGGTTCCCTAGTTTGGCCATTGTGAACATGCTGCAATAAACATGACTATGCATGTATTATTGTAGTATTATGACTTTAATTCTTTAGGCTAAATACTAAGAAGTCGTATAGCCAGGTCACATGGTGGTTCCATTCCTAGTCTTTTGAGGAACATCCATATTGATTTCCATGGTGGTTGTACTAATTTACAATCCTACCAACAGTATGAAGTTGCTCCTTTCCCCCCACATCCTCTCCAGCATTTACTATTGTTTGTATTCTTGATCATTAGCAATTAGGGAAATGCACATCAAAACTGCACTGAAATTTTATCTTCACTCCAATCAGAATGGCAGTCATCTTTTCTTTTAAATCTTGAAAGTGTTATAATAGCTATTTTAGATCTATATCTGCTATATCTAATATCTATGATTTTTGGCATCTGTGTCTGTTGGATTTTTTTCTTGATTGTGGGTAACATTTTCCTACTTATTCTTTTGTCTTGTGATTTTGTATTGCATAGGTTATTTTGCAAGGAATCTGATTTCTGTTGTCTTCATTTTAATCCTGTTAAATTTTGTTTTCTCAGACAGGTAATTGATGGTAGTTTTTCTTCATCCTGTTGGGTTTGGTTGCATGCTTTGAAAAGTAGGCTCAGTTTTTTCATTAAAAACTATGGTATTTTCATTTCCATGAGACATGGTGTTCTAGGTTCTTAATTGAATGCTTGAGTTCCTCAATGAGTTCTCTTCACTCCAACTGGATCAAAGTGCTGATACCTTTGAGCCTGTGCAAATTCTAGCATCTGTGTCCTGCTTTCAGCCCCTAGAGGCCACTCTCTGCTAGGTTTCTCAAACTCAATGCCATGTGCATGAGCACCCTACCTGTCTGCCATGGACTCAAGGTGAATCCCCATGCAAATTTTCAGGGCAGCTTCCCTGATGAGCAACTTCACTTTCTATATGCTACCCACTTACTGCTGAAGTCAGTTTCAAACTCTGATCTGTGCTACCTTATAGGGACGGTCTTCTCTCTACTGAGGATCCTGACCCTACTGCAAAGTTCTAGCAAGTGTCCAGGAGGAAATTTGGCATAACAGGAAGCCCCACTTCATGGGTTTTCCTTATATCAAGGATGACAGGGATGTTCTCTCTGTTTCCAACACTTGCCAGAAGTTATCTTACATGGTTAGTCCAGTTTTATAATTACTTACATATGTAGGGATGTTCAACATCAGTTACTTCCAGTTCCTAGAAGCAGACATCCTCTAGCACATAATTTTGTGCATCTACTATGTATAAACACTGCATTACCCATTATGGACTACAAAGAAAAAGCAAATTTTCTTCGATCTGAAAGAAATAAGAAGCTCTGTGTGTGTGTGTGTGTGTGTGTGTGTGTGTGTGTGTGTGTGTGTGTGTGTCTGTCCATCTAAAAACCAAGTCACACTGACTTTCTTTAAATTTCTGGAATGCTCTGAACCTTCCTTCCTGCCTCAGACTTTGCAAATGCAACCCTATTTGCCTTGAAAATTCTTCCCTCTACTGCTGGCCTGAATGACTCTTATTCATTTATCAGATCTAAGCTAAAATGTCACTTCCTCAGAAAACTTTTCTCCTATCTAAATTACTTTCTTTAATATTCTTTACCCATAGCGCACTATAGGTTTCCAATGCAACTCATCAGAATCTCTCTTTATATATTTCTGTGATTATTTATACATTTCAAAAGTGCATTTTCTATTTTCTTCATGGCTATGTCTCTAAACCTATCACAGTATTGAAAAGGTAATATGAACGTATATATTTCTTAAATAAAAAGTGAAGAAAGAGGATGGTGAGTTTGAGGCCTGCCTTAGCAATTTAGCAAAGCCCTAAGCAACTTAAGTGAGATCCTGTCTCAAAAAATAAAAAGGGATGGAGATGTGGCTCAGTGGTTAAGTGCCCCTGGGTTCAATCCCTGCTACCAAAAATAAATAAATAAATAAATTGAATAAAAGATTTGATCAGTGGCCAAATATGTATAGAAAATGCATTAGATACTCACTTCTTATTGGGTTAATAAGAAAAGTTGTTAGGAAATGCATTTTAAGTGGCAGAGATTGGAAGAAGGAACTTTCTAAGCAGGAAATTTGTATGCATTTAGAAAATACAAGACCTATTTCAGGAGACACTAACTGATTGGTTCCATTTTGCTAAAGAAGAGAATTCGTTAAGATTGACAAACAGAAATAAGAATTATAAGTAAACTGTATTTAGATTGTAGATTCTACCACCATTATCCTAAGTACTAGTTTGTAAAACATGAATCCTTTAATAATTCTACCAACTAGTACATTCAACATTTATTCTAAAGTCATAATTCATATAAAAGGAAGGTAAGTATTAAATAAGAGTTGTCACAAATCACTTCATAAAAAGATATTGAGTGAAAACTGACACCCATGAATTTCAGTCCCAATAATTGTTGTTTGATTTTGTTCAGGAGGATGCCCCAAAACAGTTTTGTGTGAGACCTAATAGACTACATCTGTATTCCAATGGTTCTTATCCCCATGTATTAAGTTATCCACCTGACATCTGATATGGCATAGAGATGGAATATTTAGGAGAGTTGGTTATAACACAGTCCTCAGAAACTCTCCGTGGCTCTCTGAGCATGCCCAAACAGGGAACCACACATGCATGCTCGTGAGAGATCCATGAGGATGGAAAGACAGAGGAAGGAACTGGGAAGAAGAAATCAGATGCCACACTCAGACCTGAGACTCAGTGCATGGATGCTCCAGTTACTTTTTCCATCTATGGTTTAGCACAGAAATATAAATGAGTGGTCTACCCACTTCCCCATGCTGTTAATTCTCAGAACACTTACAGTTGAGGCTTTCCAAGGCAGTCAAAGCCACCTCCAGAAACCAATTAGTCTCTTCCTATTGCCCTAGTCCTGCTAAGGAAACCCACTCAGTCACAAGGGACAATCGGCAAGCCCATTAACATTACCCACCCCACTCCACTTGACAGAATGCACAAAATTTCCCTCAATTTCTTTCTTTCAAAGTCAGTTTTGTCCTATAATTTGAACAGCTAAGTGAGGTTGTTTATACAGTCAATACTCTCCACACACACTGATCAGTAACCCACCATATTACAAGATGATTTTGTCGTTTCTAGGCTTCACAATGTACCAAAGAGGAGGGGGGTGACCCTTAAGAAGCTCACTGACCTGGTGGCATTAGCTGAAATGGCCACAAATTAATCCTCAGTTTAGAAAGTATTCATTATCTGTTTTCCAAAGCAGAGGTGGAATAAAAAGACTGGTTCTTTTTCCCAACAACCCAATGATAATGATCTTTACAATCACAATATATGGACATTTCATTGAGAAATCTCTGCTGGCCTATAAATCTGATCAAGTTTCCTTGATTTGTCTTTTTGTCACACTACTAACATCATGACAATGAGAAGGTGGTAGATTTACAGTTCAGAAGGTGGCCTCTTTGGGAGCCTTGGCTGCTGCTTTGGACGTCAGCTCTACCACTTATTAGCATGACTTGGGCAAGCTTTTGACCTCTGTGTCTCAATTGCTTCCTAATTAAAATAGAGATAATAATGCAATCTATCCAATAGGATTGTTTTAAGGATAATTTCATATAAACACGTAAATCCCTTAAGCATTGCCAACAAATAGTGAGCAATACATGTTAACCATTATCACAACTTTTAATTGTGCATTTCTTATTATTTGGATTATTTATTTAATAATGAAAGCATTTATTGAATACTTAATATGTGCCAACCACTCTGTTTTCAGATTTGTTCTGACCTCTTCTCCCACCTCCTGTCACCTTCCTCTTAGCTTTCTCTCCTCCTGCCAAGTGGCTTGATATGTCAGAGAACAAAGCTGCTATCTTTGAAGGAGCAAATTGATTAGTGAAAAAGAAAATACAGGCAATAAATGAGAAAATTATGTTAAAAAGTGAATTTTTAAAATAGAGCAGAGCAAAAATGCAAGTAGATTATAATTTTAAATTAGTATGATCAGGAAAGGTCTCCTTGAGAAGGTGGAACCAGAGCAAAAGCAGCAGATTCTGGGTGAAAGTCATTCCTGTTGTGGAGAATGACCACTGCAAGGCTGTGAGGCTTGGGAGAATGTGCTCTGTGGAAAGGCAGGGAAGCCACTTGGCAGGAGGAGAGAAAGCTAAGAGGAAGGTGAGAGGAGGAGAGGGAAGAGGTCAGAACAAATCTAAAAACAGAGGAAGGAAATTCAGGTGGATCAACAAATTTGGTCTCAACAGCATTAAGAAAAAACTCAGTACTTCCTCATAGGTGATCAAGGTATTTTTCAGTTAGCTAAATATATACTGTGAATTTCACACATACTACTATATAATTAACATCCTTTATACTTATCCTTTTAGAAATTATTTATTATAAAATAAATAGCTATGATATAAAAAAATTCCTAACCAGTTGAAAATTTCACTTCTTAATTAAGTTAGCCAACTGACCACAGGCCTTCTTTTTTTTATTTTTAAATTTATTTTAATTAGTTAGACATGACAGTAGAATGCATTTATGCACTTTAATATATCATACATAGGTGGGATATAATTTCTCATTTTTCTGAGTGTACATGTTGCAGAATCACGTTGGTCATGCAGTCACACATATACATACAGCAACAATGTCTGTTTCATTCCACTGTCTTTCCTATCTCCACATTCTCTCCCTTCCCTCCCATCACTTCCCTCTACCTAATCTAAGGTAACGCTTTTCTTCCCTAGTGCTCCCCGCCTCATTGTGAATTAGCATCTGCATATTAGAGAAAACATTCAGCCTTTGGTTTTGTGGGATTGGCTTATTTCGCTTAGCATGATATTCTCCAACGCCAACCATTCACTGGCAAATGCCATAATTTCACTCTTCTTTAAAGCTGAGTAATATTCCACTGAGTACATACACCACATTTTCTTTATCCATTCATCTGTTTAGGGACACCTAGATTGGTTCCATATCTAGCTATTGTGAATTGAGCTGCCATAAACGTTGATGTGGCTGCGCCACTATAGTATGCTGATTTTAAGTCCTTTGGGTATAAACCAAGGACTGGGATAGATGTGACCACAGGCTTTCTTTAAACTACTGTCCAACTATGCTAACTGGTATAGGAAGACCTATTCAAAACCTAACTTAATAATATGAAACTCAATGGTAGCTATCTCACAGTGGGGTGTCTAGTATATTTTAAGACATTAACTCTTTGGGAAAATAAATATGTTTAGTAAATTCACATAACTGTTATAGCTCCCCAAAACACTGGATAGCCCACGTATGCAATGCTCTGCTCCTATACATAAATTTTTCATTTTTAAAATATTAAATCTAAGTAGAAGAAAGTAGCACTACAATATATGTAAGTATTCAAAGCCTCCTCAAAAAAAAGAAGCATCACCCATGAAATTAGATTGATTAGAAATGCAAATACCTAGCAGATATAAGGTCATTTTAGGAGCCTTACATAAATGTCTATCTATTAAATGTCTATTTAACTTCTTAAATTAAATAACAAAAGGAAATGCAATGGAAAAATGCAAAAATTATCGTAGATGGGATAAGAGGGATATTGTGCAGTAATAAAAAATCCTTGATTAAATGCAACATTGCCATGCATCAATAGCATCATTAGCTGTTAGGCTTCAGGATTTTTAATAAGGAATCAAAGACCAAATGAGAATGATTTAGAATCTATTATTCAGAAGGCAAGAAATTGGAATGATAATCATATCAAATGAACCAAAAATAAGGGATTAAGAAAGGGTATTTAAAAGTGAGTAAGAATAAAATATACAAATTTAAGCTAGAGCAAGCTACTACCTCATTACAATGACTTTGCATTCCAGTCCAGGACACAATTCCACATCTAGCACTACAAAGATCACTACCTGATGCTTTTTGTGCTTACATATTGGTACTTTAGAAAAGATTAACTATTGTAATATCTACAACTGAAAAATTTTCCCTATCAACAGAAATTTTGCAAAGTGGTTCTTTACTGGATAAGTGAATATCTGATATATTTTACAAAAAATAAGTGGTGACCTCTACCTACCTACCTATCTATTTGCCTGCCAACCTCTACCTGTTCATCTGTTCATTCTGGTAACATATCTTGGTGCTGCAATATATGCTCCCCATGCAAGAACAAATGCTCCCAAATTCTGAAAGCTCCTAATATATTTAAGAATTGGTGCATTTTCAGAAACTCTCTGTGGGTCTGTGATGTGTGGGGCTTTAATGCTTTGTTCCCTTGCAGTACATAGGAAGTAAATCAAACATTTCAAGTACTGGACATTAATATTATCCCCATCCTCAAAGGAGGATCTTACTCCTAATGGAAAGATTATTCTCCAAACCTCATCAGCAGTGCCTGCCTCAAGGTGACTCACTCTCCCACCTGAACCTGCAGCAATTTCTTCCTCCACTGCTCTTGCCAGACATTAGCTGTTGCCATCCTCCACAAAAGGACATTAATAGTCTTGAAGGCAATATGCTGTTTTTGTTCTTGCTTCCTTGTCCCCTCCCTTGGAGCTCATTAACTTATATCTGCCCTCTAGGAGTCTAACTTGTAATCATCAGAGGTGAGATAGAAAGATTTTGCAACTTCATGGATAAAAAAAATAGAGAAAGGAACTTAAAAAGTAAATTATGAAAACCAAGATAACGCATTATTCATGAACAGAGTTCAACTATTCCAATGCCCTTAATGTTGGTGATTGTCAATGTCATTTATTAATATATTTGAATTTATTCTGGATTCAAAGTGCGGTTATAAACACCACTTTCTCACCTCTTGAAATGTACATTCTATTGACAGAAAACATACACAAGTTAGCAGAGATGACAAAAACATATTGAGATAATACAGATACAGCCTGTCCTCTGGATAGTTCAACATGGTGCCCTGTGGAATTTGAAAGAGAATCAAAAAACTTTCTTTGTTTACTGTGGGAAATATTGGCTGAATTCAAGTGCATAACACAGTTAGGCAAATAATACTTATCTGAAATCGGAGATCTATTCTTCAAGTGAGACAGACTCTTAAGTGGCCTGAAGGGTTACCTAAGGAGTTAAGACTAGGTTCTCAGAATACACAAAATGCAGAAAATGAAGAACTGCTTCAGGAACATGCAGGGACACACAATAGCCATAGCCTCTCACCCATGCCTTTGGAAATGCCTATAGCTTAAGGCCATGAGTCATGTTTGCAAGGAAAGTTTACTTCCTCTATCAACCAGTAAAGAACATTTAGTAAAGTTGAACAGGAAACTACTTTTCTAACTCCTGTGTTAAATATTGAGCTCAGTGTTTCCATGAAAAAGCCTAGATTCCCCCAGCCATGACACACAATACCCCAATTCAAAATCCCTTTTGTGCATTGAAAAGATGCTCTGAAAAATTCAGGTGCCTATGTTATGGACTGTAATGGTGATGATTCAGCTAATATTTGCAAACAATATTGACATTTTCAGAGGAAGGATGCTGACAGGCTTTGCACAGGTCTCTTAGAAAGCTCAAATCCTTTCCTTAGGTGAGGATACTCTTGGATACTTCACAGAACTGCAGTAATGCTATACTTTGGAAGCAAGGAAAGTGTTCTTTTCCCTTCCAGGTGGGACAAAGAGTACACTTTCTTCAAGACTTTAACAGTTTTGTAGGAGTTTCTAAAATCATCACATTCACAAATTCTATTTTCCCTGAAATTTTCCTATTGGGAAAAACTAAGCATCCTGCCCTATGCCTTTCAAACGCACCTACACCTATTTTGGGGTTTCCACATAGTCACATTTCTCTAATGATAACAGATTTCCTTTGAAACCCAACAGAAATAAGGTGGAAGTCAGATTAATGATTGGGCATGGGAGCTAATGTTTATTTTATGGTTACTTTATAGTGTAGAATATATCTTTCACTGGAGCATAACTTATGAAGCAAAGTAGCCTAACTCATTGCTTCATCAAGTTTGGTCCTCGGATCAATATCAGCAGCATTACCGGGGTCCCACTTCAGAGGCACTGAACCATTTACTACATGTCAACAAGCTTCCCAGGGAATGTGTATGACCCACTGCTGTTGGAAGCATTGATAGATGACCAGGTTAACAGGGTTTGGAGAATCTGGACAGGAGGCTTGTTTACAGGACTAGAGCGAAAGTCTACCCCACAAAAAGACTGAAATTATGTTCAAAAATTATTAAGTTTTGATGGAGATGACACTGACACCCAGAGCATTCCAATCTAGAAATTATAATTCCAAAGGTCTTTTTTCAATTTTAGTCTGTCTTTATAATCATCAAAGCTTCAGTTTTACTAAACATGGAGAAAAATACATGTGTGTGTGTGTGTGTGTGTGTGTATTTGTTGTTTGGAAATATTGTTTGCAAATATATACATATATATACATACATAAAAAATGTCTGTAAAGTGAAATATATATATATTTTAAAAAATCAAATTATAATTGCATTTTAGACAATATCCACATGACTAATAGTATTTCTCTTTTGAGTATGTTCATAAATAGGGATTTATGTTTTCTTTCTAATTTGAGAGATTTAAAAACAAGAAAATTTGGTATCACTTTTAATCATTTTTGACCTGCAGGACTAATTGTAACCTAGAGTTAAGCCGCCCATAATGCTGTAATGCTTTCTTTTTTTTTTTTTTTTTTTTTCTTTTACATCTAGTAGTTTTTCTTTATTTATTCTAATTAGGTATATATGACAGCAGAATGCATTTTGATTCATTGTACTAAATTGCAGCACAACTTTTTACTTCTCTGTTTGTAATGCTTTCTCCTTTAAGTTACCAGCCTCATCTCTGTCATATAGCAACTCCTGCCTATTTTGGGGCAAATCCACATGCACCTATAAAGGGGCTCCAACTTCTTGTAGCAGCATTTGAAAGATTTTTTTTCCAAACTCCGAATTCTACCAGTTCTATGTCAGCACTGCTGCTTCCAAAACATCTGCCAGTCCTTTGCTGTTAGAATATTTTCTTTTCTACTCCTTCTCCTCTTCCTCTTCCTGCTCTCCTCCCCTCACACAAAATCGGATGCTTAGTTCAGATTATCTTGGTTCTAAGGTATCCTTTACTTTCAAATACTAACTTCCTTTCACAGCTTCCTCATTTCCATATGCATCACCTGCAAACTAGCCTGGCTACAGTTCTGAAACTAACTCCCTTTATTGACTCCAAGTTCAGTCCTGGTTGGCCTAGTAGCACAGTTCAGATACCTGTTCTGAGGAGTTTAGAGCCTCTTCAACTTGCAAAGGTAAATTTGATACACAGCTAACTAGACTCTGTCCTCAATTTCCCAAACCTCCATATCAGCTTCCAGGAACCCCTCCTTTGTCCCTAAGCCACTGTCACTGTGGTAAACAGCAATCCAAATGAGTTGCTGGAGCTGTCCTTAGCAAATTCTGATACATGCAGCATTGTGGTACCTTTCTACTTCTCCTGAAAATTCCATCTGAACCTCAGAGATCTTGCCCTTATCTTTCCAGTATGGTTGTTCTAGGTCACACTAAGCTCCAGATTCTGGGATGATCAAGAAGAAAGGTTTGGGATATGGGAAGAATTTAGTGTCCCTCCTTTATGTTCTTCAGACTACATGATCCTTTAATTCAGATCATAAAGATTCTGTTTGTCAAATGCTGGGTTATAACCAAGGGTTTGTAAGGCACATAGCAAAACACACACTCACTCTAGCCAAGGCTGCCTGAATACTAGGCTTCATTTTTTCATCTTTTAGGGTAAAATTAGATTGTGGATTTACCAGTTATTTGATTTCTTATATCAAGAGTCAGTAGGAAAGAGCAAGTATTCACAGTAAATTTACTTTATAGTGGTCCTTCTGATAAATAAAACTTCCTGGTTTAGTTTAGTTTATATTTGTTTTTATTTGTCATTTCTCCCTTGAGAAGTCAAGGGAGACTTAAAAGACCTGATGAGGCCCCTCAGAGTTTTGGTGCTATATTTGTAAACACCCTTGAACTTAGTTAGTATGTATATATAAGTGTATACACATATACATACACTTATTTGGGCTTACAGACCACAGTGAGATATATGAACAGGATGAAGGTGGGGATTCTTTGCTTCCATGAATGATAAACACCTTCCCACAATGAAAGCATTGAAATTACTACAAAGTTGGCAAGTAAGGATTGTACTCTAAATTATGGGGCCTAGCCAATACAAGTGTCAGAAATTCAAAGTGATATACAGGAACTCAGTCTTCTAAGAGGTGGCTGTATCATGGGTCTCCTCAGCATTGGTTAAGGGTCTTGAGACAGCTAGATCAACAGTCCCAAACAGCATCAAGCTCTTCCAAAGAATCTCCTGAGGTGCAGTTCAGGCACATTGGTCTTTTGGACCATAGTCTTGTTGTCACATAAGAAGCTTACCAATCACATGAAGTCTAGAAGTCTTCTAAGATCAAAGGGAATGCATATTTTAAGGTTACTGAGACATATAGCCAAACTGTCCTCTGTGTTTATGCCAATATTTGGTTTAACAAGCTGAATATGCTAATGTCTGCTAACCCATAATCTACTCAAATTTTGGGTAAATTTTGGGAAGACTGTGGGGTAGCAGACATTTGCATATCCAGTTCTCTGGAAAGAAACTAAAATGTTTTATTAAAGATTAGCCTCCAGGACCATTGCAAGAAGGCCAAGGGCTCTTCAAAGTACATTCATTAGAAACGAAACTGAGGAAGAAGGCATCAAAACAGAGAAACCATACAGAATTATCTTCAATCTTATAAAGATCACCTGCCTGTAAGCTGCCTGTCATGGCCAGCCACAAACCGCGCCGCGGAAGGAAAACTCTCGGAGGCAGAGTAAAGCTATTACTACTTTTATTTCTACTTTCTTAGAGCTTAGAGAGGGAAAGAAAGATTTTTAGAGAGAAAGATTAAAGAGAGCTTTTCTTCTTGTCTTCTTAGCTTAGAGAGAGAGAAAGAAAGATAGAGAGAGCTTAGCTTAGAGAAAGATTATTTTTTAGAGCTTCTTCTTTCTTCTTCGGGAGCCTCGGCCTAACTCTGACCAGCCATTACTCCTTCTATCTGGTTTCTCTTCTGTAACCACTCTGCCTACGTTCTGGCCGCTCTGATTCTTTTCTCTGACCCGAACTCTTCTTCTGACTGACCGAGCGACTGCACGACTGACTGAATGAATTTCTCCGTTCTCCTAACTCGGACCGCTTTCACCCGGTTATATACCTTCAGCTTTGCGGGTGCCTACAGGTGCGTCACATACATATCAGGTGGAACTTATGGCTTCCAGCTAGCTGCAATAGCCCTTCCTAATTAGGGCTCCTTCACCTGCCCATAAAAAGAAATATAATAATAAATGCTATCTGGATCCTTCAGAAAATGATGGAAATGTTTATTCCAAAGATTATTCAACACTATTTTTCTCATTCCAGGTGAACCCTGGCTTGCCCATCTCCCTGATCCACCAACCCAGAGAAGACTCACTTTCTATCATTTCAAGCATCCTCACTCACAACCCAAAAAGGGAAAATAGAGAAATTGTTCAAGACTCACATATCTCAGTATATAGTTCTCCCAGAGAGTCCAAATTGAAGAGCAATTGTGAGAAGCTTCCATCTGCCTTTGGAATGTACTCAAGCCCAGTGGAAACTTCTGTGCAACAAACCTAAGGATATCCTTGTTCTGAATCACACACAACAGAACA
The DNA here is from genome assembly GCA_025594165.1 of Tamias sibiricus. Lineage (NCBI taxonomy): Eukaryota > Metazoa > Chordata > Mammalia > Rodentia > Sciuridae > Tamias > Tamias sibiricus. Next base: position 81,884,799 of record CM046659.1, read on the forward strand.
AGGGCGGGGTGGTAGTGTTGTGTACTGGTGTTTCTAAACTTATATGTGGAAGGAATGTTTCTGAGTCTAGTTTGTTCTACCCCCAAATTGTGACTTTTGTTTGTCCTCTCTTCTCCTTCTCCATCAACACAGTTGAAGTCCAGATCCTCATCGATTAACCAGTGTTTGAATGTTACAACAGAGCCCTTAGCATCTCATTTTCCACTCTTGAGTCTAATTGTCTGAGCTAATTACATCCTACCTGGGATTAACATAGCATACCCTCCCCCACCTGACTCAAGTATGAAGGGCATTTAAGTGTGCTTTTATTTATTTTCAATCAAAAATGGATTAAAGTTTTTTAACAGCAAAGCTCTATGATTTTATTTTTTCTAATATACTTAAATATGACTTCAAAAAATCTACCGAACTATCATACAAAATTCTTTTTCTCCTTGGAGGAATATTTAAAAGTTATAAAACCAAAAATTATAATAATCCACTATAACTCTCTAATGGACATAAAACATAGGAAATGCATGATTAGTAACATCATATCACATTAAAAGCAATAATAGTATAAGCAGACAAAAGGTAGAAGATAATTAATTTCTATGTACTTTTTGTTATTTCCTGATGCTTCTTTTCTGGCCTTTCTGTATCTGTACAAAGTTTTTCTTTATAGTTTAAGTAAAAATCTTTGTGAATTGGGGGTATATCTGTAAATTCTCCAAGTGGGGAAATGACTGCTATGACAAGGTGTCAACATACTTCCTTCAAACTCAACTGACAGCTCTCTGGAGAAAAACTAAGATGTTCTGGATTGATATCATCACCTAATGGATCACATGGGGGGATCTCCAATCTCACTCTTTTCTTTTGGTTAATAATTCACCTGTATGACTCTTTTACTTTTCTCTAGCATCCATCTTCTTAGTTCAAGGATCATGATGTATATTAAATCTATTTTGTTTGTTTTTATGATTCCTCTGTTCTTTTTAATTACTGTACCAAGATGACAAAAAAAAGTATGATTTGGTGCCAATTTTTGTGAAAAAAATGCAGGATTGTTGAGAATAAAACCAGCTTTTATGAACTTGCCTGGAAACTATTCCCGAGGAAAAAAGAATTCAAAGATTCAGTACCTAATTATAAATACAATTTTGAAATTCAAACCACATGTAAGTTCAGGCATGCTAAGTGATTTCTTCCAGGCCCTATTGCTCCTACAAAGGAACTATATGTCCTGATAAGTCCCATTACTAATTAAGGACATGAACAGAGTTAGGTTAACCTCAACACTTCATCCAGGAGGTACTGCTTCACAAATTCTAATTCAATCCATAAATTCTTCATTTATTTAATAACTTTCTATTAATGATCCATCAGTTTGATTTGCACTTTAAAAACAACATGATCTCAGATCTGTGTATTTTTTCAAACCATTACCTTCTTATCCCCAATAAAAAGAGTGGAAACATAGAATTTCTGGAATGGACCGTGATTGAATGCATAATTTGGAAATTTTCTCCAGGCAATGCTGGAACACCCATTCATGCCCACTTAAGATTCCTCTTTATATATTATTTCTTTTGGAAATCTCATTTATTCCCTTGGCTTTAAATAAATAATTCTTGTATGCAAATAGCCTTAACATCCACACTTTCAAGAGTTTTCTTCTCTGAACTCCAAAAATCCCTGCTTCTGGATTGATTCCTTAAAGTGGTTTCTCATAGAAAAGATATTCAAAACCAAACTCAGGATCATATGATCTACACATGAACTTTCCCTAGGGTTTCCTATATTATTATTGTTGTGCATATAGTCACTGGAATTAGAAACTTACATGCATCCTTATCTTCTCCCTCTGCTGTATCTTAGAACCTACACTTTCCGTATCTTCTTTACCAACAATGTGCCTCTAATCTACCACTTTCTCTGCACTGTTAACATTCTTCCCTATATTATTCTAAACCATAAAGAAGATCATTTTATTCCCTCCCTGAACAACTTTTAAGGTATTTTTACCAACTATCAGATTAAAGTATGTTGAGGGATGCAATGTTCTTCAAAATCTAACTACTTTCTCTGTTTTGCACTTGAAGTACATAAAATTTCTGATTTTAAAAGTAACATACATTTCACCCTAGTGACCCTGCATACTTGAGGCTGCTCTACTTAGTACAACAACTTGGATTTGAAATGCAGCTTAACTCTTCAACTTCATATTCATAATACATAAATTGAAAACAGCAGTAGCCATCCTGCAGATTTGTTGGAGGATTATTAAATGAGGTGTGTTTATAAAGCTCTGAATACATATCCTAGTACAAAATTAATGTTCAATAAGTGGTGGCTATTTAATGTTGTTTGTTTGTATCTGACAGTTTTAATTTAGCATTATATTGTGAATATTTCTGCATGCCATCAACTAGTCTTTTAAAATATGATTATAAACTGCTGCATAGTAATAAATCACAGAGATATACCTTAATTTATTTTACCAAGTGCTCACTGGTAGACATTTATATATATTGTTTTCAACTATGTACTTTTTCAAATAACACTGTAATAAATATAATAATACATAAGTCTTTAGGAACACCTCCAAATATTTTCTTTGGATAAATTACAAGAAGTGGAAAATATTAAGGCCCTACAAACTTTTGCCAAAAGACTCTCCAGAGAAATAGCAACTGATGGTCCCACAGGCAGTGCATGTGAGTTTCTATTCCCTGCACCTTTCCAACCATGCACAGTGTATTCTTTCTGTTTCCTTCATGTCTTTACCAGCATAATGGTATCTTAATTGTTTTTGTTATACCAAAATACTTCCCCATATTTAATTCATTAGACATGTTTAGTAACAGAGGACAGAAGCCCAGCTGCCTTGAAAAATCTTTTACCTTTTGGATCATGGAAACAGACTCAGTATATTTCAAGCATTGTGTCCAAAAAAGATTATCTTATTTTTTAGCCATGTCATAAATAAATTAACATATCATCACCCCACTAACCCACAAATTCCATTACCATCAACAATTAAAAAAGAAAAAGATTAACCCACTGCATTGGAGCATTTTTATGGCTCACTGACATTCATCTCCCATGCCCTGCCCTTAAAATGTAAAATTCTATACTCCATGATAAGTGGCAGGGTAATTATGAGGAGCAATACAAGGAACAAGACCATTTAACCTCAAAAATTTCTAGCTCAACCAAGGCTCTATTTGAATCATTTGTAAAAATGGTCCTTATATAATATCAAAGAATAAGTTAAACATACACACACAAAAAATATCATAAGTCCTACTTACTAACTAGCAAAGAGAAGATAAAGTATAAATGGGTTTATACACTATTTACTAGCTAAGGCAGGATGACAAAAGGCTGATATTCAATAAGATTATATTTGTCTAACAACCATTGTCTCCCTAGGGTCAATAATATTGTAATCCCTCAAAAAAAGTCAAATAAAAGAAAAAAAAAAGACTTGACTCTCAACTAAATTCACTTAAGCAGGCAACCTTAAAATAGCTCTTAACATTTCCATTAAACCTACTCTTAACAGGTTTAATTTGCATTTACTGGACTGAAAGTAGATAAACAGTTTTAAATTTCATTATTTTCCATTTATAGTATTCTTTTGTGGAAATGGCATACTATGATATGCCTTGATGTACAATGCCAAAATGCTTTGATATGACAAAAGCTGCATGTATCATTTGGGCTGGCAAGTGTGCCTTTGGCCATTTAACTTAAGAAAACATAGAATTATATAAATAAAAAAAAGAATTAAAAAAATATTTTGGCCTGGTTTTAGAAAAAGAAGAAAAAAAAACACACACATGTAAACATATGAGATTAACTAAATGCACTATGGGCCATCTACACAATAAGAGTCCTATTTGGGCATTTAAATTCACAACAAAAATGAACAATTAAGCACAAAGAAAGAGCTTGTAACATATTGCTAAGAGAAAAACACTGCCATATAATTAAGTATGGAATAATGCCCTACCTACCTCTGTCTTCCAATGAACCTGTCATCATCAACTATTTCACCAAATCATGAAGGTTATCACTGTGTTATAAAATCCAGGGCTCAGTTCTCAATCCTCTTATTTCTTGATCTATCAGCCTCATTTGACACAGGCATTTGCTTCTTGTTGAAACGATTTCAGCACTTGACTTCCGATTAACCACATACTCTTATTATTTTTCTTCACTGTTCTTCCTTAATCTCCTTTTAAATTTCTCTTTGTATCCTAAATCCTAAAAGTTCCCAGTCCTCAGTTCTTAATTCTCTTGCTCTGTCTTCATTCACCCCTAGATGATTCCACATAGTTATGTTTTAGATATCAACAATGTATACTTAGAGAAGTCCCAGATTTCTGTCAGTAGCCTGGACACCTACCCTGAGCTCCAAACTCTGTAGGAGCTGCCTATATGGTATCACCAGTTGGATATTTATTAAGAAGTTCTGATTAATCATATCAAAATGAAATTCTTGACGTTTTAGCCTTAAGGCTATTGTTCTCATAATCTTCACCATATCAAACAGTGGCCACTCTATTCTTTGAGTCGAGTAATAATAGTGGGTATAGTGGGTCAGTGTACTGTTGAAGGAAGAAAGAGAAAAGCCCAGATTTAAATATTCTGTTCTCCCAATTTACTTCAAAATTTGTATGTCTATTAAATGCTCACTCCCTTAATTTTAGGATAAACTTCTGAATTTTTGGATTAACATAATTTAGCGTCAACTTCTGCAACATTAACTGTCAATATCTTTCAACAGAAATGATTCCTGAATTCACATAAAAATGACCTGAGTTATAAAATTCCAGTTTCAAGGTGTGCTTATTTACAGCACGTATGCACATGTTATATTCTACCCAGTAATAAAATGTAAGAAGCATTCCCTTCAACTTCAGGAGCAGAATGAGGATATCTGTGACCACTCCTCTATTCAAGGAACTGTAGCTCCTAGACAGCATTGTAAGGTAACAAAAAGCAAAGATGATATAATGGTTGGAATGGAGAAAAACAAGACTGTTAATGATTCACAATTTTTTCTATATTCAAAACTTCAAATAGTTTATAGTTAAAATATCCGAATTAAAAAGAGAGGCTGGCAATTTTCCTGAATAAAAGATCAATATAGGTTATATCAATTATATTTCTATCCATCAGGACAAAGGATTAAAAATAGAAATTTTAAAAGCTAAATTTATAATAGCTAAAATATCTATGAATAATATTCTTAGAAAAAATATAGAAAATCATTTAAAGCTTTATTTTGCAGTACTGGGTTTTCTATTAAAGAGGAAGGGTCAAGAATGATTAAAATATTCCAAAAGATGAAATAAGTGTTAGATTAGAGAATTAGATGGAAAATGGAAAATTTTATAAAGTTTTTATTAAAGTATATCCTCTTAATATTTTCAAGAGAAGAAACAATTTTTTGTAAAAGTGTAAACCAGTTAAAAATAATAACAGTAAAGGTAATTATAGTAAGATTAAGATCTTCTGGTTCTCAAAAGAGAAACCAAAGAAAGTTATTTTAACTATAATATAGGAGGAAAAAAGTAGCAATATAACCATGAAAAGTTTCATATCCAGAACAAATTCATAAGAATCCCTACAAATTAATAAGAAAATGAAGAGAAAAACAATACCAAAATGGACAAAACAGATTTTAAAATGTCACACAATCAATAAACATAGGAAATGTTGCTCAAACTCATTAGCAATCATGAACTTGAAGACTAAAACCATAAATGGGACACCCTTTCATAAGCCCTAAGCACAAAAATATTAAACTAATGATATAGTTAAGAGTTAGTAAAGATAAAAATCATCCGGGCGCGGTGGCACATGCCTGTAATCCCAGCACTGTGGGAGGCTGAGGCAGGAGGATCGCGAGTTCAAAGCCAGCCTCAGCAATGGCGAGGCACTTAGCAACTCAGTGAGACCCTGTCTCTAATAAAAATACAAAAAAGGGCTAGGGATGTAGCCCAGTGGTCGAGAGCCCCTGAGTTCAATCCCTGGTACCACAAAAAAAAAAAAAAAAAAAAAAAAAAAAAAAAAAAAAAAAATCAATGGAAACTCTTAAACATAACTCTCAAGAGAGCAAACTGACACAAAATCTTGGAATTCTCTAGTAAAGCTGAAAATGTACATGCTTTCTCACCCTGTTCCTATGTCTTTTCTGCACCTATGCACAATGAAACATAAGAACATTCCTTGTTCTTATTTTCAGCAGCAACAAACTATAAACAACACATATGTCCATCAAAGGAAAATAAATAAGTAATTGTCAAATATTCATATGATAAAGCATTCTATGACCGAAAATAAATGAGTAGCTCCATGCAACAATATGGATGAATTTTGTAAACACAATGTTGAGTGATGAAGAGCAAGTCACATTTGCTCACATATATGACACATTTATATAATGTTCAGAAACTGGCAGCATTAAAATATGTTATTTAGGGGTAAAAATAATCAATGGATAAAAACAAGGGGATAATAAACATGAAGCTTAGAGCAATTTCTGGGAAGGTTGGAGGCTACAGTCAGGAATGGTACACAGGGGACTTCACTGTCTACTTAAGGTGAGTTATGGATGCTTAGATATACACTGATTATCATTCTTAAAATCTACCTAAGCATTACATACATTTCATAATCTTTTATAAATTATGATGAAAGAAGTTTTGGTATTAAGTTTGTTATAATAAACAAGGTCAACCCTGGCTATCTGATTATTCTTCATGTGTACTATTGACTATATTCTCAGGCAAGAGAAGGCCACCATAGAGTCAAGATGACTCACCTACGTGGAGCCACATCATAAAATCTTCCTTTTCTCTAAGAGCTGGGAGAGAATGTCATGGTGGGTATCTTGCATCAGAAAGTCCCTACACATCTTTCTACCCTTGTCTCTGCCATGAAGAGTGACCTGTATGGACTACGAGTATGAGCGTCCTTTCTTTTTGACTTCTGATTGGCCGATGGAAGGCCCAAAAAGGCCACTGGACAGAGGGAAGACAGTGAAATTAAGGTTTTGGTTCACCTAATCCCTTCCCAACAAGATTTGTCTCGAGCTTGGCAGATCCAATGTCACTGTTCCTTTCAAGGCTGCCACCTCTTCATGACTTCTGCCAGATAAGTCTGATAGGTTCTCTCCAGACCTGGAGATTCTGACATCTCATGGGTTTAACTCACATTAAACCCCACGTTTCTGCACAGAACACATGACTACCCTATACCCACATCTCTGTAAGTAGTCCCATTATAAATAACCCCTCTTTACTAGAGTCTGTTTGGAATGTACCATCAATTTCCTGTTGGAGCCTTGCCTGATACAAATGAAGAGAAAAAATCAGGGGAGGTGGAAAATCCAAAGGTTAAAAAACAGTATTAAGAGAGACAAAGAAAAAATTCTCTTTTTGGTTTTTTAGAACTAGATGAGGATTTTATTTTCCATCTTAAGAGACAGAAAAAAATAAAATAAGAGAAATGGAAGTAGGTGACTTAATGCAGAGATATGTAAGCCTCTGTATGTTAGCTCATTCTATGGGGGAAATGGCATGTTGAATTCTGTTAGAAAAAGATGGCCCTGCTAGTAATTCTGTGAAGGTTAAACTCTGGGCAGGGCCCTGGAAGCCAGAGGTCCTTGACCTAGCAAGCCAAAAGGAACTGCCTTGCTGAGATACACCTTTGAGTACAGCATACCAAGGGGATATCTAGGCTTGGGTCCATTATACTCCTAGTCACACATCCCAGCATGCAGATCCTAATCTTGTCTGGCATGCCCCATCTGTGAAGTGAATTCCATCTGGATGTCAGAAAAAAGGATGACATAACATGACATGACAAACAAAATGGAAATTTAGTCAAACAGCTCCTTTTTATTTTTTTTACTCTCAATAATCTTTTCATAGTATTCTTACCATCACTAAGTATTTTCTATCAAACCGGTCAAGTCCTTTAGCATAAACTCATCTCCCTCTATAGGTGTGTCTCATATCTTTATTGCATTATGCTTGTTAGTGTTTTCCTTGCCTCCTTTTAAACCAGTCTTTTTATCTTGTGCCTTTGTCCACAATGAACTCTGAAATGTCTCTTGTGTAGCACCATCCACAGACTTCATCAATATGTCATTTTCCCATTCTAAATGATGAATAAAAGATGTGAAGGGGCTGGGGCTATGGCTCAGTGGTAGAGCATGCATCTCGCATATGTGAGGCCCTGGGTTCGATCCTCAGCACCACATAAAATAAAAAAAAAATAAAGGTATGCCGGGCATGGTGGCGCACGCCTGTAATCCCAGCACTTTGGGAGGCTGAGGCAGGAGGATCACGAGTTCAAAGCCAGCCTCAGCAATGGCGAGGCACTTGGCAACTCAGTGAGACCCTGTCTCTAAATAAAATACAAAAAAGGGCTGGGGATGTGGCCCAGTGGTCGGGTGCCCCTGAGTTCAATCCCTGGTACCAAAAAAAAAAAAAAAAAAAAAAAAAAAAAAAAAAAGATGTGAAATAAAAATCAAGCTTAATATCACAATCCATAGCATCCAGTAGCCGTAGCCCCACTCTTCCAAATGAAGATAAATGCAGTGTGCTTTTGTATATGTTCACAGTCTTCTATGCTATTCTCAGGTCATGTGAAGTGTTCCTCCTGAAGCATACCTGAGTTTGTCCACCTGAACTGGGAGTGTCCCTCAGAAGCAGCAGCTCCTTCATATACTTAATGCCTGTGCAATAGATGTAACTCAATGCTATGTCCAAGAAGCAACATGATCTAAAATGATACATCCTGGATTTTTAGAGCACTTAGAAGATTCTTGGGATGTCCTCACAGTTTCTATGTGATTTGGCATTTATTTTTTAACTTTTTTTTTTTTTTTGTATTGGGGATTGAACCCAGAGGAGCTATACCACTGAGCCACATCCCCAGCCCTTTTTTAATACCTTTATTTTATATATTTATTTATTTTTATGTGGTGCTGAAGATCAAACCCTGTGCCTCACATGTGTTAGGCAAGTGCTCTACTACTTAGTCACAACCCCAGACCCATAATTTGGCCTCTTTGAAAACCAGTGACTTTCCAAAGCAGGACCTATATTTCTCATGAGGAACTTGAGACTCAAATTAATTTACAGAAATTTAATGATATTTCTAAAACTGGGGTTCTGGAATTCATACTAGTTGACACCTCCCCTGGTTCGTCAACTTGTTAGAATATGTTGACTTAAGTTTACCTACTAGAAGTTTTGAAGGAGACATACTTTTACCATACTTTCAATACAATGTTTGAGAGTGGAAGTTAGAAAGATTTTGTAAATGTCTAGCAATGTGAATTTTAATTTTTGTTTGTGGTGGTTCTTCCTGGCACTAAGGCAGTTATTAAAGGCAAATAAGTGAGAATATGAAAGGTAAATCTTGTAAATATCCTCTTATAGGTTGTATATACTTGTGGAACTGTCCATAGGTAAGGCTCATCTTTTTTATGTCTTAACATAATGCACACAACAATTCAGAGTCAGCTAAGATAAGCTATTAATGCTAGTTTATTACTTATGAGTGGGTTGTTCCAGCTGATTTTCTGCTTCATAAGAGAGGTTTTACTACCCACCCTTTAGGCCAGGTCCTCTCCCTTCTACTGCTCAGTGATTGAAACCCTGAATTCATCCTAAGGCCATTGAGACCTCTGGCCTCTATTAGCCAGCACTCAGTTTCTTCTACAGGGAGAAATGCCAGGAGCTGACAGCATATTCTTCACTTGCTCTTGCCTCTAGGATGATCTGCAGTCGAGGGTTTCTTGTCTTAGCTATGCTGCTGATTTCTGACTCACTACAGGACTCCTTTGTGAACGAAGGCTGTTAAGGGCTTTGTGTATATGTGTGTGTGTGTGTGTGTGTGTGTGTGTGTGTGTGTGTGTGTGTGAAGTTCACTCTGCTGTCCAGCTATGAAAAAAAAAAAGAGCTGAATATAGGAAAAGAACCATAAATAGCATAGTTGAATATTTCTTCATAACATTTCTGTCTTTAGTGAATTCTTAAATCACATTACAATTAGTAGTATGACTGTTGGGAAGTTACATATCTTCATTTCTTCTCATCATATAGGGATAATAACAAAAGTAGAAACTTTCATGGGCACAAAATACATAATGTGAAAGAAAAGTAGAAGGCATACTCTTACATGCTAGGCAACCTCTCTTCTGTCTCACGAGCCATGGCAATTCTCCATTAAAATCTTTTCACCAAATTGTTATATTGTAAAGAAGCACACCTTCTTAGAAGTGAAATTAGTATAGCACAGCATATTATAAGAAAACTACATTTTAGTTGAAGTTTTTTTAAAAATTTTTTTAGTTGTAGGTGGACATAATACATTTATTTTTTATTTTATTATTTATTTTTATGTGGTGCTGAGGATGGAACCCAGGGCATGTCATGTGCTAGGCAAGCACTCAACCACTGAGCCACAATCCCAAGCCCTTAGTTGAAGTTTTTATATATCTTTGAATAATAAGTAGAAAGCAAAGCATACTTTTTTGGCTTTATGTTAACAAATCTTTAAAAGAAAATCATTACTTACCAAAAATAATAAAAGAAAAATAACTTAAGCCATTTTTTCAAGGTACAGAGAATAGTTTGTTGCATAAATTCTATCACTTAGTTCTCCCTACACCTGGAGTTCTGACCACAGGGTCTAAACAAAAGGACTAAAGCAATGAAAATCAGATTTTAGTTAATTGATCATAAAGCTTGATTAGAGAATTGTTATGCTTTAAATATTATGTATCCCCCAAAAGCTCATGTGTGAAAAAATGCAAGAAAGTTTAAAGGTGAAATGATTGGGTTATAAAAGCTTTAACCTAGTCAGTGTGTTAATCCACTGATAGAGATTAACTGGGTGGTAACTGTAAGCAGATAGGGTTTGGCTAGAGGAGGTGGGTCACTGATGGTGTGCCTTGGTGTTTATATTTTGTCTGTGATGAGGGGAACTCTTTCTCTCTGCTTCCTGTTCTGAACTGTTTTCCTCTACCATCCCCATCCACCATGGTGTTCTGCCTCACCTTGGCCCTAGCAATGGAGCCTGTTGTCTATGGACTGTACCAATAAAATTGTCCTGCTCTAAAACTGTTCTTGTGTGGTCTTTAGGTTGCAGCAACAAAAAAATCTAACTAAAACAGAAATGGATCAAGGACTTAAAAGTAAAATTAGGCCGGGCGCGGTGGCGCACACCTGTAATCCCAGCACTTTGGGAGGCTGAGGCAGGAGGATCGCGAGTTCAAAGCCAGCCTCAGCAATGGCGAGGCACTTGGCAACTCAGTGAGACCCTGTCTCTAAATAAAATACAAAAAAGGGCTGAGGATGTGAGCCAGTGGTCGAGTGCCCCTGAGTTCAATCCCCGGTACCACAAAAAAAAAAAAAAAAAAAGTAAAATTAGATGTTTTCTTCTTCAAGGATACCCATAACCACAGAATTAATCACCATGACCTGGTTCTTTGGCTCTATTTATCATTTGGTACAATGGTCAATTTTATGTGTCAACTTGGCTATGGGATACCCATATACACAGTTAAACATTATTTCTGATTGTTTCTGGGAGGGCATTTCTAGAAGAGATTGGCATTTGAATTGAGCAAATCAGATTGCCTGCCCCAGTATGAATGGGCCTAATACAACCACCAGAGCCCCAAGTAGAACAAAAAGGTAGAGGAAGGTAGAATCTCCCTAACTGCTTCAGCTACAAGTCTTCTCCCTGGGACTAGGAATTATATGATCTGCTTTCCTGATTCTCAGGCCTTTGGACTTGGACTAGTGTTTACACCAGAGTTTTCCTGGATCTTTTTGCAGATGGCAAATCATGGAACTTAGTCTCCATAATCATGAACTAAATCCTTATAGCAAACCTTATTTTGCACACATGCACACACGCACAAATATATACATATCTCCTGTTGGTTCTCTTTCTGTGAATAGCCCTGAACAAGACACATGGATATCAGAAAGATAGGTGAGCCATTATTTATTCCATTGGGTAGAGTAAACAAGATCATGTAGAAAAAGAGATTCAGTGTAAAAAGCGAAAAAAACAAAAGCTATAAGCTTCTTCCACTGGAACTTCTGAGAGCAACTGTTATTGGTTATTACAGTTTCAATCTGAAGTGTCTCCCAAAAGCTCAGGTGTGATACAATGCAAAAAAGAGGTATAATGATTGATTTGGAGAGCCTTAACCTAATCAGCATGTTAATCCACTTGAATAGAGTAAAATTGGGTGGTAACTATAGGTAGGTAGGGTGTGGGTGGAGGAGGTAGGTCAATATAGCCATGACTTTAGAATATATATTTTGTACCTGGTAAGCAGATCTGTCTCTCTCTGCTTCCTGAATGTCATGTCCTAAGCTGCTTTCCTCCAACACACCTTTTCCCCATGATGTTCTGCCTCACCTTAGCCCAGAACAATGGAGTTGGCCGTCTATGGACTGAGACCTCTGAAACCATGAGCACCAAGTAAACTTTTTCTCCTCTAAAATTGGTTTTTGTCAGGTCTTTGGGTCACAGTGGTGAAAAAGTTGACTAAAGCAGTGGTCATTACCTTTCTATAGCCAGATACAGAAAATGCTTGCTCCTTACAACATCACCTGCCACAGTCACAGATCTGATGCATTTGCTTCATAAAGTTAGTGTTGGAGCTCTTCATGGACAAATTGAAAATTTTTTTGCCAGAAAGAATGCTAAATAAGTGAACCATTCTTTACTTAAAATTCTCCAAGCTATTCAGACTTAAGAAGTAATAAGGAAGGGTAAATAACACTTATTGAATATCAACTTTATGCCAGCCAGGCACTTTACATTTATTATCTAATTATCTTCCTACACAAATCATATGTTAGAAACCATTATAAATTCCACCATTTACCTATCCCCCCACAACCTGAATCCATATATATGTTTTTTGTTTTTTCCTGGTGAGGAACCTGAGGCAACTAAGGCAGTGAAAATTAAGGCAATTTATCCAAAGCCACATAGATGGAAAGAGATGAAGACAGGATCTGGATTCAGCTGTGAATAATCTCAAAGCCATAATAGCAGTCTGTATATGTCCAGTTGGTGAAAACAAAAGATAGAGAAACAAATGAACATAAACAGACATATATGCACACTTTGGTAATTTATAATCAGTCGAGCTGTAGAACAGGGAAATATACTCTAGCAGAAAGAATCCCATTCATGTTTCAAAAAAATCTCTCTGGTGTATCTGACATTTAATAACATCTCTCCATGCTCATTTCAAATTAGTTTTAACAATATCACATAAATTTTTCCATGTATCATCTATTAATACTGAAGACCATCCAAATTCTTCTAAGCTCTCCCACAAAGGAGCTAAAGCCCAGGAAATTAGGTTCCCTAGACTTCCTTGCCAGAGGCCTCTGGTTTTACCCCATCATAAAAAAAAAAAAAAAAAAAAAAAAAAAAAAAAAAAAAAAAAAAAAAAACACCCATATGCAACTTGGATAGCAGAAGAGAAAAATAAGACATGATCTTTACCATTAATTGCAAGCATGTACACAAGGGAAGGCAGAGATTCCAGGGCTTCTGGTTTTCCCCCTGAAAATCACACAGGACAACATTTCAAACATCCAAGATCAGATGCTTCATTAGGGCTGCTGCCCACAAAGCCTTCTCTTTTCTTCATTCCTTTTAGTTCTCCTAATGCTCTTGTAAGCCTTTAATTCTCCATATTAATTTTGTTCCTGCTTGAAATACCTAGGATGATCTTTTTAAGAAAATCAACCTTCAGAGTTGGCAAACCATAGTCCAAGAGACAAATCCAGCTCATAATTCTATTTTTGCAAATACAGAAGTATTGGGATAAAGTCACTCCCATTGACAACATGTTGTTTGTGGCTGTTTTCCTCTACAAATGACCTAATTAAGCAGTTGCAAATAGAGACCAGAGGGCCCATGTGGTAGACTGAATAATGGCCTCCAAAGACATGAATGTCCTAATTCCCAGAACATTTGAATATGTTTAACTTAAGGGACTTTGCAGATGTGGTTAAGTTAAAGCTTTTGAGATGAGAAAATTATCCTGGATTTTCTGAGTAGACTCAGTATGAGGATCAGAGAGAGATTTGAAGATGCTATGATACTCTTTGAAGATGAAGGAAGGGACCACAGTTCAGGGAGGGTAGGTGGTCTAAGAGTTGGAAAAGTCAAGGAGATGGATTCTCCCCCAGAACCTCCAGAGGTACTGCTGCCCTGACACTTTTTTTTTTTTTTTTTTTTTTTTTTTTTTTTTGGTAGTGGGGATTGAACTCAGGGGGCACTGGACTACTGGGCCATATCCCCAGCCCTTTTTTGTATTTTATTTAGAGACAGGGTCTCACTGAGTTGCTAAGTGCCTCACCATTGCTGAGGCAGGCTTTGAACTCACGATCCTCCTGCCTCAGCCTCCCAAGTGCTGGGATTACAGGTGTGTGCCACTGTGTCTGGCTCCTGCTGACATCTTGATTGAGCTCCAGAACTACAAGGTAATAAATTTGTATTGTTTTATGCTAGTAAATTTACAATAACTTTTTCTAGCTGTTATAGGAAATGAATACAACCTGTAAAGTCTAAAACATTCACTATCTGATCCTTACAGAGTAGTTTTGCTAATTCTTAATCTACCAAACTCATAGAAATGACCCTGGTTAGTAATAGAGTCTTTTTCTCTGGGACAATGAACAAATGAGTTGTAATTGGTCTTTAATATAAAGACCTTAATACTGCCAGTAGTAATAATTAATCAAATCTCACTCAGAAAGTATTCTGAAAAAATAAGTATTATTTTCCCCATTGTCTACTGAATTTACATATTACTAATCTCTCCTGTGTCTACCTTAGCTCATTTTCAGCACCAGTCACTTCCAGAGCACCATTTTCCTTCCATCCTAATGGGTTTGGATGATATTTATTTTTCATGACTCTGGTTATTCCTATTCAACCATTTCCTCCCATTTTCTCTTCACAAAAAAATCAGACATGTCATTGGACACACAGTAGGACCAGAATTACTTTAAATCATTTCCTTCTCCTTTGTCACTTTTCTGCATCTTTTGTTACTCATCATGTTTCTTTCTGCATAAATTTGCTACTCACTCTTCCCATTCTTCCAAATGTTTCACAATTTTCAGAAAACCTGTAGTATACAAGTTAGATTTGCATGCACTTGCCCCTCTCTGATCATTCCTCTCCTGCTAACAGACTCTCATGGCCACAGCAAAGGAAGTTCCTGGGTGACATATCATTGAATTATACAGGACAGCTTGGCAGGTACCAAAAATTTTCTACTTACAGATTGATTGTCTCAGACAATTCAAAAAACACATCTGTCCCCAGTGATTTAATTTGCTTGATAGTAAATCCATTGTAATCTACTCAGATAACAACTTGCTATTTATATCAAACTAGTATCCAATTCTGAGATGTTAAATATAGGATTCTCCACATTTCCTGGCAGTCATTTCTAATAAACCATGGCATACACGAGAATGAACATTTAACTTTATAGAGAATCAGCTGCAAGGCAAAAAGGTTTAAGGCACCAGGTCAGATATAAGCCACTAGAAAGACCTCTATTTCTAAACTAAATAGAGCATTAAAAATTTTAGAGATAGAAAAGACCTTACAGATTATTCATTGCAATCCTTTTATTTTAGAAGCGAGAGAACTGACACAATTGAGAGTTCAGACATTCATTCAAGGTCACACAGCCAACTGGGGAACTCAAGCTTGAACCCAGGGCTCAGGCTTCAGCCCACAGGTCTAGTGCTCTTCCTGTCACACCCTATAGTAGCACCAAGTGTCTACTCTGGGAACCTGTAGGTCCATCCATTTTTACAAAACAGATTTATTCCACCTGGAAGTTGCAAAAATCATGCCATACTATATCAACCAGATGGGCAGCCATAGAGCCAAGCACTGGAAAGCTTCTTCCTATGTGAGAGCATGCCATTGTAGGGTGGACAGAATAAACTCAGGCTGCTTTGAACCTGAGACCTAGACTTTAAAGATGAGCAGGAAAAGATATCTTTTATCAAGAAAAAAAGATAATTTCAGCAAATTTTCTAACTCTAATGTTATGAACAGGTAGCCTGAGTGTGGGATGTTACAAAGAAGGATAAATTATCCCAGGATGTCATTACTGATCTTGTTCCTCTATTTATCCCAAGAGTCTTTGCAAAAGATATGTTTCACCCTGAATAAGTGTCAATGACATTAATTAAGAAAAACTAGTGGAGCAGAAAGAAAACTGCACGGTTGTGTTAAGTTTAAACTGGTTTTACTATATGTTGAAAATCTCAGATGAGAACCCCTTTTCCTTTTAAAAACTTAGAGGTAAGTTTACAATCCAAGGCCAATGTAAGCGATCATAATTGTACTTCAGAGACCATCTGTAAAAATGCACCTTTGGTTATTACGTTTAATGTGTGACTAAAATTTTGACCATATATATCATAAAACACCATTCAGATGTTTCTGTATACTACTGTTCCATTTAATGAATGTTATGATTTAGATCTAAGAGTGTCTCCTGAAATGTTCATGCGTTAGGCACTGCAGGAATGTTCAGATGTGAAATGATTAAATACTTAGAGCTGTGGATTAATACCTTTGATGGACTAATAATTTGAATGGTAACTGTAGGCAGTTGGGGTGCAACAAGAGGAAGTAGGTTACTGGGGTTGTGGCCTTGGACTATATATTGTCTCTGGCTCCTCTCTTTCTCTCTCTGCTTCCTGGGTGCCATAAGCTAAGCAGCTTTTGTTCACAACACCTTCTACTATGATGTTCTGCCTCACCTTGAGCCCAGAGCAATGAGTTGGCTGACTATGTATGAAACCTCTGAAACTGTGAGCCTGAAATAAGCTTTTTCTCCTCTAAGTTATTCTTGTCAGGTATTTTGATAATAGAGACAAAAAGCTAACACAATATAGTTAGCCATTAAATTTGAACACACATGTGACAATCAGGATAGAAATTACAGTTTCATAATAATTTCACATAAAATGCCATTTTTAAATAACTGTATATCAGTTCCTTTTAGATCTAGGAGGTGTGGTTTATTGTTATTATTGATTGAAGTATTTATAAATTCAAAAGAAAAAGGTACAAAACAATGCCATTTGAGATACATTTCATTCAAATGATAGATCAGCGTAAAATATTCTAGATTACATTAATTCCGTAGTTATTACAGTGTGTCATTCTAATAAAATTGGTGTTGAAACTTTATTCAGTTTCTTTAAATTCCAGGTGTAATATCTTATTCAAGCTATTAAACCATCTATTAAAAATACTGAGTGAGGATCTATTCTGTATCTAGCAATGAATCTGGATCTGAGAGACAAACAGTGCATTAGATGTGGGTCTACACTCAAGAGCGCTCAAAGGTTCTCTTTCTTCAGACTGTAATCATGTTAAAGACTAATTCTACCTAACCAAAGTCATTTCATATTTGTGAATATTTAAATAGAAACATTGGGATTGCATTAGGTATAGTATTTATAGGATCATTAATAATAGCCCCTCCAAACTTACCTGTTTCCTACTACATCTCTCAGTTTCTCCAGGAAGTCATTCATCTCTCCTTTCTGTGCACTATTGCCTGATATTACCTTGATTATAGCTCTTATCACACTGCTCATCTCCAAGCTGGGAAGTAAGCTTGAAGACTTGAATTAGCAGGATTTACTTTGAAAGCTAGTTATGAAGTCTGATGTGGGTAGAATGGTGTAAGTTGACAGTGGAAATGCAGACAGAAGCCTAATCTTGAAGGCCAAATTTTAAAGACAAATTATAAGTAGTTTGTAATTCATTTTCAGGCAATAGGTGGTCACTAAAGGATTTTAAACTCAGGTGTGACATGATCAGAGTTGCATTTCCAAAGGATAAATCTGGCTGGTTTGTAAAGGATAAAGCATGGGGTATCAAGACTAGCCACAGGGTACACTGCAGTGTTCTTGTCCAAAAATGATTCTGACCTGATAAGAGGAATCCCTAGATAGGTCTGCATCTCTGAATCTCCCTCCCAGATTTATCATTTAATGATTTATTGTCTGTCTGGGTTAGGGTTCAGCTAGGTTTATAAAAGGAAACAAAATATGTTGCAGCTTTCTGTAATGGATATATATAAAGATCACGACTGGTTGATTTAATTAGCTGATCTAGGTTCTGCCTATTCAGATTCTCCCACAGTGCCTTTTTAAAAACACAAAATCTGTAGTGAAGAAAATACAAAAGTATCATTATAGTACAAAGTCACCAATTACCCTCTAATTTTAGTGGTTTGTGGTACTCTTGATATTCCATGGATCAATTAAGGTGATGTGGAAAATCTTGTTTAAGAACTTGTGTTCTTAACAAAGCTACAAAGTGATAATAAACAAAACAGGAGTAATTTAACAAAGATACAAAGTGATAGTAAACAAAACAGCATGCCACTAGCATAAAAACAGCCATATATACCAATAGATTGCCCCCAAATAAGTAGATTCTTTTTTTTTTTTTTTTTTTTTTTTTTTTGAGTGCTGGCAATTGAATCCAGGGGCACTGTACTACTAAGCCCAGCTCCTTTATATTTTGATATAGGATCTTGCTAAGTTGCTGAAGTTAGTTTCAAACTTGTGATCCTCCTACTTCAGGCTCCAAAATTGCTGGATTACAGATGTGCAGCACCACACACAGTTTATAGCCTAAGGATTTTTGACAAAGGTGCCAGGAATACAAAAGGGGAAAGGACAGTCTCTTCAAAAAATAGTATTTGAAAAACTGGATATCCATATACAGAAGAATAAAATTAGACCTTATCTCTCAAAACACACACACACACACACACACACACACACACACACACCCCTAAAAATGGATGACACTGAAATATAAGACCTAAAACTATGAAACTAGTAGGAAAAAAATAAAATAGCAGAAAAGCTCCATGCTATTGCTCTAGGCAATGATTCTTTGGCCAAAACCTTAAAAGCACTGGGAACAAAAGAAAGAATAGGCAGAGGGATTACACCAAACTCAAAGCTTCTCTATAGCAAAGGAAACAACATAGTGATAAGACACTACAAACTGGAGAATATATTTATAAGCTATACATCTGATAAGTGCTTAATATCTAAAATATGTAAACAATGAAAACACAAATAGCAAAAACTACAAATGACTCAATTTTAAAATGGACAAAAGATCTGAGTAACTATTTCTCAAAAGAAGACATACAAATGTTCAGTAGGTATATGAAAAAAATGTATCTCACCAGGTATAGTGACCCACACCTGTAATCCCAGTGGCTCACACCTGTAATCCCAGTGGCTCAGGAAGCTGAGGCAGGAGGATGACAATTTTAAAGCCAGCCTTAGAAACTTAGCAAAACCCTAGGCAACTTAGTGAGACTCTGTTCAAAATTAAAAAAAAAAAAAAAAAAATGAAAAAGGGCTGGAGATGTGGCTCAGTGGATTCAATCCCCAGTACAAAAAAAAAAAAAAAAAAAAAACCCTCTAATATCAGAAAAATACAAATCAAAACCACATCACCCTAGTAAGAATGGTTATTTTCAAAAAGTAATAGATAGCAAGTGTTAACAAGGACATGGAGAGAAGGGAATCCTTTCACTTTGTTAGTGGGAATGAAAATTAGTACAGCCATTATAGAAAACAGTGTAACATTTCCTCAAAAAAAAATGAAAATAGAAATACTATGTGATCCAGCAATCTCACTATTGAGTATATATCTAAAGGAAAAGAAATAAGTATATTAAAGAGATATCTGCAATCCCATTTTTACTGCAACACTCTTCACAGTAGCTAATATAATGAGTCCCAGTGTCCATCAATATATAGAAAGAGGCTGATGAACAGGTGCAATGGTGATGATAGGGGAAATGAGTTGTCCTGTTCTTTTGTACAGATAGTTGCCTACATACAGTTAACAATAATGTACTAAAGATTTCAAAATAGCTAGAAGAGGGGGATTTATAATATTTTTATTACAAAGAAAGAAGAATTGTTAAGGTGATCAATATGCTAGTTACCCAAATTTTATCATTGCTCTATCTATATATGCATTAAAACATCACATTGCGCCCATAAATATATACAATCACTATGTGTCAAAAAAAAATATTTGAAATAAAGAACCTGTGCTCCAAGACAAAAGAGGAGTACCAGATTTCTGATTCCTAGATTAGGTATGTTTAATTTAAAAGGTTTCAGCCTATTAGAGGGAAAAGACTAGGGGGAAAGAAGGGAAAGGGGAAATATTGGGGGAATGATATTGGCCAAATTATATTTTTATGTTGTGCACATGTACTTATATATACCAATGAATCCCACCATTATGTACAATTATACTGCACCAATTAAAAATATGGAAAACATGAAAGCTTATCACATAGGGATCACCCAGGACATGTGCTTTAAAGTGTGAGTAAGATTGCTTTTTGGCACCCTGTGGTGACAAGCAAACAGCCAGAGGGTCTCAGAATTTGTCTGTCTGTCTCATTATGTGTTTGTATGTATGGGAACATATTTTAAAAGAGAGAGAGAGATTGATCTCTCCAGAACAGAACAAATCTTGGTAGATAGCATATGAAGTATGGAATTCAGGGATATGAGGATTATTCTATTTCCTGACAGCTCCTGATATATCCAACATTTTCAGTGTTTTTTCTTCTGTCAGCACAATAAAGAATTAATTAAAATGCAAAATCACTGGAGGGCTAATCTACTTGAAGTTTAGCTCAAATAGTTGATTATATTATCCGAGGGTAGGAGGACTTTAACAAAAAGCAATATAGGATAGGTAATTTGTTAAAAAGAGCTTAATGCATATTCATTGGAGAACATTTAGAAAATTAAGTAAAAGAAAGTGAAAATCATTCACAGTTCTCATTCCCATATAAAAGTTAATATTTCAATATACCCTATTACATTAAAACAATTTTTGTAGTTGTAAATGGACAGAATGCCTTTATTTTGTTTATTTTTATGTGGTGCTGAGAATCAAACCCAGTGCCTCACTCATGCTAGGCAAGAGCTCTGCCACTGAGCTACAGCCCCAGCCCATCAATATACCCTATTTTATATGTGATTTTTAAAATAAAAATCCTTTCAAGTGACTAAAAAATATTCTACTTTCTGGACGTACCATAGGTAGGCAATAAATTGTCTATTATAATTTTAAGCTGTTTTTACTTTTTAATTATCACAAAAATATAAAGCAACAGTTCTCTTGTAGTTAAATGCAAGTGTGAAGTCACTGTGTAAAACTATTTCTGTGCCACAGAGTCTTTGATAGGTATTAAAAAAATAGATGACTTCTTCTTAGACATCATCAGCAGTGTATGAGAATACCCATTTAGTCAAACCATTCTTAAATTTGGGAATTAGCATTTTAAAAGAATGCTTGCCAATGTAATAGGTATAAATGGTGCTTTGCTCTGTTTCTTTTTTTATAATTTTATTTCTTTGGTTCCCAGTGAAACTGAAAATATTTTTCATTGTATGCTAAGATAAAGAATGGTTGCCTCTCTCCATTATAATTAGGTTGAGGAACACAACAACAACAACAACAACAAAAAACAGAATCCATCTGCGAGAAATCTGTGGAGTGAAGAAAGGGCTGTTTTGACCCAGGGTCTGAAGGATACAGCTTTGATTTGAGGCCAGAGATAGCAAGACTATGCTGTGAGGGATAAGAAGGAAAAAAAAATGTTGGAGTTTATCTCTTGCTTTTCCTCCATCCGCACCTTAAGACAAAGAAGTACTTGACAATACACCTGTATGGACTAGTCCAGGTATACTCAAGAGTAATATCAGAGCAGGACAGAAACTCAGGACTCTTAAAGAGGTTAAAAAAAAAAAGTGGGGAAAAATCAACTGTGGCATCTAAACCCAAAAGGTTGGTTAACAATTATATAAATTATGATATATATCAATGAACTGAACTCATCCAATACAACTATTTACATGAGGAACACTAAAGCCTAAGGATTCAAAATAATTTTCAAAAAGTATTTGATTGGGAGGCTGAGGCAGGAGGAGTGCAAGTTCAAAGCCAGCCTCAGCAATGGTGAGGCACTTAGCAACTCCGTGAGACCCTGTCTCTAAATAAAATAAAAAAAGGGATGGGGATGTGGCCCAGTGGTCGAGTGCCCCTGAGTTCAATCCTCGGTACCAAAAAAAAAAAAAGTATTTGATATCCTGTCAGATGAATTATAACCAAAAGAAAGCTACTACAACCTAGTTAATATCAGGTGAAACTGAGTATTATTTTGAAAAAATAAAGTAGTTATAGTTCTTGCAAAAGATCATGTTATCATAGTAAAATTACAATTTACCAAAGAGACATAGCAATTCAAACATGTTTACAGACAACGAAGTATAAGTTTACAAAATACTTATAAATACCATGGGAGTGACCTCAACAAAATACCAACATATTTCTCTTGGTTATCAACAGGTCAAGCAGACATAACATCTCTGATATGGATGATCTGAGCATTGCACTTAAAACATTCATCTAACTTACATATAGAGATTTCTGGGCAATAAAGGTGTGCTGGTGTGTAGAGAGAGAGTTCTGCTCATGGATATATATTGATTTTTACAACTGTTTCAAGTTAATATGAAAACAAATAGAAACAACAAAATAAGATATTGCTAAGTATATATCATCTGAGTTAACTGGTAGAACACAATTAAAGGGGGGTTTCATAGAAAATGTAGTCACAAATACTCCAAGTGGGATTCTGAGTGGCAATTATAGAGATCATAGAGAATGTTATCAGTAAACTATATACCAATATTCTGAAATATTAATTTAACCTTATGTATTAAACATAAATAATTTCAAATGTAAATGTATATTTTCAAAAATATAAACATACTCAAAAATAGGAAAAATGTCACAATAAAGTCTTCTGTGTACATCACTAAAATTTAATTCCTCTCATCATCCTAATTTATTTTAAACTTTATCTTTCATGAACCTCCTTTAAAAAACATTGAGTATATTTAAGATGTGAAGATTCATTTAATATTAGAAAACTATGTGATCATCTCAATAGGTACAAGAGAGTCATTTTATAAAATTAAATACACTTATCCAGGAAAGAAGAATTCAAAACCTCCTAGTGAGTTAGAAAGAGAAAGTTCCTTAATGTTAGAATATCCATTTAAAAAAAAAAAAAACACTTCAAACATCATCTTAAATGAATAAATGTTAGAAGTATTTCCTTTATAATTAATAATGAGGTAAGATTGTCCACTATCCTCATTTGTATTGAAGACCACAATAAACTTGCATTTTGAAGCTACCCATCTGGCAAACATAACTAATAATTCCACATTGAGGAAACTGTGGATCCATATAATCTCTCATACACTGTTCATTGACTTACAAATTGGTGAAACCAATGTTGAAAACAGAACCATATTATATCCCAAATTTGAATATTCATATACCTTAGAACCTAGCAATTCTATTCCAAGTTTAGTGGACAATAACTTTACCATGTACCACAGGAGATATTCATAACTATGTTCATAGCAGTGCTTTTCAAAACACCAAAAACCTAGAAAAAACACACCTGCTTATTAATAGAAGCTAAAAGAATAAAGTACTGCTGCAACAGGACATAATATCTTTTAAATAAAGCTAAATACAGCAAGGCAAAAATATTCTGTTCTTAAGAACACATGTAATGCACAGAAATAAAACTATTGTAAAGGGAAAAGCAGGGAAATGACAAAGATTTGGGATAACACTTTCCTTGGTGGTAGTGTAGTGAGGGAAAACAGGACTAGGTCTAGTGGGAACTACACGGTGACATGTGAATTATTTTCAGGTCCTGCCTTTGTTTAATTGGTAGGTTCATGGATGCTTATCACATTATTAAAATAATTATTGTATCTATTTAAGTGAAAGCCGGTCATGTATTGCTAAATAATAAGGGTATGTCATATATTTGTGATTAATCCAACTCTATATACCTGAAATCCAAGAAAAGAAACAGAAGCTATTTGACAGCCAGAAAATTGTTAGGTAGCAAAAGAGAGAAGAGTACAGAGAATTGCAGGGGCATTGAAGATAAACTCTAGCTTTTTAATGCATTTCCATAGTATTTATGCTACTTAGAACATCCAGGATGTTAATGAACACATAGGCAGTACAAAGGCCACTAGCTAACCCTATGAACTATAAGAAATAATTAGGTCGAATCTTTCTTATACTTAGCTTTTAATATCAAGTGGTATATAAATAAATGCTATGTGGAAAATTTTAGAATGATAATCATCACAGACACTTGAAAGATGCTGTAAATAATTATACACTTATCTATTCACTAATATATCCAACATCCATACACATAGTTTTGGATAGCTAGCTACATAGTGTTCTTTCTCATGGTTACATTTGAGACATTGGGATATAAAGATTGGAGGTCCATGTTCTCATAAGTCCATGTTCTCATAAGTCACAGGTCAAATTTTTTTAAATTATAACTTTTGCCTGAAAATTATAGTGTGTGTGTGTGTAATTATATTTGTACTAGAAATAAACTATTCTGGAATATAAAAGAAAAAATGTTTACCTGGTATAATTAGTAAGTACCTCGTGAAGGAAGTGACCATGTTTCCTTAGAATTATATCTTCTTGAATGAACCAAAATGAATTCTAAAGAATAAATGCAACTAACTAGCCAGGTAAGAAAAAAAATACATATAAAAAATTAGAAGTGTGAAAACCTATAGACTGTCCCAGGACTTTTAATACTCTGCTTTGAAACACCTAGGTTTCATGCAGAAGGGGGGCAGTGAAAGTAAGTAAATCATACTTGGACCCAACCCATCATATCATTTGAAATGGCTTTCCCATTGATGACACACAGAAGACAGATATATTACACACAGGCTTACTCTCAGTTTGGCCACTGCAATTAAAATATTATTGCCCCCAAGTAATATTATTGATCATACAAGTCACATTTGCCTCAGGAGCTATAATGCTATAGTTGAAGTTTCTTACTCTTTGTCATGCTGGCTTTCCAAGCTTTTCCTTATTTTAAAAAATATATCTTAGATATTTGATAAATGAAAAATTGTTTCTCACTCCTGATTTAAATTCAGCACTCAGATTTAGTTTAATCCAACAAAAGATTGCATAAAATCAACTTCTCCATATCCTTAAAGCTAGCTCCTGTTTGAAAGTGTGGTGATTGCAATAAGGTGGGGACCTCTAACAAACCCACTCCTTTCACCTGTGCCATAACACACTTTGGCCACGGGTACATGCGGTACAGGTCAGGAGCTGTTGTTCCTCATTCTTTTCCATGCCTTTTGTAACTTGAGACTGCACACTCACTTCCTGCACTGACCTGAACTTGCCTAGCAACAGGATGTGGTTGCTAATGGTAACCATTCCACGGGGAAATACTCATTGTGGGTGTTTGGGGTCTTTGTCTTTACAGGAGCATAACAGATTGATAGGCTTTGTAAGTGTAAGTGTTAATGTCTCAGTACCTATCTGTTTCATCTTTTTTGCCTTCTGTGCATGTGTGTAAAAATTTGTAAATTTCCTCCACAGAAGCATAGTGTACTTTTGACCTTGCCCCTCATCCAAATATCTACATTTTTTTAAAAAATTTAGACCAAAATAGGTATAAATCCTACCAAGTGTTAGTGAAACAGGAGATATATTCCTGCTCTCCCACATGGGCCCCACCTATGAATTCTTAGGTTTGGCTAGAATAAGTGATGTGGAACCTGAACTCCAACTTTTTAAATGACAGAAATTTAGACAGCAATAAAATTCATTGAAAATGTAATACAAGTTTGTTCTCTAGAGGCATTCAGGTTATCAATATATTGAACTGAGGTTGAAACATCTTTAGTTTGAACCAATTGCTTTAGACCAAGACTTCTTAACTTTAGCACTATTGACATTATGGGCTAGATCATTCTTTGTTTGCGTTTGACTACCCTGTGCATTGGAGGATGTTTAGTGGTATTCCTGTTTTCTACACACTAGATGCAAGTAACAATCCACCCTCAAGTTGCCACAACCCCAAATGTCTTCAGATATTACCAAATGTCTGGGAAATCCTGGAGGGCAAAATTACCTTTGGTTGAGGTCTAACCTGAAGCAATTCATTTAAAGACAATATTTTTAAATGAATCATCATCAAACCAACCAGCAAAGCAGTCATAAGTGGTTTAAAGATGAATTAGGACCCTAAAATGGTTAAGTATAAGAAAATGGACAATACTAAAACTCACTTAAAGCTTCCATAGTACCTACAGAGTTCTAAAGATGGCCAATACATGTGAAGTCAGTGCCTAGAATCAAATTGATAACAAATTTATATCTAGACCAATTTATTTTCCACTAGCTCATGTGGAATCAGTTTTAATCCCTTCTCCAAGCTTAATTTGTGACTCCAGCTATGATGAATTGTGGTGATTCTTATTTCTGACTGGCCAGAAAATTTCTGTATCCTGCTGTAAGTTAGGTTTCTGTACAGAAATTATATATAATTTAAAATATAAGAAAAGTGTGGTATCCTCAAAAGTTAAAATATGCTACCACAATTTCTTGATATTGATATCCATGGTGCAGTTATATTGGAGAATGTCTTGGTTTATAAGAAATATAGACTAAATACTAGGATGATGGAGTACCATATGGGCAACTTACTCTCAATGAATTGAGGAAAAAAATTGTAGTATATTTGCAAATTCTCTGTAAGTTTAAAATCATTTTGAATACTATAGAAATATAAAAATCCCACTGCACATAGACCAAAAAAAAAGGAAAAGAAAAAGTGATAAGAGGGACAAAAATGTAAACAATGAAGAGATTCTACTAAATAGGTTTAGCCTTAATGGAACATGAACAGAAAAACATGAATATGTTATTCTGTCAGTAGGCTTCAATTCCTACATGCCTCTTCTAGTGTGAACATCTTGTCACATTTGCATTTCATTGACAATTTTAGTAATTATCAAAGATAATTCCTTACTATATATAAGCTTTTCTATCCACATTTCTTTAGGAATTTATCCCCATAATGACATACAAACAAGAAAGAATAAAGAAAACTAAAACTGAAAGAACTCAATGGAAGCTAAGGCAGGAAAGAATTTTGAGACAGACAAGGTGTATTAAATGCCACGGTGGTAACCTATTCAGGCCCAACAGAGGAATAGGACAGAACTTTACTGATATGTGGACTGGTGAGCAGAATGAGCTTTTCAAGGAGGTCCACGTGTTCAGAGGAGAGCCCAGAGAACATCCAGAGATGTTGGTATGTATAGTTCCATGTCTTCTTATTCTTGGCTGCTGGCTGTCTTCAAGGAAGGTGAGAAGGCCGATAAGTATAACACACCAAATTGACCAGCAGAGCCATCAACACAAAGTAGAAACCTTTTAGAGTAGATTCTGTCATATCAGTGACTAAAAGAGTATCTATGACTTTGACCAGAACAATTCCAGTGGAGCCATGGCAGTGCACTAAAGTGGTGAAAAGGTAGAAATGTATGTTGACCTCTCTTCCGAGACACTGTGCTAGGAAAGTTGAAAAATACAGATAACACCTTAACACCTGATGAGGACACACACAGCACTGAACTAACATTCAAAGGATTTTTCTTTTTTCTTTTTTTATATGAAAGAACTTAAGTATATTTAGAGGTGGTGGGAGAAAAATCCATGGAGAATGAGTAGCTTTATGAACAAGAATTTTGGACTAATAATCCAGATCAGGGAAAAGAGTTCTTGATGAGACTTAGGCACAATCCCAGCAGGAAGAAAGAACTGAAGGGACTGTGAGTTTATGGTTTAAATGATAAAGCAGTTCAACTGGAGAAATAGCTCTGTGGAATGCTACATCAAGTTGGAAAAGGGACGTGACTTAAGAGGGACATGAAATTGAAGGTGGGTCTTCTATATTCACTGATTATAGCTCTGAGGTGTGACTTACATGCCTGGTGTATAGCTAAAGGAAAACCTATAATAATAATTCAATTTTCCATCATCAGAACCCTATATAAAGTCCCTAGTTCATTCTGTACCCTTTTTGCAAAACCTTGCCTATTTTTTTTATCTTTTCAGATTTAATGTTTTTCTATGTCAATTTCTCATACCTCAGAAGAGACCTCTAATTTGATTTAGTAAATACTTATTAAGCTCATTCAGCACAGCTTGCAGGTTCCCATCTCCATCATCACCAACACCATCAGGAACTTATACACAAGCCTCTGGGAAAGCCTTAGTCCTACAGGTAACCTTTTTGAGAGCTATGTGTCAAGACATAACCTAATTCCATTTCTGAGAAGCATTAAATATTCATATTTAAACACCCATCCCTATTTTATAGCTTATGCTTTCACTTGCTTATGGAACTCCCTTTCGATTTTGGTTGGTAAAGCCACAGTCAAGTGACCCACAAAGCCTAGGGCATAACTTCCCAAACTGGTGATCCTTGAGAAGGGCTATTTTGAAGGAATTGCTTTTGAAATAGGATTTTTGTAATTCTGCTAACTCCAGTGTTTTAAAATTTGTACTTGTGCCCTTTGGCAAAGAGTAGATAGGGTATCATTTTATTGATATAAATAATAAATATGATGAGTCAGTTGGCTTTGCATTAAATAAATGTGCCGTTTCTGCTTGAACATATACCTCAAATTCAAGCTAACAAGTCAAACATGAAGGGAGATTTAACTAAATAAAAGTAACAAAAACTTCCAAACGGCTAATGGTGAGCAGCAGGTAGACTGTTTTGAATCTTTAAGAGATTATTAAATGTGCACTCTCTTATAATTAGGCTCCACCTGAATACTCTTCAATGATTTGGGGTATTGTGCTATTACTTGGGGAAATGAATCTGGATTTGCTGGAGTTAAATTTGTTCTTTAAGTTCTGACATTTGTCAATAGCAAATGTGGTCACCAGAAAGCCAATGTCAGCACTTCAAAACCCTGCAGCACTGAATAGCTCCACTTTCCTCAGAAGCACTTGTTCACTGTGGCTGATGTGCAAGGAGTGGTGTTGGGGGGAGGGCTGTGCACATGTGATGGAAGTGACTGATGGAGGATGGAAGGAGAATTGCCTCAACTGGCTGAGGACTTGTGGGGAAAAATCATTTACCATTGCCACTACCTCTACCAGTGTAAGCTGGCCCCGCTCCCATTTGCTTATCATCTTTATCTTATTTATATTGCTGACACACTGAGCAGAGACTGTAGTTTCTGAACATTCCATCCCAAGCCTGTTTCACAGCTGGTATTTAATAAGTGTTAAATGACAATAGGAACACCACACAGAGCCTCTAATTTCAAAAAGTGAGGTGGAAACTAGTGTTTTACATCTCCATATTAAAGGCACTGGCTTCCATGCCTCCTTCCCCTTTCAGCATTGTCTCCCACTAGCTGCTCTTCACTGTGAGCTACACAAGGCAAACCCTCCTAGCTACCCTTCCTGATCAGACATTGCCAGGGTCAGGAGGCACAGGCTTTTGGAGACAGGAACTGTGTGCATATGCACTCATGTGCCAACACAAGACATATCAAAAAGCCACTACCATCACCAGAAAAGTGCTGGTGCAGGCCATGGCCCAGGAACACCACCTGCAGCAAGTACACTTCAGGGTGTTCCTCAAGAAAGAGCCAAGCCTCTTTTGTAGCCCTTTATGATTGCAAAAGGGCTATAAACCCACCTCAAATTCAGCCTAGTGATGAGCATATACTTCCAAAATTTGGGTTGAAATGGATTTTAATGTGCTCCCCCCCTTTAAAGTTGTTAATTTTCTTTCATAAGAAAAGATTTCTTCTCAAAGTGCTACTTGGCAACTGAGAAAGAACAGCTCAAATTTAAGTTAAACTAAGGTTGTCAATTAGAAATTCTCTACAGGGCCAGGGGGCAATCTTTAAAAAAAAAAAAAAAGAAAAAAAAACTGAAGATATTAATAGATTTTCTTTAATTAAATATAAGAAAAAGAAATAGGGAAATGAAGGAGTCTTGGGAAGAAAAGGAAGGTGGAATGAAACATGGGTTGAAGGAGAGGTATTCAGAAAGCAGGGTAAAGGAAAGAAGAACAGCTCCCCTCACACACACACCAACCACTTCTTTTTTTTTTTTTTTTTTTTTTTTTTTTTTTGTCTATTTTACCAGCTGCATTTAAATTGAGTTGGTGTTTGCAAAAATATAATTCATCCTAGAAGTTTTTCTACAGGGCAAAACAATATCTTTGTTTATGTTAAATGTGGTAGAGATAGATAAATGTTCTAATTTATATGTATAATGGACTCTTTACAATGGGAAAATTTTAATTCCAGAAGCATGGGGTGAGTGTGTCAGCATTGTGGGTCTTCTAGCACACTATGCCTCACTCAGGGGAGGGCTCAAAGACAGGGTGTGGCACAGAGTCCCATGAAGGGAAAGAAGGACCATGCACTGGGAATGATGGCACAGAGAGTTGACCACATACCAAGTGCTGTTCTAGTTACACACATTACATAAAGTGATGTCATTAAATTCTCACAATAAGTAGATGAAAGAGGGACTATCGTTATTCTTATCTTACAGAGGAGAAAATTAAGATACAGAGACATTAAGTAACTCACCCAAAGTCACATGGAGAAAGTTATCCTTCCAGAATTTTAACTCATTTATTTCCATTCCAGGCAGTATAGTCTTAACTGAGTGCTCAATGTAACAAAAAGGAAAATGACATATTTTAAATTCCTGTATCTAGTTGTATTTGCCATACTGACTCCAATGGCATACTATAACTATCCCTTAGTGTGCACTGCAATCCATGTGCTGAAATTCTGTCACCATCTATTCAGGGCCCCCATTTTTAGCCTCAGCATCAGACACTCTTTGCACTCCAGCCTCTCACTTCGGCATTTCAATGTTCTTGCAGTTGCCATCACGTCATATGCTTCCTTACGCTCTGTAAATACTCATGGATTGCCCATGTCCCTCTATTTCTTCCTTATCCATCAAGCATATTTACCTGTCAAAAACGAGCTAAGGCCTTTTCAACTCTGAGAAGTCATCTATGATTTCTCCAAGCAGATTTAATAATTCCTTTCTCTGTAATCTTGAAACTTCTATATACACATGCTTTGATGTACTTACCCATGTGGTTTTATCATTACTCTTTAATGTATACTATGCTGTCATTTTAATATTAAATATCCCAGGACAAATACAATGCCTTATTTATTATGCTTGTATGCCTGGTATCTTTAGAAATATCCTTAGGAGTTAAGGGTATCCAATAATTATGATGAATGAATGCTAGTCGAGCTCATTTTCCCCCATGAGGTCTAAGCCTAAATGCCTATACCTCAAAGAGTTTTCCTTTGACAACTTCCTTCAGTTACTCTCTAAAACAGATCAAACATTGAGTTAAATTGTTTGTCATTTCTTCCATCAATAGGTGAATCTAATCTCCTTTTCCATCTGATAGATTTACCTGTCAGATTTCAGGCTCAGGCCATCAGAGACTGGCATCTTCCTCCTCCTGTGTCTTTTGGAACATGTGCTGCATACCCAGCTGCCATGTTGTGGGGAAGCCAAAGCAGGGCCATGATGAGGTCCATATGGAAAGGAGCAGCCAAAGCCGGTACCCAATTGCAGTCCATGTGAGTAAAGTCACCTCAACTGATATCATTTAGAGTAGGGATGTGCCGTCTCAGCCAAGTTCTGACCAAATTGCAATTAATAAGCAAAATAAATCATTATGGTTGTTTTAACCCACTAAGTGTGGGTTCTTTGTGGCTCAGCAATGGAAAACTGCAACATCTTTTAACTGTAACATATCATCCTGTTTATTTTATTGTAATCTATATAGCATGTCTCAACCTACAAGGCTCATGATTGTCATTTCTTTTCTCCTAGTCACCAGCCTCAATTAAATATGAACTCCTTGTCTTCACCACTTGTATGGATGGTACCTAGTATAGAATAAATGCTTAGTAAATACCTAAGGAGTATCTGAAAATTCTTGTTAGGGCTACGTTAGGGAATGGGCTCATAGATGGAACCAAGGATTTATGGATGCTTCATAGGAGTAATTAATCTGTGTTATGTGAGAAGTTACAGTATATCTTCTATAAAAGATAACTGTATGTCTTGTTTCATGTTATAGCTAGTGACCATCTTAGGTTTACTTGATAAATACACATTTTTATATTAAATATTTACATTTCTAAACTTTCACTGTAAATGTTACACTGAGGACATGTTGGAGGAATACAGGGTGGTCAAATCCTGGTGGAAGAGAAAGACTATATTGATAAGCAAAATAATTTACAAGAAAATCCAGTTTCAACTGCATTTTCTTTTAGACAACTATATTAGAGGTTTCAGTGCAAATATAAAAGTTCTCTAAAATACTATTTTTAATCCATGACCTTACTAAGCTATGTTATTTTAAAAATTCTGTCATGTTTTAATTTACTCTTAAATAATTATATGTGGTCTTTTCAAGTACAGAGCATAAAATGTAAGAAGAAAAACTCACTTTCACAGAGGTCATTTAAATAAAAGAACAAAAAGAAGTAAAATTTTTGATGATGTTTTTCCTAGCAACTGGATACTTTCTTATAATGACCAGAGAGGAATTTTGGTCTCAGTATACTTATTCCCAACTTCACAGTGAGTGGGACATTTTCAGTCCATGTGGAAATAAAGTACCAAATATCAGCAAGAAGCTGAACTTTAAATTTACAAGTGCACTTTCAATTTCTATGGAAATTGCACATTTTGTGGAAATGTGCTTAGATTGTCATTGTCTAGTCAAATACAGTGAAAATGTGAGTTGAAGGAGCATAATTAAGGTTTAAAAAAAAGATACAAGGAGAATGGCTGTCTTTCTTGAAGCCTAATCAGCACCTTGGATGTATCTTTGGGCACAGAATGGTCAGACACATTCTCACAAACCACTGGTCCTCAATTACCATCATCTTTGGCTTGTTATGTAAGTGTGTGCACTATTTCAGTATTCTTAGGTAATCTGGGTGCTTGTTTGAATAGAAATTTTCTTTGAGTGGGCTTCTTCAAATATCTTTGCCTAGTTCTATTTTTTTTTTAATTTAGTGCAGTTTGTCAAGATATCAATACAGTAGAAATACTTTTAAAAAAAGGCTTTTTTGGGTTTTTTTGCAACACAATCAGTGAAAACTCACTTTAAGTTTAAAGGGGAATTGTAAAAATACCTAATATGTTGTTATATTTTATGTGCATCCACAGGGAGAGGAATAATAGCAATGCACTGGTAGAAGGATTAGCTTTGCAGCTAACATTCTAAATGTTAAACATCTCCTACAGAACAGCATGATATATGATGAGACTTGAATTCACATTTATTTATTATTTATTGAACATCTACTATGTAATATGTTTGGTGAAGGGAGTGGTAAAATAATCTCAGTCTTTCATCAAGCAACTTCCAATATATCAAAATCCCACTGCTTATGAAAATAAATATAATTTTTATAAAAGTGGACTCAAAGTTTATTAAAAAGGTACCCAGAAACAGATGGGAAATAAATTTTGATACTCAAAATCTACTACTCCTTGGTTTTGCTATATTTGGATAAGCAGAAATGGTCAGATAGCAAGCCACTGAGGAGTCTAAGTGTGAATCCATGAAAATAAATTAGAAGACTGGGCAATGAATTATCTTTTCCCAATATTTTGTACTTATATGACATTACTTAATGATTGATAATTTTACTGTAATTTTTGATAGTTTAAAATGATTACGAACTTCCAATATTCTGCCTTCCCCTCTTGCCTGCAGGACATGTGACTGTCTCACTTATTTTTGCTTTTAGCTGCTTCATGAATTTAAGAGGCAAAGCACATCCCAGAGGAGGAGATAATATTTAAAAGAAGACATTCATGATTTCAAAATTCATCTAGGCCCTGAAGAGGACCAGGGAGATGCTTTAAACCTATCTTCCTACTCCTCCCCTCTGTCTATTTTTTACTACAAAAGTAAGTCACTGTCTATTTTCTTTTATAAAACTGATTTGAAAGGTTTTTGCTTGCTTGTCTATAGAATCAAGTTCACCAAATTAAATTCTGAGAGATTGGTAGGTTTGCAGTCCTTGTGCTGTGTTTTATCTCCTGCTCCTGGAATATGATTCTGGGTATTTCAGAAACTCATCAACTGTAGGATATAAATGTTCTGTGCACTTTTCATGTTTGTTTCAAGGGCAAATTTTCTTGCAGACAAATGAAGACAATTAATTATCTTTAAAAACTCCTGGCAGAACCCAGACATACCTCAGTACAAACTTGTTTCAAATCATCACATTTAAATCCAAATGTGTAGAGTGTTATTGGAACTGAGTGAAAAATTGTCAGGGAACGGCAGTCAGGAGTGAGATGATAGAGAGCCGTGCATGCAATGCCAGCAAGTTTGGATGTTTTGTGTAGGTAATGGGAACCTGTTAGAGAATTTTAAACAGGGAAATGGGATGATAATATTTTTAGTTAAAAGGATCACTGGAAGCAGTATGGAAAATGAATTGGAAGAAGATCGGAGACCAAGACATCATTTGCAATAATCTCAGGAATAAATGAAAAGTCTGCATTGAGGTGTAGAAATAGGAATGGGTAACAGAAAATAGGTTCAAGAGATATACAAAGTAAAATCAATCACACTTCGGTGAGCAACTAAACGTGAGAGAAAGGGAAATGGCATAGGATTCTCTTGGATTCTGGCTTTAGGTGTTAGATATAGATTGCTGTCACCTAATAGAATAAAAAGGAAAAAATAAGGGAGCAGGAGGAATGAGGATGATGTTGGAGAATTTTGGAAGCAACTTACCAAATAAGAGGCTTCATGCAGATGTTTGGGATAGCTTTTTCTGGAAAATAGGAGAGAATAGTCTGTTCTGTTGGCTTTTAATTATTTTTAGGCAAATAATTATTTTTAAACTAAAATTAAAGTTTGATATACACAAAACAAAAATTGTGCTTACTGGTAGGGCACTATGTGATGTTTCAATATATTTTCATACATAATGTTTAAATAAACATACATACTTATTTATCGTTTCTTTAAAGTGAAAACTTTCAAAATCCTTTCATCTAGCTTTTTGAAATACAGAGTACATTATCATTACCTATAGTCAACCTACAGCACAACTTGTTATTCCTATCCTCAGTACCCATTAACTAACCTGGCTTTTATATTTATTTAATTATAAGTCTTTACTACTTAAAAATTCAGGGAACTATTAATTGGTATGTGTAGAACTTGTAAATCATTGCAATATAGGTGACAGTTGATAGATCACTCAGGATAAGTAGAAAGAGAGGAAAGAAGGTTGAGAATATAGCTATCATTTAAAGAGTGATAGGCATAAGAGAAATCTGCAGGAAATATGAAAGAAATAGAAGAACAATAAAAAATATATTCCCTAGAAGCCACACAAAGAAAGAAATATCAAGAATGACCATATTGTAGTCAATAATGCCAAATATGATATGGAAATAGAATATGATTGATACATGCACATATACAAACATATTACTATAATCATTTTCTATGGAAAGGGTACCTTCATCCCCCTACTTGGCTCTAACATTCCAAGCCTTGCCACCACCATGCCTGAATGCTCTCCTTGCTCCACTTGAATTCTGAGTACCCATGATGGGCTTTTATATAGTGCCCCCAAGTCACCCTTCGTAGGCTTTGACACCCGACATTGTGCTGCCTTCCCATGCTGACATCTTCCTAGCTTGATCGGGCTCCAGTATAGCACTCCAGCACTCTACAGGTCCTCCCTGCCCCAGGCAAGGAGTCCTGACATGTCCACCCCATCTAACATCTTTACAAATGAATGGTCCCTGAAGCAAAGGGAAAGAAAAGGGAATAGAAAGAGCAAATTTGTGCAAAATTAAATGTGCCTGTGATATGAATTTGCTGTACTCAACTCTAATATGCACCACTTGCTTCTCTTTCATTGGGAGCTCAGGATTCATCCAGATGTGGCAAGTGTGATAAGCCAAGCCAAGGAGTAAAAATGAAAAGTACTTCAAAAGGTTGATTAGATCTGTGAATAGGAGGTATAAATGATATTATTCAGAATAATTTTGCTTCTATTGCTTCATCTGCACTGTAAATACATCAGATCCCACGTTGTGAGTGTGTGTGTGTGTGTGTGTGTGTGTGTTCCATATCCTTTACAAACTATGTTCTGCACATTGATACATAAAATTTACAAGTTGCAATCTTTTGTAATTCTGGATGCCTATTTCCAAATATTTTTCATAATGAGAATGTGGAAGACTCCTGCTGCACCCCCAGGATCTATCTACACCTCATTTCCTTTCCATAAAAACAACAATAAGATTAAGTCACAACAATAACTAGCCAGAGAAGCAATGGGCCTAAGGTAGGAAAGAGACTATTTCCTTAAGAAGTAGCATGATCTAAGCAATGTCTGTCCAGAAGAGCTACAAAAGCATATAATGGGATTGAATCTTGAGGCTGCTAGATCAATAAAGGGAGAACATAAGGTTAAAAAGGGTTGAGGGTAGGGGTTGTCAACAGTGAAGTACCTTCCATGAAACAGGATTTAACACCACCATGAAAGAGTCTAGTAGACAGAAGAGTGGCTTGACCAGTTGTTGTCAATCATTTTCTGCCATCAGCCATTTTCAGTGCTGACAGATTAGCTGTATGAATGAAGTTGTCATGAGCCAAATAGCACAGGCTCGCATTCACCAAGGATGATTTAGCTGAGGAAGATGCCAAATGTTCAACCTGCCATCCACAGACTTCTACACTGATCTCCAGATATGGTACCATCCCTCAAGAAGGTCAACCAGTTACTTGCTAAAGACTTAAAATTTATGGATTTAAGAGAAATATTCTGTCAAATATTGATACCAGCTGTATAATCATGGGAACATATAATAGGAAAATTTAATGAACAAAAGAATCTTCTTGTGCACATCAAAGATCAACAAACTACAGGTCACAGACCTAATTCTGCCATTCCATTCTCTTATACATTGTCTAAGGCAGGTTCTGCTCTACTGCTGTACTAGGTCTGAGTAGTTGCTATAGAGACCATATGGTTTGCAAAGTTGAAATATTTAGTCTCTGTCTTTGACAGAAAATGTTTCCAATCCCTGATGTAAGTGTTGGCCCACAGCATCACTTAGAAATCTCATATCTTAAGTCTCTGCCATGGTTCATCCTAATTGCAACAAGGAAGGACAATAGCCAAGATGATATAGTTCCTATAACTCAAATGATGAAAGTATCTCTAGATGGACAGAGCTTTGTTCTCTAAGGTTTCTTTGTATTAACTGAGCTATAAATCAAAATTTTTCATGACATAACCTATGTGCAAGTCTATCTTGATTGTTCATGCAGAAAGAATGGGGATCTTGCAAATAAAGAGACATTCTCTGTCTTCTCTTTGTTGTCTCTTGACTCAGGTTAGCATGTGGTTCTCTCCCTACTGAACTAGAATTATTTCCTTTTGGTGTTATGCACTGCACAGTTTCTCATGGTTTTCCATAGCTCCTTGCACAGGAAATCATTCTCTAATTTTCTTGGTAGTTGTTTGTCATTCATTAGTGAAGCTCTTCCAAATTATTTTCATAAGACACCTTAATGTTTATAATAGATCTTAATAAAGGTAATGTTTGAAAAACTCCCATTGAAACAGAGAGTTAAGGGCCCAGAACCCCATTAGCTACTCTTGTGTTCCCTTCTGTAGAGATCCATGTGATCCATGTGTGAGTTCTTCGAGTCCCTTGAGATCAGTGAATCAGACTAAAAAGTCAAGAATACAGATAATATTAAGGTTTTTTCCAGGACCAATATATTATCACTTTTAAGTCTCTTATTGTGGGCTCAAGGGACTATTTCCCATGCCTTATTGATGCCTTTATGTTCTTTGACAAAAACACATACCACATGTTCTAATGTATTAAATGCTTCATTGTGTTTCAAAATGAATACCCTGGATTTTCATCATATTAATAGAAGGTTCCTCTTTCCTCTACCTTTTATATTAGCCCATAGAGAAAACTTCTGCTAATGTCCAGTATTAAATGCACAGTTAAATTCAAAATGTTAAGGACAAAACCTCAAAATAAGTTTAGGACTCAGATTCTCAGTCCAATAAAATTAATCAGAACTACAACATTTCTGGGAATCATTAGCCATTCACTTGGCTATGAACAAACTTCTCCATCCTAATGGCAGTACTCCAGAAAGAAAAAGGGATAAAAGAAACCCTCAAATCTTACATCTTTACCAGGATTTATGAACAAGTGACTGAGAGGAAGCAAGGCCTCTAGGATCACTGTGATAGGAGTGTGAATGTGCAGAGATGTTTAGTAGGCATGACTTGTGATAGTGCCATGAGCTTAGTCAAAAAAAAAAAAAAAAAAAAAAAAAACAAAAAAAACACAAAAAACAAAAAAACAAACAAACAAAAAAACCCCTATCAATTGAGGAAGAGTCAATTTGTTCACCAAAATCCCCAGAAAGGATCAAGGATTGGGTCCTGAAGAGAGATTGAAGTATTTTCTTCCCCCACCCTAGGAGAAAGAAGAGAGAGGAAAGAGCCTCCTAGGTAAGTGTATTAGTAAGCATGTTCACTACTGTGACTAAAAGACCCTCCAGAAAAATTTTAGAGGAGGAAAAGTTTATTTGAAGGCTCATGGTTTCAGAGGTCTTAGTCCATAGACAGCTGACTCTATTCCTCAGAGCACAAGTTGAGGCTGAATGTGTATGGCAGAGGGAAGCAACTCATATGATTATCAGGAAGCAAAGAGAGAGACTCTACTAGTCATATTCTAAATATATACACCAAATGCATGCCCCCAGTAACTGGCCTCCTCCAGCCACACACTACCTGCCTTCACTTACCACCCATCAGGGGATTGATTCACTGATTGGGTTGAGGCTTTCATAATCCAATAATTTATCCTCTAAACCTTCTGCATTGCCTCACACATGAGCTTTTGGGGGATACCTTATACCCAAACCATAATAGTAAGTCAGAATGAGGATGAAGTTCCTCT
Source organism: Tamias sibiricus (assembly GCA_025594165.1). Lineage (NCBI taxonomy): Eukaryota > Metazoa > Chordata > Mammalia > Rodentia > Sciuridae > Tamias > Tamias sibiricus. The sequence goes on from CM046659.1 coordinate 81,923,931, forward strand.
TCTCTGGAATTCTTCACAAGCAGATACTTCCACAAGCATGGCTGTAACACGGAAGACACAGAACAGTTGTCACGGTTCTGCTGCATATTCAAATCACACGCAGCGACCAGGTACAAGAGTGCATGCCTGTTGCCACAACTACTTAGTAGGCTAAGGCAGGAGGATTGCTTGAGTCCAGCAGTTCAAGGTCAATGTGTGCAACGGAACAAAACTCTTTCTTAGAAAAGTAAACAGGGGCTGGGCAGGTTGCTCAATAGTAGAGCATTTAGCATGCATGAGGTCCAACACCACACACAAAATAATAATAATAATAATGACATAGGTAATTTTAGAAAATATATTTTTATTTGTGGGTCCCACAACAGATCAATTAATAATAGATGCTGTAATGGAGTTTTTAATGTTCCCCAAGGAACTCTAATGTATAGCCAGGTTTGGGAATCACCAAGCAAAAGTATACAAAAAGATTTTTGTTGTGGTAAATTATTTAAGGCAGAAATGTAACTGGTTTTCCCTTTGTTTTTAATCATTTTTCCTATGCATTTCCTCTAGGGCCAAGGGAGTGGTCAGAGGAAATGTCTGGTTTGGTTGTGATAGAAAAACAGGTAGTGCGTTGGAGTTTTGTGCTGGCAGTGGAGAGGTGAAGAATTAGATTCAAAAGCTGAAGCCAGGCTTTGAGGAGAGGGGCTGAGAGTAACGATCTCACTGGGGTCTTGAATAACTGGAAATTGTTTTAAAGGTTAAAATGGCACAGGAAAGACTAACAAGAATCCTGGTAACCTTCCTGTTTACTTAGATTACCCTTATGACTAACAGTGACTGTAGGTGGCTGATAAAATCAATATTCTGAAATCCTTCCACTCCCTTCCTTTGTTCATCTCACATACTGTTCTGAACGCCACCAGGAAAACTCAAATTTTAAGTTTTAGGTCTGGCCAAATCATTAAAATAGCTAGGGTGGCTTAGTAGCTTCATAAAAATTAAATAAGGCACACATTTAAAGTAAGCTCATTATGGAAATAAGAATCTACAGAGCCATTTTGAGGTTGATGCCCAATCCAAAATCTTGCTATCATCTTATGTATGTGCTGGAATGTCCAGTATGTGGTTATATAAAAAATGCCTGATGGCAAACCCTGCTTTCCCCATGGAGATTTTGATGTATACTGCTTCCAGCTTTATTCTACTTCTACTGATTAGTTTGCATTTACATTTTCATAGCATCCAGCTGCTCGGCATTCATGATTTACATTTATCCAATGTAATTAAAGTATTTGTTGTGGGTTTATAAGCTTTTTAATGGTCTATATTTCTGCATTTTGTGTCTCTCCTTTTCCAAATTTATTTTATTCATCAAGCTGTGTCCTAAAAAGCAGTAGAAACAATTACCTCTAAAGGATGTTAGTATACAGCATGAATAACACTCACGCTGGATTTAAAACTACCCTCACTCGAATTACCAATTCAGTGCTGAAAATAAATGTCTCTCTCTCCAGAAATTAGAATCTAATTATGTACAATAAACCATGTTAAATAATATCAAGGGTCTAGCCTAAACCAACAAAGACTCAAACAGCCCCCACAGAAAGCTGAAATTCCTCCTCACACTGTTATTTTGGGGCAAGGTTATTTTTGGAGGTCTCTGTACTGTAGAGAGTCTCCCCAGATTTTAACACGAGAGACCTGAAGTGTCCATCAAGGAAGAAATTATAACCTGTTTCTCCTGCGTGCTACTCAGCACAAACCCAATTTGGCAAATGCTTTTATTTCAGTCTCTTGTAATTAATAGGTAATTAGCTATGGCTCTAAGAAGTAACTGCAAAATGACAGATAAACCACTTAGACTTTTGCTGCAAATAAAATAGAAAAATGCTGTCAATACTTCAATGTGATTTCAGAAGCTAAAATAATCTCTGGGATTTAAATTCCCATTGACCTCTAACTCAATCCTAACTTTTAATTTTTAAATTTCTTTTGGCAGTAATCCCACCCCACATTTGTGCTTATCTTTGGATGTGTGCCTATAAGACCTCCAAATCATCTCACCTTGTCTTCCCGTACACTCAGTTCTTTCAGCTGCCTCTCAGCCTTTTTCCAGAACAATATAATGTCACCAATTTACTCCGTTATTGAATGCTAAACCACACTCTTCATCAGTTTCAAGTTACAAATCAAGGGTAACATTTTAAAGAAGTCCTGCACCAACAATTTACCCTCAACTTCTAAGCCATTGTTCAATTTTAAACACATTGAAACAGTCATATTACCTTTGCATTTATTTATCTTTTTAGATTTCACTTGTGTACCTCTGACTTTCTTGTCTTCCTTTTTTGGTTGAAGATAGAAGACGAGTGATTACTCCATTTTAATTGGTGCTGAAGAAGATGGCTTTGAATGATTGTACTAAAAATAATAGTATGATCTGATTGGGAAGAGGAATTAGGTAATAACAAACTAGAACTTCAATTCATTTCTCTTTTGAAAGAAATAGAAACTGTAATGAAACAGTTTTAAATATCTCTGATATGTTAATTAGAATGCTAATATTCATTGTCCACAGTCTTTGGCATGCTAGCATTTATTAAAGTAAGTTAAAAATAGTTACTAAACATGCTCTATACTACATTTAATGTAGATTTTCAATGAATAGCCTACTGAAATTCTGATGTAAGTACCTTTTAGTCTTTATGACTATTCAACAGTTTTAACTAAAATTCCACCTATGAACTTTTAGAACAATGTAACTAAAAGATGACTCTCATTTTAAGAAATACACTCCAGAAGCTTTTTGGATTTTTTTTTAAGTGGTCTAGGGATTGAACCCACGGCCTTGTGCATGCAAGGCAAGCACTCTACCAGCTGAGCTATATCCCCAGCTCTCCAGAAGCTCTTTTGAAAACATGTTTTTAAAAAATCAGTAACTTTATTTTATTTATTTGTTTTTATGTGATGCTGAGGATGGAACCCAGTGCCTCACATGTACTAGGAAAGTGCTCTACCACTGAGCCACAACCCCACCCCTTGAAAACATATTTTGAAATACTTTCAGATTTACAGAAAAGGTGTAAAAATAATGTATTAGTTTTATATTGCTGCTGTAACAAATAACCACAAATTTGTGATTGCATACACCACACATTTATTCTTACTAGACTAAAAGTGTTGAATGGCTGCTTTCCTTATGGAGGTGCTAGGAAAGAATTTGCTTACTTGCCTTTAGCAGCTCCTAGAGGTTCCTGCCTCCTTGACTCCCAGCTCTCCTCTCCATCTCAAAGCCAGCAGTGCAATGTCTTGAAATCTCTCTGATTCAGACTTTCCTTCTTCCTTCTTTCATTTACAAGGATGTTTGTGATTACAATGAGCATACTTGGATAATTCAAATAATCTTCCCATGTCAAACTCCTTAATTTATTTACATCTATAAGTCCTTTTTGCCATACAAATCAACATACTTTCTGGATCTAAAGATTAGGACACAGACTTCTTGAGGAGCATGATCCTGTTACCACAAATGGTATAAAGAAATCTTGTATATTTGTCCCACAGTGTAATCTCCCTTTCTTTTTCTCTATATACAAGTTACTTCTTTCTGAACCTTTTCACAGTATGTGTATATCCTTAAATACTAAGTAAATGTTTCCTAATAGCAAGTTCATTCTCTTAATAACCATAGAAATTATCCAATAAGAAAATTAACATCAGTAAATTACTATTTTTTTCATATTTTGCTAGGAATCACTCTACTGCCCTTTACAGCAAAAGATAATCTCAGATCATACATTATACTTGTTATCATTCCACTTCTAGATTCTTTTAATCTGAAACTGGATAACTTTTGAGCATTAAAATCAATTATTTTGGAAAACATCCCTCAATTTGGGGTTATATGATGCTTTTTTTTGGTACCGGGGATTGAACTCAGGGGCACTTGACCACTGGGCCACATTCCCAGCCCTTTTTTGTATTTTATTAGAGACAGGGTCTCACTGAGTTGCTAAGTGCCTCACCATTGCTGAGGCTGGCTTTGAACTTGTGATCCTCCTGCCTCAGCCTCCCAAGTGCTGGGATTACAGGCGTGCACCACCACGCCCGGCAATATATGATGCTTTCTTATGAAGAGATTCAGGCTGTGCATTTTTGGCAGAAATGTCATGTGAAACTGTGCCTTGCGAATGCATAGTATAAGGAACTTCAAGAGCTTTGGCTGAATCTGAATTTCAGTCTCACTTTGATAACAGCAGAGTCAAATGGTACTGAACTCTTACTCTCTGTCTCAATCCAGTCCAAACATGCTACATACTTTGTCTAATTTAACTTAGTACATTTATATTCACTACAACTTTATGGGAATTCACACAACTAGTGGTAAAGAGCCAGTTTGAGCCCCTCGTCTTATTCTAAATGCCATGCTCTTTTCCTTTTATTTTTAATAAAGGGAGTGATTAATTTTTCCATATTTAAGTTGGACCAGTAGCATTCACCTCCACTTGATATACTTTAGATTGGTTTCTTCCTGACTACAGGCCCTGACCTCCTTTTTCTTAAAGCTTATAATTATCAATTCTTTCTTTGACTATCACAGATGTAAATCCAAGCCTCTTTCCAGTTTTCAAATCCAGAAATGTCTTTCTCCAGGAGTTGAGAGTCATCCCTTTGAAATGCAATCATCAAGAAAGAAAGAGCCCCATCTCTCAGTCTCTGTGGGAAGGTGGGAGCCTAACTTCAGTCAGCACCAATTAGCCAACACAGAGAGCCTAATCCCATTGAACAACCTTCCCCTAATACCCTTCAGGACTTTTCTACTACTTTACCTCAGGCACTTAAGTACATTCCTCCTTTTGTTTCAGTAGAGTTGAGTTTAATCTCTCTTCCCTATCACTCTAGTTTCTTTTTCCCTATTGGAATAGGCATGAATAAAGTCTTCATCTGTTTAACTTGTGTGGCACAATATTTCTTTTCCAAGTCTGTATAAAAAAATAATTTTAATTGATTAAAGCCAAGCTCCCCCAACATGTACCAAGTAATTAAGCAATGACAAGTAGAGCAGTTTTAACTATTAGTGTTTTTAATGATTCTTGGATCAATCATAGATTATAAGAAAGCTCTTACTTTAACATAGTCATGCTCTTATTTTAAACAGAAAATCATACTTCCCTGTTTTGTCATTGCAATACACACCTATGATTCACTGCCGCCATTTTCTAGGAACTGATGAAAACATGGCATATTGGGCGTTCCATGCTAATACCTTACTTAATCCCTAAATCATTCATTCCCCTCTTTGCTTATTAATGAGTCGGGTTTCTGTCATTTGCAAAAAAGGCATTCTACTAATGTTCTCATCATTTAAAATGTCTTTCTACCTTTGTCTTGGGATGTAAGCCCTTTATTTGGATGAACACATAAAAAGTATTTTGGACCCTCCAGATACTGAGACAGAAATCTTGATTTAGATTCCTATATTCTCACTTTTTTTGACTATACATATGGGGCTAAAGGGAGAGGGGAAGGATGTCATTTTCTAGTGTAAATGACAGTTAATTTTGAAAGAGGCACCAGCTAAATATATTTACAAAATATCCTGGATTTCCAACCTTGTAATTGCCTTATTTTCCCTTTTATTTATTGTTTTGTCTTCCACATATCAAATTCCAGAGTTAAAATCTTGCAAGTGAAGTATTTATTTTTCTTATCATTTTGAGAACACTTATATTTTCTTGGAAGTTTCTTAATGTTTTTGAATTGATTCTGTTTTATACAAGTTCTCTATGATGGTTGTCTGCATCCTTTTCTTGCATTAATGTAGACGATTTCTTCCACAATCTGTTAAAGATTGGTTCCCCATTCATATTTACCAGGAAGTCACTAGAAAGACAGTGGGAAGCTCTGTGTGTCCCCTTAGAGCTTTCCACCAACTGAACATGCCCATTGGAGGATTCCTAAATAGTATGGTCTTCAATTTCCATTTGATCCATGAGAAATCCTATATCCTCCTTCTTATGTGTATAAGCCTGGAGCAGAATTCTAGGTGCTGAGGGTACAATTGAGTGTAGGGACCTCAGAAGCTAATGATTCAGTGTTTAGACTCATTGATTCCCATTTTCAGTTTACATGTTAGTGTGTTTGGTGCTGCTAAGTCCAGAGCTCCTTTCATTCATATTCTATCATAAATCTCTTTTGCGCTCTCTCCCTCTCTCCTTCTCTCTCTCTCCCTCTCTCTCTCCCTCTCTCTGTGTGTGTGTGTGCGCACACGCGTGTGTGTGCTCGCGCTCTCTCTCTCTCTCTCTCTCTCTCTCTCTGTGTGTGTGTGCGTGCGTTCCTGCTCTAGAATGAGATAGAGGGAAGGGTTAGTCATCTGATTACAAGAGTTGGAGAGGAGAAGGGGAGCTTCTAATGCCTCTTATACAGACTTTTGCTCAGTTTTCTCTCTTCTTATGTCCTTGATTTTCCCAATTTTGGAATTTCCCAGGGTTCTTCAGCATAACTTGGCCTACTTTTATTGGTTTCCACTTACATAAACATCTTGTTCCTTCTTCCATTCTTCTGTGTTCTTCCTGGTTAATACTTTTTTAGAAATGTTTTACATTTATTTTAATAGGGATTGGGGAGGGAACAGAGATAAATGCAAGGGCCCTATCCAACATGTTAACTGTCAGTATTATTTAATTTTTAATTAGATTTCTCTACTTCAGTACCTATATTTTTACAACATCTATATTACAGCTAGATGTAACCACCTAAAAAATAGGTATTGTGCCATCCTTGAAAAGAAGGAAGACAATAAGATACCATGTCTCTGAAATACCCCCTTCTATTCCGAAGAATTTAGCCAAGTCAAGGCAGCAATGAAAGTAGGTCCAGACTAGAATGTTTAGATGTGTATTATGACTCTCTCACACACTGTAAACTAGGGCAACTAGCATTATCTGTAGAAACTACTTAGAAACTTTTTTTTAGTAAGTACACAAGTTCCTAGGAATGCTAGTTATACTTTGATACCAAACAAACCAAACCTACAAATGCTCCCACCCCCAATGGCAACTGGTGTGGAACAGAGCACTATAGTGAGGGTGTTTGCTTGTCCAGCCAGCTACCTCTGGACAGAGTTCTGTGAGGCATGGAGGTGCTTTTTTTGGGGGAAGCACCATGAGAGATGGAGGTGCTATCCATCCAGTCTGTTAGCACTGGGCCTTCCCTGAAAGCATTTTTCAACAAACCTTCTCTCACATGCCATTTCTGGGTGTCTTCTGTGGTCTCTCAGCCACCTTACAGGCATACTATCACACAAATGCTTTCATATGTGGTATATGTGTATGTTACCCATGTGTTTGCAAATGGTATTTGTTATAAGTTTTATAAAGATTACCATTTCCTGGGTAGTAAGACAAGTATTTCACATGGATTACCTCATTCATGCATTGTAACACTTTTATGTCACAGACATTATTATCATATCTGATTTACAGATAAGGGAACTGAGGTGCTCAAAAGTAAAATAACTTTCCTAAGATCACACACAGGTTTAAGAGCTGGGATATAAACGCAAGGAGGTTGGTTCAGATTTGTATTCTTAACTACTGCACCACACTGTCTGTCAGGTGCATAGCTTTTATGTATACATGGGTCTGTGCTTCATCTATCCTCATCTGGATTGATGTATCCTTGTATTTGTATGATTGGAATAATATTTGCCTTATAAATGATATTTGTATCATTAGAAGATTGATGTCTTACATCACACTGAATCATCCCACTCTATCAGCATGAGTCGTCCACAGAAAAATCTCAATGAGCATTTATTATTTCACTTCATTTTTATATCAAAACACAGCAATTTTGTTGATAATTTGTATTTTATAAAAGTTCTTTAATCTGCAAATATTCTTGTAATCTAAAATTTAATATGCTTTATTGAGGGGTGGGGGAATGGTTCTCACAGAGATGTTATTTATATAGTAGTTGCTTACTTCTGGATTGAAATGAAAAGTCTCTTATACAACCTGATTGTTCTATTCCTGTAACCACTTTGCATTTAGATGTACTCTATTTAGAGTCCACTGTACATGATTTAAGTAATTTAGTTTTAGATGGAGCCTGGCCTGTGTCTGATAGAGAAAGACAGACAAAAACCACTTCAAAAAGAGGGTAAGTTAAACTTCTAGATGTGTTATGTGACTGAAAATTGTTGTGGCTCTCTATCCCCAAAAGATAGAACCCTAAGTGCTTGGTTCAAAAGGGATCTGTGTGTGTGCACATGTATGAGTGTGTGTGTGTGTGTGTGTGTGTATGTGTGTGCGCACGCGTGTGCGTATACTCTTGCCCATACTCTACCCTACTTTCCTTATTTTCAGATCACAGTTAAGGCTATTTCTTCAACTTGAGTAAAGATAACAATAGGGAATAAATTATTTTTCATTATTGGTTTAAGTCACACGTGTCACTGATATTCTTTCCTTCTTAACTTTGCTAAGAAAAAGCCATAGTTTTTAAATAAGAAAGTAGTAAGAATCTTAGCTGCATATTTTGACAAGAGATTCAATTGGTGTTAGATTTTTCAATAACTGGAGCTTTGCATTCATTTCAAAATAGCCCCAAACCACAAGCTTCTGTCACAAAGTACCCCTCAGGGCTTGTAGTAGGCAGCAGCTTTGCCATCATTACTAGCCTTCTGTAGTTTGAAATAGATATTGTACTCCATATCCTATGCTCCAACTCCTCTGCTCAAAATGTTTACCCATAAATGAGTTGGAGATATCTGTATATATTCTTATAAAATAGGATTAGAAAAATTAGAAGCAGTGACTTTTTTAGGTCAAGCACACCAATGCAGACTTATTTACTTTTTATCTAGACTTTGAGGGTATATTTGTGCAAATGTGTTCTATGTGTGTTTTCCCCCCAATTTTATTAAAATTAAATGGTATAAGGCAAACGTGTTTCAATGATTTTTGATGTTCTAACAAAATGAAAAGGAACAGTGCAGATTTTCCTAAATTCAGTAGGCTTTTCCAATGTTCCAGAGTAATATTTGAGATAACAGGTTATAGGTATATTTAAATTTAGCTTCTGTTTTATTCTTTTTCTTGCTGTCACTGTCTGTGAAACTGTTTTGCTTTTCCTATTTTCTCAGTACATTGGTATTATCTCCTCTGTGTCCCTCTTGGTTCTTTTTTCCTCTGGTATATAATTAAATTTCATGAAATAAATATGGATTCATCCTGCTGAATGTTAATATGTTGAACTCTGCTATTATCTCTGGCCATTTGGGGAATGTTGTGAAAGTCTTTCAGAATTTTCCCAGAACTAATATGATTCTGAAAAGAAAAGTCCATCAATTTACTTCCAACGTTTGTTCATCATTGGTTTCTTGAAGAAAGAATGTGACCTTTTCTTGATGAACTTGGCATTGATCAGACTCAGAGTTGAGGGGTCTTTCCAGAAACTCAGGGGCCACAGAAAAAGCAGATGTGAAATAAGCCTGGCTTCCATTCTCAGGGTCCCTCTCACTGTTCTTTTCACACAGTTCAATTTCACCTTCTTGTCCTCTCCTGTCACTGAGGAAGGAACCACCTCAACACCTGGGAGATTTGTGGCACTGGAAATTACTGTACTTTTAACACAGCAAAGTCATTTTCATAATTTCCTTTCCCACTTAGGAAGTTTTCTCTTCCCTCTTAGTGAAATTTGCATCTCAATCTTTCTTCGTTGTAAGAGGCTCCAAAAACCCTTAAATCACAGTATTTCTGAAAACATGAAAGTTATGATTTGACTTTTCCATTGCCTGTTTATCCATTGGATTAGTGATTTTCATTAACCTCAGAAATTTAAGGAGGCAAAGCTCCTAACTAAGAATAGATCTTTATCGTGAAATCAAATTATCAGATGAAACCTTAATTAGGATTTGCACTGCTGATCAAAAAAAAAGCCAAGGGATTATGTAGGGGAAAAGGAAACACAGAATCTACTCAGTGTCAATGGGTATATTTTCTCTGTAATGCTTTTATATATACTAAAATAGAATTTTGAATGTGTGGCTTACTAGAAATAGGAGTCTGTTGTTTTTAAGGGAAACTACAAATTCACAATTTGGGAATCAATATAAAGAAATGTGAAATGTATCCCAATAAAATAAACAATGTACAATCTGTAAACTTACTTCATTCTGCCTGATAGCATCATATCTTTCTTTATTTCATCACATGAAATAATTTATTACAAATAAGGCAAATTACAGACTGTCTCTCCAAGGCCTTGAGCCAGTGAGAACCATGTCTATCCTCAGACTCATTATCCCCCTACAGACAGTGAGCCTGGATTGGCCCATGATCCTCTAGCTACTGTGATCCCCATAGGAGTCATTTAATTTACTCAACTAATATTAGTTGATCATGTTTCTGTGCCAACTGCCTTGAGAGGAACTGGGGAAACAATAGTGAAAAACACCATTCCTTCTTCTCTGAATGAGTTTTCAATTTGAGTAGACAAAACATTAAGTATAATGTAAATGAAGTATGGTAAGTGCTAAGTTAGAAGTGAATACGACAAAGGATACTTACCAAATCCAGCTGGGGGAGGGGTCAGGGAAAGCTTTCAAGGACTTACAATGTTCTATTGGAGCACAGAAAATATGGATAAGCAATACGTTTGGGAAGTAAGCTGTGAGAGCAGAAAGGTTTACCAAGGCCAAATCAGAAAGGTGCTTGCAGTTCATGCTAAAGAGTTCAGATTTTATCTCTATGGCAATAAATGGATATATTAGGAATGCTTCACTGAATTCACCACAGATCATGGTGTAAGTAAGAACAAGACTGAAGACAATAATCTAGACTTGATTATCTAGAGGGAACAAAAACCTGAGATATCAAAGTAAAGTAGGATGGAACAGCTTAATAAGTTTTTAAGGAGGAAGAATTAGAGATTTATTAGAAAAAGACAAAGGAAAGTTAATGAGATAGAGAAATAAATATTACTGAAGTTTCTTGCCAGGCCAATGGATACTTGCCAATGTGTTTTACAGCAGATTTTCTGGAATATAGTAGGTGATAAGTCCAACATCATGACTGTTAGTGTAGAGATGTCTGTAAAACATCTCCAGGGACAGCCCACTGGGCAGTAATTACAGGAATGTGAAATGTAGGAGAAAGGCCTGAATTGTAAACATTGTAGTGAAGTCATAAAGACTGATAACTTTACCATGGAGAATGAAGATAGAAGAAATCTTAAAGGATGTGCATAGGAAGTGGCGCATCTCAGGAAAACGAACTGTTATCTTTATCTGCTATCTCTCTATGTGATTTGTCTTCCGTTCTATCTCCTTCTTCCTATTCCATTTTCCAGCTAAGATAGTTTCCTTACTGTAAGTCCTAAAATCACTTGGATTGTTTCTCATAAAGTCTTCAAGACCCTCCATAGAAGTCCCTTTTAGAGAAAACTAGACACTATTTCTTTATCACCTGCCAGGGACAAGAGTCCTATCTATACAGCCATCTTCTCCTGGGATGGCGCTCTATTCAAGCTCTTCTCAGTAACTCTTAGCGTTGGTGCTGTCCATGTATCAGATCAGACTCACCACACATGAGTACCGTTCCAGATTAGACTTCCTTGGCCTGTTGGCATCTTCTTTTGATAGTAAATATATTTGAACTTAGGATTTAGACAAACCATGGTGCAAATTCTGACTCTACTACTAAAAACTTTTCAACTTTTGGCAAGTAATACTTCTGAACCTCATTCTATATATGTAAAACAGACTAATAATTCCTACTTTCCAGGGATATTTTGAGTAATTAAATAAGAACATATACATAGAATTTCTGGAACTTCTCTATAAATTAATACAATTTACTTTCTATGTGTTATTCAGCTTGATTATAAGTAATGTGAGAACAGTATAATGCAGTGGAACTAAAAACTGCATGTAGTAAGTTCTTAAATGTTTATATTTTTAGAGTCTTAATATAGGTTTAAAATTACCTTACTTCTGTGTGAGTGATTTCATATATGCCAGCTTTCTTTTTGAGCTCCAGTTTTCTCATTTATAAAATGAGGATAATAACACTTGTGTTATTTACTTCACAGTTTACTTCACAGTGAACCTCAAAGATAATGCATGTGACAGCACTTTGGAAACTAAAAAGTTCTTTGAAAATACAAAATATTATCTTAAGCATTTTACTTTACTCATAGGAGATAATCACAAACTTTTCAGTATTGGAATGTAGACACATTAGACATTTCAAACTTGTGACCATTCTACCCCCACTTTTTATTTCTTATTGTTTATATTTGAATTGTCTTTTAAAAGTTCCATTTACAAAAAAGACTCAAGATGATGGGATTTTACAATGCTATGAGTCTTAGTTAGCCTACACAAATTTATTTGAGCTCTTACTCAGTAAAAGGTATTTTGCTTGGCCCTAGGACATAGAGAGGAAATATTTATTAACTGACATTCAGAAAACTTTAGCCTTAAAAGAAGATACTCAAATAATCACTATGTAGAGTGAGAAGGTCTGTGGATTTATCATGCAGGTAGCCAGCCAAGGCTGACAGGATCAGAGATTTAGAGGTGATTGCATCTGGGGTTTTGCAAGATAGGTAGGAACGGTTATCCCATGAGCAAATATGAGGGGAAGTAGAGGTTTGGAGGATATTCCACAACAAGGCATAGGTATTGGCATATTTGAGAAATACCCAGGGTTTTGGTATAATTGGTTTGCATTTGTTTACAGATAGAAAATGTAAAGAGAGGAAGGAAGAAGAAAGGGTAGGTCAAGGTTGAAAGATAGGTAGGGAAAAGCCATGTGCAAAAGCATTACTATTGATACATTTTATTTTTTTATTTTAATTTAATTTAATTTAATTTGTTATACATGCTTTTAGAGTGCAATTCCTTTCCTATAACATATAAAGAGCACAGTTTTCCAAGTCATTGGTTTTACACAAAGTATTTTCATACCTTTTGAGCTTTTATACATGCATTTAGTATATTGATGTCCATCTCCTTCTGCCATTATTTCTATCCCCTTGCCCCATCGCTTCCCTTCCCTCCCCTTTGTTCTATCTTCATTCCTCTCATCCCCCCCTCCCATGCCACCATAATTCAGTATCATCATAGCAAAGGAATCAATCGACCTTTGGCTTTCTGGGATTGGCTGACTTCACTTAGCATTATTTTCTCCAACTCCATCCATTTACCTGCAAATGCCATGATACATTTTAAGTTCTGGGTTCCATGTGGAAAAATAAAATTTATCTTGGGCATCCTTTGTATTAGGGCAACATATTTTTTAGAGGTCTCATCCAGGACCATAAAGACTAAAATCACACATCTCATAAACCTAGGTTTGTATTATGGCTTGGCTAAGGACCCTGCCTGATAAGGTTTGAATACTTATGAGCTGATTGACTATGAACAAGCTAGTCTCTGTGTGATTCATGTACCAATATGTTCAATAATTACAACAAGACATTTCATACAGGGATATGGGGAGGATGCCCTGGCAACTCAGGCTGTGCTGGCTCTGTAGTCTTTGCTCTCTCCCGCCACGGATGACACTGCCACTTTAGGTACATCATATGGGTACATGAAGACCAAGACCTTCCTGCCTAAGTGGACACTTGCTTTGTGCAGAGCAACTCCAATTTGCTTCTTCTGGGATGATAGGATTAGTCCACTAACTTGAGAGATAACAGGAAGCTTAAAAAGAAAAAAGAAATCAGCAAGATGGAAGAATAAAATGCTTCACATGCCAGTTATGAAAGGAAAGGGAGATCTTCCCCTCCTCAACAACTGACTGGAAGTCACTCCTCACCAAAAAGTGTGCAGTTCATCACTGAACTAAAGGTAGTGATACAGTCTACTACCAACTGTAGGCAGCTGCTTTTTCAATGAACTAACTACTACTTCATATCTACATGTTACTATCTAGCATATATGAGAGAACTACAAGAAAGCCAACTGTGTTTTTATTTCAACATCAAGCTAGACAGCCTAGTATATTCACTTCCAAGAGCTGCTATGTAAAGAAGATATTCTTAAATTCCTAATACCAGGTTTGCCCCAACATCAGCACTCAGTAAATGGTGGCTATTACTATTATTGCATTATTATTTCAAAAAGGCACTAAACTTTCTTAAAATCCAATCCCTAAGACTTCTTTTCCTGTCCATATTTATCATTGATCTTTCCATTTGAAAGTAAAGGATCTTACTCCATTCATTAAGCCTAACAAATTTAAAATCCTCAGAAGGTTCAAATGATATTACCATTCAGTATAGATTTGGGCAGTCCCTTTTCTACTTTGCTCACATTTTTTGTTGAATTTATTTTATTATGGCTACACATCTTTTCCTTTCACAGCAGTTATCTATGCAATTGAGACTCGTGGGCCACAGAAATCGGGTCAATGACCAGTTCTAATTGTGCTTTTCTACTTTCCTCTGATACCTTCCTTGATAATCCAGTAACTCCACATGTGATCTGAAGTCACCAATTCCAAACTGCTAGGAAACTTAAGCCCATCAGCATCCCCAGCCTCTCTTTACTATTCAGATGGTTTAAAAGGTGAAACTTCCCAGAACATCCTTTGTCTCTAAAACTAAGTTGTTTAAGAGCTTTCCTAAGAAAAAGCCCACAGTGCATTATTTAGAATGTATTTCAGGCAAATAAAATGTTCAAGTCCACGGACTGAAAATGATCTTCACACATAAAATGAAATCTGATCAGTTTACAGCCCCACATGAACAGGACTCCCAAATTAGGCACTTCCAAATTCAGCACAGCAAACACCGCCAGCCACCAAAGGAATTGCAGAAATCAAAGCCCCTCTAAATCTTCCTTCCATGACATAAAAGATTCAGTAGAGTAGAGGTCAAAGAATATGAGGAGGGGAAAGGTATAAAGAAAAGTAAAATGGCTGATTTTTTTTTTTTTTTTTTTTTTTTTTTTTTAGTATGAAGGGATAGAACCTAATTATTCTTTTATGCAGAAAATCCCTTTGGCTGTACACATGAATAAGAGCACTCAAGGCAGCAACATTTTTCTTATAATTAGAAGAAATTATGATGTCTCTCTTGAAAGGCAGAATTTTCCTTATCATGAAAAACAGTGTTCTTTATCATCCTTACTTTTTATTAGAGCCTTCAAAATGAGGTTTTCTTGAGCCTCTTGAAATAAATCTATTCCACTTTGAACTGCCGGAACTAACTATTAAAATGTGGCCTGATTCATCCTGAGAAATGGCCACATGCTCACTTGCCTGGGATAATAATGACTGCTAGGTGAATTAAAAAGAACACTGAATTCCTTTATCCTACAAACCCAACTGTCCTGAGATGGAAAATGTATTGATCACCCTTTTTAATAGGCTGACATGTCTCATCTTCACATTCATTTGTTTATTTTTTCAACAGTATTTATTAAGTGACACTATGTGCAAAGCAATGTGCAGAGGGTTGGATTTTCTATGGTTGCTGCAGAAGCTCAGCTAAACAAAACACCACACATAAGATATTACAGTATCGAAGAAATGAAGGGCATTTTTTTTTTTTCCAGATAGAATTTGAAAGCATTTGGAAGGTGAACAATGCCTTTTAATTCGATGTCAACTTTACACAGGGCACAAATTATACCAATCTGAGTTGTTATTGGCAACTAATGAAAATATTGACGCCAGAGATGCAAAATCTCAGCTCAGTAGCTGCTCTGTTCACTGGTGCTGGCTGAGGGTGGGAGGAACAATTCCTCTGAGGAGCTTTCACAGTCAGGCTTAGAGGTTTGCCTTTCAGTACTTGGGGCTCACTTCACTCCTACATACACAAGGTCTCTCTGAGAGTCCCTTTTCCTTCACTCTCCTTTTATTCTTTTGTTATATATATATATATATATGTATATAGATATAGATATTGCTTTTTTTAAAAAGTTGTCTTTTACTTCTGTTTCTCACAAGGCTGAAGCAACTTTAGAAGGTTTGGAAAGAAAGGGGAATAAGTTAAAATCCCTTCTAATAGATGTAGCTATATGAATTCCCATAAAAGACTGTTTATTCCCAGCATCTTAATATTTACATTAAGTTGTAAGTGCCTATAATTATCAGTCTGCCTCCTCCTATTAGATAGTAAGTTCCTGGAGAAAGCTTATTTTGTGTTGTACCTTTAACCATTTTTTCACCATGATGGGTGCTTGTTAAATAAATTATAAAGGAAGAACTACTATTTCTTCTGTCTAACCTTGTACCTTTTACACATATTTGATTTATTTAAACTCAATCCTATGTAGAACCTCGCTATGTATAAAACTCTGTGCTACTAGATCCAAAGAAAAACAAAATGACAGAGTTTCTGTCTTCAGAAAGGTCAGAGGGAAAAATAAAATGAATGTAAACTAATTGTAATAAAGGCAAAGCTTAGGTCTTTGGA
Organism: Tamias sibiricus; assembly: GCA_025594165.1. Taxonomy (NCBI): domain Eukaryota; kingdom Metazoa; phylum Chordata; class Mammalia; order Rodentia; family Sciuridae; genus Tamias; species Tamias sibiricus. The sequence goes on from CM046659.1 coordinate 81,940,350, forward strand.
GTAGCAGTAAAAACAGTTAAAATATGTCCATCTCAAGCATAAGAACTATATCATAAGCCAGATGTTGCTTCCTGTTTATGTTGTTTTGGGCAAACATGTAGAAGACAGCATTGAAAATCAAGGTCAAAGAGATCCAACACCTTCCATCACTGCTCCAGAGGCCCTGTACATGGGCTGCAAGTGTTTAATGAGAAAATTTAGATCTCAAAGTGAAGGAGGAAGTACCTTTGGCTAAGAGGGCAAGGGACAGCTTTCTTGGGGGAGATATTATTTAAGGATGTAAGGAGGAATAGAATTCCCTCAAGGAAAGAGAAGAGCATATTACACATTGTGAGGTGAGAGTAGGGGAGGGAACAGGTACCACCCACAAAGGGCAAAGAGGAGAGTCCGGGAAAGGCCTTGTATTTTGAATTGTTAATCTTGCTAGGAGGCTGGAGTAGAAGCTATGTAATATTATGAAACACTAAGTGCTCAATAATTATTCATTGATGGGCTGTTGAGCTTTATAAAATTGCCTAAGCTTAGCTACAGAAAAAAAAAAAAAAAAAATTTAACAAATACATATCCTTCTCTGATACTTGCACATGAGATGAGGAAAATGAGCTTTTCAGCTCCTAGTAACCATATCAGGAAGGAACCTGATGAAAGTAGATGCAAATTGTTTTGAACAAAATTAATATTTTTCCCAAATTGCTTTTTGAGTAAAGATACTTACAAATGTGTTATTTTATTGTAGATATAGGAAAATTGGCACACTTTTAGAATATATAGTACATTTTCCCAGCTATTAATTACCTATGCCTTATTATTTATAAATCTATTTACTCAAAACATGCATATGGATCATCAAATATGAACCAAGACTAAACAAGGTTGAGGTGAGTATGAAGATGATTGCGATGGGATTCCTGCTCATAAACATTCATAATTTAGGAGACAGGAAAGAAAATAAACCGTAGAAGAGGTTTTCCCACTAAGAATCTATCATTTCCTATAAATATTGTCAATAATAGTACCAAAGGTAGGTAATCAATATTTTTGACAATCATAGGGTATGACAGACACATTTTTTTTAGACAAATTATATGGTCATTTAATATTTTATTAAGCATTTATTAATTTTGTAATAAGAAAAATAATGCCAATATTTTTTAAATATAATATAATCTTTGGGCCTAGAGGAAAAAACAATTTTGCTAAAAATTTCTGAAGAAATATTTCAATAAACAATCAGGAGAAATATGTGGAGAGACAGATCATAAAAATATTCTTTGTCAATAAATGTCATAATTGAACATAAACACATTATTTAAAATCATAGAAATAATTTTTAAGAGACTATTTTTTGTTTATTTTGTAGCAATTCAAAATAAATCCAGCTTATTATTGATCTGATAATTTGCTTTCAGAGCTAGGTCAGAAGTTTTAAAGAAAGTCACTTTGGTTGACTGTATCCTCGTGACTGACGAGAATGGAGACATCTTTGTAATCACTAAATAACCATTTCATATTTTATGTTGCTGTTTTTGATGGCCTGAATTATTTATGTGGTCATATAGCCATATGTATAATCTACACAGGTGACCAATATCTTTTTTTTTCAAGATGTCTGTCAGGTCTCACACAGACTGAATGCAATTTAACCCACGGGGTAAGTTTTTCCATTGTAATTTCAGTGCAGGTGAGATTCATGTTTGACAATGCCATTGTTTCTTGCCATCAATCCACATCCACAATTTAGGGGTTCCAACAAAGGGTCTTTATAGTTGACCCTTTTGGATGAATGGCTGGATCATAAGGAGTTAATGTAGTTTAAGACTTGAAAGAGAAAAATGTTCCTGGCAAAAAAGGCTTACAGCTAAATAATGACTGCCAAGGTTGAGGCTGCTCTTTCTTGCTTTAGTGCTAGAGCTGCATTATTCACAACTGCCAATCAGCTAATCTGAAAAGAATTTGTTCTTTACTGCACTTCTCCTTTATTGCTCCCTCCCCACTGGTCTGATGTGCATTGCCTCCAGCTAGGAGGGTTTAGAAATAGTTCCTTAACAGACAACAAATGCTGGACTGTGAATCGAAGGGCAGCGGACACTCTGGAGAGAAAGGGCTTTTCCTCAACCCCATCTCCTTTTCACATTTAGCCTTTGCTACTGCAGTACTGAAAAGCTCAGGCTATTGCAATAGGACAAATTGCCTGTCAATTTCTCAAAATTCAACAGTGAGCTGTTATTGAAGATTTGGGGTGCAGAGTTAGTTGCAGGACTCGGAGATATTGGTGGTTAAAACAACAACAACAACAACAACAACTTTCTCACCCTATAAGAAATGAATTTAAACAAATGAGATCACGGCCACTGCCACCTAAGCTGAGCACCATTGAGTGTGATGTGAGGGAATTAGACATCATGATTTACAGTTGAAAACAAAAAGCCTTAGAGATGAAGCTGAGATCCATGTTCTGCAATTATCCTCACACTGACATTTTGAGTATCCTTATAAATGCTTGCTATGTTTTTTATGCCAAATGTGTGTGTATGTGCATGCATATGAGCAATGTAGTAGATATAAAAATAGATATATGTATAAATAATTGGAGATGTATCTTACAACCAAGCAAGGAGTAGTATCTTAGAAAATTTGATTAATGCCCCAGGGTACTTTTTTTCCCCCTTGCTATATTCATGAAGCACTGGCTAAGAATGTTAGAATTTATGTAGGTCTACTGGGGAGTAATTATCACTCAGTGCATTAGCGGAGAAAAATCAGAGATTGTTGCCAGCTTTCCTCACTTCCAAGGCAGAGCTAAACATTTTCCCAGATTGAGTCAAAGGGTCTTTATTAATTTTTTACAGTAATTCACCAAGTGGCAATATAGGAGTGACACTGGCTTCAGTTGCAGATATTTCTATTCTGTGGAAAACACAGATGTTAAGAGGCTCTTCTTTTGAAACCAGAAATTGCTACATGCTCCAGACAAGGCATACCTGGAAGATATCTAGCTGGCAGGTTCACAGGGAGGTAAGGAGGTGTGGATTGGCCTTGAGCTGGTTTGCTTTTTGTTGGCTCCTGAGAAAAGTGCATGGATTTGTTCAGATTATAGGGGCAGGCTACAGTGGCTAGTCAGTATGGGTAACTCAGGTGCCTGTGCTCATTCCATCTTTAATCCCACAACTCTACAATGGGACACTGGAGCTTCACCACAAGCCCCAGGATCTCTGTCAGTCCCCAGTGACAGGATCAACACTTTACCTCTGAATAGATACTCCTAAACCACCAACCCAACTCCTCTCTTTACTGCATTCCCACCACATTCACCCCAGCCTTACACCTTCCTGCACCTCAAACCCACAGATATGCTTTCTGCCACACCACAGAATCCCATTGCACACTTTTTCACTTCTCTAAGGGAGCAGGGTGAGAGTGCAAGACCATCAGGCAGTCCTGGCATTACAGACCATAGACCCTCCTACACACAAAGATACACAGATACACTCAGATACAACTCCCCTTGAAGTCAACCAAGCCACTGTGCAGCCCTGAGTATTGGGACAGGTGCCAAGAGGAGCTCAGCATCCAGTTGTCCTAACAAGGAAAAATAATTGAATCATTTAACAGACCCAATGGCTCCTAAAACAGTTATGTCATTTTAGCTTTTGGTTAGAGACAGTTCATTTGTTAAGACAGACCACTGAGAATCCAATGAATATATCATTTTATCCTCAGAAAGAATTTGCCTCTCCTGCCACCTTGACATGCATATAGAATGCCAGTTAAATGTGGTTTTGTGAGACATGAACTGTACTTATTGATGTGCACTTATTGATGTGCACATGCATACATGTGTGCCCACAAATACCATGACTAGAGAGGTAGAGAGTGAATAGAGAAAAGGGGAAATGGATGGAGGGAGGGAGGGGGAGGACGGAGGGAGAGACGGTGAGCACAAGGAAAGTCAGAGTGAGCTGTGCGAGGAAAAAAATCCAAAGGACTCACTGCAATGCAGTTTTACATACAGGCCTGTAGGAGCAAGCGGAATGTTATTAGACCATAAAAGCACATCAGGCTGATTTATGGTTTCTGATCAAGGTTTCTGTGAAAATTACTCTGCATCACCGGCTCAAGGTGACTGCTACCATTAATGTGTGGAAAATAAATGAGATGGGGAGGCTGATAGCAGAGGAAGGAAAGGAAGCGCTGAGGCAGTTTATACAGCACAGGTTCCCCATTTTGTTTTACAGTGCAGAGAAGCCTGTCATCAAAATGATTGCTGTGGGGTAGGAAAGGCAATTCCTGGTCATTAGATCTTATGGCATGTAGCTGGTGCTTTCTTATATCAAATGTATCGGGATATTAGGATGAACGCCTGCTTTCTGCATACCATCTTTTCCATTTTCTGCTCATATTTAGATATGATACTCTAAATTTAGGGGGAAATACTGTAATACTGTTTTCCTGACTCTATTTTTTTAATAGTATTTATTCTTCCTCTACTGTTTTCCTGACTCTGTTTCTAAGAGTATTTTTCTCCTTTCAAAATTAAGACTTTCCAAGAGAATTGGTATCTGGAAATACTTTTATATATTATCTAATTGCCACAGTAGAGTTCCACACACTGTCTTTTTCATTCTTGCCTGTTTATAATTCATCGCCAAAGCATTTCATAGACCGAATGTTGTGCTGCATGTTTAGATATAAACAAATACCATATATCACAAGATTTTCATACAAGATAGTTGCTGCAAAAGGTATAAAACTGTTCACTTGAAAGATGCCCTTCTTCTCTTTTTGATTATATTAAGTATCTCCCTATCAATTTGGAGATAGGGATTATAATCTGTTGCTGATTTTTGACTGTAAATGCAGATAGAGAACCTGACATTTCAAAATGCTTGAGATAAAACTGAGTGAATTAAAAAATTTTCAAATCCCTTTACTGCATCTCTTCCCCTGGCTCGTAAGACCTGCCTTCTGGTGTTTCTGTGTAGCAGTCCACATCTGGAAGATGTCAGTGTCTGCTTTCACAGCTGACTTACACTTCAGTGTAGGCCATTAAGAAACATGGCGGCTTTGAGGAAACCCACAGGAAGGAGAACACTCAGCACATCTAGCCAAGAAAGGATGGAGACCTGTGTTTCTTGTACCCTGTATTTTTAAACAAGTTTTTTTTTTTTTTTTTTTTTTTTTTTTTAAACCCCTCCAACAGCAAATCTGTGTGTTATGGCAAGGCTGGGCTGGGACTTTCCTTTATACACAGGGACACATCCATTCTGTAATGTTGGCTGAAACAAACATTCAACACTGTGCTTCTTACACACAGGGTCAAGGATTCTTTCAAATGCTCAGATGTCATCACCACACTATTACAAATACACAGACTACAAGGAAGCTTCATTTAGCTATCAGTTTCTAATATCCATATAGCATATAAATTAATTGATAAACTTTCATTCACAGTATTTTATTTGACTCTTCACAATAGTGCTGATAACTAGATGGTTGTGATTTCCATTTTACACATGGAAATGCAAGCTCATAAAAGCTCAGTGTTTTGCCTGAGATCATTTAGTTCACAGTAATGGAGCCATTTCTTGGGTTTTGTACCATTATCCACGTTGTACAGTATACTACAATGAAAGAAAGAAAGAAAGATAGGTAGATAGATAGATAGGTAGATTGTTCTGGAAGAAAACAGACTGTTGCTTCATAGTAGCTCTGCTATGAAAAAAGCAAGAAACTAGGCAATACTCCTGACCTCTTTAGTTTAATTGGTTTATTCATCTCTATACAGGATAGAGATATTCTATAGCACCTTCTAGCATTTTTTCTTTCTCCTTTCTCAAACTCTTCCTTCTATAGCACCTTCTAGCATCTTTTTTTTCCCTTTCGCAAAATCTTCCTTGTGAACTACCACCATTTAGTGATGAACAGTCACTCCCATCATCCTAGAAGCAACATAAGGGGCCACCTTCCCCAGTCATTGCCTCTCCCTTCTCCAACACATGCATACACATGTATTATGTTTGAAAGAGAAAATGTCAAGACAGGAGAAAAGCCAGGTAGTATATGGGCATCTTGAAATGACTTTTGAATTATAAAGTTAAAATTGAGCTCCAAGAATAATTATTAAATAATAATTATTAAGAGGAATGTCTGGAGGTTCCAGAGAGATGTAAACTAAAGTAGGGCATTGCCATAGATGTTGCCAGGTTGCCACTGCATGACAGCTAGGACCAAATGGGTGGACCTCACATGCCTCTCCTTAGGAAGGTCATTCCTCCACTTAAGCAGTTTCATTTATTTTGGCAAAAGATACTTTTCTTACAAATATTTTAAATTTGCTAGTCCTTCTTTTAAGCTTCAGAAGGATTATTTAGTTTATCTTTAGGAAGGTCCATTTGTAAACTGAAAGAAAAATGGTTCAGTATTTGGAATTCAGCCACTCCTGAGAATATATAAATGTTAGCAAGGAAAAGCCACATTGTTGCTTTTAAAAATGAACATTTATATTCAAGAGAAATGGGTAGTAGATTAATTATAGAGCCCCCCTCCAAAACAGAAAAAAAAAATCTATGCCAGCCATCTCTCCTTTTGATAGGTTCATATAGTCACTGAATTTCTAAGTCTACTCTGCCAGAACATGTGGTTGGTGCTTCAGCAGCCACACTAAGGTCAGTGGAGAATTCTGAGTTCCAGGTATGATAATGTGCCTTCTTCAATTCTGTCTTCCCCAGCCCAAGCCTCAAGATCTCCAAGTCTTCTTTTCCTCCCTCCCTCCTGGGAGATGAAATATTTAAGGGCCAAGAGAATACCAGATATGTTATTAAGAAAAAAGACTATAACTTTCAGAAAATATTCAGAAAGGCCTCAGAGTATGACCACCCTGAATGACAAAGTGGGGGGAAAAAAGTGACACACAAGCATCCAAATGGTGTTCTCATCACCCTCACCCAGTGACCAGCTTCTATGAAATCTGCCAGTTAGCCTCAGGATCTCTTTGGGAAGATTAGAACCAATGGCTCTTGCTAATAATAATACACATGGAATATCTGACAGAAGGCTCTGTCTCAGTCAGTTCAAGACTTTAGAGCAAATTACTATAGTCTGAGTATCTTATAAACAGCAGAAATATTCTCACAGTTCTAGAGGCAAGAAGTCCATGATCTGGGTAGCAAGATGGTAGGGCTCTGGTGAAGACTGTCTTCACATGAATACAAGTTAGCCCTCCAGCTACTTGTAAGGGCATGAATACCATTCATGAGGTTTCCACCCTCATCAACTAATTACCTCTCAAAGCTCCCACCTCCAAATACCGTCACATTGGGGAGAAGATTTCAACAGGAATTTTGAGGGGGACACAAATGCTCAGGCCATAATACATACTAAAACTTATAATTTAGCTAAGCAAACATGCAGATGACCTGCTGACAAAAGTGTACCCTTCATATGAACAAGTGATACTGAGTGAGGATAGTAAGAGATGGGGACCACCTTTCTTTCCAACAAATTTGCAGCTGTCTTCTCTCCTTGGCCCCAGACCAGACAACAAGCAGTAAAGCTTAAATCTCTATTCATCATATTGTACCGAACAACAGTACCTCCCTCCATAGAAATACTGCCATTTCTTTCATATAACTGTTCAGAAATAAAATAGCACTCTTTCTCTTCTCTCTTCAAGGAAACACATCTTGGTAGGTATATTTAAATTTAGGGCAGTAGAACAATTTGCCTCTCAGCCCTTATAGCCCAAATCCGTAGGCATGTACATATCTTCAAAGAATCAGTTCTTACACAATGGCCTGTGTTTTGTCAGTTTTGCTGTAAAAGTACCCAGCAATCTTTTTTAAGTACTGTAATTTTGAAAATTTCATTTATTTCAAAAGACATCATCCAGTGGCCAATCAGACAAAAGAAACAAGAAGAATAACAAAGCTCTTCAATAAGCAGATCAGAATCTTTCCAAACTTTATACGATAAACACAATTTATCACAAGAAAGATTTCATTTTCCTTGTGTTCTTTGCTCAGGTTAGTAAACCATTGTATAAAACCTTTACAGCCATTCATCTCATGTATGTAAGAGAACCCAACTCAAAGGCATCATCTTTCACACACAAAAAAAATGAAGACATGGTACCACCATTAACCATTTTGAGGATATAACATTGTGGTAGGTTGCAAATTTTCAAGGTTGTTTTGGTACAGAAATTTAACTTTTCTTTACTTCCTTTGCTGTAGATGTTTAAAGTTTAGTGTCCCTTGACTTGAAGAAGAAAGAAGTCTTGGTTGATTAACTCTGGTTATAAAGGTTCAACATCTCTTTCAAAAACAACTGAAGAATGATGAGGCATTATGGAAGAAAGCAAAATAGAAGAGATCTGGGTATTAACTTACTATGTTGAACAAAAGCAGATAAAAGGTGAGCTTCCCTGTCAACCTAGAAAGAGATTTTTACCTGGCTAAGAAAAAGAGAAGAAGGAAGAAAGATGAAGGGTTTTTATGGTGTATGTTAGGCAGTCTTGGTTGATGTCTGTTTTACCAGCACATATGTAGTATTGCTTGAGAGATGATGAGCATCCCAAAGCTATCTGGGAACTAGGTCAATATAGCAAATCACCCAGCCACCACTTGTACTTATGTATCTGGGGGGCTATCCTTTCTATTATTTATGGAGAGGATTTCCATTACTTCCAAACAACTTACCCAGAAATGTTACAGATGGAATTATATTTGTCTGAGTCTAAGAATAAGCTGGGTCTACATTAGATTTATTTGCCCTTTGTTAAACCCACCATTGGTCAGGACCCCAATCACCGATGGTCAGGACAATAAGCATGGGGTCTTGACATATAGGAAGATGCAGAATGGGCAACAACAAATGGAACCAGTTAGAGACCCACTTGAGCTACAGCAATGCTTTCTCCTCTCATAGAAAAGAAGCTCTTAGAATCCACAAGTAGTCACTCAAATTGTCAGGGTGAAATATTGAGCTGGGGTTTGAGAAGCAAGATGGTATAGTGGCCTGAGGGTCTGCTACAAAGATCTCCATTGGAAACCCAACATCGTATTAGGTTGAATAATACAAAATTTCAAGTGCTCAACCATTTTTGGCTTACTAAAATGATATTTTCTTTTTTTTTTCTTTTTTTTTATTATTTATTTACTTATTCATCATGCACAAGTATAGTATCTTTTTACATACAACTGCTTGTATACAAAGTATATAAGTACCATTCAGATCTTCAATCATGCATAAAATGATATTTTCTTAGTCCAACATATTAGACTGCGTGGGGATTTTGGAAGCTAGATAGTGATGGCTACAGAGTTTCTGTATAAAAAAGGGCTTAGAAAAGTTATTCTGGTAGGGAGAGAAAATACCTAAGGAACTTACAGTGAAACTTTATTTACTTAGCAAACATACTGTTTTTACCAGGATTAAATGCTTATTTGGAATGTTCCTCTCTCCTGCCAACCCCAGCCATCCTCTCTACTGCCACAGATCTGAACCATCTTTCTAACTCTTTCTGAAACATATATGACTAAAAGCTGGTATGTCTTCAGACTGTCTTCTATTTACCTACTCTTCTCCCCACCCCAGTAACTTTATCATATCAAAACCCAGATTCCCAAATGCTACCTATTTTCCTCACACATATAGACCCATATTCCTTTAGCCTTTTTAAAAAATCTACTTTATCATTAGGCTCATTATTTCCTATACCAAACTTTATTTTATCACTTTATTTGAGCAAAGAATGGTTCCACCCAAGCCCCAATACATGGCTCTCAAATTCATTTTATCTGAGCTTGAGTGGAGGAATGGTGGAGGAATGGTGTGATTGATCACATCAGTCCTTCTCTAGTCACGCAAGCAAGGGACTTCAGATCTCCTATAATTTCTCTTCACTATCCCTTGCACCTTGTAACCAAATCCTAAATCATCCTCTCTCCATGAATCTCTTACTTCTTTTTCTGAACTCAGCTGCAGTGTTTTCTTTGTGCAACCCTCATTACTAGCTGTTGCTTTCTATCTTTACCTTCCGCTGGATGGTGCTGCACTTCAGCCCCTATTTTCCCCTCTGCTTGGATTTCTGTAACCTTCCCATTGTCTCTATATTGAACTATCCCCTACATTGTGGTCAAATCAATATTTCTTATTATTTTTGTATTTTGTAAATCTGGCTCAAAGATGAATGACTCCTTACCATTCAAGATGGAAAAAGTAGGAAGAAAAATGAGAACTGGCATGAAGCTGGTCACCAAAAGCAGGGCAGAACACCACAGTTATTGGGAAAATCACACCGTCCATAGTGTTCCAAGGTCATGGCAGATTAGTCAGTATTCAGGCCATAGGCAACACCTGAGTTTCCAAGGGGAATAATCAGATTCCCAATGTGATGCATTAGAAATGAAAATGGGAATGACAGGCAACCTTAGGGGTCATGGAGGGTGATCAATGCTATGCTCCACTAGGCCTAGAGGTAGAGATGCTGAGTCTGTTTAAATACTCTTGCTTTTTATTTAGCCTGATGAAAACTTGGGCAGGGTTGTGTTGTCAAGGAGGAAGTTAAGTAGGTCAAATCATTTGGAACTAGAGAAATAATGTACAGGCTGATAATCCTATTATTTCTCTGCTCAAAAACACTGAGTGGTTCTGTACTGCCTTTAATTGTCAAGGAAATTCTCACAGTGTCCCTCAACCTACCTTTCTGGCCCTGGCCTCAACAACTCCCTTACATATACCTAGAAATCCATCCAACCTGAAAAGTGCCTGCACTATTCCACTTCATGCCTTCATGATTTTCTTTCCCTGAAATGGTCTCCTGTCCTTGTCTGGCTACTCAAAATACTATCTGCCACTCAGGTGCTGCTCTCATCCCACCTCTTTTCAAAGTCATTCCCAAATCAGGTAGATGGATTGAATTGCACCCTCCTTAGGACCTGGCATTTCTTACATCATCAGCTTTGCTGAAACCAAAATTAAGACTCTAACTAAAAGCTTGCACATGGTTAGCATTCAGAAAAAGTGCATTGATTTAATTTTGTACTCTGTCTTTTACAGTGGATATTTTACACTCAACAACTCCCTTCTCTAAAATCATAAGCATTATTTCCCATACAACAGCCATGAATTAACCCATTAAGCCTTTATGAGGGCTACCACAATATCTTGTCCCAAACAGACCTTGATTCAGAATTATCTAATTTATTAAATGATCTCATTATATAATTAAATTATATAGCTCAATACTTGAGCCTTGTTGGGCACTTTACAGTGAATATAGATGAATTTCCATTAGTGTGTACATTCAAATATTAATGCCCCAAGGCTCTACCAGCTGAAGGTTTTGGTCTTTCACAGAGATCCCTCACCCCAATATTTCTGAGTATCTCCAACTGCTGACATGTATAGAAGAATCTGTCCTGATCACTACTGAGTGCCACTGCTTCCTAGCAAGGACTATAGAGTCCTGGTACCAAAGTCCTACTAAAGAAGCATTTGGGGCCAGAATCCTACATTCAACTCTACTGCTGCCACTTTTAGAGCTGGTAGATCATAAATCATCATCATTTCTTTCTGAAATGAGGAAAAGCCTTTTATGCATTACACTTAGTTGATAAGAATGGAACCCTTCAATTAGGCCATGGAACTGTGAAGCTTTGGATCAGTAACTGAATCACCATTACAGCTAGCAAGATCACAACTCTGCACCCCAGGCTTTGTTCATCTCACAGAACTATACATATGTGACTATCTGGAATATTACATTCCTGGGCCCATTTGACACAAAGAAGTACAACTTGATCAAGCTGCCTACTAGACCATAATATAGCTCTCTACTCAGCCACCTGGGCAAAGATGGTATGATGAGGAATGGATGTTTCTCTCCTTTAAATTCCTACAGCATATATCCCCAGCAAAGATGAATGAGCTCAATTTATTTATTTCAATGTATATATGTGCAATACAAGTTATCCCAGGTATATTCCTCCCCTTCACTTATAATTTCATGTGTGGCAGGTTGGAGTGAGTTCCTATCTTTACTAAAATCAATGATTTTTTTCCCTTTTGGCCTACTTTGTCTAGCCTAATTTCAGTCGTCTTCTTTTATCATGAAATTTCTCTCAGGGGTCCTATTTCCTTTCCTGAAAAGGCCTCCATTAGAGTTACAGAAGTTCATTTGAGATGTGAGTATATCCTTGAGCTTCATTGGCAGCCAGGTCCAAGTCTTTTATTCTATGAGATTTCTCCTTCCCAATATAAATTAGCAAATATAAATGACTGGATAGAGGGAGTGGCATCTCATACTTTTTCTTAATCATCTAAGATATTAGCAATTGTTGCATATCAGAAACAATGTGAAAAATCTTCTATGTTCTCTGAAAAAAAATCTAGGAGCTTGAAAATTTGACCAATACCAGGCTTAGTTCTTCAGCAGGGTTCCAGTTAACTTGTGTGTGTGTATGAATGAACTACCTAGGGAGGTCTGAAAATAGCACCTGCTCATTCCAGTTAGACTAAGGAATTCTCATTATCCAACAAACAATAGTGACAAAATTTTACATTGACCATCATCCCATCAAAATGTATAAAACATGCAAAGAAATAGGAAAACACAACCCATAATGAAGACACTACTCAATCAATAGAAACTGACACAGATGTGTCATATCTGTTAGAATTAGCAGAGGACATTAAAGTGGTTATTTTAATTTTATCTCATGTTCAAAAAGTCAACTGGAGTTATGAAATCTGTAAAAAGTAAATTAGGAGGAATTATTAGTTCTAGTGTTCTATAGCACAGTAGGGTAACAAAAGTCCACAACAATTTTTAACATATTTCAAAATAACCAGTAAAGAAGTCTAAGGTTTCCCAACACATGGAAATGATATATGTTTAAAGAGGTGGAAATGATAATTACTCTGACACAATCATTACATATTGTATACGTATGTGAAATTATACTTTACCCTATAAATGTATAGAAATATTATGTGTTAATTAAAATTTTAAAAAGATCCAAATCAAATTTTTGTAGATGAGAACTATAAAACCTGAGATAAAAATTACACTGAATGGTACCAATGGAAGATTAAACATTGCAGAAGAAAATACTGATATCCTTAAACATATTCAAAATAAAACAAAGATTTAAAAATTTTTAAATGTGAGAGAAATTTGAGTGGCCTATTATATGTGTCAAACTTAATTGTATTAAATAATACTTAACCAGTACTTAATTGAGAACCTTACAATTGCCAGTATGGGAGAAATTGGAAGACAATCCATGAAGAGAAACAGATGTGAAAGATGGTGACAGCATATTCCTTGTTGGAAACAATCGCAGTAAAGAGACAGTTGAGCTTCACCTTTAAAGTACTGAAATTATAACAAACAAGAAACCTGCCAGCCTAAAATTCTATGCCCTGCAAAACTATATTCTAAAACAAAAGTGAAATAAGAATTTTCAGAAACATAAAAGCTGCAAGAATTTGTAACCAACAAATTTTCACTATAAGAAAACTTAAAGGAAGTTATCAGGCAAAAAGGAAATGCTACTAGATAGAAATATGGACTACACAAATAAATTAGGTGACTAGAAATAATAGATATGTTTCTAGCCCAATTCTCTTCTGGTATTTCATTTCTTATAGATTTTCTTCTAGCTGTTTTAAATATCTTTAAAAGATAACTGACCATTTAGACAAAAATAATAATATAATATTTTTAAGAATATAATTAAAATGCATAACAGTTGCATAGAGGCCAAGAGTGGAGAAATGGAAGCATACTATTTTAAGGTTCTGAAACTCCATGTGAAGTTGTATAACCCACTGTTGTGTTAGTCAGATTTCTATCACTGTGACAAAATGCCTGAGATAAACAATTTGTAAGGAGGAAAGAGGTGTTTTTTAGCTCATGGTTACTGGGATGTTTTAGTCCACAGTCATTTGGCCCTATATATAATGTTGGGAGCACATAGTAGAGAATGTCTGTTCAGCTCATCACGGCCAGACAGTAAAGAGAAAGGGGGGAAGGGGCCAGGGTTCCATTATTAATTTCAAGGACACACCCTCAATGACATAATTTTCTTCACCCAGGCCCTACCTCCTAAAGATCCCACCCCTTCCAATAGCACCACATGCTGGTAATGAAACCTTTAAAACATGAGCCTTTGGGGGACATTCTAGATCCAAACTATAACACCTGTAATAACGTAAAGATACATATTATGAACCCTACAGCAATCATTAGAATAACAAAGAATATTGTTATAGCTAATAACTCAAGAAAGGAGAAAAGATGGAATTTGAAAACACAGTTATTCCAAAAGCATGCACAAGTGGACAACAAAGAATGGATAGAACAACTTTAAAACAAATTGCAAAATGGTAGATCTAAATTTACCTGGCCATATCAACATATTATTGACTAAACACTCCAGTTAAAATTCAGAGATTGTGACATTTGGTCAACAATAGGAAAAAAAAAAAAAGACCTAGATGGGGTGAGATGGTAGCTCACTGTGATTTATACTTCCCTGATGGCTAATGATACTGGTCATTTTGTCATGTATTTCTTGGACATTTGTCTATCTTCTTTTGCAAAATGTATATTTAAATTATTTTCATTATAAGAAATCTGATTATTAATTGGATACTTATTTTTTGTTACATCTTTTTTTTTAAATATTTATTTATTTGCTTTAGTTGTACACATGTTTACGTGGTGCTGAGGATCGAACCCAGGCCGCGCACATGGGAGGCGAGCGCTCTGCCGCTGAGCCACAACCCCAGCCCCTTGTTACATCTTTTGAACCCCTTATACATTCAGTGTATTAGTCCTTTGTCAGATGAGTAGTTGGCACATGTTTTCTCTCACTCTGTAGGTTGTCATTTGATTGATTGTTTCCTCTGTGTGTAGAAGCCATGCTTTTCCTCATATGTAGAAGCTAAAATGTCAATTGGAATGTATAATAGTGACTGCTAGAGGATGGTAAGAGGGTGCAGAGGGGGCAAAGAAGTTTAGATCAGGGTACCAGATCACAGGTGAGGAGAAGTATTCAGTTCTGGTGCTCTGTAGCAACAGTGGGTGACTAAAGTTCAAAATAAGCTGTTACATACTTGAAGATCTAGAAGACAACAGCTTCTAGAAGACATGATGAGGAGAGGGTAATACTAGTGAACATGATATGATCAGGGCATGCTATTTGAATGTGTTGAAATACAATACCATATCCCATTCATATCTACAATTATTACATGTTAATAAAATAATTCTTAAAAAGACTCAACTCTCTACTGTCTAAAAAGTACATGTGAAACAAAGAGACAAAATGTTTTTTTCAAAAAAGGAATATAAAAAGATATACTATATAAACACTATAAGAAGGTGGAGGTAGCTATGTTGATATCAGACTAACTAGAATTCAGGACAAGGAATCTTCTAAAAAATAAATAAGGACATTTTCTAATCATAGAAGACCTGACAGATCAAACATAACAATTGTAAAAGTGCATGTCACTAATAACAGAGAAAAAGATAAAAAAACCTCACAATTATATTTGTATTATATAAGAGATCCATTTAAGAATTTCCTCACATGACTGTGGGAGCTCACAAATGTGAAGCCTGCGGGGCAGAGGAACA
Source organism: Tamias sibiricus (assembly GCA_025594165.1). Classification (NCBI taxonomy): domain Eukaryota; kingdom Metazoa; phylum Chordata; class Mammalia; order Rodentia; family Sciuridae; genus Tamias; species Tamias sibiricus. The sequence continues at coordinate 81,955,999 of CM046659.1, forward strand.
GGCTGAAGCCTCAGCCAGAGTTGATGCTGCAGTCTGATTGCAGTGAATCACAAGTGGACTGTTGAAGATAACAGGATATTTTTATGTTTTGATTAGAATGAGATTTCAAGGGTGAAAAAATTGTCAAAGAGCATCAAACTAGTCACTTAAAAAGGGACATATTTTATTGTATGTAAATGAAATTCTAGTTGTAATAGTATTACTTTTTAAAGCAATATCCACTTATTATAACATGTTGGAGTATACAAGTATATGCAAAAAAAATTAAAAATTTAGATCCCCACCCCACCAAAATCCAATTCCCTGAAGTAAACAATAGTTATAAGAGTCCTCTCTGATGAGCTTCTTGACACCATTCTATTCTTCTTCATAACTAGCTTTCTGCATGTTCCTCAATGGCAGTTCTAACTCTCTGGCCCCCAAACAGAAGGGCTTGTCAGGATTCTGTCCTCAATTCTTTTCTTGTTCTGTTCTATACATTTTATTGCTTGATCTTACATTCATTCATTTGCACTATTCTAAAGCTAATGTCAGACAGAGTCTCTTTCTGAATGCTGACAACTCCCTCTCCCTAATGTCCAACAGGAAACAGAGTGAACTGTCATCTTCACCCACACCTGCCCCTCACCTGCCTTCATTTCCTTCCTGCTGAAAGATACAATTTTTCGCTGAACCCCTTTGCAGGAAGTGGGAGGTCAATCCAAAATATGATGGACAAAGAGCAATAATAAACTTTTGGATTCACAGCTTAATTTTAAGGAAAAATAGTGTAATTGGTTGAACAAGAGCAAATCCTGCATTCACTGCATGCTGCACAGCTTCCTTCTGGCAAAGGTTTCCTTGGCCTGAGAGAAATGACCTTGTTGATTTCACAGGAAACAACCCAACCTGTCACCCCACTAGTCTGTGAAGGGAAGGAGTGAAAAGGAAATGGCCACATGTTGGATGCCCACCAGGGACCCCAAGAGCTGACATCCAGGACAGTTTCTCTCCAGCTCCATCATCCATTACAAGGCCATGTAAATAACATCTGAGTTGAAATTTTGGGCTACAGTCTCCACATAGTCAATCCAGACCTATGGCCCCAATGTTGCTGGGAAGTATTATTTCTAGAAAAAGTTCCTCATGATTGAGAACTGAATGGAGGTGCTTCATGCCAGGATTTTTGACAGCAGGTCCTACCAAGCCTTCACCCTACATTCTTCTCTAAATGTGGCATGCCCACCTGGGCTCCAACTTCTGCCTCATTCACTTCCTCAGAAAAATTTCTACACACCAAGAAAAATTCCCATTTTTTTTTTTTTTTTTACTTTAGTACTACTGGAATTCATTTTATGTCTTCTGTACCCTAATCACCTATAAAATATCTTAGGCTGTATCACCAACCTTGCTTTAATTGTCTTGTATTTTATATAACTTTTATATCCAGGGTTCAGCATAGGTTGTTCTCAACCTTCATACTGTCAACAGTTTGGGCCCAATAATTCCTCATTTTGAGAGGCTCCCCTGTCTGTTGTTGGGTGTTTCATAGCATCCATGTCCTCTTCCACTAAATGGTAATCCTCCCACATCATAATCATGACAATCAAAATTGTCCAGGGTCTCATGTGGGCAAATATCACCCTTGTTGAAAACCATTGGCCTAACCCACATCTGGGCACAAAGAAACATATGGAATTAATAACAGTATATATTGTTTGTTAGGTGTTGCAAACAGTGGCAGGGAAGTGTAGAAGTTAACATATCATCGCATAGTTTCCCTTAGGAGGAGAGAGATGCAGGGGGTAGGCAGAGGGAGAAGGCAACAGGCTACAGTGATAGGGCCTACAGAAACAAAAGAGAGGGCCCCACGTGGGACACAGCAAAGTCCTCTCCTCTGTCCTCTCCACCACAGAAGTCCAAACTGGCAAAGAGCGAAGCTGGACTTTGAACCTTGGCTTATATGCTTAATCAGGAAGACGACTGTGTATGTTCCCCCACGTAAACATGATCAGGCCTTGGGAAGGCATATTCAAAATGGGGCAGGGATATGCTCCAATATTTTCACCTAAAATGCAAATAGATCTCACTGGCTCATGAAGGTGAACAATGGATTGATATTTCCCCAAAATTGATTGCTGCCCTCCTGGAGACCTGGGAAGGAATAATGAACACTCCACTTTACTGGAATAGAAATGAGATGGCAACTCCCATCTTCCCGTATCTGGATTTGGTCACCAAGATTTGGAAGACATATGTGGAAACAGCACAGTAGGCTTTGTATTTAAGTGGGCAGGGTTTTTAGGGCAGGTCAAATGTATTTTTGCACCAAAATAAAGAACATGTGAGCATCATAATGGAAATGCAGAAATCATAAATAGCAAAGCTAATGCCAACACAGCAGCAGTACAAAAGATCAGCAAAGAGGCATGACTGAGTGTTAAAAATAAAATAGGTTCTGAAGAGACACACTGAATATAGGAATTTTTTTGTTTTGTTTTTTAAAGCCAGTGTAACAAATGATGGTAATAGTAACTTTGGCAGGCTGCTGAAAAGCTCGGTATCTTAAAAAAAAAAAAAATGATTCTCTCTTCCCTAGCAAAAATAATATTAAAATGAAACTGGGATATTTATTTCCCTTTTTAACACAGCAGGGATCACTTATAGCAAATAAGCCTAACAATGCACCAATGGAAGAACCACTGAAGCTGCTAGGAACTGACCATTGTCATTATCCACACAATGCATGAAGCGCTCAGAGCATGCCTAACCACAGTCTACCCAGGCTGCCTGCCTTCAGAGCTGTTTATTTTCCCCCAGAAAATCTCAAAAGATGTTATTAAAAAGAAAGGGAACTCCTCAATGACTCCCACTGTCACCTCACCCTATGCTGACCCCTAATGCAGGAAAATGAATAGCAGACCCATAATGCAGAATAGTGATTAGGAGCCACATGTGGAAGAACTTACCAATTAGACAATTATTCAGCACCTGCATTGTGTCAAAAATTTGTATCAGGTTCTTTAAAATAAAACAGAGAAGTCAAAAATTTTTTTCCTCGAGTTTGCAAATTATTAATGTGAACAACAAGCCCAAGAAGCAATTGTATGTTTACAAAACAGGCTGCTTAGATCAGAGAGCAGAGGCAAGGAAGTCCCTGGATCTTCAAGGGGCTCGATCAATGAAAGCTTTCAAGAAGAATGTTTAATTGTTAAAGGGTGTATGACAGACACTTAAAAGCAGAACAGACCCTTATCAACCTGAGAGAAAATTAGATTTAACAGCACTTGAAATCAGAGGGGTGAATTCAAGGGCATTGTATGGCTGCACTTGCTGCCTTGAGCAAGGGGCTCAATCTCTCTGTCTCACTTTTCTCATTTATGAAATGTTGTAACACTAATTTCTTTTTCATGGATTGTTTTCATAGATTGAAGTGTAGGTGAAATAATTCACCTCATGTGCAAATAAACAGCATAGTTGTTACTACAATTACTATGGTGACTTCTAGAACAATACACTTAAAATTACTGGGCAGAAGAAAATGCACGAAGCAGATACACAAATGTATCTTCTGTTTATAGTAGGATTATGGGTGAATTGCTTTCCTTCTACTTTTCTGCATTTTCTACATTTTCTATAATGAGCATATATTACTTTATAATCAGTAAAAACATCAGCATTTAAAACAGATTTTAAATTTAAATTTATTGAATGAATTATTTGGTAGGAATAATAAATGTTAATACAACTCACATAATCAAGGTACTTTTGAATGTACAAATCCTTGATTATACTGAATACTTAAACGGTGTCAAACATGTCCTAGGTCACATAAAGAAATGGAAAAGTACTCTCCTGGTCCTCAGGTAGAGTGTTGAGAATAAATGTATTCTCTTCTCTCTTGGTGAAAGTCTAAATAAACTGCTGCTATGTAAATAGATACGCATTAAAAAAAAGATACCAGAGACCAATCACGTGGAGCTTCAGGATTGGACATTAGATGATATGAGTTCAAATCCTGATTTGTACTCAGATAATACTGATTGACTGCCTACTGTTGGACATTTGTGGGGCATAGGGAATACAGCAGTATTTGTCCAAAGAATAAATGTGATGCCTTGCACATGCTTTTTAACTCTCTTGTCCCTATGGTCTTAACTGGTAATGGGAAAGAGTAAATGAGAACATAATCAGAATCCAGTATAAAGCAAGTACATAGAGCACCCTTTGGCACTGAAATTTTCTACCAACATTCAAACATGTGGTTAAATCTTCCATTTTAAAATAATAATAATCCAGTAATGATAACATTTCTGCAATGCCACGTTCCTTCCAGTTACCAACTCATTTTTCTCCTACTTCTTACTGTCTTCAATTCTTTTCCTTCCATTCTCTTCTGAACCCACTCCAAATAGGCTTTCATCCAGAAAATACTTTTGTCAACAGGGCCTCAGATAGCAAATACTATGCCTTTGTGCAAATGCAAAAATGGTGCTTCTCTGGATTGTTGAATTAAAAATAGCTGTGCTTTCCAAGTAGTTGTAGCAGAGTAATTTGCAAATTACAGTTACCAACAGCTGTGCTCTCTGAGTAACTAAAGCAGAGTACAGGGATCATTTTACTACCACAGACACATTCATATGAGACCTTCATACAAGGCATAACAGCATCCACAGTGGTATTTCTCAGGACCAACAGTGGCTTCCCTGTCGTTAAGGTAGTGGTTGATTCTCAGTCCTTATTTTACCTTGCAATACCATTAAGATAATGCCAGAGTTTAATACTCCCTCCACTTCAAAGCACCCCTTTCATAACACACCCCCTTTCACTTTTTCTCCTTGCTGGTTCCTCTTTTTTTCTGGCTGTAAAAGAATAGGCTTTGGATATATTCTATTTTCTGTCTGAAATAATCCCCTTCTAGAACCAAGTTAATATCATGGGTTTTAAATCAGGGATATGCTGATACTGCCCCACTATGAAACTTCAATCAGAATCCCTTCCATTAATTCCAGTTCCTGTATCCAACTGCCTCACAGCCATCTGCACTTGGATGTCTAATAGCCATCACAAAGTGAGAAAGCCCCAAACCAGGTTCCTGATCCCCACAGTACTCCAATATGGCCTTTCTATTGTTCTGATTACTCAGGTCCCAAACCTTGAAGTTGCCAACAATTCCTTCTTTCTGTCATATTCCCTACCAATGAGCATTACTTTAAATATTGAACAACTTCTCACTGACTCTACCACTCACACTTTGTCCAAACCACCACCAATATCCACCTGTCAATTACTCCCTAACTCTTGAATCCCTTTGTATTCTGAATTCTTTTCTTTTCCACAAGAGTCAGTGTGGTCTTGTTGCAATTTATCAGATTGTATCACTTATTTAGGTGAAACCTTTCAGTGGGATCCTACCAAACCCAGAGAAAAAGCCAGTGATCACAATTTCTCACAAGCTTCTCTACCACACCTGGCTAGCACTGCCTCTCTAACTTCACCTTCAACACCTGCCCCAACACACACAATTTATTCCACTTCTGCCATGTTTGCCACTTCACACCAATTGCGCACACAACCTACTTCAGGCACTTTCTCTTTGCTGTTACTGCCTGCAGAAATACTTTTCCCTCTGTTTCCTCTTCCTGAAATGTGTCTTTCCCACAGAAAGCTCTCTTGTTTACTACTCTTCCAGACTCACCTTCTCATGATGCCTCCCTGACCACCATATTTTCTTCCCAACCTTATTACCTAAGAAATAAAATATATTTTAGTCATAATCAGGTCATGACAATTAGTAGGAGTCTGATACTTGTTGCATATAATACGCACATATTAATACAACATATGATACTTGAACAAACATATTGTAATTATCAATAATGGCACAGCCCTTCACTTGAGGTCTGTCTGAAGATGAAGATTCAGAATGGGGATAAGGTGAACCCAATGGTGCTGGAGGGGGTACTGGCCATTCTCTATAGTGGGACAAGTGCCTATAGTGACATCGCAGAATACAAGAGCTACAAAAGTAAAGGCAGTAGTAATTATCATTTTTCAAGTTTACCAACTTTTACTTCTTTTATTCTCAAACAAATCAAACGTAGGTGACTCTAAAAATGTCCCTAAAGAAATTTATAGTTAAAGTTCAGAGATATTTAATGAATTTAAGTGAAAAAGTATGCAATGAGATATGCCTGTACAGACATGTTCAGGTTCATTGCTGTCTCAAGTATCCTGCAAACATATGCAGTTATGTATGGTCATTTGACCAGTTCTAGCCAATGGAGTGTGAGCTGAGAGAATGACAACCCTGAGTTTCACCCTGCCAAGGCAGGAGTGCATGTAGCCTCATTTTGAGAAGACACAGCCACAGGATCACAGCAGCCAGCACTGCCAAGTCCTGTATAATAAAAGACGTCAGACCTAGAGGGTAACTGGGTCCTACTCTATATTCTGTGTAACTTGCACAGACTTTGCTTTCAAAGCCACTGAAACATGGAGGTTGTTTGCAATGGAATGAACTTATAACATCTAACCTCTCTTAATACATCCATACAAAAAGGTTTATGTAAGCCCGTGTGCAAATGGAATGATACAGATTGAGAAAGTTGTAAAATTGTATTGTAAAACTAAAGGAGCAGTATGAGTTATGGGATGAGAAATGTTAATGAGATACAAAATATTCCACTATGAGAAAACATACATGAGAGGCAATGGAAAGACCTACGTAATCAAATGGTGCAATAAGTTGCAACAAAATTAGGGTTCCTTGAAAAAGGCAGTATATGAAGGGAAGTGTTGACATGTAAATTCATCTTCTTGAGTGTGTACATATGTGTGGTGTTCATCACCAACTTATTGATCCTTCCTCAGACATGGGTTATTGACAACACCATTGGCTTAACCCTCGGTTTCTACTAATCCACTGGATTTTTTAAACCTGCTCTCACACTAAAGGAACACTAGAACTTCTGGATGTCCAGCATTCCAAGCACAGGTTGCAGGAGATAGGAGTTGCTACCTCAGGGGATGGCTCAGCCTAGTGACATTATTACATTCTTATTCGACTTTGTTCATCATGCCTCGATTCCATGTTCCATCCCTAAAAAGCAAGCCTCTCAGAATTCCATGTAGTACTTCCACTTCCAAGTAGTACTATAATCCCCTCTGCTTTTCCAGATCTTCAAACATTGATCCACCACTTTGCTAAACATCTTTTAATTTCTTTTTTCCTTCTGTTGCTTAATTCTAGTTTAATTCCATTTCATTATACAGATGCTTTTTTTTTTCTTTGCTTCCATAGAGCCAGTTGAAAAAAAAAAAATGTAAGGTTTATTTTCCGAAGATAGTATGACATTTTTCTTGGGCTGATTTTAAGAACTTTCTGTTGGCATCAGTCTGATGAGGACACATTTAGCTGTTTTCCTTACATTTATTCTGCTTGGTGTTGTATTTGCCATGTTTCTTGCATCTGTGGGCTGATGTCTTTTATCTATTATGGACAATTCTCAGTCATTATCTTTCAAATATTGCTCTGTCCCATTCACCACCTCATCTTTAGCTGATACTCCAGTGACACATTTTTAAAATCATTTGTCCATATCCCCTATGTCCTTTATTCTTTATTTGTGTTCCTTTTAGTTGTTCTGTCTCTGTTTCAGTTTGGGTACTTTTTTTATTTTTATCAGTTCTTGAGTTCCATAATTAAATCTTTTGCCCCATTCAAGCTGATACTAAAATTAATTTAAAAGATTAAATATTTTAGTTGTTAAATGCTTAAGTTTATGGATTATAATTCTTTAATGATGCTCTCTCTTTTACCCTATCAGTTTTGTCTAATTCTTTTACCTATTTATAGTAATTGTATCATAATCTTGGTCAAGTGAATGTCTGAATATGGTCTATCTACTCCTATTGATTTTTTCCTCAGTTATTGAGCATGTTTTTTGCTTTCTCACAGGTCCTTCAATTTTAATTATATATAAGATATCATCTATTAGATAAGCTGAAGCTAAAATAGATATGACTTTCTCCTAGATAGGGTTTGCCCTTGCCTGTGTTGAAGGTGTGATCATAGCAATTCTATCAGGAATTGAGCTCGATCATATGTGTTTTTATTATTATTATTTAGTAAAAATCATTCCACCTCTAGTTTCAAGTGTCTCCAGGAAATTTGTCAGGTTTGTTGCTTGCCCCTCCCTTCAGTGAAACTTTTTCTAAGCATCATGGAGCTGCAAAAGAGCTCCCCCTTTTTCTCTACCTCTCCCTGACCCCTCTCTCTCTAGTTCATCTTCACAAGAACCCCACTCCATCCTATCAATCAAAAAACATTCAGAGGAGAAAATATGTCATGGGTTTGGGTTCCTTAGATCTAGTCTCTCACACCCACTCATGTGGCCTCACCTCTACTGTTTTCCTCACTCTGTGACAAGCACTCCCTCAGTTCATATCCAGGCAAGGCAAATGCCCTGTGGAAGAAAATATCATGTGAACCAAGTTCACCAAAAAAGCATCCCCATTTCTAGATTTTTAGTTCACTCATTTATCTTTTCTTTTTAAACTCTCCTATACTTGTAAAAGTATAAATTTCTGAGTACTGTGATTTTTATTTTTCCCTAGTTATTATAACAGGAATTATAGCTTTCCAGACCTATGCTATTATGACAAGTAGAAGTCAAATTCTGTATTTACGTTTTGAATTGTTTAAACCTAAAGAAAAAATATTATTTTGTTAAGCTTTAAGTCCATGTTTCAGACTTTTGAATATTAATTGTTATTCAAAACATAACAAATCATTTGCAGTTTTGTTTCAATTTTTTTGACTAGCATTTAATTAATCATCCAATCAATGAATTAACTAGAAGTAAGTTATTTTGACGAGGTATAATTACAAATATGTCTAGTGAAATACAAAATGTACTTAAATTGATAACTTTCAATTAAGGCTCTTTAAACAAATATTCAACCACTTGGTGGATATTCTCCATCATTTTATTTGAGTTACACCTTCATCTGCAAGACAGGTTGTCAATGGACATGACAAGAGAAAAGATACATTAAGATGAATTTTAGTAGACTTACTTTTACTTAAAATATCTTAAATAGTAACTGTTATTCAGAGGTTGATAGTTTGAAAGTTAAAATTATAACTCCTAATAGTTATAATAGTAACTCAGAGGTGATAATATATTATTCAGAAAAATTAAAATAATTTAAGCTGAGTAGATAAAACATCCATGTTAAATTTTAAAGCATGAGTCACTGAAAAGAATACAGGTTTCAGATCTGAGCCATATAAGAAATTATAATAAAAGAAATGAACACATAAAAGGAAGATGCTCTGGGAGTGGTATTTGTGAGAAAATTGTTAAGAGGCGATTTTCCTCTACACAAATATCTCTCCTTTAGTTCCAGTAAGTCATATGTCAATGTTGCTTAAATTTAAGATCCTTTCCCATTATTGGATAGTGAAATTGTTTATCAAATCACAATCAGAATTTCTAAAAAGAAAAATTAATTAAGAGGCTATATCAAATAATTTCTTTTATAAATGGTTCAGGGAAATGTGCCTTATTATGTAGACAGATATATAGATGCAAAAAAAAAAAAAAAAAAACATACACACCTACATGCAAAGAGGTATGGTGGTAGGAGAAAAACCATTAAATATGAATTGTAGTGAAAAGAAAAAATGAAAGCATTTCTCGGCATTCATGGGTTACCCATAGCAATTCATCCAGAGCAAAGAATAAGATGTCTGGCAGTAGATCCACCCACCAAAGCAGATCATGTGCTGGTTAAAAGACCCAATCTGGGTGAGCAAGCTTGGCGTTTCCTAGTACATACTGATGACTATTTATATTCATCCATCCATGACCACTGGGAGATACTGCAGCACTGCCATACCTATTCCCTAACTGGCTCTGGAAGAGTCAGCCAGTCCCCATGTTCACCCATTTGGTCATGGTCCCCATTAGCTACCTTGGCTTTTCTGTAGACTCTAATTCCACTTTTTATCTGACCTTCTGAATCTGACAACCTGGATTTTTGTTGCTTGTTCACACACAAATCACTTTATTTCTTTGATCTCCCTTGGACTTATTGATTGGCTCTTGGTCAATTCCACAGGTGAAACCCCAGTCTCTTAAGAATTCATCAAACACTTTCCATTGATCCACAGAGAATATGGGTAGGTAAAATCTTATCCTCACCCACTATTGACATTTCTTCCTTTGCAGAGATGTCCCCTCATACTGAGATATTAGGTCTGGTTTCCACAACTGTGACCAACCCCATTCATAGCTTGGGCAGGAATAGCGGTCTAAGATGAAAAATCAGCAAATTCCCTGTTAAATAGATATAGCTTTAAAAACTTACATCCTAGCAGCTGGATCAGACCAACAAAGACAAATCAAGGCAGATAAAGTTTGTGTATAAATATGGGATGGAACTGTGAGAGAAAAGGTAGAACAGGTTGGCTTCTGGCACCTAATCAGACTTGGATCCAGAGCAAAATCTTAGTGTTATGCACTGGACCACATAACCAATGCAGGTGGTAGAACATGCAACTTGGTTCCAGTTCTGATATGGGGTTTTCTTATAAGGATGGGTCTTTATAGGAAAGTTCTATGACTCAGGGAAAGTGTAAAAGCTACAGAGTCAGTTGAACAAGAATCTAGAAGTCATTGATTCAGTTAGGATTACAACTCAGACAAACAGGAGTAAAAGTTCCCTATCAAAGGTACACAAACAATATATCAGAACTGCCTCACAATTTACCCCCCTCTGCTTAAGGCCTAGCTTACACCAAGAAAAAACACCTATATAGACCATAGGCTATAAATCCAGAAGGCCAAATTATGTTGTTATTGAGCTGGTGGGGTGATGGTAGCAGATAGCTAGCAAGCTAGTTAGCATGGACCAGGAGAATACGTCAAGTGCTAAAGAAAAAGAGATATGATATTTTTATGAAATGAATTGCCAAGAAGTTTGGGTAGTTGGAAGAAAATAAATTGTTGCTTCAAGGCAAAGAGGTGAAAGAGAAAAGAATCTGTAAGTAACTGTGTTCAATGCTTGCTCCAGGACCAAGCAGTGCTGATGAGCAGATGCTGGATCCAATACCACCTATTTTATTGTGTTGAGCAGACCTCTTAATTGCTGTGATCATGCAATGAATGCAAAAGGAGACTAGGAACTGAACTAATTAATAAGTCAAGGATCTATACAGATTAAGGTGAGAGTCAGCCTATGCAAACTAGAGAGAACAGAAAGAACAGATGCTGACATAGAAGAGTAATGTCCAGTCTTGATATTATAGATTCCCCCACGGGGTTCCGAGGGAACTACCATGAAGAATATTCAGATCTATATGTACTCCAAGCATTTTCAAATGATAAAATGCTGTCTACAACACTATTACTTTCATACATGGAGCTTCTATAAGATTAATGAAATATAAATCAATTTTAAAAGTTCATCAACTTAACCAATGGATCAATGTTTATTTTCTTTATGTATTTTTCAGCCATTGTGAATACAAAAATATAACTATCATATGTTGTTCTAAAATTTGTTTTATATTTAAAAATATTCATTATAATCACATAGGCTGAGATATAATAGTTCAGAAGCAAAAATAGAGGCAATATCACCCAAAAGAGAAAACAACTAGAACTGGGGGTAGGTTGAGGCGGAGAGGTGGGGAAGGCCGTGTAGTAAGGCAGAGAGAACACAGTCCTGTCATTTAGTTCAGATACCCTCTGTGTTATTTTCTAGCTGTGGGGTCTTGGACAAATTATTCTTTTCTATATAGTTTCAGCAACAATAAAGCTGATATAATATTACCCAAATTTAGAGTGTTGTTGCAAGGATTAATGACAAAATATGCAAAGATGTTGGGCATGGGCATGTAATTTGTTCTGGCCAATAGAACACAGGCAGAAGTTACAACCTGTGGGTTTCAAGTCAAGGTCTTTATTCTCCTGAGTCACCATGATAAGCGCATGCCCTGGTTGCTGCTGGTCCAAAAAGAGTGTGAAGTCATATGAAGCAGATTTTAAATCAACAGCCCAACCAACTAGGAGATATGTGAGAATGAAATTTTCTTGTTGGTATAAACACTGAGTTTTAGGCTGCTTGTTATATATACATTGTTATATAGTAACAAAATATTGTTGGATCAGTATGACTGTAGTATGACTTAATATCTAGCAAGACAATACATACCTATTATTTTTCATATATTTTAGCTATAATCAGATATATATTCAGTCATATGAAGTTTAACATCACCTACAATTGAAAGGTCAAAAAAAGAAAAACATAAATTTAAGTTGCCATTTGTAATTATACCACATTCCTATTTTATTCAGATCTTGCTTTGTTTTATAGAATGGAATTTTACACTTTTCTTTAAATGAATCCTTTATCACATAGTTTGTCACTATTAGAAATGGACTTCTTTCCCATTTCTGTTTCTAGCTTGCTATTGCCAGTAAAGATAAAGCTAATATGTTTTTTCACATTAGCCTTATACCCAGCTACCTAATCATATTTCCATATTAAACCTACAAATTTTCTTAAAGTATTGCTTTCTAGCTAACTAATCCTATAAGTGGAACAAAAATAAATGTATCTCTCCTTCTTATAGCAGTTATTTAATTTATTTCCACTTTCTTGTCTTACTGTGGTCAACATGATGAATGCAAAAGTCTTGGTGACAACATTATGGAGGGCAGCATAACATCAGCTAAGAGGAAGAGATAAATATAAACATTATGGAAAAAACACATTGTTATACTAGTAAATGTAAAATGACTTAGCAATGCTAGAGTTAAACTACATATCATTATACGCTAAAACACCTTTTACAAAAAGATATTTTGTTGTATATCACTAAGAGGTCTAGAAGAGATTCAAATTGCCAATATCCATACAGATAAAGCACCTTTGCTCCCCTAGCACCTGAATTTTGATCTTTGATAATATCTTTCATTGAAAGCAACCCTATATTAGAGGGTAGAGAAAAAAAACCAAGACGGGCCTGGAAAATATTGCTAACAAACAAAGATACTTTTAAAAATGCCTGCATAGTGCCAATAACACAAAGGAACTTCTAAAAGGGTTGCATTGGCCAGCTATAACAACATGAGCATCAGAAGGAAAATAAAAATTCAGGTTAACTGGAACAGATCCATAATGATAATCAACACGAAAAATAGAAAGGTAAATGTAGTAAGAATTGATTTGCATATGCATTCTGTTTATCCTATAAAGTATATGTTTGTAGAAGATTCACATTTTCTTTATGAGTTAAATAGAATGGATGGAGAAAACTAGAAATACACTGAATATATGAGAGAATCTATCCCCTCAAATTGGCATTGCCTATATGAAGAAAACTTACACAGCTTTTGAGGAATATTTGAAAAAACAAACATATAAAAAACTACACCACATTTCTTTAAAAGGAAGAATCAATACCACAAAAGTACCATTGTTCTCAATGTAGTCTGTAAATCTATCATGAACTCAATAAATATAAAGGTTGTTTTGGTTTATTTTGTTTTGTTGGACCAGGCAATCTAATTCTAAATTTCATAATGAAACTTCTTTTAAAAATAAATAATTTTGCAAGTATATTTCTGACACACACTAAAACAAACTGTGATGTAATAAACTTAAAAGTTTCAAAAGTACTAGAAAATATGTAAATCATAAAAATACCTCATAAATTATATTGTATTTCAAATTATGGGTAAATTATTCATGAATTATATTGGTAATAGTTTGTAAAATTATAAAATTTGATCCCAAGTACCTGTAAATGAATAATTTTTAAAGATTATAAGTAAAATTATAAAATATTAGAAACTTCATAAAACATCCCATAACAAGTTAAGGAATCCCTTCTCTGCCTGGATTTCTGGATTTTTTTTTTTTTTTTTTTTTTTTTTTTTTTTTTTTTTTTAGTGGATGCTGAGTAATTTTCATGAATAGTTTTTTTAGAGTGTTATTTTGGTTTTGGCTTTATTTATTTATTTATTTATTTTTGCTTGAGATCAAACAAGTTTATTTATCTAATTCAGTATACTTACATGGTAAATGTTTCTGGATTTCCTTTCCTAATTTATTCTCTCACTTCTGAGACAGTTGAAATTTAGTCACAATTTACTACTAATTTAATAATTTGGTTAGTTGGTTTGCAAATTATTTCCTTAGAACTATTATATCTATGATCATGAGTAACATTGGTTTATGATATTCATTTTTTTCATACTGTTCATGGTTTATGAATCAAGATTATACTCATCTAAGAAAACAAGTAGCAAAATATCTTTTTTTCTATTCTTCAGGGAATTTAATATGAAATTGGAATAATCTGTCCACTATCTGGTAAAAGATACCTGTATAACCATCTGGATTTCATTTGTTCTTTCAGGAAAATTTTAAGTTCCACTTGGATTTCTTTAATAGTGTAGGAGACTATTCTGGCTTTCTACTTTATCTTGAGTAAGTTTTGGGAAATTATTTCCATGCAGTTGTCAATTTCAAGTTCTTTACTCTTCAATAACTATTGTGTAACATTCTACCCCCAAATCTGGAGGATTAAAACAACACAATAATTTACTGTGCTCACTAATCTGCAATTTGGGAGAGTTTAGTTGAATGGCTTGTCTGTTCCACATGGCATTACCTCGGGAAGCTACAAAAGCTGAATGGTCCACTTCCAAGATGGCTCATTCATATGGCTGTTACGTTCTCTGCTGGGACCTGAACCTGCTCTGTTGGAATGGAGCCTCAATTACTCTCCATGTGGGCATCTCCATGAAATTGCTTGGATTCAATAAAGCAAGGTGGATTGGTTCCATTCATGAGTGTTCCAGGAGACAGGAAATGGGAACGTCCAGTCTCCTATGTCAGAGTACAGAAAATAAAGCACCCCATCATTTCTCCATCATTTTAGTGGTAAACCAATCACAAGGCCCTAATTACATTGAGGGCCACAGACATATATGTCTTAAGAGCAATATCTTTCGTCTATCACATCAACTTACTTGTATAAAATTATATATAGTTTTATTACCTTGTAAATATGTATCATGTTCATAGGACACATCTATTTTCATTCCTATTAATATCTGTGTCTTCCCTTTTTTCCTTAGGCTTTCCAAATAATTATACTTTTATTCATAAAATCAAACCAAAGTTAGCTTACTTGGTATCTGTATTATAGTTGTGCTATTTCATTAATCTCTATTTTTTCGTTGTTTCATTTCATGTAGTTTAATTCTGTAATTACTCTTATTTTTTGTTGACTTTCTTTTAATACAAACATTTAAGGTGATGCATTTTCCTTTAAGTAACTGCAGAAAAGAGATACCATAGTGGGGCCTGACTGCTATCCTCTGAAAAGCCTGTTTACAGGGTTGGATTTGCTGGCATCTAGGAACTTGAACTTTGAGACAGTTCCTACCAATAATTGGTAACAGTGACTCATTGTGCTTAAGTTGTACAAACAATAGAGTTTATTCTGAGCACCTGCTTTCATTAGGGGATTCTGAAATCTGGGTACTATTTTAACCATTCCCCCAAAATAACCCTGGTCATTTAGTCTGTAATGTGATTCTCTGATTGGCAAGGTTCCAGGATTTGCCACTGGGTGAATTAAGCGCTAACCATGTGACTCCAATGTGAAAGAATTCTTGGGATTTTTTATTTCCCCTCATATTTTCCTCTTGTGCTTTTTCTCTCTGCTGATTGTGCTTCATATCCTTTTGCTGTAATAAATCACAGTCTTTTTTTTTTTTTAATTTATTTATTTATTTTAATTTTTTTATTATTTATTTACTTATTCATCATGCACAAGTATAGTATCTTTTTACATACAACTGCTTGTATACAAAGTGCTGCCTTCTGTGAGGTCTCCTATCAGATTATCTTGGTGACTCTGGACACAGTAACACCTAGCACCCTACACATTTTGATAGGCAGTTGATTCATAGTGACTACTTTTAAATCTCCAATATGAATTTTTTCATGGACCCACTATATATTTAGAAAGATGTTTTAAATATCACCTTTTATTTTTTCAAATAGTTTTATTATAAATTTCTAACCTAGTTATATTTGTTTTCATAGAGCTGGTATATGATACTCTCTTTGGTAAATTTTTCAGACTTGCTTCCAGGTCAAATACATGTTCAGTTTTCTTAAGATATTCTGTATTCTTGACAGAAAATGTATATTATCAAATCATTAGTTGTAATTCTATGATAATAGGCACAAATTATGATATAGGAACTTCCAAGAGGACAAATTACTCAAGGAGAGCTCCCTGCTGGATTACTTAGAAACAAAGTGCTCCTCTTAGTAATTTCTAGGTATTTCAAGCAAGAAGTAGTTTAATATGGGAACTTTCCTATGTTCTTATATGAATACACAAGCAGTGTTCCTCCACATAATGTACAACCACAATAATGGGAAGTTATACTCTATGTATGTGTGTCAAATTGCATTCTAAAAACAACAAATGAAAACCTTCTTTAAAAAAGTTTAATGTAGGGAATTAGGCACCTCCTAAAGAATTAGAAGTCCTAAGAGATCAACGGTCAAAGAAAATCTCTGCTAGTTTTTAGGATACCAGTACACTGTAGAAATGACTACAAACTATCAGCATGATCTCAGTTTTCTGCATCCCTGAGATATGTGATTCACAGAAGGCCCAGATGCCTCTACTGTCTGCCAAAGGCCACTCATAAGGCTGTCTTCCAAGCAGAAAAGGCTCTGCTGCTCCTCTCTTCAATATGTCAGAAGACTGCTTCTCAAGGAACAATCTAAACCAGAAATCTCAGGACAAAGAATTATAGGAAATTTGCTTGTTACATTTCCTGTTGCTGATAGAAAAGAGAAAACACTAAAAGAGGTGGAGATGAATGCTGGATCAAAACACAAGAAAGGGAAACAGCAAAACAGTACACTCTATGTAGCAAAGTGCACCAATTAAAAGAATGTAAAATGCTAGCCAGGCGTGATGGTGCACGCCTGTAATCCCAGTACTTGGGAGGCTGAGGCAGGAGTATCATGAGTTCAAAGTCAGCCTCAGCAATGGCAAGGCACTTAGCAACTCAGTGAGACCCTGTCTCTAAATAAAATACAAAAAAGGGCTGGGGATGTGGCCCAGTGGTCGAGTGCCCCTGAGTTTAATCCCCGGTACCAAAAAAAAAAAAAAAAAAAAAAAAAAAAGAATGTAACATACTGACAATATAGCATCCTGACACAGAAGGAAGTGGCTGGAAGAGTCAGAGCTTTATCTGCATCCTTCCTCTAATGGGATGCCCCATAACACTCGAGTTCAATGACACAGTTACCCTTGGGGTATAAAATCCAGAACACAATTCTTTGGGGTTCCTCGACTGTGTTATGAGATGGGCCACACATGACTACATGAGCCATGCATGACAACACTCCATCCACCCCAGGTCACAGCTTCTGTTGCCTCTGTAAATGATAAAGTAGCTTCACTTAAAAACAAACCGGGAAGAGCTGTCCTTTCCTAGCGGTTGATTCAAAGCCATGGGAGTACACATGGCTTAGAGAGCTGGGTTTACTTCTCACTGGATCTTTCTTGTCACTTTGCATAGGACACAACGCCAGCAGGCTTCAGTCCCCAAAACAAGCTTTTTAATTTCATAGCTCCAACTATCTCTACTCTTACTGATTTGGGGTTTTATGTATTAACCCATCAGTGGGAGAGAAAAGTTATCTTTCAGCATGATGTGGATTCATTGTTTTCTTATCATTTTGTCAGATTTATATATTTTAAAGCCACCAGGTACATACAGTTGTAGACTTTATCTCCCTAGTGAATGAATATTTCATCAATTTATGCTGGTTCTATTTATCTCTAGTAATACTTGGTTGTTTTTTTTGTTTGGGTTTTTTTCTTTTCCCCTAGAGTCTATTTGATCTAAGACTAAAATGAGCACACCAGCTTGCTTTGAATAGTATTTGCATGGCATCTCTTTTTCTATCTCATAACTTTTCATCTTTCTTTGCTCTTATATTTTAGAATGATGCCTTATAAATAGCATACAGATTTTGTGGAATTTTATTTGGTTTGAAAATTCTGGTCTTTTACCTGGAAAGTTAGTGCATTTACCATGATGGTGCATTTGTTTGGATTAATTTTTATAATACTTTCCCTTTATTTCATTTTTTTCTGATCTCTTGTGTTCTTTGGATTTGTTGTTGTAGTTGTTCTCTTTAAAATATACCCATTCTTCTTTTATTTGTTGGGTGTTTACCTTGACATTTTAACACGTCAACTTAAGGGTCTTTAATGTTAAGTAGAATATTACCTCCTGGCAAATAATAACTAGACTGTACACTTATAATACTTTAAGTCTAATGACTGCGTTAATAAATTACATGCTATTTTTCTAGTATTTTAATTATATCTCTTCTCATCTTCAGAATAGATAGTACTATTGCTACTGTTGTTCACATTTCACTTTGACTTGGATTTGCCTATGTTTTCTGACTCCAAAAAAGAATCCAATAAACAGCACATTTCCTTCCTAGCCAGACTCTAAAGTTTTTCTTGAAGATAGTCAAGAAAAAATTCAAGGCTAGGGAAAACAAGGTATGACTGATATTGAAGAATGGAGCTTCATTCTGTAGGCCAGAGGGCTATGTAATCTTCAGGCACAGAATGGGGAAAGTTTAACAAGGAGCTGTGAATAGTGTGGCTTTTGTATATGGGAGACTTCCCTGTAAAACATGGATGGAGGAGCAGGGGGAATATGTGTTTCTTGCATGTAATTAGGCATCTGATCACAAACACTATGAAAGTAATGAAGAAACCAGTCTGTCGAAAGCACCACTACCTCATTTTTTTATGTTAAATAAAAAATAAGTTTTGTAATCAACATCAAAATACTTTTCTGTTCGTAAAGATTTGAAGCCTTTGAATAAAGTTGGAAATAAGACTATTTTCTCATCCTAAAAATATTTGAAAAAATTTGGTGCTCAAATATATATAATTTATAATTTCTAAATTTTGGTGTATTTGTTGTACAAAATATTAAAGTTTTAAATAAATTTTATTAAGTCATTTATTAGTATAAAAATTAACATTAAATGAAGTGATAATAATGGTAAGTAATTTTAAGATACAGAAGCCCATGGAATATTTAAAAATCCTGGCAACAATCACATTTTGTCAAGCATGCCAAATGGCATTTACGAGAATGGGCATTATGCTTTTCATGTGTTTTCAATGGAGTAGCACTAGAGTTTCGCTGTAAAAGGATTTTGCTGTTTATTTGTTTGACAAATTTTAATGTTTAAGTTAATTTATAAGAAGTTTCAAGATAATTTTGCTTACTATTCATTTTAGGTTTTTCTGCAGAATCTTACCCAATGCCCTTTTATCTATTTGAATTACCATGTGATTTTTCTTCCTTACCATGTAGATGATTGTTTTGGAAAATTTAATGAATATTTGTAAAATAGTCTTGTGGGTTTTTTTTTTTACTTTTTTCTAATAAATTTCTATTTTCTGAAAAGTTTTAATTAAATTATCTTTGTATTACTCAAATTATCTATACTTGTTCATACTGAATTTTGTATTGATAGACTGGTGAACTTTAGTTGATTATGTTAGACAATTTTTCCTTCTATATTCACAGGTGAAATCTGTCTATAGAGTTTTTTGTTGTTGTTTGCTACCTTTAAGAGATTGAGTTAAGGTTCTTCTCAACTCATAATATTAATTTGGGGAGTTTCTGATTTAGTTAACATCAGCAGTAATTAATCCTTAAATGACTGGTAGACTTTGGCTGTGAATCTATTTTGGTGTTTGTTTTGATGTTTGATTTTACTTTTAAAATTTAGATCTTTGATTACCTTTCCAGTCTTTTTTCATATTTCTTACTCCCTGGATCAATTTGAGTATGTTTCTACTGGGTTTTCAAGTTCCATGCTATTAATCCATTGTCCTCTGTTTCACAGTTACAGCCACTTTGTTTTCTTTCCAGTTTTTATACACATGCCTCATACATTTTTGATAATTAAACTTATAAGGGCTTTATTTTCTCAATTTATTATCAACATTTTCCCTTATGAAGGCATTGAACACTGCATATTTCCTTCCAATTATGCTTCTGCTGTGTCTTGGCTTTTTTTGTTTGATTGGTTGTTGGTGGTGCTGGGGATTGAACCCAGGGCGGTGCATGCAACTGAGCTGTATCTCTAGCCTGCTTCTGCTGTGTCTTGTAACATAAATTTTGCCACAGTATATTTTTATTTCATTGCTGTGTAAATAGGTCATAATTTTAGTTTTGGTATCCTCTGATCAAAGGCTAAATAAAAGGCTTAATTCCAAATAATTAAATTCCTCAGTCGTGTTTTTTATTTCTTCACATTTTAATTTTACTAGATTATCATCAAATATATAGTCCACCATGTCTCTCCTTTTTTACAGTGGGTTGTTTCCTTTGTGCCAAATATAATATAGATCTTTGTGTATGTTCTAAGGGCATATAACACAATTTTATTCTCCTTTGTAAAGGGAGATTAATGAATATTTATAAAATAGTCTTGTGTTTTTTTTTTTACTTTTTTCTAATACATTTCTGTTTTCTGAAAAATTTCAATTAAAGTATCCTAATAAAAGGATATATTAATCAAGTTTTCTATTACTTTTCACTTTATGTATTTAGATGTACTGTTGTTTGGTTCTGAAAGATTTATGACTGTCATATCTTCCTGATAAATTATAGCTCTAGGGATCACATAATCTCTCTTTATCCTGTTCAGTATTTTTATTCTTAGATTTCACCCTGTTTAATATTCATACCGAATCCCTGTTTTCTTTTTATTTGCATTTCTTAGTATCTCTTAGCCCATTCCATTATTTTTCAACCTGTCTTTATGGCTTTTGCCAACCATATATAACCGGATTTTGACTTGCAACACAATATTATAGTGTTCATCTTTTAATAACTAAATCAGCACTCTCACATTTAGTCTATTCACTGATATGCTTTATTGTATTTCTTCTATTACTTGATATTTGTTATTTTTTCTTTTTGATTATTTTTTAACTTAACTATTCTTTTCCCTTTATAATATGTAAGCTCTATATTTTTCTTTTCTCTAGTGTTTATCTTATTTCCAAATCCTTACATTTATTCAAATACACATTTTTTCTATTATTAATAATATACCAACTATTCAACTATATCTTCTTACAAAAATGCTCAATTATCTCCCGTTTTTTACCCTCATGGCAATAGGAAGAAACTTTTCAGATACTTTTATCTTATCACCCATTTCCTCTCACATACTCATTATGTTAAATAGTTTCATACTTTTAGTTCAACTCCATTCCCTTGCAGTATTTTAAGAATTTATTTGTATTTTAAGAATCCTTTTTTTTTTTGTCTTAAATATATCCCACCATTTATTCATTTTGAGAGAGACAGAGATTGATTCCATATGTCTTGTGTGGCTGGAATTTGGTGAGGTATTTAAATCTACATATTCAATTCTTTATTCGGCTCAGGGAAATTTTCTTTTATAACTATGTAATTATTGCCTCTTCTCCATCTGCTGTTCTTCTATCCCCCTCCCGCCAGACTACTATTATTGGTATATTGGTTTGTTTTTAACCCTTTACTTAGTATCTGGTTTTTCCCACAAGATATATATTTCTTTGATCTTTTAAATCTGTGTTTTAAGTTACTGCTTTATTTTTAAAAAACACATTCAAGTTTCAACAGCAACTTTCCTCAACTACAGTTCTCTGGTACAGATTGAGTATCACTTGTTCAAGCTTTTTCGGACCACACATGTGTTTTTTTATTTAATATTTTCATATAAATAGATCTTGGGAATGTCTAAACATAAAATTTATTTTTTTCATACATACCTTATACATAGTTTAAATGTAATTTTACACAATATTCCTAGTATACCTGCATTTTGACTGTAACTCATGACATGAAACCAGATACAGAATTTTCCACTTGTGGCATCGTAATAATGCTCAAAATTTTTCAAATTTGGGGGCATTTTTTTATTTTTCATTTTTGAGTTAGGAATGCTCACCCTGTAATTTTTTAAATTTTCAGATATAAGCTTAGTGGTAGAGCACTTGCTAACACACACAAGGCCCTGGGTTCAATCCCCAGTGCCACAGTCAATGAGTAAATCAATTCTAGATGTTCAGAACAGGACAAGAAACACTGATATTTAAAAGATACCTCAACTTATTAACATTAGGAAAAATTTTTACTTAGTTCTAAGGCTTCAATATCAGAGCATTTCCTGACAGACCGGAGTTGAGTATTAGGCAAATTACTAAAAAATGAACTTGTGCAAAAGCATATGATTAAAAAGAACGGTAATCAGAGCTAAAGTAAAAGTAAGAATAGCATATTAAAAATTTCACAAAAGTCCTGTCATTAACACCATATTTCAAGATTAAGCTAGCACAAAGTTGACTTTTTTCTTTGTCTAAAGAATGATCTACTTATGATTGTCCTCCTTCAAGAATGACATAATGAAGAACACCTCAAGATCCAAGTGTGCATGGGTTTAAGAATTAAATTGGCCATGTCTTCTTCTAGCATAAAATTGTTTTCTAAAAATCACAAATTAGAGCATTTGAGGTTTCAAAGGCTGGTAAGCCTGAGTGACGTATCTTTATGGATCAGGTATATTAGTCACTTATAAGTGAAAAGATGCAAGGTCATCCATCCTGATAGAAGGATAAACCCTACCCAAAAATTCCAGAATCTTCCCTGCACATTCCAGTAGGAAAACATACAGAGGACAAAGTAGTCAAAGCATACTATCTTTAGGGATGTCTAGATTAAGTTAGGGGTCAAGAAAGAAAAATGGTCATGAGGAAAATGTAATTCACAGAACTTTTGATGCAACCACTGCTATTCAGTGGGATGAGAGGAACAAAGCCACTCCATGGCAGAAACACACAAACCTGGCCAGAGCGAGAGAGCAAGGGCCTGTGTGGGAAGAGTTGGTTGAGGAAGCATTTGAGATATGGTCATTAGCATTTACACAAAGGTCAAGGGAGACAAGGGGGAGAGGAAAACTTGAGAAACAATTTGGAAAATAATCAATATTCTAGACATTTAGAGGAATTCTGAAGTCCTGGATACCAAGCTGGCAGGCAAGTTTTTGCTGAGAGAATCAGTAAAAGGAAACAGAAGGTCAATGACCTGACAAAGTAAAGATGGATTTTCTCATCCATCTGACAGCAAGTGCATGCATCCTGTGCTGTGATCTGCAACTGTCTCTGGGGCTTTGATCAGTTATGAATGTTATTTCATCATATGCATGACCTGTGGGGAAAAGATTCTATATAAATGATTGGGATTACTACAATGTGCACCTCACAGCTGCATCCAGTTTATAAATAATTGAACAAGATTTCCTTGCCATGGCCAACCTCCCAGGTGAATTCAATACAGGACACATAAAATAAAATAAAAAGTTAGATCAGTGCAGTTCCATCTGGGCTTGTTATCATGTGAAGGCCATCTTGTAATGAAGAATACTCAAGAATGACATCTGAAACAATAGTTTCTCAGGTTGAAGAGCTCAGTAATGAATCACTCAGCTACTTCCTTCCAGGGCTGATTAAAATAGCACTTGAGTTCCTGAATGTACTGAAGTGCTTGTAAATGAAGCAAACAGATGTCTGGTGCAAAACAAGGCAGGGCACACTCATACAGGGGTCAGGGTCTTTATGGTAAAACCAAATTCGCTCAACAAACTCATGAGTGAAAGGGTTTCTTTCCTATTTAAAAATTCAGATTTTGTAAGGAATCCTTCTTTCCAAGTGTGTTGATTATAACTTCTGTGTAACTGGAATCTAATTATTATTTATATTATCTGCATTCTTATGAATAGAATCGGCCGGGTTACACACCTTACCAATTACTCAAGAAATACTTGCCAAGTACCTATTAGGTGAAAGTTTTAGTTTCAGTTGGTGAAATAAAGCTGAATCAGATTTAACCCTCACCATAAACAACTCATGGAGAGCTAAAAGGATAACTAATATCTATTTTTCAGAAGAATAACTATATTGTGGTATATATCATAAGAAAAACATCATAAAAATGTAATAATTTTATTGTATTTTTTCTTCTGTTTTTAAGTTAGAGAGCTGTTAGAAAATGCTATTTTGAGGATGAGATATTAGAACTATATTTTAAATACAGGTAAAATCTACTTATATGAGAATACAAGGAGTAAACTAAGGGAGACAGGAGTGGAAAAATGAGTAACAGAAGAATTTTTAAAAATATGAAGAGAACACAGGTGTTGTGTAAAATATCTTGACCCTAAGTATTCTCCCTTCTCTGAACTCTTGTACTATGTCATCATTTATGATATATTGCCTTATGGGTGTTTGGTCTCTTGAAGATGGCATCACACATATCTTCAAATTTCCACAGAAAAGTGCTCAGCATATGCAGTTACAACAAAGAATGTTTGTATGTGTCAGAATAAATACCTGGAAAAGAATGGTCTCAGAAATGACAGGTGTGAGACACCTCCTCTCATTTGCTTTTTTTCATGTTATAATAACAAGACTTGATTCCTGCATCTCTTCATTTTCCTTGGTTTCTTTTATCCATTTTATTATAGTCCTTAAAAATGCACATCTCATTACTTTCTTCAATTTTCATGTGACGTGACATCATTTCCTTCATGCCCCTCATTAGATTATTTAACGTGCTCATCTCATTACACCTTACCCATCTTGCATCTCATTATACCCCTTAAACATGCACATCTCATTACACAGTCCTTACATATCTCATTACACGATTCCATTTTTGTATCTCATTGTCATTTCATTTCTGCATTTTATTACATTAAAACCGAGTTCCCATTATATCTTATGTATTTTGAAAATTTATATACTCTCTTTTCCTTCTTTTATGCATCTAATTATAATGCCTCTCCTTTTTGTGACCAGCTCATTACACTTTTCCTTTCACCCATCTAATTTCAGCCCTGAAGGATGCCCATCTTGCAGGACACTTCCCAAGACGTAGCTCATTAAACCATCTCATGTACTGACCTCATTATGGCTTTTTAACATATATGTCTTATTGCATAGAACTTTTCATGAATCTCATTAAAGTCTTGGAAGGCACGTACCCCACTATTCTCTTCTATCTTATGCATCTTGCCACAGTACCATTACTGCACATCTCATTAAAATATTATTTTAACATATCCCTTATTATATACCCCTTACATGCTATTTGCTAATATTTCAGTACATCATTACATTTTCACATCCTATGTATAAGAATAAGCACATATCTTTCAAAAAGGGTTCTCTTAAATTGTATTTCACATATCTATAAATTATTTTGTTACTACACTGATTATTACCAAACTCATGCCCTGATATGCTCATAGATATGTAGTAAAATTTCAAAATTTGGGGTATGCAAAAAGTTTACAAATTTTTGTGGATTACTAAAAATAGTTAAATAAAAAACTTACATTCTTATTTCAGGAATTCTTAAATTTTTGAATATTTTATTTAGAATTAGGAATATTCATGAAGTCCTCTAGTATTTCTCAAATGAACTGGACATATATTTTATTCATAGCCTATACATTAACTGCTCCCAGGACTTGTGTCCCATAGAGACAATTTAAGAAAGTCTGCATTGTACTATTTTATATACATACATGCATATATTGGCATCTATATGTAGTTTTATACTTACCAACATTTATTTTACATAATTTATTGCTTTCTAGAATGAATTACACTTGCACAATTGATTCACCGTCTAATGTCTCATTCCAGTAGCTCTCCAATTTGATGGATACAGAGTCATCTAAAGAACTTGGTAGAGTTGCAAAGACCTGCACTGTCCTATTTCATCAAGCCTGGGATATAATGTTCTTTATTACCTTTACAGGTGATTCTGACATTTATCAAAGTTTGGGAATCTCTGTTTATCAAGTGCTTACTGAATCAGCTTCTCCATGAGAATACTTGCATAGTGGCTGGAACACAAGTATTGACATCAGACAGTCTTGGGTTTAAATTCTTTTCCCATAAAGATCTGTTATCTTGGTTATCTTGGAGAAGGACACACTATCCTTGGACTGGACATTAATTTCCTCAACTGTAAAAGGGAGTAAAAGAACTTCCTAATTTTGTTGTTGGGAATAGATGAACTTAATCCAAAGAAAATTCCTATCACTATCTCTAACACAGAGGGACTCCTCAAGAAGCAATGGCTATTATCACTTTATTTTGACCCTCATAAGTCTCATGAACACCAATACCTTTTAAAACTATGACTATGTATAAACTAACCCACAATTAACAGAGGTAAGGAAATAAACGAAGACACTTATCTCCCTACATGGTCATCAGTGGAGAGTTTACTTACATACACAAATTAACTGTGTCCTATGAAACTTGACATTCACACTAGATTACCATCTTTTCCTACGATAGAAACCCAGAAGTTACCCACTCATATATGCATTTCAAACAGTATGTCCATGACCTCAAGGATAGAAAAACCTGGTGCATATATCCAAAGTTGAGTGATCTTAAACAAGTTATTTCATTTCTTGATTGCTTATCACCTGTGCAAATGACACTACTAATCCTTACTGTGGCTGTCTCAGAAAACAAATGTAGTCATTGCATTAGAGCACCATGTGCAAATACATCATACAAAGTAGCTAACATAACTCTAAAAAGGGAATTCATGATTATTTTCCTGAACTTAACCAAAAAAGTTAGATCCCATGAGAAGCTCAGTTATTTACAAGTGTATTTATAGGTGGTCTCTAGACAGAAACTCTTTTCTTCTAACTATTGAAACATTCTTTGAGGGACTCAGATCTATAGATTCAGCTTCATAACATCTTAGATGATACTAAGACAAGGGTACTTAAAAACAACCCTTTTCTACATGAAGGAAAGCTGATAAAGAACTCTGGAGGAGTGATTCTCAAACTTGCTTCTACTTTGGAACAAAGAGGGGAGCTTTACAAACTGATTACCAACAGATACTCTGAATTAATTGATTTATGATGAGGTCGAAAATGGGAATCTTTTGAGCCCCTTGTTGATTGTAGCATGCAATACTATCCTGCCCTTCAGATTCAGGAAATCACATTCTATTATACTATTTATTTGCAATATGGAGTCACCTTAAAGTCTATTTCTACATGATCTTTCCAAGGACTTCCAGTGCTCTCCTTTGAATCACTCTTTCTTCCTAATTACTAAACACTGACACCAACTCCTTTTCTTTCTCAGAAGCAACTGCTCCTACAATTAGATCCCTTGATTTGGAGTCAGAAACTTCTCCCACTTACTTCTCAGTTTCCTACTGTTTTAGTCAGCTTTTATCACTGCTGTGACAAAAAGACTGAACAATAACAATTTTAGAGGAGAAAAGGTTTATTTGGCAGCCACAGTTTCAGAGATCTCAGTCCATAGACAGCTGGCTCCATTGCTCTGGACCCAAGGTGACATTGAACATCATGGTGGAAGAGTGTGGTGGATGATAGCAGCTCAGAATATGCGCATCAGGAAGGAGACAGCATTTCTCTCACCAAGGACAAAATATAAACCCCAAAGGCATGCCCCCAGTGACTACCCTACCTACCATCTAGTAATCCTTTAAAGTGGATTAATGCCCTGGTTAGGTTAAGGATTTTATAACCCAATAATTTTATCTATAAACTTTCTTGCATTGTCTCACACATGAGCTTTTGAGGGATATCTCATATCTAAGCCATAGCACCTACCCAGCACCCAGCTGGCACATGCAGTGAACCATGACATGGTGACTATCTAAATCCTGGTCATGGATATTACCAAGATCAAATTTAATGAAGTACACTAATTTGCACATCTACTGAAAGACAAAACTGTGGTTTACTTTCTTTACAAACCAATTCCAAACTTAAACTGGGAAAACATTTCCCACCAGATGTCTATGTATCTCCATTCTCTGAGCTCCATGGATTGCTTTAGATTAATTATAAAGGTAAGGATATGTTTTCCCTTAATGTTATGATTTTTGTTATCTCCAATTAGGGAAGACATTGGCAGAGTGCTTGGTTGTAGAGAACTACTTCCAATCTTGTTTGTTTGTGCTCTAATTTATATTTTCTATGTGATAGAAACTACACCATCATACTGGTGTTAAATAATGTTTCTCATAAATGTTCAAGTTTAACAAAATTGCACAAAACTATATATAAATATTCTAAACAAAATGAGTAAATTAAATCCCAATTCAAAATATTCAATATTCTAATCCCCATTGAAAGTAAAACAAAAACACAATAAGATTTGATAAGGAATAAAAGGAGAGCAAAAACAAACAATAAGAAATTAAAAAGCAAATTCATGGTTAAAACAAGATAAAATGCTTTATAGCACATATGGTAAAATGTAATATGCATTATTGATATTTTAAGGAATTCAAAAATGAAGGAAAACAGAAAAATGCTACAATATTATTTTGGGGAATTACTAGCAACATTTCCATTAAAATTAAGGGCCGAGGTAAATATGTTTAACAGTTCATATTTATTTAACGTGGTTTTGGAAGTTCTGGCCAAAATAATAAGATATGACACTAAATAAGCATGAATATTAGAAAGTAGGTTCAAATCAAAATATTTTTCCAAATGACAAAATTTTTTAAGTTGAAAACTTGAGGTCAAACTTTATATCTCATGATTGGATTGCTATAATGTGAATATTTACAAAAATAAATTGGCTATTGGTGCTATCAAATCCAAATAAATAAAAAGTCCATTTTTGATAACAGTTTAAAGTATTGGAAATTATTTGGCAAGAAATGTGAAGTACCACTGTATCTTCTGGTTACATAGCTGATAAGAGATTAGGTTTGTATCCATGTCCTCTCAGACCATATGAATCTGCTCTTCTTCTCCTGAATTGCCAAAGACAAAAGTAATACCCCAATAACCTATCATTTAAGCAAGACTTAGATTAATTTTACTTCAAATGTAGAGTTTCCCTTTAAAAGGCACATTATTTGTTTAAGCAAAGGTAGATACCCACTTAGGGTGACATCAGAGACCGATTATATCTCACTTTGAACATTCTCTATGTGTTTTCCTACATATGATCCAGCATTCATGACCCAAAATGCAGAGAAGGAAAATAAATCTGTCTTCTGATGGTACGGTGACACTTGAGCCTACAAATTCCAATTCTAGTGACTCCATATGTTAGAGACTTGGGTAGTGAATGGGGCATGCATAAATGCTTCTACTCTCAGCTCTTTCCAACTTCATGATACTACTGTACTTTCCAACCCATCTGAAATTAGGTGGAGGCATATGACCCTCTTCAGCCAATGAAATGTGAACAGAAGTGACCATATAATGGTTGGATGGTTGGGTGAAAGACATAAGAGCCAGTTGTTTCAGTCAGCTTTTTCATTGCTGTGACTGAAAGGACACAACCAGAACAACTGTATAGAAGGAAAAGTTTATTTCAGGGCTTCACAGTTTTGGAGGTCTTAGTCCACAGAAGACTGGCTCCATTCCTTGGGGTTCAAGGTGAGGCTGAACAATCTTGCAGAAGAGTGTGGCAGAGAGAAGCAGCTCACATCATGATCAAGAAGAAGGGAGAGACTCCACTCTCCAAATACAAAATATATATACCCTCAAACCACGCCCTGAATTCCCACCTTCAGCCACAACCTACCACTTCAGTTACCGCTGAGTTAATCCCCATCAAGTGGTTAATTCACTGATTGGGTTAAGACTTTTAGAACCCAATCAGTTTCTCCTCTGAAACGTCTTGCTTGTCTTACACGTGAGCTTTTAAGGGACACCTCACATCCAAACCATAACACCAGTGCACTATGTACACCTAACCACCAAAACAGAAGCACATGCTGAGAAGCCCCCATTAGCTATGGTCCCCGAGTAACTACAAAAGCCAAAATCCCCCCAACAAACCCACACTGACAAGTATTTACTGTGTTAATAAAGAAATAGGTTTTAATTATGTTATGACATTGACTGGTGGATTTTCTGTTGTTGTTGCCAGTGTCTTTATAAGCCCAGTAAACTGAAGAAAATCCATTTCAGGATTTTTATGGAACTAAAAGTAGCCATTGGCCACTACTCCATTAGCCAGTCCAAATGTAGTAAGATTGATGCTGAATTGCTATCAAGCAAGAAGATAGTAAATTCTATTTAGTTTGATTTTAAGCAGCAGGTGAAACCTAACTATGGCCACGGTGTCACCACATTGTCATCCAAGTAAAATGAAGTGAGAAATATTATAATTAAAACATTATTCAGAGAGGTGAGGTTTTCAGAACAATAATTGATTTATTTTATTTTAATTTTATTTATTATTTATTTATTTATTTATTTATTTATTTATTTATTGGCTGAGCTATTGCCCCAACACTAGTTTGGGCTGAGAGCCAGCCCACTATTAAAAACTTGTGGTCTCTGTACCTTCCCTGGAGCAAGAAGGCAAGGTTATGGGACCTGGAGAGCAAATGGGAAGAAATAGTTGGGAGATGTAAGAAAAAATGGAAGGAGAAAGAGAGATATAAGGGAAATGTGTGCATGCTGTAACCTCTTGAATTGCTTCGAGAAGAATAAAAATATTGCAATTTAATAAAGAAAGAACAGGTGGAGAAATAGCCAAAATAAGTGGCAAAAAAAAAAGTAGAATAAATGGGAACAGGAAGATACAAGTGTAGAAAGAGCATTGGAAAGGGGAAAGAACTAAATAGGGGTAAAAATTAAAAAGATTGTTGAAAACCAGCATCATTTTCTGAGTACCTCAAAGTTTTTTTTTTTTTCTAATTAAATGAACACAACTGATATAATGCTATTCATAAATAACCAGATCATTTTCTGCAGCATAAATTGCATTTTCAGCTGACTAGTTTATAATAAATAAATATTCACCAAATGCATGCTTCTTGAGATTGGGTCACTTAGAAACTTCCATTCCATTAAAAGTAAGTTTTATTTACTTGACAAAGGCCACTAGCTGAAACGTCAATTGCCTGTCCTAATGGATGACACCTGTAAGTAAAATAAACATATTTTTAATGGAATAGATGGTCAAAGTGACCTTATCTCAAGATAGCCTGCACTTTGGTGAATATTTATTGCTGAATTAAATAGATCCTAATATGAAAGGACAGTAGTTCCTCTTCATTACCTTTTCTTTCTATCTAAAGGCAGAAAATTTTTAAATGCCCAAATTACTTTCAGAATTTACCAATAATTGAGTGAAAACATAACACATAATACCATATGAATAATTAGAAATAAATCTACTGGTTCATATTATAAATATTAATATGAAATGCTGATATAATCAGCCACATATCCTTTCAACCAAAAATTCTTATTCCATTTTATCATTGATACCATTTAGTTGGTTTGGAATATAGTTTCTACAATATGTGGTTAGTTTAAAATGTATCTTCACACAATAGCAATCAAAATCCAAGGTTATTGCTAAAATGTGAAACAGAAATGTTTAAGCTGCCTTTGTCAAGTTAAAAATAAAGTCAGTGATACAATGTACTTATAACTCTTAACTGGATAACCTATACTTTTATTGGATTTGGTTTAAAGTCTTCAACTGATAACAGATGAAGACATGACATAAAATATGTTATTTCATTCAAGTTACTGAAGATGACAAAGCAACCAAGGAAAGAAAATTTTAAAAGTTTTCTGAGAATTTTTTGAAATATTGAATTAAATTTACAAAACCTAATATTTTCAAATTATGATTTTTTGAAATCATATAGTTACTTTTTTATTTTAAAGATTAATACAGTTAGTGGATGCTCAAAAAAGTTCAAAAGGCTTGGCAAGATTCATGCCCTCTGGTATCTGTAGAATAAGTGTCAGAGTTTCGATTCTTCGGGGAGAAAAAAAAAAATAAGGCACTTCCTTCAAAGTTTTGTTCTACTCTGCCAGAAGCACAATTGTTGTCCTAAAAATTCCTGTTTCATGTTCTAGGTTACACAAAGAGGCACAAAGAGGGTCAGAAAGATGTTGCTTGAGCTGGATGATCTGCTTTGCTCAAAGTACTGGAAGCTTGCTATTTTTACTACCCAGAACCCCAGTTCTTCTCAAATCAGGCTTGTCAGGGTGGCTAGCTTAACCCACAGGGAGAAGTCCAAAAGACCAAGGTATAAGCATCAGTGTCTCCCATAGCCAGTCACTTCTACCACATTCTACTGATCATACAGGACCAGTCATAATTAAATGGGAAGGAAACTTCCTAAGGGCATCAAGACCAGGAAGCAAAGCTTATTGGAAGCAAACTTGGAGGTTATCATTGTCTGCCTGATGGTCTCCAATGACTACCACCTGCCGAAATAGATTTAACTCATTTGTAAGGCCTGAAAAAGTCTGATTTTATTATAGCAAGGCTATCTAGATACTCCTCATATAAATAAGGTAGAGACATAGATGAGACTCCTTAGTTATGTTTCCTCCTTGAGTAGAATCCCTTTTGATCTCAAGACCTTTGGACTAAAGTGACAAAAGTCTGCACACAAAAATACACACACACACACACACACACACACACACACCATACAGAGAAAAAGGAGACATAACTCCTATAGATCTACTCAAAAAAGGGTGGTGGGGGGGGGAGAAGGTATATGGGATTCACTGTTCTACAGCATTTCTGAAATTGAACCAGCATGTGTTGGCAGTTTCATAATCAGCGGTGGGCCCTATTCTCTGGAAAAGTTTCTTTACAGCTCTCGGCTATGCCTTCTGGATTCTTTTTCTCTACCTTCTGAGTTATTCTTCCTTTTCCATGAAAAATGACCAGTGTTTTCAGCTGAAGTTTTCTGAGCCTGCTTCCTGCCTATGGAATTTCTGGAGATTCAAAGGCCTAATTTCATTTTGTATTCTCTGTCCTTTTTAATTCAAGGCAACAGGACTGATATCAGCATAATTCTCTTAAAATCCTATGGGTGTCCTATGAAGTTTATACTAGCTTGATTCCCCTAGACAGAATCTACACCTACAAATAAACCCTTCATTAACCTTGAGACTTTCAGAAAGCTGCTGCAGGCCAACATACCTAATACCCACACAGGCCCTATTGTTTAATAAGAGGATCTGTGATGCGTATCTTCAAGATTCTTACAGAAGATTTTTCTGCTGGAGGCACTACTTTAAACCCTTCAGAGGTTTTTAGTAAATAGGTTTTACCCAAACTCTCAGTTTCATTATCAAACCAAGAGTTCTAAAGGTGTAGTCCACAGACCACTGTAGGTCCCAAGACACTTCCACAAGGTCTCTAAGGTCAAAACTTTTTTAGAATAATATTAAAATATGATCTTTCTCAGTCTCATTATCCCATGAGAATTTCCATCCAGATATGTGCCCATGATATTGTTAGTTGTCTTCTATCAAGTCCAGTACTAAAAATGTTGGAAAAATATATAAGCTAATGTTTCTCTTATCACCAATTTTTTGAAAAATATTGTTATTTTAATAAAATGTTATTTTATTAACATGTTTATTTTACTTTTAATCAATTAATAGGCATGTTTTTTAATTCATTGATTTTAATTTCTAAAATAAATAAACATAACACACACACAAAATGATTGTCAGGGACTCTAGTATAAGAGTGTAAAGATGCCAGGCATCGTGGTGCATGCCTGTAATCCCAGCAGCTCAGGAGGCTGAGGCAGGAGAATCATGAGTTCAAAGCTAGCCTCAGCAACTTAGCAAGGTACTTAACAACTTAGTAAGACCCTATCACAAAATAAAATATGAAAAAGGGCTGGGGATGTGGTCAGTGGTTAAGCACCTCTCCTGGATTCACACCCCAGTACCAAAAAAAAAAAAAAAAAAAAAAAAAGAAAGAAAAAGAATAAAGGGAAGGTGCCCTGAGATTAAAGTTTGAGAAGAGCCCACTTTAAATGGTATCTTGTTTACAAAAAGCATTTTGCTCAGCATACTAATTACAATAGGTATTATTATAAAGACTCTCTGCAAACAGTACAAGCAACAATAAAAAAATTATCAAAACAAAGTAGACAAAATAAAATATATACTGTAAAGAATCCCATTAGAGTAGACAATGTCTGACATAAAATAAGCAATGTTCCTAAAGACTTTTCATAAGATAATGCCCAGCCAGCATTTGAAATTATATATTTTTTAATAGAAACAATGTGTGAATCACAAAAACTCAACCCATCAGGAATCTTCTGATTTTCTTTTCTTTTAACTGAGGAAACTGGGTACAAGTAATATCTCACAAACATGGACAGACCCCATGCATAACTCTAGGCCCATGGAACAAACCAGATTAAAAGAGCAAATGCAATCAAACCACTTGCATCATGTCTATTCTTTAGGAAACAGTTTCTGAGGATAGTTGAATTAGTAGTTGTAGTCATTCACTTTAATATCTGAATTAAAATAATTCATGGTTTCTCCAACTCCAACCTAGCCAAAAGATAGCCAAAAAAAAAAAAAAAAAAAAAAAAAAAAAAAAGAAGAAGAAGCTGGTTTTGATTAAGATGATTAAGATGCTATTATGTGCTATTTTAAAGTTACCTGCAAAGAAAAACTTTTTGTTGTAATTTTAAGTTTAAAGTCAGATGTTAAAACGAAGTTGATTCTTAAGTAAGATTTCAATACTTTTAGGTGAAACACTGAGTATCTTAGCTCTCAGATCATTTTGTGCATTCAAGAAATGTCTGTCACTTCACTTTAGTCCCATGCTCAATCATTTAGAACAAAACACAACACAACAAAAATCCCAATCCATTCTGCCAGCTCAACAAAAGGCTTTGTGTGGGTGTGTGTTAGAAAGTAATTATGAGGTTTTTATTTCACTAATTATTCTTCCGCCTTTGAAATGTCAGTGTAGGTCAAAGTAGCAGCCAATGTTTTGAACCAGATCGGAATTAAAATAAGGAGGCCACTGCAGGAATAACAAGAAAAGGAATCAACAGTAAAGTAATTCCAGGTTATGAGACTGAAAATGAGGTTCAAGGTCACAGGAATTTTAAGTTTCCATCCAAGAAACCTCAAAAACTCCAGTGTCATGAAAAATTTATTTCTTAGATATGACATGATTGACTATGCCTCTATATCCAAATTGCAATGATGTTCAAAGGAAATATAAGGTAAGATTTAGGCAATGAGATCATTTTTAAATATTTTAAAAATTATAAAATCATATAAGACTTTTTTCTTAAAAGTAGCCATTTTTAGAGATTATAAATCTATCCCAAATGCTGTATAATTGCTTCAAACATCTTCTTTAAATCTTCTGCAGAAATTATTTTCCTGAGCTGATTTTATGAATTATTTTAAAGATAGTTCTCGTTATCTAGTAACAAAAATTTCATTTTTATAAGTATTAAATTGTGACTTTTTCTAACTTCTGAAGAAAGTAAGCATATCCTGTGAGGACAGAACGTTAAATAAGGCAGGCAAATTGATTGATTGCCTCCTATAATAACTAATATGCATGAATAAGCTGAATTTTCTTTAATAAATTATCTTAGGAAGGTTAGTAGACTTAGGTATAGCACTGATTTCCCTGACCCCAAACCCTCAGGACCAGCGAAGTTTACACAATGAAAGCAAACCAGATTGGAGTAAAGTGATTCCATTCATTTCAGTCAAGCTCATGACTGATACCCAGTGTCATGACCAAATTGATCACACAATGGTTGCCATCCATCTTTGCAACAGTAGAATTGAGCAGATTAGCTGTGCTGTGGCCTGTTCATTTCACCTTCTATAGAAACAGCTCAATCCAAGAGGAGAAAGAAGAGTAAGTTAATTAAGGAGAGAGAGTTCCCTCTGATGTTTTCTCTTCCCAAATTTTGATGTCTGGTGGGTCTATCTCTCCAACTCCTGGCTTCACGTGTGTTTCTCAGACCTATAGCTTTGGCATCATATAAAGTTCCTTCCTAGACCAACCCACTCAGCCTCTAGAGTCTCAACAAGATCTCACCACCACCACCACCACCCTGATTTCTATGTGTGTTAAAATTTTGAAAAGCACTGGTCTAGCTCACAGCTGCTTTTAGGGGTGATGAAGTTCTCAATACTAAGTATTCTATTTATAAGATCTGAGATATTTTATACAGCTTGAGACCAGACGTGCTTATGAAGAGTAGAGAATGAGACCAAATGAGACTTTCATAAAAATATTTCAAACACTGAAACCATCACATTCTCTAGAATCTGAGTTGGGTCTGAAACAAAAACTTTCTGCAGGTTACTTTGGTGGGCCCAGTTCCTGACACTCTAATCCAGCACAGTATAACAGAAACGTAATACTAGCTACAAATGTGCACCATTCATGTGATTTTAAAATTTCCACTGCCTATTATTAAAGAGGTAAAAATGAACAGGTTAAAGCATATGTTAAAAATACATTTTGGAAGCTGGGTGTGGTAGCACATGCTTGTAATCCCAGCACTTGGGAGGCTGAAGCAGGAGGATTGTGAACAAAGCCAGCCTCAGCAATGTCGAGGCACTTAGCAACTCAGTGAGACCCTGTCTCTAATAAAATACAAAAAGGGGCTGGGGATGTGGCCAGTGGTCGAGTGCCCCTGAGTTCAATCCCCGGTACCAAAAAAAAAAAAAAAAAAAATATATATATATATATATATATATATATATATATATATATGTGTGTGTGTGTGTGTGACACACACACACACACACACACACACACATATATTTTGGTCAGGTTCAGTGGAACAGGCCTATAATCCCATCCACTCACTCAGGAAGATTGCAAGTTTAAGACTAGACTGGGCAATTTAGCAAGACCCTGTCTTGACATAAAAAATAAAAAAGGACTGGGGATGTAGCTTAGTGGCAGAGTGCCCCTGAGTTCAATCCATAGCACTGAAAAATAAAATTAACCCAATATACCCAAAACACCATTGTAAATTTAAACATTAAATCAATCTAAAATATTAATATGTTGATTTAAAATTTTTGGACTAAGCCCTCAGAAGTGGGTTGTAGTTTACATTTGCAGCAATCACTATTAGAACCAGACACATTGCAAGTGCTCAGGAAACACCTGCAGCAGTGGTGACAATACTGGATAGCACAAAACCAGCTCAAAGATGGATACAGCTACACATTCTTCCCAAAGTCCCAGGTGTTCTACTTGATGGTCCATACTTATTTATTTATTTATTTATTTATTTATTTTAGGGCTTCACTAAATTTCTGAGGCTGGCTTTGAACTTGTGATCCTCCTGACTCAGCCTTCCTAGCTGCTGGAATTACAGGTGTGTACTGCCACACCCAGCAGGGGTCCATATATTTTAATTACAGTACTTGTATTCTGAAATATGACTTAGAAAACTATGTTATATCTTAATTTAGTGCTCATTTGGGGGGTTTATATGATTTATTTTCCCCTCATTTCAAACATGCTCAAGTAACATACCTATGTTTTAGTAAATAAACTATTCCTAGAGATTCTACTTCTTTTCAGTTCACTAGATTAGGTGTTTCCTCTTAGGATATTCTTCTTGCCTATCCCAATTAAGAATGAGGAAAACTCAACTTCCCAAATACCAAATAATAGATTTTTGATAACATAAAAAGATGTTATTCTTTAATCCTCAATGTCTCTATCTATAAAAGAGGGAAGTAAGAGCATTCCTATCACACATTTTGTGTGAGAATTAGACAAAGTATTGGCAGATTCCCTGACTACCTTCTGAAGTGTCTAATGTCAAAGACAGGACTCTGCGTAGGTGCCACAGAGCCCATTCTAACCTTACCTGCCAAAGAACAAGATCATGTGTTATGAGGCTTCCCTTCCACCCTTAGATAGCTCCAGCTACCTAGTTTAGCTTTCCTGGATTGTTCCTTATTCTACCTTGGAGAACATAGGAATGGCTAATCTTCTAGCATATCATAACATTTTAAATAATTGAAGACAATCATACCTGTTCCCAAACCCTAATTCTTAGAGATATTTTTTCCCCAAACTTCACTGAGGATATTTTTACCAGATTTTTATTTTCCCATATCATGCTGTAGTTTGTCAACGTCCGTTTCAAAGTTTAATGCCCATGGTTAAACACAGCATTGCATGTGATCTGAGACTGCCATTTCTCTTGAGCACGAGTGATTCATGGCATGCCACATCCCATCCTTCACCCATCCTATTTCAATGACTCTCTACCCTTGTCCTTGGACTTGACCTACCTCATTACGGGAAGCTCTTAAATATAAACTTGGGGGCTCTGACATAGATTCACTGGCTTCCGTTTTAATTCCTCCAAAAGTTCATATTGAATGATTTAATGTGATTCCTTCCTTTTCAAGAATCTATTTTCATGGAACAAAACTTTAATGAGGAAAAATAAATAAATTTCCTTCATTTAAACATAGTCTAATAATATGACAGAGGTTTGTGGACAATAATAAATGTACCATTCTGGTGTGGGATTTTGATGATGGTAAGCTCTGATATGTGGGGCAGGTGATTCATGTGAAATGATCATAAATTCTTGATCAGTTTTGCTGTGAATAAAAAATTACTCTAAAAACTAAAGAGTATCATCATCTATTTTTAAAAGAGAGTAGAATCTTTTAAAAAATGTAAACATTAAAATAGACTGATTATTTTTTTCAGATTCTTCTAAAGAATTGCCATAGGTTTTAAAAGACTTAACACAGGGCCAGGGATGAAGCTCAGTGATCAAGTGTTTGCCTAGCACGTGCAAGTCCCTGGGCTCTATCCCCAACACTACAAAAAAATTAAACACAGAATTAACAAGATACCACTTTTTTTTTTTTTAACAGAAAAAGAACAATCCTAAAATTCATGTAGGATCATAAAAGACCTTAAAGAGCTAAAACAATATCGAGGAAGAACAAAGTTGAACGCATCACATATCCTGACCTGAAAATACATTATAGGGCTGGGGATGTGGCTCAGCGGTAGAGCGCACACCTAGCGCGTGCACAGCCTGGGTTCGATCCTCAGCACCACGTAATGATAAATGCATTGTGTACAACTAAAACCAAATAAATAAATATTAAAAAAAAAAAGAAAGTACATTACAAAGCAATAGTAACCAAAACAGCATGATGCTGGTATAAAAACATAGTGGCCAACAGAACACAAGAGACAGCCATAAATAAAGCTGTGAGTTTAAATTGATCTTTGACAGGGGAAGCAAAAATATACAACATCTTCAAAAAGTGATGTTGGAAAATCTGGATATCTACATATAAATGAATGAAATTGAGCCCTTATC
The DNA here is from genome assembly GCA_025594165.1 of Tamias sibiricus. NCBI lineage: Eukaryota > Metazoa > Chordata > Mammalia > Rodentia > Sciuridae > Tamias > Tamias sibiricus. The sequence continues at coordinate 81,995,346 of CM046659.1, forward strand.
ACACACCATATAGGAAAACCAACTCAAAATAGATTATATGCAAGAACTGAAGCTATAAAACCCCTTAAAAATTAGGAAAAAAGTTCTTGATCAAAGCCCTGGCAGTGATTTCTTGGCTACAACACTAAAAGCATAGGCAACATAAGCAAACATAGATAAGTGGGATTACTAAGAGCTAAAAACTTTCGACACTGAAAAGAAAACAATCAACAGAGTGGAAAAGCACCTACAAAAATGGGAGGAAATATTACAATCTGATAGAGTTAATATCCAAACTATACAAGGAATTCAAACAACTTAAAAGCATAAAATAGTAGCCTGATTAAAAAATGGGTAAAACCTGAATAGATATTTCTTCAAAGAATATACACGAATGGCCAACAGACATATGAAGAAGTGCTCAACACATTAATCACCAGAAAATTCAAATTCAAATTGCAATGAGATATAACCTTATACTTGTTGGGACACCATCAAGAAGACAAAAGATCATAAGTGCTAGTATATAGAAAAAGAGCCCCTGTTACACTGTTGGTGGAAATGAAGGTTGGCACAGCCACTATGGAAACAGTATAGAAGCTCCCCCCAAAATTACAAATACAGCTACCTTACCATCAACAAACCCTGTTTCTGGTAATTTATCCAAAAGAATTGAAATAAAAATCTCAAAGAGATATTTGCACTCCCAGGTTCTTTACAGCACTATGTACAATAGCAAAGACATGAAAACACATAAATGTCCATTAATAGGCAAGTAGATCAAGAAAATTATGTACATACATTCAATGGAATTATTATTTAGCTTTAAGAAAGATGAAATCCTGCCATTTGCTACAATATGAATGAACTTGAAGGGCATTATGCTAAATGAAAAGAGCCAGAGACAGAAGAAAAAATACTACATGATACCACTTATTTCAAGGGTCTAAAATCATGGAAGCAGAGAATGGAATGATGGTTACCAAAGACTGGAAGAGAAGTAGTTGGAGAGGTGTTGCTCAAAAGCATATAGTCTCAGGTATGGGAGAAAAATAATTCCTAGAGTTCTACTGCACAACACAGGGCATATAGTCAACAACTATGTAGCACACGTATTGTTAAGAGACAAGATTTTGTTGCATATTTTTATCACCAAAAAAGGACAGAGAAGAAAACTTTTAGAGGTGATAGGTTCACAATTTCATAGGTATGTACTCATCTTCAGACTTATTAAGAAGTATACATTACCATTCAGGATGAATGGTACAAATATACTTTGTATACAAACAGTTGTATGTAAAAAGATGCTATATATACACTATGAATTGTAATTATAACAAATTTTAAAAAAGAACAAAATTATGCCATTTGCAGGAAAATGGATGGAATTTGAGATCATTACATTAAGCAAAATAAAACTCAGGAACTCAAAAAAAAAGTATACATTAAATGTATATCCTGTTGGCATATTAATCATACTTCCATAAAAATATATAGTTGTTAAAAATAAGATACACATATTTATTAAAAAACATTTTTATTCATTCCTTTAACTTTCAATCATCCCTCTGTCAGACTATGGTTTCTATTTATGTAAATAATATACTATGTGATTGGTACACAGATGTAGCTATTATTTTAAGTTGAAATATGTCATAATTTGACATTTTTAAATGAATATATGTACATTTTTGGAAACTTTTTAATTGTAAAAAAATAAAATATGAAGGAATTCATGACTCCATCAAGGAGAAAATAAACCCTTATGAAGTGTTGATTTTTTTTCTTATGCCTTTATGTTGTAAAATTAGGAGTTCTGTATTGTGTTGTATTTTTTATTTAATGTTGTATTTTGAGCATTTTATAAAATATTAAATAATCTTTGAAATAATAAAATTATAAAGTATCAAAACATTCCCTCATAGGGATGAAACATTGTTTATTCATGTATTATGACCTACCTGAATATTTGAAATAGTAATATGTAAATTTGTTTTTTTGTGATAATCTTCAACCCTGGAAAGATCTAAGATTTCAATAGCCAGTGATGTTTGTTTCAGTGATGTTTGAAAATAATCTTTACTGCATGCTGCATTACAGGAATTCAGGGATTATAGGAAAACGTGAATGTTTATAGAATCCTTTTAGTATTTTATTTTACTCTTTTAATTCTTATATTGTTTCATTTTGTATTTATCATATGCCAGAGACTGTCACTTAAAACAGCAAATAAAATAGACTTTGTTTTCATGTGCTGAGAGTCCAGTTGGAAAGATAGACAAAATTCAAATAATGAAAGTAAATATAAAATCGCACCAATGATAAGTGTTTTGAAAGAAAACACTAAATACTTTGAGAGAGCAGAAAAAAAATCCTGCTGCTGACTGAAGGGAAGGGTTGGGGTACATAGGAGGATTAGAGGAACTCTATAATGGTCAAAGGGAAGGGAGGGGAAGGGAGGGAGCAAGGGGAACAATCTCTGAAGTGGAGATTTGCTGTTTAAATGGTGACTAAATTGGACAAGGACAGTTGGAACCCAACTCTCACACAGATAAGTTACATAGTCTGCCTTGGTACAGGACAGAGAAGTTGTCCAGAAAGTTTGTCATAGGAAGGAATTCCAGTGCAAACAGCAATAAGCATATAAAATAAAGGGCAAAATGATTCGTGTGTATCCTTTAGAGACAAAACAACCCAAAGTGATAATTTCAGAAAGAACTCCACCTGCTGAGAACTGAGGGTGATACAAAGGACTGGGAAAAGGGAGAAATATAATTTGGAAAAATTTCTCAAAGCCTAATTAGGATACTCATTATTAGAATACTAAAGGAATACAGCTCAGGTTTGAGAAATAGATGATAGATGATGCTCCAAGGGGATGTGTGGCATGTGCAGGGCCTCAGAGGAAGGAGAGAAGGATAATGTATGCTGACCCTTGATTCCCAGGAGTTCCTTGCTTAGAACAGGTCTCTCAGCTCATCAGAAACTGTTGCACCTTCACTTGAGCCCTGATTAAAACGTGGATTCCAGCTTATGTATGTGGGTTCTACTGTGTCCCCCAAGATCCTTTATGTCACATTAGCCTTATCTGGGTAAAGCAAGGCTCTGAAAAATAACTCTTACCAATTGAAGAAACAAGAAAATGATTTTCCAATGTACTATAATGTTTTCACTTGAAATCGGATCCATGCATTACAAAAAATGCACAGGGCTGCTGCTTCCGACAGTTGTTACTTGATTTAATTTAGGGTTTAGAGCATGTTAACATTCTGAAGGCTTTAGAATGATAAACACTAACCACTCTAATGAAAGTTTATACTTAATCTCTTCCTCAGTGTGCAACATTTTTTTTTTTAATAGGGGAAAAAAATTTCCAATCTCCTATTATTTAGCAATTTTGAATTTTCCAAGGCAGTATTTGTAGGTAAGTACCTTAAATGGAACTGACAACAGCATGTAAGTCTCTTAAAAGATGTTAGAAATCTCCAACAGGTCTCCAATAGAGTTTGTCTATAAAATTAAGTTGCTCACAAAACAGGCTATTTCCCATCCTGAAATTCCACCCGTCTTCCATATTATTTTTCAAACTGAATGGTCTGAGGGCAATTTGACTTTACACAGCATTTTAAATGTGATTTTAAAATGCACTTCTTGAATAAAAGGACTTCAGTATTATAAAATCATTATTTAGCATTTCCTTTTCTGCCCTTCAGCATCTGGATTTATTTCTCTTTTTCTCAATTCCATGATTAGGCAGAATTTCTATCTTTTCTATCAAGGACATTTAAACAGGGTGTAGATTTCAGGCTTGTTTTGTCTGTGCCTCTAAAAATGCAAAGAGCTTTGTTTCAATGTATTTGATTTTCTTTAGAGTCAACATTCTTCCTTGCATTTAAATGTGATGATGTAAATCAGAGCTGACACCATGAGTACTATCTGCAGCCTTTGCTTGGTCCCTGTATTTATGCACCTTCTTCATAGATTCCGATGCAGTCCACATTATTTATACTAATCACTGTTATACCATCTGAATAAACACTGTATAGTTTATCTGTACAGCAGCTCCTGAGTAGGAAAGCTTAATGGTGGTTCATGAAAACAGAAAAATCACAGAACTCCAGACCTTCAGACACATCATATGAATATACTTTGTATACAAACAGTGTTATGTAAAAAGAGGCCCTAAATGTATATTATGAATTGTAATGCATACTACTATTACAAATACAACTTTGAATAAAAATAAATAAATAAATAAAATGGAATTGTATGTTATGTGCAGTTATATGAGGAAAATTGAACATCTCAAATTGCACATAAAGTACAGTACATACAATATCATTTTAAAGACCATCAGCGTCTTTGGAAAGCCCAATGCCTTTTGTCCTCTGGCTTTGCAAATGAAACCCCATTTCTTTGATTAAACACAAAGTTTTGAGCTTACATTTGGGGTCTGTGTTGCATAAAAAATGTGTGCCTCTGAATTCTAGACTTACACTCAGCACTGTGAGATGCCCACACTCTGGAAGTCTTCTGGGAATGCAGGTTCCAGGCTCCCAGCTACCCTGCATTCTGCTATGCATGCTGTCTCCAGGCTTTGATGAGAGTGAAGAGCAATGGAATCTTCTACCTATAGTTAATCTGCCTTTTCATTCTCTGTGCCCTCTCTTCCACTGACCTCCTCACTCCCCCTTTCCTCCTCTTTGCTCCCCCACCATCCCCATTCCCCCTGTCTTTCGTGTAGAAAGTGCAAAACTGAATGTTTATACCAAGATTATGCAATGCCTTCCCACTGTGCTGCTGGGAGAGAGCTTTGTCAGGCCAGTATTACTATGCAGCTCACAGAACCACAGACATTTTTGCAGCTAGAAAAGAATTAGAGATAACCCTGTGAAGTGGTTTCCAAATTATATTTTAGTAGTGGAATCTTTGGTTTAAAGAAAATTCTACATAGAATCACAATATATAAAGCTGATGAAAGTGGAACTGCTCTTTGAAACAAAGAGGTAAGGGAGTCAGAGTCCCTCATCCTCATCCTCCTCCTTGCCTTCAAGAAGCTCTGGTCTCCTTAGAAAACAATTTAAACCCCCTTGATCTCATGCTGGCCCCTATCTGAGGAACATAAAGATCAAAGATTTTATCCCAGGTAATGTACTTTTTAAGTTACAAGGACACAACTACAACCCACATCTACAATCATAGGTTTCTTTGCTGTTACTTGTTACTTGAATATGAATCTGGTGCAGAAGAAAACAGAATAACCTTGAGCAAGGGGCAGAATAGTTACATAACTTGAATAAAAATTTATTTAGCATTTACACTGTGTTGGGCAGTAAGCAGGTGTTACACATACTACAAAGAAAGATTTATCCCCTCAAGATGCAAAGAGTCCAGTTAGTAGAAAGTTGTGCAACACAAAACACAATAATCCTGGGTTATGAAGCAAGCAACACAGGAAAGAATTTCAACCTTCCATGTTGGATCATGGAAGTTGTATGTGATAGCTTTTTAGTCATGATGTGGAATCATAGGAGCTAGTCAGAAAAGGAACATATATCCTGGAGAGAACCCGCTCACACAAATGCAGGAAGGAATTAAAGTATGTGGGGCAATCAAGGAATTTCAGGCACCTTGGTAGAGCATATCATAGAGAAGGAGGAATGGTGGCCAATGAAGTTGGAGAAGCAGAAAGGACCAAAAGGAATTTATCTTGTGAGAAACTGGAAAGAATTAGAGAATTCTGAGCAGGAGCATGACACTAAAGTTAGAAAAAGTATTTTTAAATGAGGAGGATGCAAATTAGAACCACGACCATGAGGCTAACAATGAAATTCAGAGCCTAAATGACTTAAGTGACATGCCAGGTATGATGTAGGAGGGTGAGAGGTAAGAAAGGGCTGGGTTTCTCTATGGCCTATGGGGAAGATGGTTGTCAGCCCCTGGGCTGGGGATATAAGGGAGATGAGATTTTAGACTCACAGTAAAGGGTGATTACTTGGGTTCTGAATATACTTAGAAAAATTTTGAGGTCCCAATGCAGAAGTCTCATGTTTGCTTTTAGAAAAATACTAAAAGACCATGAGCCAAAGACTTTGAAAGGAGGGAAGGAGAACAGAGATAAAAGTCAATGCTGATATCTAACTGGTACATGGAGAATAAACACCCTCCAAATGAAAGACTGGGAAAGACTCACCAGAGGTGTAAGACAAGGACTAGAAAGAGAAGTGGGGGGCGGAGTGGGGGACGGAGAGACAGACACACAGAGAGATGCCATGAAAACCAAAGAAGGAAAGAATCTCAGGAGACTGGAAGTGAGTGGCCAACCATGTGCAAACCCAGAGAAGGTGAAAATGGAACACAGCTGACTGGTTTGGCCATGAGGAGGTATTTTGTGGTCTTCTCTGAGCAGTTTAGGGATGCGACACAAATACAGGCTGAAGTACCCCTCTAACAGTTTGGGAACAAAAAGGGAGAAGAGGAGATATTTATTAGAGATGGCTTTTTTCAAGAACTTTCCCATGAAGGCAAAGGGAAATGTAGGGTTTTAGTTCAAGGAAAATGTGAGATAAACTTAGGATTTTTCTATGCAACAGGAATATTTTGAGAGCTAAGGTCAGTGAAGCTGGCAAAGCTGAGGACCCAGGAGAAGGTAAAATGGCCAAAGGAACAGAGCCCAGAGGAGGTAAATCTCCTTCCCAAACCCTGGAGGCAGTATTGTCCAGAACACTTAGAAAAGGGGTACAAGTAAAGAGGCTTCTACATAGTGGTGCATAATCTGAGAATGCTCTTCCTTCCCGAGTAGCAAAATGCAGGAAGTGAGAGAGGAGGTGACAGGACAGAGTCTGAGGACAGACTGAAGTTTGGAAGAATCCCTGAATTAAATGACTGAGGAGAGAAAACACACTGATGGGGGCATGTGTTAAAACTGCTTCTTGGTGGTGAAGTGTGACTGCGTCTTCGGGGCAGCTGTCTATCCTTAATCCACATGGATTAAGGCATAGGGGTCAGGTCACACAGCAAAGGTGATGTGAGATGCAGCATCACTATACCAAGCAACATGGAGACACTGGAACAGAAGAGAGGGAAAGTGCACATTCTGAAAAGTTTCTGAGTTTCAACTTCCCTCATGAAAATTTCATCATCTATCTCTCCAAGCCTTCCTCTGCCCTTTGGGCAGAGACAAGCCAAATTTCTCCTTTTGCTACTAGGCACATACTCCCACTACTTTGTATTTACTTTCAACTCTACTTTCCATTTCTCAGTGTCATTAGGACCAGCAACAGCCCTAGGATGACTATGTCCACAGAGGCCATTTGCAGTACATCAGAGGGCAGGTATGTTATCTCTGTTCTGCGAAGATTATATTGTATACATAATCACCAACACTCCCTATCTCTTTATGGTCAGTTAATAACAATCTGTCTTTCCAAATACTGCAACGAATTCAAGAGCTGTTGCCTCCACAGAGTATTTTCACAACTAAAATTGCTCTTAGAGATAGTAGAGGAAAAAAATTAAATTAAGTCATTTCCCTCCTACCCTTTTGCTACCTACTTGGAAATCATTAGTACAAATGATAGTTAGCCCAGCAATAGCAATGCAATCAAAACAACCACATCCATCTCAGTGAGCCATGTCACCAGCTTGGGTATTCCAATGGCTACTAATTAACAGTGACACACAGTAATGGCCCCAGCAGCAGGGTCAGCACAGCATTAGTAGTGTCTTAATGCAGACAGAAATGATAGATATTAAAGTATTTCTCCAGCCCCAAGGAAGGAGGGGAAGTGGAATTGGAAGTCACTTGACAACAGATACCACAAGGTAACAGTTTCTCTAAAGCAGCAGGCTTCTTAACCTGAGAGGAAGAGAAAATGCTGTATGAAAAAGAATCCCTGCTTTGGGGGATCTGGTATAATTTTATGTTTAATTTAACAGAACGTGAATTTAGTCCCAAACAAAGGAGATCATTACCATGTGGAGTTAGGGCCAACCGTTTATTCTGAAACCTTTCCTGTGGTCCCTGAATTAATTTTTCCTAAAAATTTATTTTTTCAATGTTAAAACCCACATATAGGCTTCTACCATATCAGGACTGCAGCTCAAACTTTCAAAAGGGAGAATCAACAGCTATCCAGAGGGAGACTTAAAAAAAGTCTGCCTTCCCTTAAAAGAAATCCCCCTCCAGCATGTGAAGAACCTCAGTTGGACTCCTCAGGAGTTCCTGTAAAGGAGCAATTGTGTTACTTGGCCAAGATTCCATAATAAAGGACTGTCCTTGTGCCCTCAGGCTCTGCATGGTTCCAGGCAACAGCAGGTACTCATTAAATATTTGTTGACTAAATGAATAAACCCACCCCCAATCGTTATCCACTTAGCTCTGACTAGATGATCAAATTATAGTTTGCACCTATCCCTGAGCAATGTTTAAAAGAGGCTAAAAGATAGGTTTGCATTGGGATGGGGGGGGGGGTGTGAAAAGATTCAGCTCAGGGAAGCTGGCAAGTAAGGAGAGGGGTTCAGGGGTAATCAAGGGCAGCATGAAGGCCTCTGGCATCTGTCAGGAGAAAAGAGGAAATGATAAAGGTGGTAGCAAAGACAAAGGTGCCCACCTGGGAACCAGAAAGAGCAACCTGGGGGCCCTTTCTCCTCTGGAGAGGACCTGTATCCCAGCCCCATATTTTAGAAGCTTCTCTATAGCCCCTTCCCCAGTCTCCAAGGGAAGCAGACTGTGTTTGTTTGTTATGCGCAGCACTGCAATACACAAACAGATTGACATAAATTTATGCCAGCCTTTCTTGTTTAAAAACATGAATTATTCAAGAAATATTACAATATTAATTAGAAATCATTAAAATACGAGTGTTGGGGGAGGGCAGAATGAAATGGTGCATTAGCAAAATCGCATTTAGCCCAAACACAAAGTGTGCCAAAGCTGCTTAATCATTGTTTTGATAGTCAAAATACCATAGCACCAGTTTCACAGTACAGGGGAAAGGAAGCTCTTGGAAGCCTCTGCTTCCCATTATTATTGGGGAAATTAATTATTTATGGAACTCCGGCAGTGTACTGGGTGCTCCAGAAGACACAAATAAGGCGAGGTTTTTGCCCGGAGGGCACAAGAGCGAAATCAGAGCAACACAGAGTTCTGACACACACTCCCAGCCAGTGATTAATGATCAACAGTATGAGGGGCTTTTGCTCTGACTTTTCAGTTTGCTCAATGTTTTAAGTTTTCAGCCTTTGGAAGAATCAAAAAGCGAATGTTTTTCCTAAGGAATGCCTTGGAAGAAGTAAGCTATCAGAAGCCCCATAAATGAGAAAATATATATAAATCTGGAAAGCCAATGATATATTTATAACCTATGGAGAGCTGGAGAAAGAACCCGGATCCTGAAGGGTTTTCACTGTATTGAAAGCAGGTCTGGAGGATCTGCTTGTGATGGTGATGATTTCACATATATTATGGGTCCACTAACTGCTATTGTTACACAAAAGGTGCACATGGCATAGCTTCTATAAACTTTAAAGGCTACAACATTGGTGAATGTGTACATCATATATACAAATATGACACTGACAGTGACATATGGTGATCATTTTAAAATGGCTGATACATTAGTGCACTAAGACCAGAAAAGACAAAGAGTGGGTTTATCTCTGCTTTAAATGGAACCATCTGGACAGTTGAATTTAACTATTTCATGGTGGTAGGCTATCATCTCAAGGATGCTGCCAGGAAACACAAATGGAATCCTCATGACCTTAATTGATTACAAGAGCTTCCAACTTGCACTAGTCAATGAGCAAGTGATTATCACACCCTGCAGGATATGATCAAGACAGAATAAAAGCAGGGTTGCAGAGAGTCCATATTGGAAACTAGTTCTTCTCTTGCCCCATTTAACTTGGTTTATGCCCAGCAATGGAGTGTGGTCAAGCCCAAGCACTATCAGCACTGACTTTTTGGTGAAAAGAGCCACTTAATCTTTCTGTTGTATCCAAATTGATAGGATCTTGGATAAGCCAAGAACATCCAGACTTGCTGCTTCTCCCTCATTTAAATACTAGCTAATCTGTTGCATAATGAAAGCATCAAGTCCATAGCTCCTTAAGATCCAGGACCCAATGACAACATGACAACCCCCACCCCCCAATATCCCTTCCACATATCAAGGTGAAGAGAGGGAAGGGAAGGTTTGAAGCTGGTGTGGTTGGAATGCAGAGTCAGGAAACAGAATGGGTCTAAATAGAAACACAGGAATGAATCCAGAAGCAAGAGTCCCACATACATTGTGGGAATCTAGATGCCACAGCAGGACAGAGTCTAGCAAAGAGCATAGTCACAAAGGGAGAGGCGAGTGACTGGGGCCCACTCCCACTGGGGGGTTCTTAATTCCTGTTCACCATTCTTGTGTGCTTCCTTTCATGAAGTGCCTTAAAGTTAACAAATATGTGAGGGGCAAATGACTAAGTTTCTAAATTTTGAATCTAAATCTATGTACTGTACTTCCTACTTGACACATATAAATTGACCAGTATTACTAACAGGCGTGGAGGCAGGGACTGTAATAACTGACTGTAAAAATCAAGGGTAAGTAAAGCAGTTAAAGAACCTTGTAAGCTGCATTGCTTTACAAACTAACTTGGCAGCTCCAAAACAGCAAACAGCTTGTGACATTTGCATTGGCACCTTGCATGTTGCCCGGTATTGTCATATATTCCTCCTGGAACTGCCACTTCTCTTGTGAATGTAGACCCTCATTCTCTTTACTCTGTTAAGAAACACAAGAATCTGCCTTCAAACACTAAGTTCCTCAGTACAGATAAATATTAACCAACTCTCTTCCCTCTCAAAACACACATACACACACTCACACACTCACAAACACACATTCACATAAAAGGGAAAGCTAGTATATTAACTTTTTCATTAGATTCACTTATTTTTTTTCTAGAAATGTTTCTTTTAACTTCTGGGAGTGAGAATAGGAGTTATTTTTAAGTCTGCAATAATAGGCTGCAATAATAGGCCAGAAAAACAAGCAGCAGAATAAAATAGAGGTAAAAATCCATTTGGAAGAAAATACAAGTATAATGAGATACTTGACCCACAAGCATGACCTCAGTAGCTGATCAAAAGCATTGTGGTTTCCAAATAATCAGAATGCAATTTAATATAGTGGAAACTGCCCAGGTTACAAGATCAAATGTCACAGTTTACATTTTCTTCAGTTCATGTTTACAAGCACTGAATATCTCTACCAATAAAAAAAAAAAAAAAATCTCAAAAAAATTCAAAAAACATAACTCCATTTAAAGAGAAGGACTTACAAATGCTTCTAGATCAATTCATTCACTTGTCAGGCATTCAGGCTAAGTTCAAGTGTGTCCTTCTAAGGCTCTGTTTCTGTTACCAAAATGAATTACAGGGCAAATGGTAACAACATTGGTAAAAGTTACCTCTAATGGTCATGTTCCAATTAAGACCATAGATTAAATTCTCTATCCCATAAACATGTCATCTGTCATGAAACTTAGGCCAAAAAGCAGTGTGAGATTTCTGGAAGGGGTAAAGGTTAAGATGAGCAGAAATGCACACAACACACACACTCCCCTAACACTTAAGAGTTAGGTAGTACTGAATATTATTTAGAAGGTATGCTCCAGACTGAATCATTAAGAATCTCCTGGATCCAATAGAATCTTTTTGGGAAAGGAACCATATTTCAAAGGACCACAACCATCAGTGTTCTGAAGTAGGAGTCAGCCTACCCGGCCTTCAGACTCCTCAGAGCCACTGGTGAGCTGTGTGGCTGAGAATCCTGATAGTGCTTGTAGGCTCCTGCCAATCCTGGAGCAGAAGCAAGATGAAGAGTCACTCTCTACTTGACAAGGACTCCCTCAAGACTCTTCCCTGGGCTGAATACTTCTTAATGATTCTCATTAAAGGCAAAAGTCAGTAACCTGCACTTTGCTTGTGGAAGGGCTCTCACATGTGGCACTCAGTTTTTGCCAATTCTGGCTTTAGTGGAAGTTCAAAGTGCCTTAAATATGTTTGCAGAACAATACCATGAGGCTCTCCATGATCACCCTTCTACTCCCCACAAATCCTCCATTTGTAGATTTCCAAATGTTAGAGGATAGCTGAGGCTAGTTACAATTAGTATATGCTGTAGCATAGACACAGCCAGAAGCAAGCACAGTGCCTGTATGCAAGTGTTCAAATTGCAGCAAGGGGTGATCTTTTCTATTCTACGTTCACATAAAACTATACTCCCTATCAACCCACCATCATATGTCTTCTTTTCAAAAGTTCTTCCCTTTGGAAGCCTGGCCTCACAGCAACTTCTCCAAACTTACTTCTGGATAGAGATAAACTGCACTGGTAATCACAACAGAATATATAATTTATGTGAGAACAAAATAATGAGGGTACTCAAATAAAACCCTCATTCCAGAACCTCTTACTATTTCTTATTAAAAGACGAAACAAAACAGGGAATCTGAGTCTTGCGCATTGCAATGGCTTACAGAGAATATGCTTGTCCTAGTGCCCGTGCTCAGTTTGGGTGTCCTCTGTGGCAAAGGTACGAAACCTGCACAGAGCACTAACCCTTGCCCACTGGAAAGCTACACCTCCCTAAAATTAAAGCCAAGAAACCAGAGCAGAGGAGACAAGTAAATATCCCCTTTCCCCGTGGCACCTCCCGCCTAATGGGAATCGTAGTTAATGATCTGAATCGAAAGCGAAGTCTTGTTTTATGGAATGCTCATTCTTTGTTAAGCAAAGCTGTTTGGGCAAAGGACCATTCTATTGATTTAAAAATTGATTTCTTTTTTCCCCCTTCATATAACTAAAACATGACTCACAAATCACAGCTCTTTTATTCTTCTGGCTGCAACCTAGGCTGAATCTCTCCCAACCTACTCACCGAGGAAAGTCTGATGGAGGTGCGGGAGGAGGAAGTGAGAACATTTGGACAGAGATTGTTCAAGATTCTATTAAAGGTTTCAAGTGGCTTCCTTTGAACATTTGGTAATTTATATTTCGAGTCCCTTGGTGTAATTATTGTAATTATCATTAATCATCAACTTCCAGACCCAATCGAAATGCAGAACATTGGAAAGGTCAAAGCAGTGGAGAATTCTACTATCCTTCACAGAAGATATGAGGCATTAACATTCTGATGCTCCACTTGTGTGACAAAGATTGTAATGAAAACAGAAAATAGCACAAGATTAATGTGTTCTCATGAAGAGAATTATCATAAGGAAAAGAGAAAGTGGAGCAAACTTAACCCACTCCTGTCACAGCAGCATGGTGGTGAGATGGGTTAGGCTAAGAAACGGGCACTGGCAGCTCAACCCGACTCCGATGAGGATGATGATTTCATCTTTCCTTGTGGAGCAACCAAAGATAGGAAATTGACTCAGGAGCATGGATGGTCACACTGGATAGTTCAGTGGACCCACGGTTGTCTCTCTCTCACCTTCTCTAAATATATGTCTCCTAATCAGCTCCCAAGCTTGGCCTTCTAACCATATCACAACTACCTTCCGGAAATCCACCATGTCCTAAAACAGAACTCAGCATCTCTTTCTCATTCAAACTCATCTCCTCGGGACAAAAAGAGGATGATGGTTCAACACCAGAGTTCTGGAGATACACACACACAGACACACACACACACACACACACACACACACACACACAGGTTCAAATCCCAGTTTAGTCATCTATTGTGTGATCCTCAAAAAGAGGCTCACCCTTTCCATGCTTCCATTTTCCTATTTGTAAGATATGCTTTTTAGGATCTATTCCACTGTAGTAGTACTCTAATTACTCAGGGCATAGAAAGTGTTCAATAAGTGCTAGCTATTTTTTAAATTACATTTTCTTCCTTATTATGAAGTTTATCCAGTTATTGAAACAGAAAAAGATAAATGTACCAATTGTTCCATATTCCTCCATTTCCATCACCTGCAAAAAAGCAAAAAAGCAGAATAGAGCCCAAGTCCTGTCAATTTACCCCCATGTAGTCGCCTGAAGCGATGGCCGCTTGGAGCAAAGAAGCCGGGAAGAAGTTTAGAGACGAACTGGAAACAAACTGCCCTTTATTCTGATAACTTTTCTCTCTGGCTCTAACTATACCCCAACACGCCGAACACGCTCCTCTAACCTCCAAAATGGCGCAGACCTCCTCCGCAATCTCTCTCAAGTCCCTCGAGATCTCCGGCCAAGTCTCGCAAGATCCCGGGCCAAGTCCCGTGAGACTACGGAAGGCGCCAGTGCCCAAACATGTACAAAGCCCGTAGTCAACTGCAATTTAAGCCATCTCCCCAAACAGGGCTCCTACACCCCCATAATCCTCTCTTTTTTTTTTTTTTTTTTTTTTTTTTTTGTGTGTGTGTGTGTGTGTGTGTGTGTGTGTGTGTATGTGGTTCTTTGGTTTTTGTTGTTGTTGTCATTTTTTTTTTTTTTTTTTTGGTTTTGGAACTATAGATTGAACTCAGGGGTACTTAACCACTGAGTCACATACTCAGACTGTTTTTTTTTTTTTTTTTTTTTTTTTTTCTTGAGACAGGGCCTCAGTAAGTTGCTGAGGCTGGCTTTGAACTTGTGATACTCTTCTTGCCTTAGCCTCCTAAGCCACTGGGATTACAGGTGTGTGCCACTGTGCCTAGCTATGTATGTGTGGTACTATAAACATCTGTGGTAGGAAAGATATTTACAGAAAACTACATAAAGCAAATGCACAGTTTAATAAGTAAGTGTAAGACAACCATGTCCATAACCATCAGTTAGGTCAGCAAACACAAGATTACCTGTACCCAAGAGTGTCATGTGAGTCCCTTCCCCATCTTAATCTCCTCCTGCTGCTTGAAGGTGGACAGTGTGCCTCAGATATTTTCTTTCACTTTTTATTGTTGCTGCCTTGTTTGGGCACTTATAATTCTTTCCTGAATTAATTTAATAATCATCTTCCCACTTCTAGCCTAGCTCCATTCTAAACCATCAGCCACATGGGAGCCAAAAGTATTTTTAAATGCATGAATATCATAATGGGCTTCTGCTAAGTTCCATCAGAAGCTTTCCAGCACCTTCCACCTTAGCTCAGATCCCTTAGGAAGGCACATGAGGCCATCCCCAGCCCAGCCCCAGCCTCCCCTCCCACCCTCACTCCTAAGCAGCATCTCCTTCGCATTCCCCATACTTCAGACTGACCAAATGCTCTGCTTCCATGCCCTTGTAAATGCTGTACCCTTGGCCTGAAAGGAACTTTCCTTCTATGCCTGTAAAATCCCTCCTAATCCTTAAATGACTCGGCTCAGGCATCATCACCTCTCTTGGAAGCTTTCCCTAACCCTCTTCTCTCCCAAGTAACTTTAAATATTCCTCATATGTCCTCACAACACTTAAAATAGTCTTCTCTGTGTATTTATGTTGTGTTATAACATGTGTAGGTCCCCGTCCCTGACTAGGTCATAAATTTCTGGAAATGGGGCACTGTTTTTAATCTAAGCCAGTCCTTAGCCTTGTGCTTGGTATGAAGTAGACACTCAGTAAATTTTCTTAAATAAATCCACACATCTTCCTCTTTCTCCAACAACACTTACAAATGAGAAGAAAAGTGGAATAAAATTCAAGTCATTTTTTTTTTTTGTTTCTTATTCAACCATTAAGATGGGAAATGGGTTGGAAAAAACTCTTAAAGGGAAAAGAAAGATTGTGAATTATCTATGAGTTTCCAAGATTATTCAGGTTTTTTTTTTTTTTTTTTTTTTTTTTTTTTGTACTGTGTGCTGATAGAAGACAAGGTAGGGCCTGCTCAAATGCACCAGTAGGCTAAAGATAATTGTAGTAATTTGCTGAAATGTGTCCCCCTAAATTGCCCCTGTATAATGGAGAAAGGAATTGAGAAACATTATAAAGAAGAAAAAAAAAATTTAAAGCTAACTTTTTATGAGACTAGGAATATGAGAGAATTATACTATAACAACAGTTTTCTGGAGTTATGTTAAGAGATCCAGCGGGGAAAGCCATAAAGAACAATAATTCCAGTAGAGAACTCAAAGGTATGAAGCCCAAGGAGTCACTCACAGTACCCCGCAGAGGGGCACTGTTTATCTATTGCCAGAGGCAAACAGCTGCCATGAGAGTGGTAAATTCTGTAGCTGATCTCTCTGAAGAATCCCTCTCTATACCCCTACTAATACAAAACAGTGACAAGCATCTCCATTGAAATGAGGTGGCTGAGATCCTCTTGGAGGGATCAAGAGAGTTCTCTGGGCACAGAGATGGAGGGAGCTGTGCCAATGGGGTCCCCAGCTGGAAGCAGGGACACTGGAGAAAAACTAAATCACAGTCAAATAAAGGAAAGAGTACTGAGGTCTGAAGGGTGAAGCAAAGTCTGAAATGGGAACTAATAACACCTTTAGAAGATGAGAGTGAGTGTGAAATGCATTCGGGCAAGTGATTCACAACAGAGGCTGTGGATGAAGCAAGGGAGAGCCAGAGGGTGGACTCCTGTGAGCAGTGGAGAAAAAGTTCTTTAAGGATCTGTTCAGGATTAAGCAGAAAAAAATTTTTGAAAGAAGAATAAAAATATTAAGGTTTCCTCCAAGTGTCTCTCTTTCATGGCCCCTCAGTGAAGAAGTGGATATAAATCACAAAACTGGAGAGTTGAACATGGTAAACACAGGAAGGAGGAAAAACAAACAAACAAACAAAAACAGTAGCAGAGGAGCAACAGGACTGGTGCCCTGATTAGTTCAGCAGATCCACAGCAACATCCAGTCTTCATCTCAGGGGGCAGAACATTTCTGATAATAACCACTGCTAGGCTCAGACAATTGTCCCCATCCTTGATACAAGCCTTCTCACTCCCATCTGATCTGGTTTCCCTGCTCTGCCTGTCCTTTTCAGGATAAATACGTGCCTGATGGTCTCCCTTAGTTTTTAATTCAGTTTCTCTATGAAATGAGTCTCTCAGCTAAACCTCCCCTGGACTACAATCTACAGCCCTCATGTTGGATCAGGGCTGTCATATGCTGCACCCTGACCACACTCAGGGAAAAGGGGAACCTCTCCCCACCACGTGCTTGTGGGTCATAGAAGAGCTCAGAACACTGTGAATTCTGAAAACCGCTAACAGGCTTAGTAGGAATGGAGTTATAGTGGTCATAACAAAACAAAAACAAACAAAATGAAGTTTTGTGTACTAAGATTGTTTGCTAAGTTACTACTCATGAAGCTGATATGTAACAAAGGGTTTTCTGAAATACTTTCAATGGTATATTTGGTATGCAATCCTACACGGAAATGAATTAACACTTTCAGAAGAGACCTAGGACAAATTCCTAGAACTCAGAAGTCCTGGGGAGGAAAATGAAAACCTTGGAGGAACAGGCATTCCATTTATCCCTAACTCCAAAGGATGGCTGGAGTTTTAGCTCAAGTGGAAAAAACAACCACATTAGATATCATAGTTTTGGGTCTAAGGAGATTGCATATGATTAGAATGTGAATTCCTGAATGAACTCATCAGGATGTCTTTAAAATAAATATAGAGGAACACTTCCAGATTTGTGTACAGCCAGTTACTGTAGAAGGCATCATGTATGGCTTCCCAAAAAGAATAATAGAGTTAAGAATATCTAATGATTTCAGATGAAAAAATAAAACTGGAAAATTCCTTTCAACCAATAATGAAGGCCCAACTAATGATAAAGCAACAAGCACAGTATAAGAAAGATAAAGTAGTAAACAATAAGGCCTCACTAAGATCTGATAACCATTTTACTCCTTGTTAAAATACCAAGAAAAATGTATACCCCACTCATCATCAATAAGCCTATTAGAAGTAAGTGTTGGTGAGTCCCCCAAAATATGGTCCTGAAGAGGATGTTCAGACCACCACCTCCCATCATCTAGTGCCCACTACAGGGCAGCAGACCTCTGGGGTTGGCACGGCAAATACTGGGTACCAATGGGGGAAGCATTCTGCCATCCCAGAAAAACCAGTGCAGGCCTGAGTTCTATCCAAACCAGAGAGACTGTATGGTTAGATGCTGAGTGCAGATGAGAGATCATAATCCTAGACCCTTATGAAAGAAATGTCTAAAATCAGTATTACCATAAAACAAACCCCCTGAAATACAAAAATGTTCAAAAGATATTGTGTGATTAGAAAGAGTCATGGGTAAAGAACTCAAGCTTACAATAATGCATTATCAACATAAGAAACTTGGGGGGGGAAAGGAGAATTAAAGCCACAGTAACTCACATGGCAGTCAAGAACATACACTCAAACTAGGTTATCTGGGTTCAAATTCCAGTCCTGTTGATTGCTTAGCTATATAATACAAGGCAACCTATGCAACTTCTCTACCTCATCAACTTGAGAAATAGAGGTTGTTGTGTGGATTAAATAATTTGTGGGAAGACATTTAAGGGAATCTGAAGCACATGGTAAACTATGCATTTACTGATGTGGCAATACACAAGTCTTATAATGTTCAGAAATCTAAACGTAAAGCAGAGACTCACATGAAACTCAGGGTCCAATTAACAGGTCAAGGCAACATTAATTGAATCAATAACTATTTTTATTATACTTTGCTAGATACTTTGGATGCTACATTAAAGAAGGGAGTCTAGATAAAGGGGTTAGAGTCACATAGCTGTGTGGTTACCAAACCCCCTAAAGACAAAATTGATCTAGAAATCATTCAGAAATTAAAGTTCTTTTTTTTTCTTTCCCTCCTTTCCTGGAAAATATATTCCAAACTCCATTCAGTGGGACCATCACCTGTGCTGGTACTTGGGGGAGTCATCATGGCACAAAGCTGGGTATTAGGGCCCTGGAGAATAAGGAAAGGCAATGTAAGGGAGAAAGGTCATCTTGAGTTTCAGAGACTGACTGGAGTGAGGATGTTCCACACAGAATAGGTATGGGCTATGCATTACTCTCACAGGCCTTGATCAAAGGACTGAATGTATCAAGGTAAATAGGAACCATGTTTTTAACTAACAAAGAAAAGAGCTGAAAATAAAGAGAGAACATTAGAAAAAACTTCATGGTGCTGCATTACAAGCATCCATGTCAACTCAGATTTTCCGTGAATATTAATAAATATCAAAATCAATGTAGATTACTGACAACATATTGCCCTATTACCCTTGAATACTTTAGTATATGTTTCTTACCCACATGGATGATCTCCTACATGACCCAATCCAGAAAGACAGGTTTTCCCCTCAAGTTTTAGATGCCCAGATCTGTAAATGGAGCTGGCTTTGGGGCAGGGACAGGAAAGGAAAAAAGAGGAGAGAAAAGGAGATCTCCCCCATTCTCCCAGGCTTACAGGAGCCTCTCTTCCCAGCCCTTTGATCAGAAAGACGGCTTATCCCAGAGATCTTGCTGCCTTCATCCACTGCACAGCTTTCTGATTTGGCCTGCTTGGGGTCAAAGCTGGGAAACAGAGGAGCTAGGGGTAGGGCTAGGGTGACTTACACACCACTGCCTTACTAGTTCTTTATGGTTTGACTTTCCTGCTCAAACTACCTGCCAATGCTTACATTTCTGAACTTAGTTTTGAATGAGTGTGTGTGTGTGTGTGTGTGTGTGTGTGTGTGTGTGTGTTTTCTTTTTAAAATTCTAACCAGCTTCTAGTTGTTGTCACTGGGATAGACTTTGTGGGCTCTGTTTCTTCTTGGTGGATAACAGCCCCAGCTTCTTTATAACTGTCAGCATATGAGGCCAGCTCCAGGAGTTACAAGCTGTGAAGTCAGATGGACTCTGAAGCCCCTGTGCTTGGTTTAATGCTTTGTTGTTGCTGTCTTAAAATTCTTTATGATTTTTATCATTGAATGTGTGTGAATAAAATTCTATGAAATAATAGAACATGAGCATGAGCAAAAGAGACATGTACAAAATGTATGTGAACACTCTTCTTTGCTGTCCCCCCCCCCCCACCAGCAGGTAGCATCCATGAGTAGGAAATTCCAGTAGATTTAAAATGCATAAGATGTTAGTGGAAACAAGAACAAGGGTATTACATCTATACTGATTAAGTATGGTGGTGACATCCAGGCTTTCTGTTAAAACTAGCACTGGCTTTGAACACAAAGAATACAGTGATGTTTTAAGAAACCAAATGACCAAGGAAACCTATCATATCCATCTTTGCTCATGTCACTTCTCTGTATTAATCAACAACTTACACTGAAACTGATGACTTAGAAGGAAAAGGAATAATAATCGATACTTGATGATATAGTTCTGTCCTTTAGTCCTTCCTTACTCATCAGTAGGGCAAAGTAGAAATATTGGTAGAATGTGAGCAAAGTAAGAATTGAAATAGTAAATGTGCAGCATTTCCACTGTTTTGACTAAAAAAAAAAAATATGTGCATGAGTTGTGTATTTTTAGTGACTCTTCACATCAAATAAATGCTCTTACATTTGTATTTAAAACTGATATTGTATAATACAAAGATGGAGAGTAAAATTCATGCTAGTAAACTTTTTATACTTAGAACAACATTAAAGAGCACATAAAAACATCATAACAAGAAGACAAGAAAAGAGACAATAGAAGAAAGTAATAATTGGTATTTTGCTACCTTTCTTGTTACTTCTTCCTTGCATTTTGGACAAGGAGCTCCATATTTTCATTTTGCACTGGGCCCTGAAAAGCATGTAGCTATCTCTGTCAATTTTAGCCTGATTCAAATCAAATTTCCTCCTAAGGATTTTCTAGTTTATTTGCAGCATGTTCCTCCCAGTCAAATCCAGTCAAAAATACTTCTTCTCCACCCCCAGTTCAAGAATAGTGTTTACTTGAGGGTTGGAATCCAGAACACTTTAGAAGTAAAACAAAGCAACAGATCCTCTGAGGAACCTTGAGGGACAGGCAGATTGACTTGTTGGCCATAACTTTTTACTTCATTAGGTTTGCAGGAATATGGCCAGCCCTGGTTGGTGAAATATCAGGAGTAGTAAAATGTTTGAATAATCAGATCAATTGCAAAATTAAATTGACTTTCCATTCATGACCATGATTTTCCATTATGAACTTTTTGTAAAGAGCAGTGGACATGATAAATCAGAATAAGGCTTAGCATGCTAATTAATATTACATGTTTTCATATGTAAAAGTACAATGGCAATATCAACATCCAAGAATCACTCTTAGGATTATGTAGCAGCATAGAGAAGTTGCTCAATAATGCATATATGTATTTGTACTTGGTCAATTATGAATCATTGTCTAAATAGGTTGGTATAATTTCTATTACAATCTGTCACCTCCTTCAACCTAGAGACCTTTAAAAAGTAATACAGCTGTTGTGAAATGCCTTATGAAATAATGCATGCTATGAAACTATACATATGGTTTATTGGAATAATCATATTCAAAAAAATTCAAGTTGTTTCTTGAATTAATCAGTTGCCTTGTCCTTCTCTTCTTGCCTTTACCATTTTTCTCAAAACTTCAAATCTGAACATTTTCCTTTGTTCTTAAGAAACCATGGGGACTGATCAACACTGCTGCAGTGTTTCCAAAACTCTTCTGTCAGTTCACTGTTATGCTTTTTTCCCACCTGATCAAATCAACTTACAGAAATGTCTTGACTTGTAAAATTCATAGAGAAGAATGGGCTCACCCGCTGCTGAAATGATGAGAACACTAGAGATAGCCATGACTGGAAAGTGAGGGCTGTTGTTTTACTTTGAGCAAAGGGATCTTCTTGTGGCACAGAATTAAATGCTAAAATTACACCAGTCCCAAATTATTGACATATATGCATATATTTTTAGTTATTTTCCAAGTACCTTATACTTATCTCTATCTATAAAGTTTATATTTGGTTCTATTTTATGCTACAAGGGTACCAAAAACATACAAAAATAAACATACAAACATTCTTAAGTTTGACTCCCCATTCATTCACAGTGCTTACAGTTATATCTATTTTGGCTTATGTTTTCTGTATTATTCTCTAGGACAGAAGAAAGACACACTAAGTGATCTGAGCTTAAGACAGGAAGGACAAGTGTTACCCAAGCAAGTTGGTAATTTACATGTGCCATGTAAATGCAAGTTTTTGCAGTTATGTCTCATTTATTTATGATATTAAGGGACAGGGTAGGCACAGATGAAAGAATCATAGCATCTCAGGGGTGGAAGTGCTTAAAGGTCAGGCAGTTCAATCACTCATCCGATGGTTAATTTAACTCTATAGCCTACTTCGTATACCAGGTAGACTTCCAGCATGTGCTTGAATATCTTTAGTGATGGCAAAAGGCTAGCTCATTTCATCCTTGAATAATTCCATTAAATTTTGACTCAATCTAAAGGACAAATCTTCCTATCCCTCTGTAACTTCAACACCTATTCTTTGATAGTGAAAGGCAAGGACCACGATTTTCCGTCTTTGTACTTCTAGTGCTAATTACAATGCTCTACTGACATATAGTAAGGTTTCACTGTTTGTCGAATAAAACTGAAACGCAGAGATAAAAATTTGTGTCACCCAGGCCTTCTTCTCCCCAGACCAAACATGATTAGTTCCTTCAGGAATTCTTCTTTGGTCATGAGTCTGAACTTTCTTATTATTCTGGCATCTTCTCACTGAATAAGTTATGTAATTTCTTTCTAATTGTATTTCTCCACATTGAAATGGAATGTTGCAACTTTGTTTTTATATGTACTTAGTATGCTGATTTCATCATTCTATACATTTCAAGTAATAACAGTTGTGGATTAAAGCATCCCATCTCAATAGCTATCTCCTCTATCAGGGCATTGAGATCAAACCAAATTCTCTGCCCAGGGCTGCTGCAGCAGTACCATGTTTTTGTGAACTATGGATTTTTAAATTTTTATTTTTGTTAACACAAGCACTGAACTTCAGTGAACCTTATTTGGGGCTATAAACCTCTGGAGGCAGTGGACATCAGACTCTCCCAGGTTCATTCCTGTTACTGTTCAGTACTGACTGTGGGATCTCAGCAAAGACACTTCCCTTCTCCAAGTCTCACTTTCCTTCATTAATAGGATGTGAAATGTCAATTACTTAACTATTTTTTGAGGGATAATTGGAAGAACATAGGTGCCATTTAGTGATTCAGGAAATACTGCAAGAAGAGAAATTTTGACAGCATTTGAAGCTCTGTTCTAGATGTGTTAAGCTAGATGCCTATCAGACGATGCCTATCAGTCAAGTAGAAAGCACAAAATATACATCAGTTGTTCAGGAGACAGCAAAGATCCAAGCTGGAGATAAAAATTTGGAAGCTGAAAAGTTCAGAGGTATGAAGTCATGGTAGTTAGTAAGCTGCCTATAGAATGAGACTAGAGAGATATCCAATATTGGGGAGAAAGCAGAAACACCAAGAAAGAGAGACCCATCAGACCGAAGAGGACTCATCAGTGAGTGAAATCCTGGAAGGGAAGACTGAAGAAGCCTATAATCAAGGAGATAGCTAAAGATTGCGGTTAGCTGAGAGCCATAAAAGATGTTCTAGTTTCCACCTGATAGTAATACATTATCCAAAGAATCTTTGTATGCCCGTGAACACTGCGTGACGCACCTGTAAGCTCGAGCTGTAAGCACGTGTCCTTGTTAAAGCGATATGTATATAACTGGGTGAGTTTAGTTAGTGTGGGTGAAAAGAAGAAGAAGGTGGTGGTTGGAGTTAGAGCGTTTGGAGTGATTGCTGGAGCTGGAGAGAGAAGAAGAATAAAAGACCTTTTTTCATTTTCATCCTGCCTCCGAATTTTCCTGCAGCGTTCGTTGCTCCAAGGCGGTTTCCGCTTCAGGCAGCAACAGAAGACAATTTCAAGAAAGAGAATTGCCACTACCCTTTGTCAAACCCTGCTGAAAGGTTGAGTAATTAGAGGATTCACACCTTATCCACATATGCAACTCCATTGCCTTATGTATTATATAGGCCCTCATGAAGTGGTAAATGTTATTTTAGATCCTGAGTCAGTCATCTAAAATATTTGCTATATCTTCCACCTTCAATAGTTTGAAACAATCACAGATTTGAAGTAGAAGTCATGATGATGCATAAGAAATGGCTCTCTGGAGCTAAAACTGATTGAATAACCAGTTTATCTCCCCTTTGGAAAAGTTGCTTAACCAGTTATGATACTTTTAATGATGGCAATAGTCTCTCCATATTTCTCCCCTTTGCTCCAAGGAATGGCATGGAAGATCTGACCCATTGCCCTGCTGCTGAAGAATGTTACTTGCATGTAATTAGTTCTCCAATTTTTACAGCCTAGTAAGTTTAAAACAGACAATTGAGTTCATCTGATATGGTTTTTCCATAGTGAATTCATGCTGGCTCCTGATGATTCTTTTAATACTGTACCTAACATCTTTATAATAATGCTTTCTCCAAACTTACAAAAGACTGCAAACAATTTTTTGGATAACTTATATATTTTTTTCTATCACTCTTCATCTTTCAAAAGTTATACTTTCCCATCTTTAAGTCTCAGACTCTTTTCCTATTATCAATGAGCATATATATAAATTGGTAACTTGATTTCACTTTGAACATCTAAGTAGTTGCAAAACTGGCACATTGTTAACAAACTGACCTTGGTGTTATCATTACTGATTAAATAGCTTTGATTCTCCTTACTGTTTGACACTGGGCAAGTTACTTAATAGCACTAAGCACATCTGTTAAGATGTGGGACAGTAATTTCCAAACTGTAAGCCTTTGTAAAATGTACATGAGAAGTTAAATAGAAAAGTAACTAGATAAGAAAGTAAAGCAGGTACCACATATCTGCCATTGTTATTAAGTATACAGATCAAATTTCCTAACCTCTTGGGGCTCCCAGTTTCTTCTTTCAAAGGTCATTCTCCTTGCCAGAGAAAGAAAAAGCAATCAAATAAGTGAAAGTCCTGCTCTCATTTAATCATTTGCTTTATATCACAAGTACCCAGACATAAACCTGTCCTTCTGTGTGTGTGTATATGTGTGTGTGTATGTGTGTCTTTCAAACTTTTGTAAACCTCTGTTTATCTGAATCTTTATTTCAACATTTCTGGCTATTTGTGCACTTACCACTTTTTAATCTTCAGTATTTTTGTTCATTTTAAAATCAGAACTAACAAGAAGATGACTTGTTTTTCTTTTTCAAGTATTCTTTTCTTTTTTATTTTTTGATATTATAGATGTTAAAGTCAATCTAATTTAATCCTCAAAAAAATGTCTTGGTCTCTTAACCCAACATCCATTTGAAAACATGGTTGCATTTCAATCTTTTATCAAAAGCTGTTACAAGGGAATCTATTGAATATAACCTTCTATGCCTAGCCTTCCTTTTTGAGATCATAAACTCCAAGTTGAACTGGTTTTCTTGTCCTAAGATTTCTATTTGTCAGTTTAATAAAAAATAAAAAAGAAACTTTGTACACCTTACTTTAAGGGAGATGACATTAGCTAGCAATCAAGTATAAAGCTTCTAATATGTCATGCTTTTACTTAATGGAGACTTCCAATATATTCTAGTATAATCAAATCCAATCATCAAGTAGATTTTTCATCTATGCCAATTTTTAATTCACCGTTAGGAATACATGACCAATTTTCTTTTCCTTACTAGGAAATCCACAGTAGTTGTAAAGGCAGTATTACCTAGTAATGAAAAGCATGGGTCCTGGAGGGTCCTTTCTCTTAGGTTCATGTCTGGCTCACCATCTGTTTGGTGGGCTATAATGGATAACTTAGTACAGTCCATGCCTCAGTCTCCTTATTAAAAAAGAGGCAGATAATATTAACAATCATGTGATTGTCAGGAGAACTGAATAAAACAAACTGTGTCATGATCCTTGCCTAGGGCCTATGACATAGTAAGAGCTCAATAAATGGCATCTGTTGATGAATTACCCATTCTATTCCCTCTAGGGTTTTTCTTCTTTGTAGCCATTTTATGAAATATGATGAGTCCAAAATTTTCAGCTTGTTCACTTATATTCTCTATGATAGAAGTCAATGGAATATACAAAGCATTCATAGTACTCAGAGATCTTTAAGCACAAAACCTCAGTTAATTGTGTGTATATTCTTCAACCTTCCCACATAACTGCATTATTTGACAGCTGCACAACTCCATATCCTCTCCAGACCTTCCTTTGAGGCATAACATCTAAATCACGTACGGCACCACCTCCAACTATGGTTTATTTCAGTTGCTTTTTCCTTTGGCACGGTGGTTTCATTGCCTTTTCCTAAACCAATGATCATGAGTGGTAGAATTTCACATAAAACTCAGCACAGTCATTGGTCAAACTCTACCAGGGTTCCTATCTGACCTCACTTTTGTGCTAACAACATGAACGTTCACTATTCTCAAACTTATGCATTTTGTTACTCCACCAGATCTTATCAGTTTGAAGAGTTTTCCTATATATTCTGATGTAACTCAAGTTACTTCTCAGCTAATTTCCATATCTTCATCTCCTTCAGTTTAGAGGCATTCTCTTTGGAACAATATTGTATGCTCAACAGCTATTATCTTCCTACTGTGATATCAATTTTATTGCATGTTGAAATGGTAAAATATTAATTATAAGTAGACTAGAAAGTTAGGTATGTATATTATAGTCCCTGAGGCAGCAACTAAAACTTGATGCAAAAAGATACAAATAGCTAATGGATGAATTAAAATGAAACACTAAAATACATTCAGGTCATTCAAAAGAGGACAAAAAAGATAATAACAAAAGTCAGAGATATCAAACAGAAAAATAATAAGAGGGTAGACCTAAGTACAAACATCAATAACTATTCTGAATATGGATGCTCTAGATATAGCAATAAAAGATACTGTCAAATTAAATTTAAAAGAAAAAAACACATGCTGTCCACAAAACCCACTTTGATTATAATGATATCATGAAAGTAAAAGTATAAAAAAAGACAGCATGCAAACAATAATCAAAGGAAAGCTGCATGGACTATATGATTGAGGCAAAATACACATTTTGCTATAAGGTGAATTGTCAGAGATAAAGAAATGCATTACATAATGATTTTTTTAAAAAAGTCGATTTTCTAAGAAGACATTTCAAACCTGTGTACACAGAGTGCAGAGTTCACGAAGCAAAAACTGAGAGAACTGAAATTATACTCTTTACATATTCTCCTGGCACTCTATATGTAACTGATAGGACAAATAAGCCCCAAATCAACAAAGATTATACAAGACCACAGAAACATCAAACAGTGTGACCTAACAAACTCCACGGAACACTCACTCTACCCACCAATATGTGACTTTTTAAAGTATATTTGGTACATTCACCAAAGTAGATAGCGCTCTGGGCCATATCTGGAAATTAAACAATACACTTCTAACTTCCCTGACTACCTCCTTGGTATATTTTATGTACATGACACAGGGTAGCAGTAAGAACAGCTGCTTAAAGTTATTACTGGTAAGTTGCTAATTTGAAACTTATAAAATTTCAATCTCATACATACTTTTGAATTACCTAAAATATAACATTTCCTAGCATATCTATCGTACAGCTACAAATTAATATTGAAATAGAATTTTTACTCTAATGCCAGGGTAAAAAATAGTACAAACTTCAGAATTAAAGTAGGTATTTCTTTCAAGCAAGTATTATTGACTAATAAAGATGAGTATTACTCATTCATTACAGATGCCTATTCTACAGGAAAATACTATTTGTTATAATGAAATTTACTCTGGGTGCTTGAAGGTAATTCTGATCCTGGTATTCAGAAATTATCCCTTAATCTTTGTGTCTTCAAATGAGAGAATTTTATTACAGTCATCCAGACCATGGTTATTACTCTTTCTGACCCACCACAATCCTCTGTTACAAACCCTCTTTCCCATTGGCTATCCAGGGCCACTGTTAACATGGGACCCCTTCTTGATTAATAACAAAAGGAGCTCAGAATGTGTTTTCTCATCTTCAGCTTCCCGGTGTTGATCAAATACTCTTGTTTTACAAGAAGTAGTTTCCTCATAGGGCTGTGAGTGTGTCTGCATAATTTTTCATCAAGGCGATAATGTAGGATCCTAAATCACAAGCATTCTTTGCAAGTCCCTTAAGTGTGGTGTAATTTGGAACCGGCAATCCATTTCAAATTTGGAAAATTAAAGGGGAAATAGCCAAGCACAAGTTACAGGAGCAGTCCTGACTCTCACACCTGCAATTTCAACCAAATGACATAAAATGCCAAGCCATTATTCTTCCAATTTAGCTTCCTCAGCTTTCATGTTCAAAACCAAATTCATTCTAAAAGTAATCAAATCAGATAAGGACTGCAGAGGGGGGGAAATGCTAATGATGTAGTCGGAGGAAACGGATGGAGGGTTCTGGTGTTTTAACATTCAGGTTATTTTATAGAGCATATTTGAAAATGATTTTTCCAGGTTAGTTTAATTGGAGTATCAGAAATCCTTTCATCTGTTTTGACAATTGAAATGATGATGTGCAGCCTGCACTGTGTTTATGCTGTTAGAGATAGGAACATCCATATTGATGCTCCAGCTACTGAAAATTTAAAAGGACAGGAGCAGCTAAAGGCCGATTAGCCATGGAGAACATTAGCTTCGATACTTCTTATATGGAGCCAGACATTACGTCAAGCATGACAAGCACTCTAGCAGAAAAGTATTAGTGGCCTCAGAGGCTTGGGCTTACCTTAAGTCATTTCATTAAAATACAAAATCATGTTGACCTAATTTTTAGACAGATTTCAAAGAGAGCAAAGATTTCCTCCTTTGCCCTACCTCCCCTTTTCTCCCTCTCCAACCTGCTATAACTCTGGGGAGTTTGCCAGTTTCAAGTCATTGCAGAGAGCCAATCCCTTTTATTTTAATCAAGGTAGAAGCTCCGGCTTTAAATGCTTTCTCCCCTCATCACCAAACATGTATGCTGAGGCTCTTCATTGGCATGAGAACTTTCAATCGCAGTAACTCTTAATGTCCTTGGGGAGAAGAGAGCTACTCAGCATTCAGTGGAGGAGCCGGAACCGCCTGGATCGGTCTCATTATGTAGGCCATATGCAATAAGCCACGGTACCTAACAGCTGCTGGTGGTAGGATTAAGGGGAAAATATTTAATTTGATGCCGGAGCACGTGCGCGTGATTTCAGCTGTAGCTCTTACCTGCTCCCTAGGGTGTGTGTTAGATATATGGTATAACTCAGAAATCATTTAATTGTGTCAACACAATGTTAGGATGTTTGTTTAAAGTAAAAATTAGTTTTTGCAGCATAAATTGATTAGTTGACAGGCTATTTGACTGTCACAGAGGCTACTGGATACAAAGAAAAAATTGGCTTGGTTAATCTGAGCAAAGGGGAACAACTCCTTTGAGATCAGGGGAAATACAAGCAATGTAAATTCGGATTAGTCTTTGTGTTTTGTAAATCAATAAAACAACAGGGAAGTGTGGAGAATAGGCTATATCATCTATCAAACCGGTTTTTATTGTGTTTCTATTTCTATCCCTAGTAAACATGTGCCTTCAGTTTCCCGTGAATAAAAGCATTTGACAAAGGAATAAAAATGGACTGGAGTTCACTGTAGATGCAGTGCCAGTGACAAAAGGGAGGGATGGGGGAGGTGGCAAGTAAAGATGAGAATCAGAAAGGCTGCTTCCTGCAATCTCAAAGCTAGATCATTCTAAAATTCTCAGGTGACAGGTGGTGAAAGTGAAGATAGATTTTGTATATCTACTGCAATGAAGACTGCACCTTATGCAGAATACTAATCAAGATTTTTTTTTTTTTTTTTTTTTTTGAGGCAACTGCATTGTCTTAACAGGCTGTAAAAGGAACAGAGGTGCACACATGCACACACACAAAAGAAATCAGTTAGGAGGGCTTATGTAGCAACCAAGATTTCTCCCCACCAATCGCTTTCAATCACAGAAGAAATAACTAACGTGTTGAAATAAGAAAACACTAATTTTGTGGCCCAGTGAAGGGCCCTGCTCTTTTTAAACAGTCCTCTTGTTCTTTAAGCCCCTTTTAGAAGCAAGTATTTCACCTGATTGCTTTAATTGAGGGAAATCCTTTTATCTGTGTTGACAGTCTGCATTTTCATTGTGTTTTACCTTTTGGTGCATACAGAATCCCGTTTTAAGACCGCCCACCCCAAGCTGCACAGTGCACTGAGATACTGTGGAGAATGAGGAAGGGGGAGAAAATGCAGGTTTTAGAATGGAGGAGCGGCACGTTATATTGCAGTAGTAGAGGCGAGCGAGGCAGAGCGGTACAAATCTTCCCTTCCGAGTGTTTGAAAGATGGGGCGTCTTTGTGGCATTATCTTCCCAGGTGCCCCAGATGGCACAGTGTACTTCTAATGGAAAACCATTCATCTGGCCCTGGGACTGTACGTGTTGTACATCACGATGGTTCATGGAGGAAACGAGCTCAGCTTCCGCAGAAGGTGCAGAGCATGGCGTTGCAAAGGCATAATGGAAGAGAGGGACAAAAAGGGCAGGCGAATGAGTCAGAAGCCCGGGAAGGGGAGAAGGAGGCTGTTATTTCTGTGTAATTCCCCAGGATCCACTCCGGCTTGGGTTGGCAGTGAGAAAAAACAATTCAATTTGAAGGTGGTTCAGGGTAAATGAACCAGGGAATTGAGCTGCTGGAATCTAATTAGGGACCCCCCAAATTACTACTACCTGCCCAGCAGAAAAGTCAAATGGCTACCCCAGCCAAAAGAGTTAAGGGAAGTTGGCAGAATAGGCAGTCCAGAAGGAGAAGGTTTGCAAACCTTCCAGATCCTATCTCTAAAATTCTTAGAAGTGATTTTTTTAAAAAAATGCAAATATCATAGGAACAGAAGATTGCAAAGCAGAAAGTGTGGCCAAGGAAAAGGCAGGTGTGCATCCTGAGATCTGACAGTCTGGCAATATCTCCACCTACTCTAGGGAAAGGTGAAACCCTTGTATTCCTATCTTCTTTCTCATAACAGTGTTTCCTAACAGGAAACTTCAAGGACCCAACTCCCTACCACACTGATAGAGCAAACTTCCCAGCTCCAGAGAGCTGGTCAATGCTATTGGACATCATCAAAGGAGTGAAGCAGAGATAGTGCTATAGCATTGGCCCTCTGAGCTGCCACTTGTTGCCTGCAAGCACAAGATTCATTTCCACTTCTGATATCTGTTTATTCTAAGGGAACCTACATTTGAGTTTTATGTGTTTCTCTTTGAGAAGAAATATGGCGTGATCTGTGGACATGGTGTGGGGAAAATGGAACTAGACCCAAAGTCAAGACGTACCATGTATTCTTGATGCTCTCACAACCTGTGTAATACTAGAAGACTATTTTGAATGTCATTTTAAGCTCATTTGTTATAAAAGGAATTGATCAGAAAATCTTTAAGATCTATTCCAGGTTCTAAATCTGAGGATCTCCATCAAGGCACATTTTCATAGTGTTTTCTCAATTAAAAACAGATCCACCTTGGTACAAAAGCCACAGAACCCCTAGAATAATAAAAGACCCATAAGCAGCTGTCACCTTTGAAACTGATTTTATAGCTCCAACTTCAAACCCTTATTCCTATACAACAAATCAAAATTTACATAAGAGGCAAATTGTGCTTTTATTTACTGTACGATTATCACCACTGCAACTGCTGATTTCTCCCCAAAGCCTTGTAACTACAGTTGCCTAGATTTCATGTAGATCCCTGAGGGCAAAAGAAAGCCAATAAATCCAAAGGAAATAAGCAAAATGGAATAATTTGTTACCCTTTTCTGCTTTAGCCAGGAATGTAGAATTTATGTTTTAAGATGTCAATTAAATGAGCAGCTATAGCTCCCCCACTGAATAAAGCAGGCTCTAAACTTAACTGTGTACAGGCATTAAAACAGAACACAAAAATTAAAGGTAGCTAATCATGGAATACTTGAATATAAAAAATAAAACACCACCACAATCTAACTGCCTCTGCCTTAAAATGAGATTGTCATACTATGTTAATCTCAGGCTGGTTCCCCTGTTGTCTAACATATTAGGTGAATTCCTAGCACCATCAGTGGCGGCCAACTCAGAAGTCCAAGCTTACTCTATTACCTGTCTAAGCCAATCTAATAACACTTCAGCGGAGAAACTTTTAACAGGAAAAATTATGGTTCATCCCCAAAACAAATAAAAATGTTCAAAGTGTATCCATTCTTTGTATGAATAATTGAAAATATGTCATACAATATGTTATGTGCTGATACTTTAGAAGGTAGCAATGTAAATTCACATTTACAAAGCTTTTTTTTTTTTTTTTTTTCTTAATTTAAATCAACCAAGGTGGGGTTGGAAGTCACTAGTAGTTCAATAAAATCTGAATGATCTGAGTGATGGCAACTGACACACACAACGGTGTTCCTTATCCTATTAACTAATAAGTCAGTCTTTCCCTGCATGTAACTCTTGCAGTTAATAAAGTGGCTCATTTAGTTGTCACCAGAACAATGTAAGTGAAAAGACTAGATTTAGAGAGCAGGGCAGCGGCAAGGGCAAGATGCCGGAGCACAGCTCACATCACCCTGTCACAGAGCAGGGAGCAGATCACAGTAGCCCCTGGGCATTTCTTCTGATTTGTAGGTTTACTCAGTAATCAATGCTGACAGATTTTTTTTTTCCTGGTCAGAAACCTCTCTTATACTCATTCTAGTACCATATGAGTAGACATTCAGGACCAGGGCAAAGTTTCAAGTTTTTCTGCCAATAATATACTCTGTTTTCTGTCCCTAACAGATTTCCCAACCCTCTTTTAAAAAAACAAACAAAAAATAATTTGGCCAGTAGTGGTGGTGCACACCTGTAATCCCAGTGGCTTAGGAGGCTGAGGTAGGATGATCTTAAGTTCAAGGCCAGTTTTAGCAACTTAGTGAAGCCCTAATCAACTTAGTGAGACCCTGTCTCAAAATAAAAAATAAACATGGCTGGTGTATGTGGCTCAGTGGTAAAGGGCTGCTGGGTTCAATACCCAGTACAATAAAAAAAAATAACTCTGAAATAGCAAATAAATCTAGAACTGTATCTACATAAATCTCAAAATATAGTTTATCTAATTTTGACATCCTTCTATGCTGCAATTATAAGTCCACATAATTGACTGTATTAGCTACTCAAAGGCTGATTGTGAGAAAGGGATTGCTCACTTAAAAAGTGGTCATCCAATCCAATTAGCTTAATCATTTGACCTTAACCAGCATGATTCAGTTATTTGAATCATGAAGCAGACAGATTGGATGGAGCATTTTCAAATTGATCTTTTTTCTCCGTGATTAACTTTAATGATGACATAAATAACAAATGTGATGCAAAATGGACAAACTGGTGACTTTCTGAGGAATTCTTGTTTTTCAGGATCACCAAAGATTACTCTGAGTAATAAATCCAATTGAAAAATGTATTAAGCATTTCTAAGCTCAAGATGCTGTATTAGACACTGAAGAAACACATAGATGACTCAGACCGAGCTCCTGACCTCCAGTGTTCCATCTTTAGCAGAACACAAGTAGGTACACTGGTATTTGCACTGCAAAGAACAATAGAATGGGCTGAACAAAGTTGCAGTAATAAGTAATGAGAGCAATTAATTCCTAGACATAACAGGTAGAAATGGCTTGAGCTGGGCTTTGGAGGGTGCGAAAAATAATTAGCAAAATGAAATACCTTCAGGGCCAGTCAGGTGACATAAATATGAGAAGCTCAAGAGAGGCAGAATCTGCAGCAGACCGTACCATCAATGCCCCACCAAAAGGATTTGCAAGTCAATGTTAAAACTTACTTCGTGGCAACTAAATTATACCTTTGGGTAAGTATTTGGCCTTCCTTGGCCATGTGTACTGAATCAAGAAGGCACTGCACGATGAAGAAGCAGAGTGAGCCACACCAGGGATGGTCTGCTCCCTGTAATTTTCCTCTTCAACCCTCTGTTCATCTTAATCCTATAACCTCTGGAACTTAGATCAAAGATGTTGGGAAGAACTGGGGCCCACACCCTGGGACCTGTCACTCAATTCACTTCCCAGTGGTCTGGCTTTGCCCCCCAGGGATAATGACAACTGCACCCTAAACCAATCCCCCTTCAAAGTAGCCCAGAGTTTGGCACAGAATTCCTAATGTCTTCCTCAGCCTCAAATCCCTGGTTTTCAGTCAGTCAGTCTACAGCAACCAAGTATATAAACCATGCAGAATTAGCCTTCAGTTGTTTTACATTCCATATTTTAGTGAGATCATGCAGTATTTGTCTTTCTTTGCCTGGCTTATTTCACTTACCATAATTCCTCCAGGACCATCTAGCCAAAGACAGAATTTTATTCTTTTTATCGCTGAATAGTATTCCACAGTGTAGAAAGCACATATTTATTTGTTTGTTTTGAGATGGATTTTACTATTTTGCCCAAGCTGGTCTTGAATTCCTGGGTTCAAGCAATCCTCACACCTCAGACTCATGAGTAGCTAATCTAAGTTCCCTGGCTCTATACCACATTCATAGGATGAATATAATTAACAAAAAAGCATATCTCACTATATATAAATAATACATTTAAGGTAATGGATGTGCTAACTGTGCTGATTTGATCATTACACAATGTAGACACGAATTGAAAAAAATAATTAGCATCCAGCCTGTACTTGTCTCTCCTCCACCCACAGCCTGAAGTTCTGACCCAAACCCCAGATCAGTATAGTAAATGATATCACCTGTCAACAGACTTCTCTGATGCTAACTGTGCAAGTCTCCTTCATCTCTGAACATTGCCTACTGGTGCTAGGATCCCATGCCTGTTTACTACCAAACATCAGGATGCCCACAGCCTCAGGACTTCCTGTGGGTGCTTGCCAGGCCTACCTCCAATTGCATGTTGGTGTACACTAGGGTAACAGAATTCTGCCCATCTGACTCAAACTTCTCAGCATCTATGGCAAGAACACCCTAGCAGAACTGGACCAACTCTGTTGGGGACATCTAGTTCCACAACCCAGCACTTTCTTCTTTTGCCCCATCCTTCCCTTGTTCACAAAACCTTGCTGAGGTGCTGATATGTGATAAAACTTGATCTATTCAAAGCCTTATGAAGATAATCTAATAAATATTCATTGTCCCCACCATGTGGCAAGCCCTGTTCTAGGCTTTGAAGATAAAATCATAACCAAAAAAATATAAGCCCCTGCTCTATGGATATGACATTTTTGTAAGGTAGACAACAAATAAGACTAATAAGTAAAACACTTAGTGTTTTTATAGTGATAAGTGCTAAAGAGAAACAGATAAGCAGGACAACATAAATTGCCATGGAGGTAGCATGCTAAAATTTCAGATGGTGGGGGCGACTTTTCTGAGGAGGAATTTTGAAGAAAAATCCAAAGGATATAAGGAAGTTACTAGAGCCCTTTCTCAAGAAATCCTTATAGGCAAGGAAACAGAGCAAATCCCTGAGTGAGGACAATCTCCCATGTCTCTTTACCTCCCTGGAGGCCTCCCTGGAGCAAAGAGAACTAAGGGTCAGGCTGGAGTAGGTACTTTTCAGTCATCAAAAAGATAGGGTTTTGTTGGGACCTTACACTGTCTGCCAAGGGGATGGAAAAGCTCTGGCTTTCTGGCTGCTTGCCACATTACCACGCACTGATACCGGACCTAGGCTGAGCAGGGGGTGGGGCTATGAGAACTGAAACCACCCCAAGGATAGGCCAATGGCTCCACAAATGGCATCCGCCCATGCTCCTTATGTGTCCCTATGATC
Organism: Tamias sibiricus; assembly: GCA_025594165.1. Taxonomy (NCBI): domain Eukaryota; kingdom Metazoa; phylum Chordata; class Mammalia; order Rodentia; family Sciuridae; genus Tamias; species Tamias sibiricus. Next base: position 82,031,119 of record CM046659.1, read on the forward strand.
TTTCTGTTGATTGGCCCATGTCCTCTATAAGACCGTCCAACTTCCTCAATAAACCGAGTTCCTGCACTGACCGACTGGATTCCCTGGTATGTTCCTGGGTCTTCTAAAGGCAGGGGAGGGAATGCCGGCGGCCTTTACTTTCCCAATCTAGTCTCATTGTTGGGGTAGGCCCCTCTGGCCTGTTTTGCTGAACAGAAGAGGTCCATCCCAGGTACGGAGGGGGCGGGGCTAAAGACCCCAACCCCTTATAACTTCGCGACAGGGTTTTATTTTAACATGGATGGAAACCCCTGGCAAGTTTCAAGTAGAGAAGTAACACGGTCTGAATTAATAACTGCACTCACCAGAAGGCCAGTTACGAGGCAAATGTGGTGATGCAGGTACAAGATGAGGGTAGCTTAGACTAGATCTATGTAGTAACTTCCAATGATGCTTGGAAAAATAAATGGGATCCAGGTGAAGGATGCCTTGAATGATAAGCTAACAAGAGTTTATTTTACAAGTTGCAGAAAGGAACTAAAGTGTTTAAATCTAAGAAAAGATAATTTAGGAGAACAACTTTAGTCAGATTACTGAAAATTTGAGGAAAAGACAAAGAATGATGTTAGCAGGCTCATGTGTTGTACTAGATAAAAAGAAATAATAATAATATAGAGCTTCCTTTCCAACTGCACCCTTGTACCTGCTAACAATCCTCTCTCAATCCCCCTCCCCATTCTACTTAATTTGTAAGAGGTCAAATTTTATATGTTGTGATTATGTAGTATTTACTTTTCAGTAGCTGGTTATTTCACTTGTTAACATCCAGTTCCATTATACTGTCAAAAATGACAGAATTTCATCCTTTTTTATGGCTGGATAGTATTACATTTTGTAGTGTATCATGTTTTCTTTATCTACTCATCAGTTGATAGACACTTAGGTTACTTCCATCTCTTGTCTATTGTGAATAGTGCTGCAATAAACATGGGAGTGTAAATGTCTCTCTGACATACTCGTTTCCTTCCTTTAGATATATACCCAGAAGCAGGGTCACTGAATAACACGTCAATTCTATTTCTAGTCCACCCTCACCAGGAAATTCCACACTGTTTTCCATAATGCGTATGCTAATTCACATTCCTACCAGCAGTGTATGAGAGTACTTGTTTCCCAATATTCTCACCATTGTTTGTTAATTTTTGTGTAATAGACATTCTAACTAGGGTGAGACAATATTTCATTGTGCTTTTAATTTGAATTTCCCTGATGGTTTATGATGTTCAGTAATTTTTCATATGCTCACTGGCCATTAGTACTTCTTTTGAAAAGTGACTATTCAGGTGATTTGACCATTTTTAAATGAAATTGTTTTTTATGTATGTCAAACTATCCTTGCATCCTTGAGATAAATTCCACTTGATCATAGTGTGTAATACTTTTATGAAGTATTAGATTAAGTTTACTAATATTTGTTAAGAATTTTTGCATATATATTCATGAAATTCATGAAGGATATTGGTCTATAGCTTCTTTTCTTTCTCTTCCTCCATCTATTACTCTTTTTTCTTTTTCCTTTTTCATTTTTCTTGTTGTCTTTTTATCTAGTTTTAGACCTATGGTAATACTGGCCCCTGTAGAAGAGTTTGGAAATTTTCCCTACCTTCAAAAACAGACATTTTTTTCTTTCACAGTTGTGGAGACCAGAAGTCCAAAATCAAAGTGTCAATAGTCCATGACCCTTCTGAAGGCTCTTGGGAGAATCCTCCTTGCTGTTTCCAGCTTCTGGTATCTACTAGCATAAGAGCATATATTCAATCTTTGCCTCTTTTTTCCCATGACCTTCTTCCTTGAATCTACCTCTTTTCATTCTCTTTATGAGAACACTATACCGCTGAATTTATGTTCCACCTTAATTCAAGATGATTACATCTCAAGAACCTAACATTAATTATATCTATAGAAATTCTATTTTCAAATAAGATTACATTCACAGGTACCAGACGTTAGGATTTCAACATATCTTCTTGGGGCCTTCCATCAGTCTATTACCTTTAAATTTAATAAACACACACCTCTAGAATCAAACTGTTCAGTTTAAATTCCAATTCTGCCACTTAGTATCAGTGCTTCCTTGGCTATTTACCCCCTCTGTAACTCATTTTACCATATGTAAAATATAATAATATGTGTTTTATAGAGCAACTGAAAATTTCATTAACCAACTTACATAAAGTATAAGCACTTAAAATTTCCTGACCAGTAGTAAATACTCAAAGGTTTATTATTATTATAAAATATTAATACATGCCTCCAAGTTTCCAAAGGTACAGAAACATAACAAATTTATTGTTTTCACAAGGAACTTGCAATCTTGGGAAAGAAACATAAGCAAAAGATTTAATCTACTTAGGGGTGCCAGATGCCAAGATGGAGTCAGGAAAAGTGAGTTGAGGCACATTTTGAGAATGTATAAAAGTTGATCCATTCAGTCCATAGCACTGGGGGGGGGGGAGATAATCCAGTACCAAAGAGATTGGGATATGAAGGAGACAGAAGTGATAAGAAGGAGATGTTGAGTTTCAGGCTGAGGCAGCAACATTTGCAAAAGTGTGAAGACAGGAAAGATATCAGAGAGTGTTGTCAGTTTAGGTAATTATTAAAGATACACTAAAGGGAGGGGAGAAGACAGCCAGAGAACCTTAGGGGAAATAAGCAGGAGTCATACCACGGAAGGCCTGTGTATCAAGCTATGTAATGAGTTCATATCTGTCCTGGAGGCAGTGAAGAGCCACAAAGAATCAACAACAAAGAGGAACATGAAGAGAAGGTGATCTTACATCCCAGAGCAGCCTCTCCAGCTAAAGACCACCAAGAAAGTCTTGTCATGTGCCACATCAGTCAAAATACACCAATGCTTGCTTATTAACATACGTACTGATACATTTGCTTTATCCATGAATGACCACAGTAATATTTATACCAATGTAAAAACCACAGAACTCTGAAATGCTGATGTATAGTTAATCACAATTTTAAGTTATTCCATTATTCATTCAAAAAATATTTTGCAATCATTTAAAAACTATCATTTTTAATAAAATAAACATGATTTTATATTTTCCTAGCTTGAAAATATGAGCTTAATGTTTTGGGAGATAGTTATTCAAAATTCACTTGATTTGGATACTTAGCAAAAATGTCTGTGTAGTAGCTCTCAAAGATACATGCAGTCAAGACAGAAGCCATACAGTGTCCTGACATTAATTTTTTGCTTCCACTACCAATTTTATATTTGAGAAATTCATCTTGTGAATTTTTGTCTTCCCTAATGTAAATCAGTCAGTTGTACCGGAAAACTAATTGGAAGACATATCATTTCTCTATTTTTTGCTTTGTATTCTTTCTTATGAAATTAATTGTAGATTCACATGCAGTTGTAAGAAATAATACAAAGAAATCCCTTGTACACTTTGCCTAGTTTCCTCTATTAGTAATAGTTTGCAAAACTCAGGCTAGTATTACAATGTGGTGTATTCTGATGAGTCTAAGTAAAATTAAGGAAAGCATTTGTATACTCTCTTTGTGTGTGTATTGGGATTGAACCCAGGGCCTTGTGAATGCTCGGCAAGCATTCTACCACTGAGTTACACTCCTAGCTCCAATATTTATTATTAATACAGGTGTTCAGAAAAAAATAAAAATCAATTTCTTTAAAATTTGTGGGACCAATTTAAAAATTCCATTTCAAAAATATTTATGTAAGTAGATAGAATATATAGTATAGATTTCTTTTGCCAAAATATTATAAAATATGAATGTAAAATATGAATAAAAACACTAATGAACAAAATTTATATTCAGCATATTCTCTCTGTAGTATCAGTTGTTTTTGAAAGTGTTAATTTCTTACCAATTGTTAACATATCACCTTTAACATGAAATTACATGATAAGTATGATATTTTTAAAAAATATCTCCTGGGTAATAAATTAGTGACACACTTTTCACAGCTAATACTCAAAATGGTAACTGTCTCTTCATAATAGAAAATTATCTAATTTAAGTTAGAAAACAACTAAGCATTTGTTATAAGATAAACAGTGACATTTAGTATAAAATATTTTCATGAACATGCTCCATCTCGTTAATAAGAAATTTTGAAGATTTAGAAATCTAACATTAAGATAGTATACATCACTCTAAGAGGAAAACGCAAACTGCATAGGAACACTAAATGTAATATTTTGTTATTGTTTCTCTGGTCCACAGGATAAGAATGATAAAGATTGTGCTAAAAGTGAGGTGCTAGTCTACCTATAAAACATATGTTAAGAGACCATTAGTCTCTTAACCATTAGTTCCTTATCTACAATTAGACTATTTAATAGGGTAAAAGACTGGTAGAAAAAAGTGTCTATGGAAAGAAATATCATGAGGCTCTGTCTCCTAGCAAGGGCAATGTGAAAGGTGCTCTGAAGCCCAGTGAAGGATGTTTCAGTACAACTCTTCAGAGTACTCTGGGCTTTGAGGAACCCAGAAACTAATAGTGATATTCAAGATGTTCTGATGTCAGAATAAGGACAGGTAGCTGCCCTAGGGTGGTCTGCACTTCCTGAGTTGGTTAAGGCAAAAGACGTGGATTTTGCACAGGTCAGAGTAGCTCATCTTGAGACAGCCAACTCCAGGGAAGTCCAGGGAGTGGAAGAACACACGGCAGGAGGAAAAAAGTGAAGCAAGCTGGGAGAGGGGAGGCATTTTCTATCAGATGATGATTTGCAATTTTTATATTAAACTGGATTGGATACTTTATTATCTGAGAATGCCCAGAAAAACTCAGGGACCTGCCCTGCCCTAGATTTCCTCCTGGAACCAAGAGAAAGTAGCACATTTGCAGAGTCTGCCAGACAGTGTCTATTCACCCCAACATGCTAAGGAGAGGCAACCATACTTTATGACTGGGGAAATCTGTGTTTTTTTTAAATTAGAAAAGTCCTAGGAACATAATAGCTACTCAATAGACATTTATGATTTGATTGAGATGTATAAAATTTTGATACTCTTTCCTTATTCATTTAGTGTGTTGCTGGCAGACTCTACAACTCCAACTTTTATTGAATACACTGGATCACATAGCTTCTGTCCTTTATGGCTTATTTTCCATTGGAGAAAACTTGTTTCCTCAGCACAGACCAAATAATGAGGCTCATAAAGCTTGCTCTTTTTAAAGCATTTATAGTAAAATAATTTAGTTCTCTGAGTTTGTACATTTCCCCAAACAGAACCAAGTTTTCTTTGGTAGGTTGTTCAACTAAATAATGTTGTAATGAATAATGAATAACAGCAATCTACTGCATACAAGTAGATTTTCTCAGACAGTTGCATATGGTGGAAAAGTGTTTTCAGAACGAGTAGGCCTAGGGAATATTCAGAGTGTTCAATAATGCAAGAGCAGAAAGATTGAAACTTTCTTTTGATTCAATACTGTTTGGAAGCTGGTGTGGCTGGACAGAGAACGAATAAGAACTTTAAAGAACTGGAAATTGTATTTACATGGAATAGTACAAGAGTGTAAATCATAACTTGTTCTTCTGCCTAAATTAAATGAAAATAATTCTCAAATTCCACTTTCCCTTCAGGATTGAGTGCCTCTCCCTGGCCTAATCCAGTGGCCCTACTCTGAGCAGTGCCTCCCGGTCATAATCCAGTGGCCCTACTCTGAGCAGTTCCAATTCTTAATTTATCTATTCCTCACAGCTAGCACAAGGTAGCTCTATCTTGAATTGCTCATTTCTGTTCACTTGTTATGCATATCGTTTCTGCAACTGCCTTTGTGTGTTTAGTATATTATTGTGGGATAAAGACTATACATGTATAACTCTGCAGTCCCTATAGTACTCAGCAGCCTACTATTTAAAGAAGCAGAAGATTAGTTGGTTAGATTTTCTTCCACTTATTTTAGTTAGTTGTTTTGGGCACTTTGAATTGGCACAAGACAAAGATACTAAAATCAAGGAGGGAGGGGGCAATTCATACACACTGTGTCTGCAAGCCAGAGGTGTGAACAGACGGCTCCACTAGTCCGTAGATAATTGGTATCTTCCAGCAATTTCTGACATGTATCACATGCTTAAACAAGTCAGGAGAGCCTACTAATGCCTACCTAACCATCCCAACAGGGATGCACATAAAAAGAGGTAATTTATAGAGAACATTCTGATACATTAAATAGATTTAAAAATTCAATTTTTAAGCTCATCCTTGGTTTAGCTAAATTACTGACAATTAAATATTTCCTCATTTACACTTCATATCTCAACTATCAAAGAAAATATCCATTTTGTAATTACTGAATTAATGTAGTTATAAAATTTAATATGATGATGCAATTGTTGTCACACATTGCCCAAGATTGACTAGTCCTGTATCACAGTTAATATTATGGTCATACAGTGCCCTCAGCAAGTCAGTAGCAAATAACATGTATACCTACAGAATATATATGTATGCACACCAGTGGCTCTTAAATAAATTAAATTTCATGTCAAGGTAGTTATTTTGCAAACAAAAATTATAGGATATACCTTGTGAACTTTTATACATTTTAATCAGTTTGATATAATAAAAACACCTTTAGACTGTAAGCCTCCTAAGGCAGAGGCCCTATTTCTTCTGTAGATCTATAAAGACCAGGTTGGGCACTCTCCATACAAAAGGCTCTTCATAATTGTTGGGGGCCGAATAGAGAGTAGAACAATAACCAGGGAGAAGAGAATGTGTTGTTATTTTGAGTGACTTTATAAAGCCTCTCTGGATATTACTTCAGCCATCTTACCTTGTGAAATCAACAGGGAAAAAAAAAAACAAAAAACAAGGGCCCTCTATTCTTAAATCAAACAAAGACACAGATGTGTTCAGCCTTCACACATTTTTTTTTTTAATCTTTGTCATTCTGCACCAGATAACAATTCTTTAGTCAGTGTAGAAAGAAACAGGTTGTTTTAGTAATTAACCATCTTCTGATTCTTTTTTTCTTTGCCCCTTCTTCAATACTCTCCAAGTCACATGTCTTGTTAACATGGACAAATTATACTAGAGACTCAACCAACAAAGAATAACAGACAGAAGTAAAAATAAATTAATTCCCCCAAACTCATCTACTGGAAACATATTGTCTTTTGAAATAATTGCTGTAAAAACAGGAAGTCATTACTGGTTGAAAACCTGAGAATATGCTTTAGAGGTAAAGGTTACATTTGGGGATCATAAAAATATTTGTACACTATATAATGCCAGAGTGGCTGCATCCCAATCATTTGTATATGTAACTCTCTGAAAGGTGAAGATGCTTTTTTTTTTTTTTTTGGTACCGGGGATTGAACTCAGGGGCACTCGACCACTGGGCCACATCCCCAGCCCTTTTTTGTATTTTATTTAGAGACAGGGTCTCACTGAGTTGCTAAGTGCCTCGCCATTGCTGAGGCTGGCTTTGAACTCGCGATCCTCCTGTCTCAGCCTCCCAAAGTGCTGGGATTACAGGCGTGTGCCACCGCGCCCGGCTAGGTGAAGATGCTTTTTAATGAAAGTGGTTCCTAAATAAGCCTACTTGATATTATGGTCTGACTATTCCACAAATAATTACTTCACATTCTACAAAAATACATACCTCACTATGTTATGATTATCCAAGTGTTTATTTTTTTTCCTTTTATTATCAAGACAAAGAGAGTGGTTTTGTTCCAGGTAAGGTTATGACAATCCAGTACGTGTAGATATAAACTGTCCTCGCCCATGGGCCTGTTCACATTTGCTCCCCATAGCAGGTCAAGGGAAAGCAGAGTGGGTGATGGCATGCAGGCTCAACTGCCTGGGAAATAACTAAGCTCTGACACTTACTAGCCTTGTGCCCTGTGGCAAAATACTTACTCTGTCTGACCTCAGATTTCTCATCACACAGGGCTGAGATCATACTATCACCCCATACAGGTACTGTCAGGCTCAAATCAGGAAACTTGTGAAGTGTTTAGAAAAGTCCCAGGTACATGCTAAACACTAACTTTACTTACTATCATCACTAACTCTGTGTTCAGAGCAAACCTACATTTCCTGACTATCCACCAAGTGACATTTGCCACAGCTATTCCTAAGCCCAACAGAGCCTCTGGAGACTTCTAGAATCCTATTTGCCCTCCTGTCCATTTGCCCAATTTAAAATACAGTTTCAGGGCTAATGTTGAGTTATCCCTGCACTGTTCAGTTCTCTTAAGTGCCAAAATGACAGTGCAGGCGAATAAAGAACTGTTGGCATCACGGGTGACAGTTAGACTGCCTAAGTTCAAATCCCAGTTTTTGCCATTTATTAGCCATATGACTTTGGGAAAGGTATAGGAATTTTCTACATTCCATTGTGGGCACCTCTTAGAATATTGCTGCAAGGAGAACATTAGTTAGTCATAGAAAGTATTCAGCAACACAGCCTGATGCCTAGCACACTGGGAATGATCAAAACATAGAGCTGGGGAGAAAAAGGCAAGTAAAAAATGCTAACGCTACAGTAAAACCCAGTGAATTCTGTGGAACCCTCCTTTTTTTTCAGCCCCAAAGCCTCTTTTCAGTTTAATTGCTTCTTTTTGCTTCTGTAAAATACTTGGCTTAAAGACAATAGAAGCCAAACTTCTGTGACCCCATTTTGTTATCAGCTGCCCCAAACTGTTGCAAGTCTCCTGTCACAAGGCAGGAATAAGCCTGAATATGATAAGCCAATCCGGGCACAATAAACTAGGGCAATGGCAGGACCATGCAGTGAACACTCAGCACATTCCATAGCTCTGGAGATGGCACTCACCAATGAAAACTTACTTAGTCACACATGGGCTCCCCTGGCCCCTCCCCCCTCCTTGCTTCTACCCCTATAAAAACTCAGTCTTTCCTCAGTTCCGGGCTCTCCGTACAGATCCACTGTGTTGGTGAGGTCTGAGAGTCCGAGCTTAAGCCCAATAAAGGCTCTTTGTTCTTGCATGCACTCCGGATTCCTTGGTGGTTTTGGGGGATCTGTTCTCTGGGCACAACAAATTCCCAGATGAGGAGATGTCCTATGAGTTCATCTTTCCCAAAACCATAGACATAAAAAAAATTTCTTTTCACTTCTAGGTCATGAACTCTTATTATTTGGTGTTTGTGGGACTCTGTGAAGCTGCACAGGGAGAAGCCTTCTGGCACCATGAAGTGCAGAAAGAGTCCCATGCAAAGGGTCAGGGTACCCAGGCTCTACAGCCCTCAGAATCCTGTGCTACAGATCTGAACTCAGAGAAGAGCAGGTCCTCAGTCAGAAATTCATTCTCACGAAAGTGTCTTCACTCAGCCAGTCATTTTGAAGCTACAATAATTGTCAGAAGAAATAATTAAACTGCAATCCACATCCCTAAAGGAAATACATAGAAAAAATAAATAAAATCAGCTCCAGTAGAGCTGGTCTGGAATCTTCCACTTCTTCACCTGGAACTCATCCAGAGAAGCAAAGATAATGGAGAAAACAAGAAATACTTAATGAAGCTGGGATTCAGATAACACAAACTCCAAGCTGCTAGTTAGTATTTCTGAAGGTTTATCTGCCCAACAAAGTTTGCTGGAAAACTTGAGTGTGCTCTAGGGAAGAACAGAGGAAGTTGGAGGGGATATAGAGATGGCAGAATTCAGAAATCTCCAGCAAATGACATCTTCCAAAAGGAGAAGGTCCTCTGAGGAGGAGATACTGAGAGCAGAACTGAAGTAACACAGAGCAGGATTAGTGAGACAGACAAAAAGAAAAGGTCCAGGAAGTGATCAGGAATCCCCTGGAGCAAATCTCTAACAGACTTTTCAAAAATACTTTGTAAAAGTCTATGCTTCCCTCAGTGGGCACCTGTCTGTATGTCCAGGGTTCTCTTGTTATGGCTGGTCAGAGCACAAACTGTCCAGATAGAACTCCCTGGGCTGGTTTGTATCTGCTCTCCATTACAGAACCAGAGCAAACACTTACTATATGCTGAGCACCGTTGTAAAATTATTAGCTCATTTAATCTCAACAACCCTAAGATATAAGTCCTTATTTTATCCCCATTTTACTGATGAGGATACTGAGGCACAAACTTGCCCAAGGCTATTAGCTGAAAAGGGACTGTCCAGTATTGACCCCATTGGCTCTAAAGTCTGTGCTCTGATCCTCAAAACTGTACAGTCCCCCAAAAAACAGGGATCAGGAAAATGTTTGTGCATATGTTTAGAAAAGTCCTTCCTTCCCCTCTGCAGCCAAAGAGGTGTCCTAAAGGTATAAACCCTCAAAGTCCCCTGGACACTTTCATAGCATAGAATCTTGGGCATACAAGAAAAAATCTGCATGTTAAGAAGGAAATATAAAAGCAACACAAGATTCCTACAGACAAAAACTCACTAGAAAAACGTTCTCAAAGAGTAGAGGAAAGTTGAGGTCTATCCTCTGAACGTGAATTAAGAAAAAAAAAATCATAAGTGAAGGAGTCAGTAGAATTATGAAGAAATCCAAGAACAGTAAATAAACCTCCTGCTAACAGGAAAATATGAAACAAACAAACAGGTCTCATGATAAAATAGGGGAGAAAAGATGAGCTAAGAAGTTAAAACTAAAAATTAAATCACAAGAATCACAAGGAAAGTTAGTTAAATGTGTCTCAAAATCCAGATATTATACAAAAAAAGATTCATAAATTTGAGCTCATAGAAATTAAAATCTTCTCTTTTGCAAAACAGAACAAAGGAAAAAAACCTCATAAGCAAAGATAAATGTTAAATGATAAAACTGGAAAACTGTTAACAACCCATATTGCAGTCAAAGGGGTAGTACTCCCAATATTTAAAGAGATCCTAGGTATCAGTAAGAAAAGGACCAGCAATAGAAATATGTGCAAAAGTCATGAACAGAAAGTTAATTTCAAAAGGCAACATATATGAAAAAATGACCAACTCTGTAAGGGAATATAAATTAAAACTACAAAACATGTGAATTTTACCTATTGTAAAACCAACATTTTGACTATCTATTTCATTGGGCTGTAGGAAAGGGGCACTTTCATGCATTGCTGGTAGGAGTGCCCTGCAGAGGGCAATTTTTTGACATATTTCACAAAATGACAAATGCACTTAGTATTTGACCCAGTGGGGGGCTTTTTTATTTTTATTTTATTTTATTTGGCATAATTAACAAAGCAACAAATGCATTTAGCATTTTGGCCTAGCAATCCTAGTCCTGGAAATGTATCCTACAGATAATTCAGGACACATGACAAATAATGCATTCACAAACCTGTACATTGCAATATTGGTTATTATCGCAAATGTTTGGAAATTGCCCAGTACAGAGCTAGTTAAATTAGGGTACACACATATGAACAAATAAAAACAATTTATTATTTCTAGGATGCATGAGACTAGAAAATGAGGTAAAAAGGGCAGAGGTGAGGGTAAGGACAGTGTGTCTTTTGAAATATTGTTTCAATAATTTTTTTGTTATTGTGTACTTAGATTTTTGGTTTTGAGATTTTTCCTTTTTTATCCCTCATATCATTAATTTTTTGAAGAGTGCAAGTCAGTTTTATAAACTATGCCAATGTGCTACTTTTTCAAAACTAAAAAATCAAAAAGCATATAACATACAAGTGTTTTTTTCAGATTATATTTTAAAAATTAGATAATTCAGAGGATAAAATGCTGCAGTAGAAAGAGGGAGAGAAAGCCAAAGTTTTAAAAATTTTATCTTTTTGGAAATTGGAGAAATTTTTGGATAGTTAGTACAATACTACTGGTTGAAATGGACAAAGAAAATCTGATTTATTAATGGAGAAAGAGCCTGTGGGCTGATATAGGCACTGTCTCCTTCCCTGGGTCACCAGCACTCTCTCTCAGGCCTTCAAACCAGCCTTACAATGGCAACCATGGAGGCTTCATGGCGCTAAGACACCAAAGTCCGCCTAGTCCCTCACAACTTCCCTTCAGTTTTATCTACTCCTAAGTCTCCAGGAACAATTCTTCTTTTCTCTGAGAACTATGGCCTTAGGAGCTCAACCCTTACAGTCTAGCCTCACAACTACGGGGTATCCTCCTTACATAAAAGGAGTCCTGGGGAGCCTTAGGCTGGGCCTTAGCAGGCCTTCACTTCTAGGCTCAGAAGATAGCCTTCCTACTATGGCACTATCCTCAGAAAGCAAGGAGAAAGAGAATTAATATGAAAATAAATGCATACTACACTTAGAAATGAGAGATTTTAGAATATGAGACTCATTAAATTCTCATTATTTACAGATGAAGCAGTTTGAATTACCTTGTAGTTTGTGTTTCCCCAATTTTTTGTTTCTTCCATTATTCTACATGAAATGATTTTGTCATTTTAAGTGCCCAAATTTATAATAAGCATTTAATTATTTTGACAGTATACAGCAAGATGTGCATCTCACACAGGGAAAAAAGCTTTGGTTTTACAAAACCCTTCTTGAATTGTCCAAGAGAAAAATCTCAGAATCTGAAAGTCTAGTTGGTAAATAATGCCAAGGCTGTTAGAAAATAAAAAGGATATGTAGAATTCAGTCATTCTTTTATAGTTCCCATTAACAGTCAATGTGGTAACAAAATATAATGCTGTAAATCCTTCTGAGTTGAGCGAATAAAAAGGCCATAATAAAGGTCAATTTTACTGCCATCAATTTGCAATGATGGGACATTTGGTTGCCAAAGGAAGCAACAAATACAACCCAGAATTATGGTATCTCAGGGGGATAAAAAGAGTGCTACTATAGCAAGAAGTGCCTGGTGGAGATTTACACTGAAACCCACACTCAGCTCAGTTCCGAAATAATAATGTGGATTCTTTACATATCGTTCTCCCCCTGCACAGGGCAGTACAAAAGACAAATGCATTGTCGTACCACAATGAAATAGATTCACTATATGGAAAACGGAGACGGTATATTGGGTATTCAATATATATGTGTGTATATATATATATATATATATATATATATATATATATATGAAATGGTAGCTCCGTGAGCAATTAATGTGATGCATAATTACAATGTGCAAATAAAAAAACCACCAGGGAACAACTGTACAATGATGAGATTTGGGGATATGAATCCTTCTCTGAAATGGTGAGAATACAATTTTTATAAAAACAACAGCAGTCAAGAAAATAGTACAAAATAAAAAGATGGCAGCTAGTGCTATTTCACACTGGAAAATTAAAACATCAAAGAGGCATTAAATACCTGAGCAATGCCATGACCCTCCCTCCAACCTCCTCCTCTGCTCTTATTTTATCCCTGAGATCAGACTGTGCTCTTAGCAGGGAGCCTTATATTTTGTTATAATTTTTGTTCACATTCAGAAACATCTGTTAACTGGAGAGAATTCAGGGAGGATATTTATTTGTACAACTGGCTTCTAGACTAGTAGTGACAGTCACCATATACCTAAATTCCAGCCCCTCAAGAAAAGTGCTAAAATGAGATCAAAAATGACCACAAGTCAGAGGATAGGAGAAACTTTCTGTCAAGAAGAACAGGTGAAGCTGTTAAAGGGCCCACTCTCAACATCTTAAGAGGAATGAAGTCACCTATAACACCACTACCAAGAAATAAATACTGTAATATTTTAGTGTAAGTCATCTTTTCAGAATCTTTTTCTGTCCATACATATGTATCTATAAACATGGTCAAGATCATATTACAAACCAATGGCCTGTAGTCATGATTTAATATTGTATTAGTGAAATATTTCCCACATGATCCCTAATAGATGCAATGTTTTCTATTAAATAGCCAAACCACAATTTATTGAATGACTCCTTTGTTTAACAAGTATGTACTGAGCATCTACCATGTGATACGCTTTAGGTGCTGATGCAGCACAAACAATCCTGACCTCAGGGAGGAAAATACTCACTGTGATACCTACAGTCTGAACCACACTGTGTAACTGGTTGTTGGTCCCAGAGGAGAGTGACTACCACCTTCTGGAGAGTTCAGGCAAGACTGCACAGAGGAAGAAGCCATCCAGCTGGGTTCTGCAGGTGAATAGAAGTTAGCAAGGCATTCTAGTTGGGATGAGAATTTGGACAGAAGGAAGAACACACGGGAAGATATGGAGACAGGAACTAAATGATGAAGTTGCCATACAAGAAAGATCAGGCCTTCCTGAGTTTTTAGCAATTATTCATAGTAATATCTGCAAAAACATGTTAAAGTGACTCCACGGGGCATTAGCTAAGTGCTGGCGCTCTCCCTTCCTCACATCTGACTTTAAAAACTGCCTTTACTTGTGCTTCTGGTTCTTTCTGAGCATGATCAAACCATCTAGGTTGATGAGGAAAAAGAGAAAAGGAAGCAATCAGCAGAAATAGGTGGATTCTGAACAACACTAAATATTTTACATCAATTGGGAAGGGAGATAGAATTGGCAAACTGGACTTTATTCTAAAATAAACTGGCTCTAATCATTAAAAAGAAAAAGAAAATATGACAAATACAACAAAACAATGCTAGTTAGAAGTCAAACAGATCCCAAGTACATGTTGTATTCGAGGTTATCTAAAATGCACTGTCATAGCATAATAGACACAAATGTCTCCCAAGGGCTATTTGGGATTAGACACAAAGAACTCTTCTGAGACTCTTGAATCTGCAGATCAAAGTCATGTCTAACATTTCTGTCTCTCTGGAGCTATTTAGATTTATTTATCCTTTGATTATTTATGTAGAGACAGTTCACTTGACTTTGGAGTCATTTCCAATAGTCAGTAATTTCAGGCTATATTAGTATGTGACACCTTGACTTCCAGGGAGGCTTTCCTCTGGGGCACAGTCTGTTTGGTTCCTTTTAGCGCTGGTGACCTGCCTGCTCTTCCATAAACATTTGATCCTTTACCTAGACACCTCTGAAAATGTTTGACAACATGTTAATATAAAGCAGACCCACAGACCAGACCAGAGCATTTCTAACAACAATATGACAAGCAAGATCTTTGCCAAGCAAGGACTAAGCATGATGTCCCCCAAAATGGCAGGTGGCGAGGCCAAAAGTTCAGTTTGTACTGTACCCCCACACACCATTGCTCTTGATATACACACATTTATCCTTCAGTCTGAAGGGAAGCTGGACCTGCAACTTGTTACTAGGTAAGAAACCACGGAAATGATCCCTCCTACTCCTTGCCAAGAAGTGGTGCATGCTGTCCCCAGTGGACAAAACCTCTGCTCCCTGGTTTGAAGGCAGTACACACAAAAGCAGGGCATTTCCAACGGAGCCACAAGCTAGTTGAGGCTGTCCTCTGATAAGAAGCATCCACTACTGTATTTGTCAATTTAATAGGAATCATTTAAAGCTTTTAGTGCCTGATAAGGAAATTAAATTTTATTTAGTTATTTCCATAGAAACTAAAGAGTTTTCAGAGATATTTGGCATTTGATTTCTTAATCACATCTCCCTAAATGTTACTTTCAAAAAACAGCACTGGTTTTCAAAGACTTGGAAAAATAGGAGCTGGAAGAGCCTGATGGAAAGAAATGTGTTATTTTAAATATCTTTAATATATTAATCAGCTGATACTTTAAAAATTAAATCAATGTGTTTATTATAAATCAGTTTCAAAAAAGAAAAGAAATGTGCCCATATGAATGTATACATAAACTGCCTCCAGATTCCCACTTGTGGTAAACATGCCTAAATATTTTTCAAGCTATAAAAGGAAACCCAAATAAATACCAGCTGTGCAGGTTTATCTAGGAACAGAAAAACATGGAAAGAAGAAAAAGAAGGCACTACTACATCATTAATGTAAGATGAAAAGATGCTAACTAGGAACAAGGGTGAGATGTAGAAGATACATACATTAACAACTGCTTGGTTCTACAGTAGAATCTTGTCCTTTTGTCCTGCTCAGCATCTAGACAGTTGACAGGAGTGTCAAACAGAGTCATATAGGATCTGTATCAGTGAAAAGGTCACTTCTCTGTTTCTGCCTTGCATGTGAGTCTATGTGTCTTTCTGTGTCTGTCTCTTCTCCTTTCTCCCTTCCCTCTTTATTTCTGTCTTAACAAGGCTCTCTCTCTCTCTCTCTCTCTCTCTCCCTCCTCCCCCTTCTCTTTCCCTGCACTAGACTGACTCTTCTGCTTCCAAATGCACAAAAGCAAATAAAGCCCTAGGCCTTGTGTACATTACATTCCAGAGAACAAAGGCTAATTAAATTGAGTCCAGAGTTTAGACTCCCAAGAGAAACAATCTAATGCTCCCAGGTTGGATCAGGTGTATACCTTCCCTGTATACAACTGAGGTCATGGAAGAGCGCATGGAGTCTCCTGCTACAAATGTGGTATCAAGGCCACACATTGGTGGGAGGGAGAGGAGCAGTTCTCAGACAAAGGAGCATGAACAGGGACACATCCCTCAATGCCAGTGGCACCTTATTCGTGAAGATGTTCCCAATTAAGCTAATTCAAAAAGATGTTCCACTTAGCACTTAAGTATATGACACACTTTGGCACCTGTTAGTTGTGAGACCTTGAGAAAATTATTTTTCTTGCTGACCTTTAGTAATAAGTACCACCTCACTGAATTGAAGAGTGAATATGTGAATAGAGGTGACAGTAATTATGATTGACCTTGGCACAGGGTCAGGCTCAACAAGGGCATTACTGACTCTGAATGTTGCCCTGTTTAGGATTCCATCTAGCCTTCTGTGTCTAATGTCTTCAAAGACTCTACACTAGTTCAGTGGCTCCATAGTAGCCAGTCCCATGCAAGACACAGAGCAAAGCCCTAATGACTCATCAATTATGTAAATACTTTTAGGAACCTAGGAACTGAAACCCCCCATGAGTGTGTTACATTTCTTATTCTGTTCTGTTCTAGGGATTTGTGAGGAGCAAAATAAATATATGCTCAAACACCAGGTGACAAAATAAATGTAGCTGACCCCAAGAGACAAGGCAAGGTTTGGGATTTTTTTATTCTAAGATGGAAGATTCTGAGAAAGAACAGAAGAGGAATAAATGCTGAATCACATAGCAATGTTCACAGGTATAATAAGGCCATACATAATTTGACCTTGTGATGCCTGTGGTAGTCTGGACTTCTGCAACATGATTTCAAAGTATTTAGAGAAAAGACCAGAACTCCATCATCAAATGCTCCCAACCACACACACAAAGCAGTTTTAAGAGCACAGCACTGGTTTATTTTATTCCCTGTCTTATCCGTAGCACTGACACAATACCATAGCATAGGAAATGCTTAGTGTATGCTTTTAAAATGAGCTATTCAAATGAATGAGCAAATCCTGACTTCACCCATAATAGAACCAGTTTCATGGATACATGATCCACACAGTTGTGCAGGGATCCACACTTAGAAGGACCCCACACTTGGTTTAACTTACTGTGGCCAAGATCTTGGAATTGTTAATTATTTCTCAACAAAAGGCTCCAAGTTTTCCATGTTTTCATTATGCGCTGAGCCCAGCAACTATCTAACCACTCTCCAGAGTTGATGACTAATACTGGGTGAGCATCAGCCTCTCACACACTGTCCAGCTGTAGGCACAGGGAAATGGCCCCCAGGAATGGGGATGTTTACACTGAAGCATATGTGATGCCCTCAGGGAGATGCAGCCCCACTCAGTCACAGATGTCCCCGTCATGATACCCAATACATCCTGGAATTCCCTGGATGCTCTACTTCACTCTCCCACCTGCCTCTGGATTTGCCTCTCAAGGAGAATACCAATGTTATGGCCAAATGCCTCCTGGGCTCCAGCTACACTACTTCTGATTTGCTTACTCCATTTCAGAGGACAGTGCTATGTCTTAATGTGCCCTCCAGACTATAGCTTAACATTGTGATTATTATCTAGATAATTAAGGTTTGTTGGTTTTGCAATATGATTGTTTATAAGTATAGATTTCAAATCAAAGCAAACCAAATTACTTGTGATTCCAAGTCATGTCACCTAACTGTGGCACATATTTTTAGGGTTAAATGTTAGAACACTAAATATCCAGCAGCATGAAGAGTTAATAGAAAAAAATTTTTCTAAATTAATCTATACTTTATAGCTTGCCTCTACTTGACATGTTTTTCTTTTCAAATATCATTTTCCTTATTTTTTATTTTAATAGAGTAGTGATTTTCAATTCAAGCACACTGTCTCTGATCATAATATATGTTCTCACATTCAATGAAAATTTGCTCTTGTCACATAGGAATCCACTGTTATTAGATTCTATTGCAATAATTTATTAATATCAAGTTCTTTAAATGATGACACACTGGACATAGAAATATATTCTATACAGAAGAAATAATTTTCCTTCAGAATTTTTTAGTTCTTTTAAAATTATTTGGAAGCATTAATAATTATTTCAGAAGATTTGTCATAGAAAAGAATAGGGGAAACAGTTGAGACTAACAAAGACCATCATAGTCTCTGGAAATCTGAATTTATTTATTAGTTTTAATCTTTCTCTAGCCTATCACATTTTAAATGTCCCTATTAAAATTATATAAAGTCCTTAAGGTATTTAAAAATCAAGCTAATGAGTGAATGTGGGATTTATCCCTATCTACTGAATTATGTAGAACATTCTCCTTCAAGCCTCCCTCAATTCTTTTTTTCTTTTCAAATTTATTTTTTTATTCTAAGTTGTTAGAAATTACAACAGAATGTATTACATTTCATATTATACATGTAGAGCACATTTTTACATATCTCTGGTTGTATACAAAGTATATTCACACCATTTGTGATTTCATACATGCACTTAGGGTAATGATATCCATCTCATTCTACCATCTTTTTTTTTCCTTCACCCATTTGCCCCTCCCTTCCCTTCCCTCCCCATTGGCCATTCTAGTGTTCCTCTACTCCTCCTATGCTCTCCATCCCAACCCTACTGTGAATCGGCCTCCTTATATCAGAGAAAACATTCAGCATTTGGCTTTTTGGGATTGGCTAACTTCACTTAGCATTATATTCTCTAACTTCATCCATTTACCTGCAAATGCCATGATTTTATTCTCTCTTATTGCTGAGTAATACTCCATTGTGTATATATACCACATTTTCTTTATCCATTCATCTACTGAAGGGCATCTAGGTTGGTTCCACTGTTTAGCTATTGTGAATTGTGCTGCTATAAACATTGATGTAGCTGTGTCCCTGTAGTATGCTGTTTTTAAGTCCTTTGGGTATAGAACAAAGAGTGGGATAGCTGGGTCATAAGGTGGTTCCATTCCACATTTTCCAAGGAATCTCCATACTGCTTTCCATATTGGCTGCACCATTTTGCAGTCCCACCAACAATGTATGAATGTGCCTTTTTCTCCACATCCTTGCCAATATTTATTGTTGTTTGTGTTCTTAATAGCTGCCATTCTGACTGGTATGAGATGAAATCTTAGAGTGGTTTTGATTTGCATTTCTCTAATTGCCAGAGATGTTGAACATTTTTTCAAGTATTTGTTGATTGAGTGTATATCTTCTTCTGAGAAGTGTCTGTTCAGTTCCTTGGCCCATTTATTAACTGGGTTATTTATTTTGTGTGTGTGTGTGTGTGTGTTAAGATTTTTGAGTTCTTTATATATTCTAGAGATTAGTGCTCTGACGTGCATGTGGTAAAAATTTGTTCCCAATTAGTAGGCTCTCTATTCACCTCACTAATTGTTTCTTTCACTGAGAAGAAGCTTTGTAATTTGAATCTGTCCCATTTGTTGATTCTTGATATTAATTTTTCTGCTACAAGAGTCTTTTGTTGATTCTTGATATTAATTTTTGTGCTACAGGAGTCTTATTAAGGAACTTGGGGCCTAATCTAACATGTTGGAGATTAAAGCTTACTTTTTCTTCTATTAGGTGTAGTGTCTCTGGTCTAATTCCTAGATCCTTGATCCACTTTGAGTTGAATTTTGTGCATGGTAAGAGAGAGAGAGGTTTAATTTCATTTTGTTGCATGTGGATTTCCAGTTTTCCCAGCACCATTTGTTGAAGAGGCTATCTTTTCTCCAATGTATGTTTTTGGCACCTTTGTCTAATATAACTGAAATTATATACGTTAGTCTCTGTGTCCTCTATTCTGTACCATTGGTCTACCAGAGTCTTTTGGTGCCAATACCATGCTATTTTTGTTACTAGTGCTCTGTAGTATAATTTAAGGTCTGGTATAGTGATGCCACCTGCTTCACTCCTCTTGCTAAGGATTGCTTTATCTATTCTGGGTCTCTTATTTTTCCAAATGAATTACATGACTGTTTTTCTATTTCTATGAGGAATGTCATTGGGATTTTGATTGGCATTGCATTAAATCTGTATAGTACTTTTGGTAGTATGGTCATTTTGACAATATTAGTTCTGCCTATCCAAGAACAGGGTAGATCTTTCTATCTTCTAAGGTCTTCCATAATTTCTTTCTTTAGTGTTCTGTAGTTTTCATTATAGAGGTCTCTCATGTCTTTGGTTAAGCTGATTCCCAAGTATTTTATTTTTATTTGATGCTATTGTAAACTGGATAATTTTCCTCATTTCGCTTTCAGAGGATTTGTCACTGATATATAGAAATGCCTTAGATTTATGGGTGTTGATTTTGTATCCAGGTACTTTGCTGAATTCATTTATGAGTTCTAGAAGTTTTCTGGTGGAATTTTTGGGGTCTTCTAGGTATAAAATCATATTGTCAGCAAATAATGATAATTTGAATTCAACTTTACCTATCTGTATCCCTTTTATTTCTTTTGTCTGTCTCATTGCTCTGGCCAGCGTTTCAATTACTACATTAAATAGAAGTGGTGAAAGAGGGCATCCCTGTCTTGTTCCAGTTTTTAGAGGGAATGCTTTCAAATTTTCTCCAGTTAGAATAATGTTGGCCTGGGGATTAGCATATATAGCTTTTACGATAATGAGATATGTTCCTGTTATCCTAGTTTTTCTAGTGTTTTGAGCATGAAGGTGTGCTGTATTTTGTCAAATGCTTTTTCTGCATCTTGAGATAATCATATGGTTCTTATCTTTGAGTCTATTGATGTGATGAATTACACTTATTGATTTCCATATGTTGAATCATCCTTGCATCCCTTGAATGAACCCCCTTTGATAGTGGTGTATTATATTTTTGATATGTTTTTCTATCCGTTTTGCCAAAATTTTATTGAGAATTTTTGCATCTATGTTCACTAAAGATATGGGTCTGAAGTTTTCTTTGCCTGGTTTGGGGATCAGGGTGATATTGGCCTCATAGAATGAGTTTGGAAGTGCTCCCTCTTTTTTTATTTCCTGAAATAAATTGAAGAGTATTGGTATCAGTTCTTCTTTAAAGGTCTTGTAGAACTCAGCTGTGTATCCATCTGGTCCTGGGCTTTTCTTGGTTGGTAGGCTTCTGATGGCATCTTCTATTTCGTCACTTGAAATTGGTCTGTTCAAATTGTGTATATCTTCCTGCTTTAATTTGGGCAGATCATACAACTCTAGAAATTTGTCGATGCCTTCAGTGTTTTGTATTTTGTTGGAGTACAAGTTTTCAAAATTATTTCAGATTATTTCCTGCATTTCTGTAGTGTTTGTTATGATATTTCCTTTTTCATTGGATATGTTAGTAATTTGAGTTTTCTCTCTCCTTCTCTTTGTTAGCATGGCTAAGGGTCTGTCAATTTTATTTATTTTTTCAAAGAACCAACTCTTTGTTCTGTCAATTTTTTCAATTGTTTCTTTTGTTTCAATTTCATTGATTTCAGCTCTGATTTTAATTATTTCCTGTATTCTACCACTTTTGGTGTTGGATTGTTCTTCTTTTTCTAGAGCTTTGAGGTGTAATTTTAAGTCATTTATTTGTTGACTTTTTCTTCTTTTGAGGAATGAACTCAATGCAATGAACTTTCCTCTTAGAACTGCCTTCATAGTGTCCCAGAGATTTCAACATGTTGTGTCTGTGTTCTCATTCACCTCTAAGAATTTTTTAATCTCCTCTTTGATGTCATCTGCAACCCATTGTTCATTCAGTAGCATATTATTTGCCTCCTTCAATTCTTAACTCTTTTATGTCTTAGTCTTTCTTGGTCCAGCATAACATTTCTGGAGAAGACAAGGAAGGTGTCAGTCTTTCTGGATAAGCACTGACCATACATATGTCTCTGTTCTGCCCAGTTCTCATGCCATGAATGCCTTGTCTCTCCTGCCTTTAGGTCTATAATTCATCTTTCAGGTTTAGAAAAAACACAGCCTAACCTGAGCATTAAGAACCTTGAATAGAGAATGCTAAGTTCAATTTCTAAAACACCACTGAACTAAAAATAGCTTTGATTGCAAACAGAAGGACAGTGCTGAATTGAGAAGAAATTTTCAGTAGATATATTAGTGAGTCAGTAGTGATCTCCCTCAGTAAAAACAAATGTGATACTAGAGGCACTAATAGCTCCAAAACACATGAGTAAGCCATTGTTATGCCAACCTTTGTATTAGCAGTAACTGTTGGTAACTGTTTAAGGACATGCAAAACACTTGTTACTCCTACCAAGTTATTCTGAAAACAGAAACACTAGGCAAGCTTGTGCCAGGACTGAGAATACACTGTGCTAAAAACTAAGAATGATACTGTATATTAATTCTCCCATCCACTAATAGGTGGCTTCCCACTACCTACAAGACAAAGTCCAGATACTCATCAACAGTATCAAACTATACATCCTACATACTATGGTTTGAGTAAGTGTCCCACAAAGGCCCATAGGTTAAAGGCTTAGTTGATAACCTCTGGTGCTAATGAAAAGCAGTGGAACCTTTAACAGGTAGGGGCTAGTGGAAGGAAGTTGATTCACTGGGGGTGTGCCCTTTAAGGGACATTGAGATTCTATCCATTCCTCTTTCACTTCCCAGCCACCAGGAGGTAAGTGATTTCCACTGTCATATACTCCCACCATGAAATCTGCTTTGATATAGGCTGAAAGCAACCAGCCAACTGAACATGATCTGCAACTTCCAAAAATGTGAGTCAAGATAAACCTTTCCTCCCTTGAAGTTGATTATTTCAGGTATTTTGTTGCAGTAACTAAAAGCTAACTATCACACTGTCTAATTTTCCATGCCATACATGTTACACAAATTGAATATACCAATTACTAAACGTTTGTCTCTTGGTTGTAATCCTGTCCTTCTAAATGTTCAAATTCATGATGCCTAGGCTAGGAGTCTACAAATAGCACTTCTGCATTGCCAGCCTCTCTCTTCTAAGCTCTGCCTACAAGGAACAGCAGATGGATCATTCAAAATAAAGAAAAGCAAAAAGAATCATTCCTTCCCGTTTCTTTCTTGTATGCTTCCTGTTTACTTCCTGTTTTTTTCCTGTTCCTGTGGGTATCAACCTGATCAATCCTCTTTGTCCCAGAAGCAACAATTTCTTTCCACAAAACCAGCTGAATTCTGTTTGTGATTTTTTTACCACTCACAAAACCAATTTCATGGTGTGTCCTCAGAAATACCAGCACCAGATACCTCACCTCCTCTCCTCAGATGTATAAGTCTCAGCCACAGGCTTCTTCTGCATAATTCTAGGTTTTAATAATTCCAGTTTCTTCCCTTCTCTAGGGCAATCAGTTCCCTTAGTCCTGATTCCTGCAATTACTACTTTCTAAAAAAAAATTGTTCTTTTTTGGTCTATAGTTAACAACTTTATGTCTATTTAAAAATTTTTATATTAATTAATTTCAGGCTGATCCACTGATGTAGTAGCCATGTTAAATCTACTTTGACACTTTGGTGTTTTGGTATACTCTCTTTGAACACACCCACCATTCTCTGGAGACACAGGCTTAACTGTTCTTCAAAATCTCCTAAATATTACTTCTGTAATGTTTTTCTTGACCTCCTTAAATACAATCACTCCCTTATGGTTGGTACAATTCAATTTATACCTCCTGTCATATGCCACTAATACTATAATCATTCATTCCATTAGACCATGAGCTCCAGAGAAGGATGACCTATGCTATATTCATCTCTGTACCCATAGTATTCACCATGTTATCTGGTATATAATAGAAACATCATACATGCTCATTTAAAAGATACATTTTTGTGCTAATAAACTATAGGATTCTGTAACTAGATTAAGAGAGATTCTTCAGTTTCAGCATATAAGTATTTAATACATTTTATGGAAAAGACCATTTCACAGAAAATTCCCCCACTAACCAATAAACTTTGATCTAAATTCCCTATTTAGAAAGTATATGTCATGGTACTGTAATACCATAAGCATTAGCAATTTTCTTATTCTCTTTCTCAATAACTAACTTCAATATGATATTTAAGATACTTTGTAATGGGGTTGGGGCTGGGGCTGAGTGGCTGAGCGCTGGCCTAGAAGGTGTGAGGCACTTGATTCAATCCTTAGCACCACATACAAATGTAAACAAATAAAATAAAGGCATGTATCCATCTACAACTACAAAAAAAAAAAAAAAAAAAAAACTTAAAAAGATACTTTGTAACATGGCCCCAATTATTTTATTTCCCACTAACTCATATTTTGAGACCCCAAACAAGTAGTTGGCCAGCTAAGGCCCACTTCAGAGGGTAGACTAGATTGCTCCATTTGTAAATAAAGTTTTATTTATACACAGCCATATTCATTCATTTTATGTATTATTAGCTCCAAAGCCAACTGTCTGTGATTACTACCAGCATATACACTATTGTCTTTAAGTATTGTCTGTGACTGTTTTCATGTAACATAAGCAGTTTACAACTTATAGCAGAAATCATATGCCCCAAAACATTTATCTGGTGATTTAAAGAAAATATTAGCTTATTCCTGCTCCATACTGTTGTCAAACCAGAATTACAACATGCTTTCCCATATAAGTGCCACACCACTTCCTCCCCTCCTATTATTCCTCCATTTTTGCACTTGTCATTTGCTGTTAGTTCTTGAAATTTATCTGACCTATCCAACTAAAAGGCATCATCACCTTCTTTGAACATGAGCTTCATTTTTCATCTTACAGCATTTACCTTTCACTGTGAATGATCAGAGTTATAGATTCTCAGAGAATGGGTTCTAGAATTCACATATTTTCTATCTTATACATACTTGGAAACAAGTAGAAAGTTATAAGACATATTTTCCACCTTGAATCAAACAGAACTGAATTTGTTTTCAGCAGTTTCCCTGTGCACTTCTCCCAACTGCCTGAGAGCCTTAGAAAATACTCTGTACCACAGACCAGTTCATGGCTCATGAGGCCAGTCTTTTTCTTTGAACTTAATAATGGTGCTTGAAGACATAATTCTTGATTTGACTATCATTAACAAGTTATCTGAACTAATGAACCAAATCATGCTTAACACTGTATTTGGGGGTATATGGGAAACTATGACTGCTTTGGAGATTAGTGGGTAAGGTACTAAAAGTCTTGGGATCTGAATGTGGCTGTAGATGGTAATTTGAGCTAATGAGCTCACCTTAACCACCACCCCCCCATATTAGCCACAGAATTATTTTGTTATGTTGATGCTTATAAAACAAATAGGAGATTTGAACTCAGAGTAAATTCAGTCTTTTTTAATAATTAGGCACTACTTGAGTCCTGATCTATAATTAATGTAATTGTTTTTGTATCCAAGATAAGTTGGGAAACTGTAAAGGTATACAACTCAATAAGCACATATGGTTACACAAAGACAATGGAATTTCATATGCCAGAGGAATGAGAACCAAAATAACACATTATTTTGTCCTAATAAAATGAGAATTCGCCGGGCGTGGTGGCACAAGCCTGGAATCCCAGCACTTTGGGAGGCTGAGGCAGGAGGATCGCGAGTTCAAAGCCAGCCTCAGCAATGGTGAGGCACTTAGCAACTCAGTGAGACCCTGTCTCTAATAAATTACAAAAAAGGGCTGGGGATGTGGCCCGGTGGTCAAGTGCGCCTGAGTTCAATCCCCGGCACCAAAAAAAAAAAAAAAAAAAAAAAAAAAAAAGAGAATTCATTCTATTCATACTGCTTAAGTTATCATCATTACTTAAGTAAACTTCTTTAAAATAAATTCTAAAAGGGCAGATACTTCTGGATATTCTTCTCAGTTAACAGAAGATCTTCACTTAAGAAGCATAACTGGTATTCATTTTAATTTCACTGGCTTCAGTAATATTTCTTCCCAAGTTTGTGTTAATGAGTCATGGTAAAGTCTTCAGTTATATGACCCCACCCCTCCGAATCAAAACAGCCTAAAACTCCTAGTATAACCCTCGAAGAGGAATGTGTGTGACAAATTTGGCTTAACTCAGCATGCTTCTTTCTCTTTATATTATGATGTCCTGATAACTTGAATGATGTTAATCATATCATAGCCCCATCAATATTACCCACACTGTTATTTCAACTTGGCAGATTATCTTATCCAGCAGCAATGATGGAACATCTACATGAAAAATGAGGAGGTTTCAAAAACCCTGGGTTTCATTCTATTCCTCATATATGCAGTGCCACTTATCTATGAAAATGAGTTACTACTGTTCAGGAGGGGACATACATAGCTAATAAATTCACGAGAAATACAATATAGCAACCTGACCAACTAAACATGGGATATGGCCTTCAGGGCAAAACAACACTGTATAAAAGAGTTATAGAGAGTCCATTTATAGAATGGAAAATAAAACCTTAGGATAGCAATAGTACTTCTGTCTGACCATAATAGCAATGCTACAAAAGCAAATATGCCCATTTGTATTTGGATGAGTCAAGAAAGACCACTCAAATAATAATGCATTTGATCACAATATCAGTGTTGTTGACTATATTTTTTGTATTTTGAAGCATACATGTACTCAAAGATGGATAACATTGAAAAAACTGGATAGCAAGTACTAGAAATCTCCATTTTAAACATGAGGAAAATGAAGCTCAAAGAGTTGCAGTTCCTTGTCCAAAAACTTCATAGTCAATTATCAGTAGCATCATGTGGATTGTAATCAACAGGTCCTTTGAGGCTACCGACCATTCATCTAAGTTGGATTGTTTATTCGGGAACACAAACATTATATATCTCCTGTCTGTGCATAGCTTTTATGGCAAAGGAAACCTATCACCATCAAAGAAGGGAATATAAGCAAGCAGAATAAGACTGTTTTTAATTTTTTTTAAAAAAAAGACAAAATTGGCCAGAAGGATGCAACAAGCAACAGCAATCCTACTGACAACAGCATCTAAGCTTCTCCATCCATGAGCAGAAGCTAGAGTCCCCCTTCCAGTTGAATAACCCCCGAAGCTATTACATATTGCCTCATTTGAGACAACTTTTTATTTTCCCTAAAAATAAATAATCATATGTATTTATATTCCTTACAATATATCTAGTGTAAGATGAGGTAAGTTCTTAGGGTCTCATTCTTAAATACATAAGAATTTTCATTAAAACTTGCATTCCTTGAATTGTTGCTGGCCAGAGAAAGACAAAAGAACAAAGGAATGCAAGAAAAAATGTGACCAAAATAAGAGGTGTTGGAAGCCATTTGGGCAAGTTTACTGATACAAATTTCAAAGAGGATTTCATGTTTTTATTTTACTGAATATTAATCTTAATAATGCTGTCATTTACCTAGCTATTTCATTAATTTTTTTCTCGCTTCTTCCTAATATATTTCTCATTACTGCACATATTTTCAAAATATACATATGAGAGATAATGTCATTGGACTGGAACACTGTCACAAGATAATAGTTCCCTGTTGCTAGATAAATGCCAAGGTAAAGCTAGACATTTATTGAAAGTAAATGTCGAGGCAAATTGAGAAACATTGATTGTAAGAAAAGGTTCTAATACAGTAACTTCATTTCGCTCATACCAAATGGTGCATGGTGATGTAATCATTTTCTTTAACAGATCTTAGTATAGTATAAAGTACCTTATAGTACAATAGAGAAACTACATTCTGATCATTGAAGAGAACCAAACTTGTCATGATATGTAGCCAATCTAACATCTGTTCAACGACAATAAGCCTATTTCCTGCTCCACCAAATTATGTGTACCAATGGTTTCTCACTAGCAAAGGCTAGTATATTCCCATTCCACATAAAGGTTGGACATTGGGCTAAATTTTTATACACAATTTCTATGTTATATTTTAGAAATGCCTTGGCATATGTACATACATGTATCATTTATATACATATATACATATGTACATATATATATGTGCACACACCCACACACACACATATATATACACACATGCACACACACACACACAGAATGACTAAACTCTTTTGCTTACCCTTACAGATAACCAAATGTGCCAGAACAAGTGTGTAGAAACAAAAATCTAGTCCAGATTTTGAAAATGCAATGTACTGACCTTTCAAAAATTGGCTCCCAAAATACACATTTGCTATTTTGCAAACACATCCAAATTTCAGAGTGATGACAGCTTACTGCTCGAATTCTGTTCCAGGAAGTTCAACTTAACATGGTGGGCCATCCAAGTTGGCCAAAGGGGAACCACAAGGGAGATCCAAAAATGAGAGTTTTCCTTAGAACTGAGAAGAAACATGATTCACTGAAAGGAATTCCTCAGTGAATTGGAACTATGAGAGAAAAAAGAAAAACAGAGTAAGTTCATTTCACTGGGGACCAAGCTTAAAGAGAAAAAGAGGAAACTGAACCAAATTAATTACCCAAACCCCTTTAGTGTTCAAAAGTTTAGAAATAGATTTTGAAATTTTATATCACATATTTAAAGCAATTTCAAACTTACAAATTCTGAGAGTCAAAAACAGTTCAGAGAAACAGAATTCACTGGAAGTAAAATACATCAAGTTGCTAAAGAGAACAAAGATAATGCAAAAGTTGATAAATGTATATAAAAGCAGTTTCACTTAACTCTTCTGGTCATAGGTAGGAAGTATTAAAACACTGAAGTGGTATATGTGTGTGTGAGTGTGTGTGTGTGTGTGTTTGTGTGTTGGTGAGAAAAAGATAGGAATGTATATTTTTATACAAATTTAAGATTAGAAAAATTTTACCTAGTGTTACTTCTTAATAATAAGTGCTGAATAGGATATATTCTTCAATACCTTTACCAGCACATGTATGCCTGTGTGAGTGTGCATGTATGTTGTCGACCTTTTATACCACATTCACTGCTAAGAACCCATTATAGAAGTCACATATCGGCCAGCATTATCTCTGATTTAAAATGGAGTCAGGTTTCCATTTGCAAGCCTGATACACTGTATAATGATTTAAAATAACGTGGGTTCAGGTGCCCGATGTATTCACCAGCTGAAAAGAGTTGTTAAATAACTTCGAGAAAGCTATTTGAATTCCTCAATTATTCATTCCTCTATCTCCTAAAGATGGATAATAACAGTAGCTATTTCATAGGCCTGCAGTAAGAATTAAGTAAGATAATGCATGAAAAAGTGTCTGGCACATTTCCAGTCCCAGGCATACAAGAATCACTCGGTTGACTTCTTTTTCCATTGATATGCAACAGCATATCGAACAACCTAGAAACAGCCAGTATTTGGGAAGGAACCACAATCCTGGAACAATACATGTTTGTAAGATTGAATTGTCTAAAACAGAAATGTTAGACAATGAGTATGCAAGGAGGCATTGTCTGCTTCATTCAATGCATACCTGAGCAACAGATGTTAGTTTGTCCCCATTTGCATGGAAGGCAAAGCATGCATCTTGTGATCCTAGCTGTTGGTCCCAGTTGGGGGAACTTCCGTGGGACTCAGCATGATTTTCTATCTGGGAACTTTGTACAATGGTTACTTCATCTTTCTGCTCTTCTCATGTAGACTGAGTCATGAAGGAGAATATGTTAAAGTGAGCTTTTAAAATTAAAATGAAGTCAACTTTTCCTCCAGATTTCAGGTATTTTTTCTTTTTTTTTCTGTTTTTGTTTTGTTTTGTTTTTTTGTTTGTTTGTTTTAGGCTTGCTATAAAAAAAGTTTTCTATTATTGTTATTGGATTTGTTTTTTTTTCATGTATCTTTGGGAGTGTTGAATAATAATGAGGGAGAAGTTGCCCCACCATTAGGCTTTCCAGGCTGGATCTACACAGCCTGCAAATCATAACTTAAGATTTCTCTTATGTTTTTGAAAGGGGCTTATCAGAGAGCAAATCTTTGAGTTCTTCCTAAAGTAAGAATTCATAAGTTTCTGCAAATAGTTGGAAAATTGTCTCTGAGGACCTAAGCATCTGGATGAAAAGAAAGGGCCTCAATTGTGTACACAAAGACATAGCTGATCTGGGTTTTAACTTTCAATCTAGATGTCCAAGAAACAGTATTCTTATTAAAAAAAGAAAAAAATGAGGATAAAGGAATAGGCACAAGAGCGGGCTTGAATCCTGCATCAAAGTAATTTCATACCCTTTGATCAACCACTAATAAAGTTTGTTTCTCAAACTTAGCTACACATTAGAATCATTAGTATTTTTTTTTTAAAAATACAGATGCTTGGCCCACCTCACTACAGGTACAGATTTAATTGGTCTTGGGTAAGACAGGATATCAGTATTTTAAAGATCCCTAAGTGGTTTCTAATAAGCTATCAAATTTGAAAAACAATGTTCACAAGGATCATCAAAAATTTGCTCTTTGTTTTAGATATTCAGCAATTATACCACCCCCCTTCCCCAACAAAAGGAAGCTCACACAGTTTCCTACTGGTCTCTTGCAACTTGTGTACCAGGAATTGTGATCTAGTGGCAAGAGCAAAGGCTTGATCAAGCCGTGGCTGTCTGTTTTGTTTTTGCTCCTGTGTTGCCTTTCAGATAGTTTTCTGCTGAGAACAGAAGGGAAATGAATATAATAATAAGCTGGATCCATTGGCAAACAGGACTAACACCTGCCACACAGATTAACCTTGTTCTTTATTGAGATCACTCAATTTATCACAGTTAGTATACAAAGGTTTTGATGTGAATCTTTTTCTGTATTATATAAGGCTTGATGCAATGAGATTCTCAAAATGTCTTCAGGAAGATACTTATGTAAATATTCTGGCTCAATGGTCTTCTGCTTCTGGACTGCCCATGCTAGAACAAGTAGCCATTACTATCAGTTTCAAATGATCATGAATATTCTTATCTTCTACAGTAAATTCTTTGCCTTTACTGGAGTTGTGAGCTAGCTGGGGGATATTGTGAAATACAATGCAGATATGAACAGACATTATTTCAGTTTAGCAATCAAGGTGACCAAGTTTTACTCTGGCTTTCCACTAAATTATATATCTCTACATCTTAAGTATCCCACATGCTATGGTAGCTCTGAGCGGTGTTTAAATCTCAGAACTCTCAGAAGCTTAGTATTATCGAAGTCAGTCCAGAATATGCCTCCCCAAAATATGAAGCAGAATTAAACTGAAGACAATTACCAAAAAGCAGAGACAGAAAGCTTTCTGCCCTTCCCTGTTTGCCCAAAAGCAGGACTAAGATTAACAAAGACAAAAGGCATCCTGCTCCCCAGTACTACAGAACAAAGTTAACCACTAAAGATAGTTGAGACCCTCATTAGTCTTGAGATGATTCCAGAAAAATTTAAATTAGCAAGTTGTGTTAATGAACATTTATCTGCCATCTGTTTGCCTTCCCCCCAAGTAGCTCCCCATAGAGACTCAAAGTTGTTTTCCTTGACCTTGTCACTTACCCAAAATGTATTGTTCTTTGTTAAAAATGTCATATAAGCCAGAGTTCTAAGCCACTGATTTGTGTTGCCTTACACTGAGGTTTCTCCATTATGATGTGTATACCACATACATTAATAAATTTGCTTGTTTTTCTCTTGTGAATCTGTCTTTTGATACAGGGTCTGTCACAACTACAAACTTAGGAGAGTTGAGGAAACATTATATTTCTTCACCTACAGTGGGACTTGGTTTTGAGCCCAGTTTTCTTACTACTTCTGTGAGATCATACAGGTTATACTAGATTGTTTGCAAAATGGCTCTGATTTCCCTCCCATCAGGAGGTAGAGTCTTTTTCCCCACCCTTGGAATGTGGGCTGGCCTGTGACTAAGGACAAGGACCACAATATAGCAGAAGTGACAGTTTGCAAGCTCCAGCCTACACTTCAAGGGGCAGAGAGTGCTTCTGTTCTATCCCTCTCTATAGTTCAGCAAGGGAACAAGTCTGGACTACCCTGTGGAAAATGTAAGACAACATGGAGGAAATTTCAGCTGTTCCATCCTAGAACAGCCTCAGCCAACCAACTTGTTTCCAATTGCAGATGGAAAGAAGAATCCAGCTAAGATTAGACAAATCCAAAAGACCTACCAAGCAGACTGACATATGCACAAAAACATTTAGTAAATGTTTGTGTTTAAGCCACTTGGTTTTGTTGTTATTTGGCAATAGACAACTGATACATAGACCATCTGATGTGTAACTACCCAAAATAACAAAACTTTTCCCAAAACACAAAGTACAATGCCTACCAAAGGACAACTTTCGTACATTTACTGAAACACACAGGAAAGTGTGTTTATATTTGTCACTGTCAATAGTATACCCATGATTATAAGTAAAATCAAATTACTTGTGAATCATAGTACTCCAAAGGGATGTTGCAGTAATAGCTAAGGCCAGTCATGAAAGAAAGACAGTTGACTTGGAACATAAGGTAGTCCACAGCACAATTAAAACTGGCTGAAAAAGAGTGCTGTTTTCAATGCACTATACTTTTTACATGTGCTATGTTATAAATTTCAGTTTATGTTTCCTCTAATTGGTAAAACCCAAGCACCTTCAAAGAACACAGTAGATTTCTTAGTTCCTAACATCATATGTTGGCACTAGAACACTCTGACGCTGATTTTCCAAATGGTTTCATAGCCTACCAAGTACAACTGCCAGCCACATGGTTTAGGAATGGGACAATGAGATTGATTACCTTAAGAACCTGAACTAGATACTATTGAATTAATTTTTACTTTTGTCCAGAGATTGTGGTTTTTAAACCTAACCACTGAGCTATAGAATGAACTTAATTAAAAAAATAATAATATGATAGTTATAGAAGGAAAAAGAAATGTTTATTTTGCGTTATGGATGAGGCTGCATCTCCTTGAATGGCTTTTTCTTTTAGTGCTGTTTGTCCAACTCATCACTTTTGAGTATGTACAAAGGATCTATCTTGCAAAATGACGAATGCTGGAAGACATTTTTAAAGGAAATTTATCAGTAGTCCATTTCAGAGAAAATTCTAACTGCAATCAGGATCACTGCATTTTCATCTAACAACTGCAGAGCTCTTGTGGGAGACTTCTGCAGGTTTAGAGCACCACTATGTGGTCTATTGGTGCAAATGTGAAAATGTGTATACATTTTTCTCTTGTATCTTTATGCACACACATGACAAAATAACAACAGAAAATGATTGTGCTTCCCTTATAAAAATAATTTATTCATAGGAGTATGAAATGCAAATAACTTTTAAAAAGAGTAAATGAAATCTCCACATTTAATTGTGCAAAAACGCAAATAATTTGGTAGCTAATTTTAACAAATGGAAAAACACCCAGACCATTTTTTTTTTTCCAGGGGATTCTATCTTAATGCATTCTGCTATTGTGTTTCATCTGCATGTGGTACATTACATTTAATGGAAATCACACAGTCCAATTATCTCTCCTAGGGGAAGAAGAGAAGGGAAAGGAGGGAGAGGAATTTATTGTAAGCACAGGGAGATGCCTTTGGCAACTTCACAGGGGAAGAAAAGACAGACCCTGCTTTTTAGGCATTCACATATGTTCCCACATGTGGTACCTCTACAGACAGAAAACCCAGAAGGGCATAGCTTGGCCTTACTAGAATCAGGACCAAGACCATCTTGTTCCTGGACTGGGTTTTGCAGAAAATGCAACTTTTCTGTTAGTAAAACTGTGATCATAGTTTCTTTCCTAGCAGCAGTGTAAACTGGGAGATACAAGTGAGACCATTCTTTCTTGGCACTAAATCTAGAAGGCCATTTGTAGAGCTCATTTCTGCTCAAAGATGGTCCTGGTGGCCTACAAGGATAATTCCACTCCCAGTTTTCATCTTAAAATGAATAGCAAAGATGTTTCACAGTAACTTCAATTCATTAAAAGAAAATATTCTGGACTTTTCATGTACTAATCAAGAGTTTTGGCAGTACTGGCCAATATAGTAACCACTAGCTACATGTGGCTCTTGAAATTTTAATTAATTAAAATAAATTCAAATAAAGATATTGTTCCTCGATGTGTCTTGCTGATTTTCCAGTACTCAATAGCCATCTGTGAATGGTGGTCACTGTATTGGATAGCAGACAGAGAACCACCCCCTCAGGATAGAGTTCTATTGTACAGGACTGGTCTATGGCAATACCTGAGCTTCTGCCTGCATTTCATATATATTAAACCAAGATACTGCATGACAACTGGGATTCCAGCATTTCTTTTATGCTTTTTTCCATCTTCCTACTAGTCATATGGGATCTGAGTGATTTTGGTTATTTGTACTAGTGGATTTAAATATGAGAGAAGTCTCTTGTTCTGAGATAGGTAATAAAGATAGAGCTCTTCAGTGCTTATGAAAATAACAGGAACTTACATGGAGAAGATGGAAATGACTTCCAGGAAAGAGAGAAAGGACTGCAACAGGGAGCTGATGTATCCCATCTCTGCCCATCACACTTCTCCTTCTTTTTAGTCATAAAAGTGATCCTTATGCTCCACTTTGAGAGGAATGAAATGGGGGGAAAATTGTTAAGTACTGTGCTGAGAATAAAGATTTCTTGATGTCTATATAAGCCCTTGGTTAAAAATGTATCTTTGAGATAGACAAATGCTACCTTTTCAAAGGGCTCTACTTGATTTAAAATTGTAAATTTTGCCTGACATCTTCTCCTAAAACTTTTAAGTTTTCATATGCTGTCCATCTTACCCTTCTGTTAGAATATAAGGTTAACGAGACAGAGAATGTTGTCTTTTGGTGCTCTAATTTACCCCAGGAAAGTGTTTGTACATGGTAGGCTCTGAATAAATACTTGTTAAATGAATAAATGCATTCCTCATCACCAGTGTGGTTCTTAGTCTGTCCAACAATAATGAAATCTCTGGACTTAGAGTCAGGCTGGAGTTTGCTGACCACTACATTAGCTCCAGTTCCCAAAGGAACAAAGCTATTAACATTGACTACCTGGTTCCTATATCACACCAAGCTACTTTAAGAATTTTAATCAACATCATCTGATTCCCTTCTCCAATTTATTTCAGTTCTTTTTGATCTTACCTGTAGTACAAGACTCCATTTCCTTTTCCTTTTAACATCTGCAGTAGTTCCCAAAAAGTCTCCCAGTACTCAGCCTATTACTTCACAAATCCAGCCTTCGTAATGCTTCAAGAGTTATCAAATCTCTGTGAAAGGATTCCACAGGTTCTCTGTCTATGGAAGGCATGCAAAGCCCTCCATAATTGGCACCAACAAAAACCTCTTGAGCCCATAAGCTTCTAGATGATAGGAGTAGTATTAATTAGAACTCTCTGGGTTGCAAAGAACAGGAGACTTTCGACTAGCAGTCCAAAGGGAGTTCATTGGCACTGAATATTACAGGGTAGGTGCAACAATCCAGCTGTCTAAAGCTCAAGTGCATCCCAGCCTCAGAAATAACTAAAGCCAGGGGTTAGAAACTCCCAATTCTGTATTGCTTATCTTTGCTCCTCTCCGTGTATCAGCTTTTGTCTCTGTCACTGCAAATGATCTCTCTCACATAGTAAAAACCTTGCTACCATTAATGCCTAAAGATTCTGTCTCATAGCTCCATCCCCAGAAGAGAGAGAGCTCATGCTCTCTGGAAACCCTAAGAGTTAAATTCCCATATTGCAGACTCGTTGCTCTAGCCTGGGACAGGTGTTCACAACAGGCAGGGTCACATTGTACTAACATGCAAGCACTCTTGTTAAAGACAAAGATTTGGGGGAAATGAGAGGTTTTCATAGACAGGTGCTGGGCAAACTCTCCCAAGTATCTACTATAGGAACCAATATGTCTCATTTTGAAAAATATTTATAAAACAGTATCTCATACCTGTAGATGCTCAACAACTAATTGTGACAAAATGATATTATCTTGACAGTTGAATTAAACAGAAAACCTAAGGAACCTTAACATCCATATTACCATTTTATTAGTAAAACAAAATGAGTCATTACTATCAAGAGGCAGAGCATGTATTATTCTTGTTTATGCAATTCAACTACTGCCATGTCAAAATCCCACAATTAAACTATGAAACTGACTTGGAAATAATAATAAACAACTATTACTGCTTTCTCTGTCAGGAACCCAAACACATTCAAATGAAGTAGATAATGTCAAACTATGTCAATCTGAATTCTGGGTCTACCATTACTAACTATGTGACTTTGGCAAAATTACTTAAATTTTCTCTACCTCAGTTATTCCATCTAAGAAAAAAGAGATTAAAATGGTACCTGACAAGTGTATAACACATACAAAGCACTTGTGATAAGGGCTGGGATATAATATGGGCAGCTCTTGTCAACTGGAGGTAACCTTGCCCATATAGGAGGCATTTGACCATGTTTGAAGACATTTTTTGGTTTTCACAACTGGATGGAGTAAGGGCTACCTACCTCTAATGAACAGAGGCTAGACATGTGGCTAAATACCCTACCACAGATCCAACAGACCCTTCCAAACAAAGAACTATTCATCCCAAAATGCCAGCAGAACCAAGGCTGAGAAATCCTATATCAAGGGATCATTAAACATTAGGTCCTGCAATTATAAGAAATATCACTCATAATAGCAGACTTATATACAGCACTTACAAATTCCCAGTTACTATTCTTATCACTATATTTTAACCAAATTAATTCTTTACATAAGAAACAAAATTATGAGGTGAAGGGTATATCGAGAAGGATTCAGTCTGTTTCTCCTGGATGGTAACTGGAACCCATCGGTTAGGTTACAGTAAATCCTTGTGGAAAATTGTCCTCACTGGGAGATATGTTTTTATTATAAGAAGCTTATGTAGATTTTGAGTACTTTCATTCTTCTATCTACCTACTCTCTCTCACTCTCCAATTCATATTTTAAGACCCTTGGAATTTTTTTATTTGTTTTTAATCAGATATTCAAATCCAATACTTTCCCTTCCTCCCCATTTTCTCAGCTCCTCCCCTAATTATTAGAAGTTACTTTGCAAGGATTAGAGCAAATAACTGATATGAAAAGATAAGAGATTAGAGTATTTATTCTAAAGCTTAAGTTGGATTTCCTGCACTTTGAAGTATAAGCCTCTTTCTGAATTTTCTCCAAAAGAATTGAGCAATCCTGTGAAGGCACCTTCCAAGCCAAAGGTCTGCATGATGGCAACAGAATGAGCATTTCCTGTCCTGCAGGGATATTAGGAATAAAAAGGTTTCACTCTTGGATTAACACAATTGTTTGAAAACTGATTAGTTATTGAGACTTTAGCTCAATTTTTTTTTTTTTTTTTTTTTTTAAGATTTCACTTTACCTAGAAGCAATGCTCTTTAGGTGCCATATTTTTTAAGTAGAGGTGTGGAGTTTGTTTTAACCAAGGCCAAAAGGAATTGAATTGAATGTAATCAAATGGCTGTTCTTAGGATCTAGTACAACACAACATTGAAACATTCAGCCAAATCCTTAATCTTTCATACAAAAATGCCTCCTACTTCTCAGGCAATGCTGCTAACCTTCAGATAAATGAAAAGATGGTCCATTTATCACCAAGATTCTAAAGGCCATACTCTATGTACTGGCCTTTATTCACTCTCAAAAGCCTAACATTTCCATGGATGAAATAGAACCCGCTGAAGTCAACTGAACGTGGCTTATCGAGACGTCAGGAGCCTCAAAAAGTAATCCAAGAAAATTAACTATTAACTGCAGGTGGCCCAGAGTTAGGAAAAGAGACTGCTCCAACTTTCCCAATGCAACATTCTAAAAGTTCTCACAGCTAGATTTCATGAAATACATGATTGTCCTGTTTGATAGTAGCTCCTATGATATAATACACTGTCACTAGGAAGTCAGAAGTTATCAAATATTATTAATCTTTTAGTAGAGTCCTTAACTCCAAGGAAAAGAAAGAGTAGAACTTCATCACAACCTCTTGAGGCAAACCAGCACCCACAAAAAGGACTCCCTGTGACTACCAGGGACCTAGTGCCCTCAATGTCCTCTAACTACAACTTCCCTCCATTGCCCTGCTTCCTTCAGGTTCTCATCTCTATCAAATTTGCCATGAATGAATGAATGAATCTTTTCTCTCTCCCTCTCCTTTGAAGCTCTATGAGAAGAATGATCTGATAAGTGATTTTATGAAAATATTCTGTTAACAATGCTCTAACAAATGTATACTGCTTCTTGAATACTGATGCTCAGAGCTTTCACTTCCTGGAGGTTGATGTCTACTTGGTGTTAAGGTTTGGATATTAGGTATCCCCCCAAAGCTCATGTGTGAGACAATGCTAAAAGGTTTAGAAGTGAAACAATTGGGTTACAAGAGCTTAAATGAATCAGGGAATTCACCTGCTGATGGGATTAACTGAGTGGCAACTGAAATAAGGTAGGGTATGGCTAGAAGAGGTGGGTCATTGGGGGCATGCCTTTGGAGTACATATTTGGTGAGCTGAGCTTAGTGTCTCTGCTTCCTGATTATGTCCTGAGCTACTCTCCTCCTTCACACTCTTCCACCATAATATTCTGCCTCACTTCGAGCCCCAAGGAATGGAACTGGCTGTCTATGAACTGAAATCTCTGAGACCATGAGCCCCCAAATAAACTTCTCCTCCTTAAAATTGTTTTTGTTCAGTCTTTTGGTCACAGCAGCAAAAAGAGCTGACTAAAACATTTGGTGAGTGGCTTAAGATGATTAGGAAATTAGACATGTCCAGGAGTGAACAAAATTGCAGGAGAAATAAGCATTTTTATTTTGGACCAACTACTGAAAATGCCTTTGTTTTATAGCAAATTTTCTGATAAGGTTTTTCATGAACAAGCTAGTTCACAGATATGGAATGGTTTTAAAATATTTAAATCAGGCTAGTGCCAGTTTGTATTGGAGTGCAGATTTAACAGAGGAAAATATTGTATTTTCAAAGATGCTAACTTTTAGGAGTAAGCAGGCCCTACTAGTGGCATACATAGAAGTGCTCTACAAAGTAGATTTTTTCTTCTGATCAGAGTCATTTGAGACTAAGAATAGTCTAATAATGAATTAACAGGAAGGATATTTTATCAGAGAAACACCAGTGTATTCAAAGGTAGATAGACTCAGTCCTGCTCACACTAGCTCAGGGAATGATGAAGCTGGGAAGTTCCTCCAGAGGCCCTCCATCCAGTTCCCCTTTCACAGTAGCTCCAGGTGGCACAGACAGACAGATGCTCAGGGGCAGAGCTGAGGTCTCTACTCCTAACATTTTTCTTTTTGCCCAGAGTGCACCTACTCAGAAGCATCAAGCAAATAAGCACAAAACCAGCATCCCAGGGTCTAAAACAAGATGAGATGCTGAGTGACAATTAGGCAGCAGATATGAAGTCAATCTGGAAACTGCAATTAGCCCCTTTTCCCCCTGTGTTTTTATCTAGCATTTTCTTTAGTATATTGTTAGGTGTATTTGCTGCTAGAAAACCTTGTGTTCCTCATCTCACAGGATGAGGAAGATTAAAAGGAGAGGATGCAGTAGAAGGTTGGATAGAGTAAGGCAGATTTGAGAGTCTAAAGAGAAGATTTTAGGCCTAATGGGCTTTGGAAAGAATTTGCAAAACTGAACCAGACACTGGCCGGGTTGTCATGGAAACAGCAGAGCTGAGAGGTAGAGATGAGCCCTGGTAAGGAAGGTTCTCCCTGAAGTTCTGGGGCATCATATATACTCCCAACTCACCTTTGGGCTTGAAATCAGCCTGTTCTGCTACATAGAAAATGTACAGTGTGGTGCTGAAAGCATCTCTGGAGTTAAAAGTACCGTGTAGCTTCCTTTGCTGTGCTAGTTTTTTAAAAAATCCATATATTGTGTTCTGGGCTCCTCCTATCTCTTATCTACTACAGAGCAGGAGCAAAGGAGAGAAAGACAGGGGCACCGGCAAGGAACGCATTTGGCAATGTCCTATCGATTTCCACTTCCTGCTTCATCAAATTACAGCTGGAAAAAAATGTTTTCCACAAATGGTGCTCATGGGGTGTCGATTGTC
Source organism: Tamias sibiricus (assembly GCA_025594165.1). Lineage (NCBI taxonomy): Eukaryota > Metazoa > Chordata > Mammalia > Rodentia > Sciuridae > Tamias > Tamias sibiricus. Next base: position 82,071,373 of record CM046659.1, read on the forward strand.
AAAATCTGTTTGCTGAAAAACTCCTTTCATAAAAGACCTTATTTTGCCAAGGAAGTAATTTTTTGTGTGTGAGAACTGCTTACTACTTTTTACCTTTAAGGATGGGATATTTGTTGCTTTTGTTCTTTGTCCTGATTTAAAACAATTTTGTGTGTATGTATAATATGAATTTATGTACGTGTGCATGTGCGGCATGCAAACAAGCATATAAGTTTGTGCACACATACATGTGTATACACAATAATACATCTATTATTATGTATGTAATAAATAAATATATAATTATATTTATTATACATTCCCTGAGATAATAACACATTTATTATCTCCTGTGTTTTTTCACTGTAATGTTTATTCTTGTTTTGCAGTTAGTATAAGTTATTGCCTTTATTTGCAAACTTGTATATAATATTGTATATAAATTTGTATATAATATTAAGAGTGTGCATCCTAAACAAAGCACTGCAGAAAGTAGGAGGGATGAGTATGGCTGCAGGTTCCAACTTATTCTGGGGTGAGGGAGAGGTTATGATGAACAAGTGGGAGCTGGGACTGTCTCTCTACCTGCAGGCTCCAGTCAAATTACTTTAGGTAAACTGGAGCTCCAACCAGGGAGTGTACCAGAAACCCACAAGCCCAAGACTCACTGATGTTAATCCATTTCTATTATTGTCACAGGACCTACTCATGTCTTTTTCTATCTGCCTTGCTTGAACTGTGACACGTTTTTGTTTAGGCTTGCACCCTCTCACCCCACAGTTTCTCAAAGTTATTTTTGTGTGTGTGTGTTCCTCATGTTGATTGGTTCCCTCACCTTTGGATCCCAGATAACCATTCTTCTTTGTTTTTAGCTGATGAACAATATGAACTCAGTCTCTGATCTGCCCGAATCTTCCCTCTTCCTTTGCTAGGACCACCTTTGGGGGTTTCTTCAGAGTGCCTTCCTACATTGCAGAGGCAGAAAAGCTAATAAATACATTTTGCAGTCTTCTCTGCAACCAAGATGCTACATGTGAATTGCAGTCCACCTCTGAGATGCACTTGAGTAAGATTTGAAAGACAGAATATAGTTCTTTAGGGAAATTCTTGTTGGCAATCAAGTGCTATGGAAATGTCCAGTTTTTATACAACACACTTCCAATGTCCATGTTCCAGATCCCTGGTAGTGAAGAGGCAACTGCAGAGGAAACAGTCACCAGACCCCATCATCAGCTTGAAGGGCAGGGGTGGGTGTGGTTGTGACTGCAATCTCAACAACCTGAAATCATTTGCTCTATTGGAGGCAGTGGTGCTATTCTGGAAGTCATTCCTGAATATAGAGCAGAGAACCCCTTCCAACGCTTTGGGAAGCATCTAGTTCCCTGTAGTAAATATTCAGTGGCTTAAAACACATAGATTTCTACTTTCTTAAATGAACTGATACATCAACCAAGAGGTGAGGCTTTGTGGGGAAAGGAGGGCCATGAGATCATATAGCCAAAGAACTTAGAAGATGAAAAGCTGAGGCCACACAGAATAGACACATCAGGAAGAAACAAATGCTCAACTCATCCAGGAAAGAGAGGACCAGAGTCTGAGCACTCAGAGACCCAAACACTGAGGAAGAGCTCTGATTTTGAAGAAGCAGCTCCTCCCTATTGGACACCCTGGCCCCTTAACTATTATGGATATTACTGGGCCTGAGTAGAGAGAGCCAAGTGCATCTACCTGGGTTTATTTATTCTGCCTGTGAAACACACCCCTGAAATAGACTTCTGAGATGAGGTAGTGACTGTAAATTGCTACTATGCTAGAGAATGAGTTGGGAAGCAAAAGTCACATAATTTCTCACCAGAATTGGGTAGACTTAAGAGAATCAGTAGCTACCCATAGCTAGAGCTATTACTTCTAAGTCAAAACTGTTACCTGACTCCCTTGGCATCTGTCTGAACTATTCAAATCTCCTGTTCTCCTTTGGGGTCCAACAAATGAAGAGAAATTTTTAATAATCACTACAACATGTCATGTGCTTACATATTCTTCTATGTAATCTACAACAGCCTATAAGACAAATGCCATTACCATTGCCCTTTTAAAAACTACAGCTCAGAGAGATTAAGAAATATGCCCAAGGGGCTTGGGTTGTGGCTCAGCAGTAGAGCGCTCGCCTAGCACGTGCACAGCCTGGGTTCTATCTTCAGTACCACGTAAAAATAAAGGCATTGTGTACAACTACAAACTGTAAACTGCCTGGTACCGTAACCCGGGAAAAAATCTCGGAGGCAGAGTATAGCTTTTACTACTTTTACTTCTACTTTCTTAGAGAGAGCTTAGAGAGAAAGAAAGATAAGATAGAGCTTAGCTTCTTGTCTTCTTGTCTTCTTAGCTTAGAGTCTTAGAGAGAAAGAAAGATAGAGCTTAGCTTAGAGCTTCTTTCTTCTCTATTCTTTCTTCCTTCTTCTTTCTTCTGTCTTCTGTCTTCCTTGGGAGCCTCGGCCTAACTCTGACCAGTCATTACTTCTTCTATCTGGTTTCTCTTCTGTCTTCTATCTGGTTTCTCTTCTGTAACCGCTCTGCCTACGTTCTGGCCGCTCTGATTCTTCTGACCGACCGAGTGACTGCCCGACTGACCGAATGAATTTGTTCTCCTAACTCGGACCGCTTTCACCCGGTTATATACATATAGCTTTAACAAGGACACGTGCTTACAACTCAAGCTTACAGGTGCGTCATGCAGTGTTCACGGGCATACAAAAATTCTTTGAATAATGTATTAATATCAGGTGGAAACTAGAACATCTTTTATGGCTCTCAGCTAACCGCAATCTTTAGCTATCTCCTTGATTATAGGCTCCTTCAACAAACAAATAAATAAATTTTTTTTTAAAAAAAGAAAAAGAAATATGCCCAAGATTACATGGATACTACAGGCACAGATGGATTTTGAACCCAGGCCATTGCAAGCCCAAGTTTCTGCATTAACCAAGATGGAATCCACATCCCCTAGGTTCTCCTTTCCTATACTGTGATTGTGTAGAACAACTCTTAGTGGATCATGGACATATTTTTCTAAAATTTCTTATTTTCATGGTAGTCTCTGAGCTAGGCATAAAAGAAATTTGAAGAGAATTCTGGTATGTGATACCCCTGGTCTTCCCTGAAGTAGGATAGTGCCATGAAGAATTCTGAAGATTCTCACATTATCTGTACTGCCCCCCTGGGTAGTACAGTGCCTTCCATCTTTTTTTTTTTTTTTTTAATATGACAGTAGAATGCATTTGTGCACTGTGATATATCATACATAGATGGATATAATCTCTCAATTTTCAAAATGCACATGTTGCAGAATCATATTGGTCATATAGTCACATATATACATACAGTAATAATGTCTGTTTCATTCCACTATCTTTCCCATCCCCAACCTTTCGTCTTTCTTTAGGGCCCTTCAGCGTCAGTGTTGTCCATTGAGTGGATGCTGTTCAGTAGTGCACTGTAGTACTCCTCCTCCTCCCACCATGTGTCAGGGAAGGGCTCCCTTTATTGACCAATGCTCCTGTCCTGGTTCTGCATTGGTACTAGAGAGGGAAGAGCTATCCTGCCAGGGAAGGAGTTGCTCAGATGAATTTAAAGAAGAGAGTGGAACACAAAATAACTCCCAATTGTGTGTGTGAGAGAATATTTGAAGGTAGTAGGGAAAAATCACAGAATGTAAGTTTTACATATAATGAAATGTCCTATCATGGCTATTTATGAATATATCTTATATGTGTGTTAGGCTGTTTTGCTGTCATCTATTTTCCTGCTAAGGACACCCATTCCATTCCCACAACAGCATGACCCTTCCCTCACAGACAAGTTCAAGTTTCCATTATTTTGGAAGGAGCAGCTTCTCAGTAGGGAAAATGAAACTAGGAAGGAGAGTCTTTGATAAGAAAGAAAGTCCTGCCATGCTGGTCCCATTCCTTGAGTCTAGGCCCCAGGGTCCTAGGCTCCATGTGCTTGGAAGGTAATCGCCTCAGAGGCATACCAAGGGTTAGAGTGGGTTGAATCTTGTAAGCACAAGAGGTAAGTCTAAGTATTTTTGGTTTTTGGGTTGTTGTTTGTTTGTTTGTTTGCTTTTTCCTTGAAGTCCAGTTATCTGTATCTATGGTCCTTTTTGTGTTTGGCTCTTTTAAAATACTTCCTTATATATTTTGTAATAAAAATACTAGCATTTTCTGAGCACTTAATATGTAAAAGGGCCATGTAAAAATTTCCTGAAATTATCTAACTCAAGTTTCACAATCGTCCCAGGAAGTACATATTATATGCATCCCTATTTTATAGGTGAAGAAAATGGGACTCAGGGATACATTGACCTGCCCAAAGTCAGTCAAAGTGGACTACCAAAAACTGGCAGAAAGTCCTTCTGATACCAAAAACATTAATGCCTTAACTTACTGCATTAGAGAAACAGACCCTTCCCCATTGGCCTTGTCTCAGCCCCATTATGCAATAATAAAGAATCAAATTTCCACCGTTGGCCAAACTGTTATATGGAAATATATAAAAGGGCAATATGGAGGTACCAGGAGTAATTAACTTGAAATCTTTAAGAATCAGGTGAAATTCAGGACACAAATTATGGTTAGAAGATTTTTTCTACTATCCACTCTTACTAACCATTAAGAATCTAGATTTTATTAATGAGATGTTATTTTCCTTATATGAAAACAACCAATTTTATGGCATGTGAGTAGAGACCCCTTATGTAAAATCAGTGCCTCATGTGCGTGAGTAGCACACCTGAGCTTTGTGAATTTGTTTTATGCTTTTTGTTTTCTGGTGTAAAATAAATGACTGAGGTCAAATCAAGTTTTCTCCCTATTTCATGATGGGGGAAGATAGCTGGTATTTCCCAGAGTTTCAAGGCAGTGGGGAATTTGAATTAACTATAGATATTGTTATGGTTTAGATATATGGTGTCTCCCAAAAAGCTCATGTATGAAATAATGTAATAATGTTCAGAGGTGAAATGATTTAATTATGAAAGCTGTAACCTAATCAGTGGATTAATCAATTTGAATGGATTAACTAGGCGGTACAATTACTTGTAGGGTGTGGATACAGGAAGTAGTTCACAGGGAATATGCCCTTGGGGTCTATATCTTGTCCTTGATGAGCCCAGCTCTCTTTCTGCTCCCTGGCTGTCCTGTCCTCAGGTGCTTTCTGGTATCATGTCCTTCTGCCTTGCTGTTCTGCCTCACCTTGGGTCCAGAGCTATGGGGCTGGCTAACTATGGACTGAACCTGAAACCATAAGCCAAAATAAAATTTTCATCCTCTAAGTTGTTCTTGTCAGGTCCTTGGTCACGTGGACAAAAAGCTGACTACAACAGACACATTCCTCATAAATCCCAGAGAGATGTCACACAGGAAACAACTTGGCTGCTGAACAGGTTGTGTTTGTAAAAGAAACCCATAAAAATAGAAAGTAAGCAAGGGTCTGCTCCAGGTGGCCCTTCACACAAACCACTGAAGAGTTTTACAAGACATCCAAGATGATTCATTGATGCATTTATTCACTCTGTAGATGTTAACTGAATGTATTCCCTGAACCAGGCACCATGCTAGACACTGGTATACAGTAGTGAAGGTCCCTGTCTCCATATTATCTACAGATCCTTGAAGCCCTCAATCATGCTGTTTCCCTCCATCACCAGAGGAAAAAAAAAAAAACCCTGTGAATTTGGCTAGCAAAATCAAAGTAACACATCAACAAGGACAATTATGATTTAAAAAGCTAGACCAATTGCTCAAATAGAGCAACTGAGCCCCTACTTTGTATAGAGTTGTGTTTAGAGGTTCTTTAAACATCCACTTCTATCCTTTAAATGAGCTTCTATTTATGTGATCATGAGACAGTGACCATGGGTGATTTTACAATTTAGGATCAATGGCACAGATAGAATTGCTTCAAAGTTTGGAAAGCCCAACTTTGATAAAGTAACAAGACCATGTTCACACATAGGCACATGCAGGTATGCACACAATCCTTCGTAGCACTGAACCTCCATCCAGATTCTCTTTTTGTCCCTCCAGAACATGCAATCCATTCTCACAAATGTTTTTTTTATTGACGTTATTTGCACCATTATCTTTACAGGTCTGTATTTAGAGGCCTTTTTTAAAAGCAAACATTGTAGTCTTCTATTAGTTTCCTTTCTATTAGCTTATTTAAAGAGCTCTTTGAGGATGAAAAGTCCTGTGTTAAGTGTGAAGCACTACTTCTACTTACTCTGCAAACTAGTAATATGAAGGTCATGAAAATCTAATGTATTAAGACAGAAGCAAATGGGGAAAATGCAATTTCCAAAACAAGATAAAATTTAATAACAATACTAATAATACCTGATGGCTCAGGACTTTCTTTTCATTTGCATTCTTGGAAACATTGATTCATTTATCTTTAGAAGGCCTCACAAAGCTAAGTGTGAAGAAATAGTACAAGAAAACGAGAGAATTCAAATGATTGCCTAGAACTTTCAGAACAGAGGAAAAGTCTTACATCTCAGCAATTTTCAATTAATTTGCATATTTCCTGGGTTGCCTTTCCTGAAGATGCAGCCCTAGAGTAAGTCAAATGAGTGGCAAGGTATCAGTTGGCTAGCAAACAGAAGAACAGACATTGAAAGTTTTTGGAAAAATCTTGAGTGCCTCTCTGCTCTTTTCTGGGCTTATCTAATCAGTGGACATGTCAAAGTTTTTTGAAGACGACTCCCAGATCATCTTATCTACATTCCAGAAAGTATCCTCTTTGTGGCTTGAGCCTGTTCTACATTGAGATTTCAAGAGCAATAATGGACAGCCATTCATCTGACCTTTTTAGGACATCTGCTAAATGTCCTCCCCTAATGAAGAGATGTCTGTAAGGACAAGATGCTTAGTTCAGGAGTTTGATGGTGAATTTGCAGGTGGCAAGCCTGAGCTGGGGTTCTCAACACACCATTCCCTAAGGGTCTGTTTAGGAGAGACCAGCAGCCCACACAGCCTGGAATGGAAGAGCTGCTTCAGTCTCTGTGGTTCTGAAAGTAGAGGATGCACTCACTCAATATGAAAATATAGGGGGAGAATGAATTTTCCTAAGAGAGGTTTAAAATGCTTTCAAAAGAGATGGACAAATTGCACAAACAAAAACTTGAAATGTCTTGGAGAATTTTTTCAGATCAGTATCACTTTTTTGCTTTGGGGCATTTTTCCTGTTGGCCCAGTGATTGAGGGCCACAGAAACATTAGGGCAATCTCCTGGGAAAAGAATCCAAACCAATTTATTTCTTCTCTGTTTGTGAGAAATTAGTAAGGAATTAAATATGCTTAATGGTTTTCTTCAAGTTAGAAATGCTAGATATCTGGAAGTTCTTAAATTTACTCTGTATTAATAAAAGAAATGTATCTTCAGCACTAATTCTAACTGGTTGACCTTTACTCATTCTTTAGTTTATACTCAGTACTTTCATCTGTAAATAGGAGGTAAACTAAAATTGTTTTTCTCCTATTTGAAGTACATTACAATCACATGGAGAGTTTGTTAAATGTAGATTCTGAGTCCCATTCTCAGAGTTTCTGATTCAACAGGTTTGGGGTAGGGAAGTCCATAAAATTTTCATTCCTAATATGATCTCATGATAATATGCTGGAGTTTCTAGGCCAGCACCACACTTCAAGTACTGCTGGACTAAGTGACTTCAAGTTATATTTTGACATTTACTGTTTCTTAGGGTTACCATTTGGTGAAGAAAAGGGAATACTATGATTAATTGTCAAAAACCTTCATGAACTTACATAGAGTAACCTGATTTTTGACAAAGGTTAAACTGTCCTTCGGTAGGAGAAGAATAGACTCTTCAAAAGTTCTCAGAAGAGTTATTAGATAAACGCAAACTAAAACTATACTTAGATACTACTTATGTACTGATCAAATGCTTAAAATGATAAAGATCAACAATATCAAGTGTTGGTGAGACTTTGGAAAAATCTTCACTCTCATACACTCTAACATAAGTGAAAACTGCTATAAACACTTCAAAGAATGTTTGACTGTGTCTAAGAATACACCATGAATGAGCAATTCAATTACCAATCATGTATCCAGCAGAAATATGCACATTTACATGCCAACATCATGTATTAGAATGCTCATGATAGTATCTTCATATTTTCATAGTCCCAAAGTAGAAACTACCCAAATGCCCATCAACAGTAGGACAAGTAAATTACAGTGTCTTCCTACAATGAGATTCTATCCATCAATGAGAAAGCACATGCCATGTGAATAAATCTTTCAATCCTGATGCTGAGTGATGGTACACAGACACATAGTAGCATATACGAGTATGATTCCTTTAACATAAAGCTTAAAAAAAGGCAAAGTTGACTTCTGCTACTAAAAGCCATTTTTTTTTAATTGTGAAGAGCATGAGGGGGCTTCTTGATACTGGTAGATAGAGTTTCTTGCCCTGGGTGGTAGTTACTAAAAAAAGAAAAACATAAGCCCATGTAAATTTTAAGGAATTTGTTCAGGTTTTCAGAGATTCGGAAGTAGTTAGCACCCAACTAGTACAGGCTATAAAATTTATAAAGTGTTTGAAGGAGCCAGACAAATCAATTTTTTGTTGTTGTTAGAATGGAAAGTCCCTAGTTAGAAGTTATTTGATGGGTTCTGATTAGTACAATGTCTAGTTTCAAATTACTATTTACATCAGGCTTTTTTAAATTCATGTAGAAATTTAAAGTGTCAGAGCCACCCTGGTCCAAAGGCCTCCCAATTTGAATTTAACATGACAGAGGTATTTTTGTATCGTGAATATTTAGTGAACTATACAAATGATATGTGCGCTGAGGTGTACATCTATGTGTGGTTTTAAAGCAGTCATGATTAGGTTTGTTTCAGTTTGTCTTCAGGTTTTAAGCTTGATTTATATTTCTGTTAAGCTCCAACAAACCCCTTCTGCTTCAGATGAAGTCCATTGGCTTTTTTTCTTGCTCTCCTCCTTCTGACTCTTTTTGAAGTTACAAAATTGTTTCCCTACCTCCGTCCCTTGGATTTTTCCTTTTAACGTTTTAAATGAAGAATTATTGCTTCTGGTCCCATGGATTTAAATACAAAACATACGGTAAATTTACAAATCTGACCTTTCCTCTAGGCTCCAAAGACCAGTATCTATTTCCTCCAAATTTGCTTCTCCTCTAGCCTAACCCTTCTCAAAAAACGGCACCACTCAGTCACTCAACCTGGAAACCTAGAAGCCGCTCCTGATTCTGCCTCCTACCATTCCCCATTAAGTGGCATACTATAGTCTTGTGAGTTAACTCTCACCTACAAACTGTTCTACCCTTGTAGCTAGATTCTGTGCTGCCAATCTTAGCCTCAACAAATTTAGATTGTACCACTCTCCTGCAGAGAACCCTCTAATGGCTTAGATAACCATAAAGGACACAGCTTAACCTTCTTACTTTAGCCTCCAAGGTCTTGAAAGATCTTTCTTCAATCTCTCCATCTCTGTACATCTGCCCTTGTTAGGCTTCTTCCCTCTTTAAGATCTTTACATAGGCCAGCCAACTGGAATGTCCTTTTGCCTCATTTTTTGCCTATCTAGTCTTTCCTATTATTCAGATCTTTACTATCTTAAAGCAGCCTATACTGGCTGCCAAACTTATAAATTTTTTCTGAATCCTTGGTCTCTAATCACATTTCATCACATTGTTTTCTTTAAATTTTCTTCATAGCATTTTTGATGGCAAATTTTCAGTGTCCTAGTACCCTGGAGATATTAAGCGCTCAATAAATGTGCTGAATTAATTAATGCGTTGTGAACCTCAACAGGATATAAAACACAACCCTACCCAGTCTCTGGAGTCTATAGAAAGATACAATGGACTCTGTTTCTCATCATTTCAGTAGGGAAGTGTTCCTGAACCTCTCCATTCTAAAAACTTCACCTGATAGCTAAGCAGTGTTCAGTGGCAGCATCTGAGTGTCATATTGAGACACAAGGGAGCAGAGGCAAGAGCACCAGGCCTGCCCTGGGCCTGCCTCAGCAGTGCTGCAGGATCAGCGTCTGGAACTGTGGATGTAGTTTGGGTTACTATGATCCAGGAAGTCATGAGAGGCCCTGCGGAGAAGGTCTTATTAGTCCTGCCAGAGAACTCAGATCACTTTTCTGTTTAGGGCAAGAACCAATTTCCAAACTCAGGTAACCAGGGGGCTAGATTTGCTATTCTGTTGAGAATAAATGGGTAGATTAGGAACCAAAAGGTAAATAGGAGTGTTCTTGCTTACAAAGCAAATCCTAATCCCTAGGTGATGATGACATATTTTTGGGCAAAAAGACTGGAAAGCATGTTTCATCTGAGAGGAATGGACTTTCAAAATGGTTAATTAAACATACAAAATACTTTTTAGCTAGAGCTGTCTGCCCAGCCTGTTTGCTCTTATTTTTGTTGTTTGTTTGCTTTAAACTTAAACAGCAGGATGGTCTCTAAATCAAGTCAAAAAAGGGAGATTTAATTTGCCAATGTTCCTGGTTTTCACTGTCTCATTAGACCAAATCCCATGGTCTGGGCTGCCACTGCTTAGAAGATGCAGCACGGAGCAGCACCATGGCTGCTGTTACACACCCCACTCCTTCCCTGCCCACTGCTGCAGATCCTGACAGGCTGAACTGAGCAAGGTAGCAATCAAAAAGCCATCCGCTCCCCAGAGCAGTTGATGCAAATAAACCTTAGGCCATTGTGATGTTATTGGGACATAAACCAACAAATAGATGCTGCATTCAGACCCTTCTGGAACTGGAAACGTGCCCTAATTAAAGCAGACACAACAGCTCTGCTGATGCAGCCAGACAGTAAATGAAGGGGCTGCCTGCCGATTCCTCAGCTTCCAGGTTATAGCCATGCTTACAGGAATTATACACACCGATCCACAACTCAGTGTTCTCCACTGACTGCACTTTTGCCTACCTAGTCTCTACATATGAGGAATGTAGAATTTTAGAAGACATTGAGTTAATTCTTTCACCCACCAAAGGAATCCTTTTGGCATTTCTTATACCATGTACCCTGCCCACCACCAAGGGTGTTGAGTAGACTGAACCAAGCCAGCAGTCACACAGGGTCAATCTCAGAAACCCATGAAGGGGCAATGGATTCAGCTCTCATTTCAGAGCTATGGCCAGCCAAGGTCAACTTTAAAATCTGGGGCATAAAGAAGGTAACCAAAGCCTGGACACTGTAGTATATTTTCACCCCTTTCCCTAAGCCAAATTGGATTTTATCTGGAAATAATGAACTCATAGTGAAATTAAGGCGTGATTATGTGTTTAATATTCAACAAATCTAAAGATAGAAACAGTACCAAATTGAAATTAAAAATTTCTTCAGATGATTTGTTTAAAATGCCCTATAGACAAATTAAAATCATATGTCCCCCACCGTTGGTAAGTTCACCCCTCAGCTATCTCTCTGCATTGAAATGAAAATGAGTCACGTGGATGAGAAGCCACAAAACATGGATGAATATAGGTAGCATAGTAAAAGGAAATGTGAATAGGTGCAGCAATTTTTTTAAAGTTCTCAAATTTTTATATTCTCCTCTCAGTAAAAGATGGCATGTAGGTGGCCTTTTCACTGCTTCACCCAACAGAGAATAATAGAGGCAATACTATGTGACTTCTAAGATTAGATCAGAAGAGACCATTTGGCTTCTACCAGGTCCTCTTGTGATACCTGCCCTAGAGGAAGCCAGGTGCCATGTAAGAAGTTCAACTACCCCAAGACCACCATACTTGAGAGTCCACATGCAAGAGTTTAGGTTGTAACAAGGACCCAAAAGTGATTTTTCTGGAATCACTGACTTTTCACTTATATCTGCAGGTGCCTGAAGATGTTCAATGGGTAACTAAAAGCAGGAAAGAAAAAGCTTGCCATCTCTACCACTATTTTGCATCTTTCTCCTCCGTTCTGAGTCATTCTTTCCTGTAGTCACACTGAATTCCAGGAACAATAGGTCTGGTGGATAAACATCCTATGGCAAGAAACTCAACTACCTCATAGGCAACTGCAATTTTCTTATCAACTATAAGGCCCTTTATGACCAATCTTGAGATAAGGATCGACTACACCACAGTTTGACCAAGATGGATTAACTGTGGATGCTTCTTGCTCCACTCCCTTGTGTTCCTACCTTATTTAAAGCAGAAGCTCCTGTCAGAGCCTTAGAGACAGGGCTAAGGACACTAGCTTCCCCTTGTCTACCCAATCTAACTATGGTGAATTAATTCCTGCCTTTCACCATTACTTTTTCTGTTTGTTTCTTGGTAGCAAACAGCTGGACTTGATTCACTGGGAATCCAAAGTTGGGCCTCTGGCAGACTGAAAGACATTGCTCTCACCCCAGACTCTTACTGATAGGATGCCTATCCACTAACTCTCATCACAAAGCAGTAGTCACAGGGTCAGCAGCCTTTGCTGAGCTCCTAGCCTCCCTCACATCCACTGCTAGCCATGCACGTGGACCATCTGCAACATTTCAGCCCAGTCTAGCCCTCAGATGATGATGGCACAACAGCCAACTACTAACTACAAGAGCTAACAACTTCCTGCATCCCTACAAAGACTTGAAAGTTCCCAAGCCAAAATTGCCCTTACTTCCCAACCTACAATATTATGGGCAAAATGGTTATTTTATATGCCTGGTTTTGGAATAAGCAGCAAGTAGAATAGCAAGACTTAAAATTTCAACTGAAAGAAATTGCTCTCACCCCAGACTCTTGATAATAGGATGCCTATCCACTAACTCTCATCACAAAGCATCCTAATAAATCAGGCACAGTGGCACAAGCTTGTAATACCAGTTACTCCTTAGGAAGCTAAGGCAGGAGGATTACAAGTTTGAGGCCAGCCTGGGAAATTTAGGGAGATCCTGCCTGACAAAAAAAAGTAAAACGGACTGGGAATGTAGCTCAGGGATAGAATGTCCCTAGGCTCAATTCCCAGTATCACAAAGCAAAGCAAACAGAGCTATATGAGTACCAGACAGGTTCTGAGTAGAGACTTGCACTGGAAGGTCAGGACAATGACTTCAGGCAGCACTGTCTTCTCTACTCTGGGCTGAACTCTTTCTCTGTGTAACTTTCACCCATCTGTCCTACTTCTGCCTTCTGATGCCAGAACAAGTCTACTCTCTTCTTGTGACATCAGAAAAGATTATGCAAATATAATAGGTCAATAGAAAGAGAAAAGCCTCCTTTGTTCCCAGGTCCTTTGAAGCATTAAGACATTAAAGAAGTGTTCTCTCCTCCTGAGATCCCCCTGGGGGTCATAACATTTACACATACTTTGCATATGTACTTCTGTAAAGGAATGGAGGAAATGACTATATGTGAAAATTTTTGGTTTTATGACAGATTTTTTCTTTACATTGTTGGAAATGCTCACATTGCAAAAAATAAAGGGGAAAAAAAAAAAAAAACCTCACACAGCAAAATAAACTTGGGCTGGGTTTGAGAGTTAAATGCAAACTTGTCAATTTATTCATTTATAAAAAATGAAAGAAAATCCTGATGAGTAGTTATATTTAGGGAATGAAGAAGTACTTAATTTTCTCAGCATAACTTCAAAGACTAGGAAGAAAAGATGATAGAATTGATTCCAAACTCAAAACTTTCACATAAATAAATTCACAAATACAATTAAAGGGTTAATAAAAAGTAGAAAATATTTCTGGCATACAATTAAAAAAAGACTAAGAACCTTAACATATTTTTTAAACTCCAATTAGAAAAATAGTAAGTAGCAAGAAAATGAATAGTCCAATAACAAGAAATATGTATAAATGCAAAAAAGTAAGTAATTCATTATGAAAAAGTATAAATGATCTATGAATATATGAAAAATAATTCTACTTCTCTTTTATAATCAATGACATGAAAATTAAGTAACAATGTGTCATTGTTTTAATTTTCTTAGGATCATATTTTTTTTTAGTTGCCAATAACCATGATTGACAAAGACAAAGGAAAAGGTCCCTATTGCTTGTCAACTATTAACTGGCCCAATCTTCCTGCAAAGCAGTGTAATATGAATCAATAACCTGTAAAGTGATCTCTGTTTATGAGCCAAATATGCATATCTATCCTTAAGATGTCAAAATAATCAATAGTGTTCACAGCTTTGTTCTTAATGTTTACTAGAACACCAATCACAGAGAAAAAATAAACAGAAATTAAAGAAAATGTATTCCAGTAGGAAAGTTGCTGAATAAGACATGGTATAGCCTTATATTATAGTCCCTATGCAGCCATTAGATATCAGTGGTAGAAAACATTTATTAAAAGATGCATTTGAGCCGGGCGCAGTGGCGCACACCTGTAATCCCAGCACTTGGGAGGCTGAGGCAGGAGGATCGCGAGTTCAAAGCCAGCCTCAGCAATGGTGAGGTACTTAGCAACTCAGTGAGACCCTGTCTCTAATAAAATACAAAAAAGGGCTGGGGATGTTGCCCAGTGGTCAAGTGCCCCTGAGTACAATTCCCTGGTTACCAAAAAATAAATAAATAAATAAATAAAAAGATGCATTTGAATGTTGTTAATCTATGTGAGGTTATAAAATGCATAGATAGATGAGTTTTTATATATTTGCATGCACACACACATGCACACATATATGAAGGTAATTTTAAGTATATAACATTATATCAAATATGATTATAACACAAGAAAATGTATTGAAAATTTAATATTTTAAAATATAAATTATATGATATGTATTTTATATAGATTATATGCCTATATTTTACATAGGATATATTACACATAAATAAAGTGTTGCTTCAATATTTTTAATAGAAAAATAAAAGATTCCACCAAAATACCTATTTGCAAACATGGAAGATTATGAGTAATTTTCATTTTCTTCTACTATTTTGCATTTTCTGAATTTTCTACAATAACTATTGTAATCTTAAAAATAGAAAAATGTGTACATATATATAAGCATACAGATAAAAAAATATTTTGTGAAGTCTACTAGCTATTCAAATTGTGTGAAAACAAAACAAAAAGCTACTTCACAATAAAGACCTGTTTGATAAGAAATGGGACAGAAAAGGAAGGGAAGAGGAAACTGAAGTTCAAAAGCACAGTGTTGTGTCACAGGGTTCCTGACTTGGTGATGGGGTAGGAAGACCTCTACATGGCAGTCACAGCAATCTAGGTCTAGAGGCCAATGTGCTCTGTGACCCAGAACATGAAACTCACCTACTCTAGGCCTCAGTTCCCTCAACTAAAAATAAGTGTGTTAGACTACAGAACACCAAATTCCCGCCTAACCTTTAAAAAAACTCACCTTTCTGGTGAATTAAGATATGAATTTCATCCCAATAAATTTTTAAAGCAGATAATACAACAACTACAGTTATTGGACAAAATATAGGTCATACAGTTAGATTTGAATTTCATGTAAATATAAAATAACTTTTCAGGATAAGTATATCCCACACAATATTTGGAGCATTTTTTTTTTTTTTTTTAAATACCAAGTGTGGGACTCCTCTAATGAAACATCTACTCTCCAGCTGTCTCCTGTGAGAAAAATTTATGTTAAGAAATAAACATATACTAAAAGATTAGATGTTTATCTGAATTTTAAATTTAACTTGGCATCCTATATTTTTATTTGCTGGCAAGCCTGGCTATAATTCTTAGTTTATGTAATTGACTATCATAGAATGTTCAAGTAAAATTATAACCCCAAATTATCCTTTTTTCTTTCTTGTTCATCTTTTATGTCCAGTCTAGTACAAAATTTTGAGTAAAGCTGTTTAACCCATATAACACCCAGGTCAGACATTGGCTGAGGCTGCCCCAGAAAAGAATGGCTTTAAAATAAAAGCTGGAGTGGATCTTGGAGGGCTGATGGGTGGAAACTTATTTCAAGGCCAAGTTCTATTCTGAAAGGAGGTCTAACTGGTGCACCTCCTGGCTCTCACAGCCCCACCACACAGGGTGGGAATCACCACCATAGCCCCAAGGCTTTTCTGTGTTCTGCGTGAAAACTTGCCTTTTCTTGAGAAATAAGCCACCCTTTATAATTTAAAACAGGGGTCAGCAAACTTCTTCAGTGGACAAATAGTAAATTATTTAGGCATGGTGAGTCACACAGGGCCTATGTTATATAATCTTTAAACATATTGTTTTAAAGATCTAAAAATTATCTTTAGCTCTTATAGTTATACCGATAAAAAAAAGGTCTCAGTTCAGATTTTGCCCATAGTTCATTGTTTGCTAATCATTGATTCAAAGGTTACCATCCTCAGAATGCATTTTGACTTAATTGAATCTAAAGTTCTTAGGTAAAGTAATAAAGATCTCACAGTGGAACTTTGGACATGAGTCATTATCAGGAAAATAAGGAGACATTTGATTTCCTCAAATCCCAAATCATCAAAGAATATTATCAATGCAAGAAATACACAAATGAGATTCCTGGTCCAAACTGGTCTCTAAACTTTATTGTCAGTGTTGGATATATAATAGGCATGTACTACTACATCTAATGCTTCATTAGCTTGATTTATCAAATGTATAGCTTTAATAAGAAAAAGGCATTTATTTTTTAAAGATTTGATTTGAGCCATAAAAACTTTAGAGTTACCTAGACCTTTTGCATCTTAGTTATCTAGATAATGATAGCACAATTTTTTTTGACAAACATTTTGCTTGTTTTCCAAAACCAAGATGTAATTCAACTCCCTCTTTTGAAGGAAACATATCCTATAACCTAGCACTAGACAAGTACATTGCTCAATTTAGCTCTCAAGGCAATCCTACAGTTGCTCTTTTGCGTCTTTGAGGAAACTTATTAGCTGTGTGATTTTGGTCAAGTTACTTGACATTTCTGAGGCTCAAGTCCCACCTCTGAAAATGAGTTTAAAATTGCCTACCTCATTAAATTGTCAAGAAGATTAAAAATAACTCATGAAATGTTACAGAACTGTGCCTGGCATTAGTATGTGTTCACTAAAGAAGAACTGCTTTAACGATTTCCCTCATTTTTTTTAGCACATTTCCTTAAAGCATCTCCTCTTGCTACGCTCTGAGCTCCCTCAGGTCCAGGATGTACATGCTCCTTCTCTGCATCGTGAAGATGTGGCACATAGCAGGCCCTAGTCAAGAATGATTGACCAAAACAAAACCACCACACAGACCTATATCTATTAATAAGACTCCTAATAGACTCACTAATACATTTTCTGAACTCAAAGAAGCAAGACTGCAAGACTAGTTGATATTGAAATCATCCTAAAAAATTCTGAGATATTGTACTTATGCCAAGTATATGAAGAAAAAGTTGCAAATAACCATAAGGTACCTGAAATCGGGTCACTGCTAGGAGAATGCTTTATTATTGGTGGATTAAAGATGAAGCAGGCCCCTAATTGCAGCTTTAACTTCTGTATGTCTATGTCAGCACTGCTGAGGGATAAACTTCTAAAATGATAATACTTTGATTTAGTATTAGACTTTACCATTCAGTGCACTTTGCCACCTATTATTTTCTTTTATCCTCACAAGGAGCCCAAGAGGGAGAGCAATTTTACAGATGAGCAAATAGCAGCACAGCAGGTTCAGTGACCGACAGAGGGTCACAGAGTGATTTTAATAGCAGAGCTGGGCTCCCAGACAGGCTTCAGACTCCCAGTCCCACACTTATTTCCTGGGACCAGGATGTCCCCTTTCCAAACTCACAGGACAGGATTATTCAAGGAACTGATACCGGCACAGCACTGTTCAATACCTGCTGAGCATTCAGTAAATGCCCAGGGAAGGAAGTAAAAAGGAAGGGTGGGAGGGACTAGACTGGAAGGATATTTCCCATGCAGTAATCTATCATGGCTGGAGAAGCAAGGTGAGAGAACTATTTGGACATTTCAGTGGGATTTACCTCAGCTGCCTTTAGGACATCACAGTCAGCACTAGGTCACAGCACCATTAAGACTGTTGAACTATGTACACCAGACAACCTCCTCTGAAGCCATGTTTATCAACCTTGCTAACCAGCTAAGGACACACAAAGCTAACTGATTCATAACTTATTTTTAAAGACCCAAGTCAAAATTTATTACTAAAGAGGTCTTGTCTCTATATACAATAAAGGTTTTGAGGATATTTAGATGAAGATAAGTCCAGTAGATGGTTTTTTATTTGGTACATTGTAGTTTAGAAAGCACCTCTAGCAGAAGATCTTGATCTTTCCTAGGTCATGGGTTTCTAAAACAGTGATTAGAACTATGAACCTTAGTTCCAGAAAGAAGAAACACTATGCTGTGCACATACAGAAATGATTTTACATACAATTCAGAGAAGATAGGAGATGGGCATTTCCATATATTTTTAGTAGGATTTCATGGGAGTCAGTTAAACATCTATCATTGATACATCCTATCATTCCATATTGAAAATAGCCTTTTGGGGTATGGAAACAGATAATATCCATCCTGTTTTATACACAAGGAGATTAATAACTCAAAAATTTAAGTGACACATCTAAGGGGAAAAGTTAATTATATAGAACTAATACCAGCTCTCCTGACCATGGGCCTGGAGCTCCTTCCCTATATCAAGATTCCCAAGTTACAGGTGAAACATAAAAATTGTCCAAGAAATTATTTGACCTCTGCAGACATATATCAATTCAAGAGAGTAATAGCTTTTCCCTTCCCTGTCACAGGTGTTATTCAAAATACTGCTCTGTAATCCGCCAGAGCATTTTAAAAATAACAACAACAACAACAACAACAACAAAAAACCTTGCCCCAAAAACCAGATTGAAATGCTGCTCATGGATTTACATTGCTACTGCTTTTGAATTCATAACTACTTAATTCTGTGTAAGTGATGGTATTTTCCAAAGGCTAGAAACCAGTGTTGATGCAGGTAAGTGCTATCATAGTAGTAGGTTGGAGAACCAGCTATGATAACACAGAGAAGATGGGTAACCCAGGCGTAAGGCGTGGAGGTTTGAGTGGGCAGAGTAGGAGAAGCAGTCATGGGCAGATTCTGCATACACTTTAAGGGTGTAGCCAACCATTTGTGGATGGATGATGGTAAGTATGAGCAAAGAAGGAATGTCAAGAATGTCTCTAAACTTTTGGTCTGAACAACTGAAAGGTTGAAGTTGATTTTAAATGAGATGAGAAAAAGGGAGATTTGAGTTCACTTTTGGACACATTGAGTTTTACTTAATAGATATTCAAGTGGAAATGTCTAAGAGGTAATTGATGAAGTCCTGAATGAAGAATTAAGGTCTGGTCTGGAATGCCCCCCCAAAAGCTCATGTGTTGAAAGCGTGGAGCTACAAGGCTCAGAGGTGGGGCTTTTAGGCAATGACTGGATCATGAGGAATCTGACTGCATTAATCCATAAAGTGAATTAATCCACTGATAGCTGAATGGACTACTGGCAGGTGGGACCTAGCCAAAGAACAGAGGTCACTACAGGCATGCCCCAGAAGGGTTTATCTTCTTCCCAGTCCCTGCCCCCTTGCTCTCATGCACTTGCCCGCTCTCTCTGCTTCCTAACTGCCATGGGCTGAGCAGCTTTTCTCCACCATGAGTCTCCTTCACCATGAGTAATCAGCAGACCATGGACAGAGTCTTTTGAGACCATGAGCCAAAATAAATCTTTCCTCCTGTAAGTTGTTCTTGTCAGGTATTTTAGCCACAGCAATGAAAGGCTGACTAACATGACTTGTAAGTCTAGAGTTCTGAAAAGAGGTCTGTGTTGGACATAAACATTTGGAGACTGTGGTGCATCAATGCTTGTTTTAGGCAGCTTTTTCACTGCTACAACTCAAAGACCCAACCAGAACAACTGTAGAGAAGGAAAAGTTTATTTGGGGGCTTATGGTTTCAGAGGTCTTAGTTCATAGAAGGCCAGCTCCGTTCCTCGGGGCTCAAGGTGTGGCATAAGTTGTCATCCTGGGAGAAGAGTATGGTGGAGGGAAGCAGCTCAGATGGTGATCAGAAAGCAGAGAATCAGAGAGACAGACAGACAGACACACACACACACACGCACAGAGAGAGAGAGAGAGAGAGAGAGAGAGAGAGAGAGAGAGAGTGCTCACAGCCAAACCATAAAAATGGTAAAGTCATGACACTTGATAAGGTCACCAGGTAAGTGAGTTTAGGTTCAGAAGAGGTCTAAGGATTGAGCCCTGGGTATGCCAATGTTAAATAGCTAACTATCTCTAGTGGAAACACCTCAGGTCTCGTATTCATGAATGAACCAATTACTCTGACCTGTGAAATGCTATATTTGGATCAGTAGAGGTGTGACATGTCTAAAACCACCACTATGGGAAAAGATGTGGGATTAATAAGGTTTAGACCAATCAAAGTTGTAA
This sequence comes from Tamias sibiricus, assembly GCA_025594165.1. Taxonomy (NCBI): domain Eukaryota; kingdom Metazoa; phylum Chordata; class Mammalia; order Rodentia; family Sciuridae; genus Tamias; species Tamias sibiricus. Next base: position 82,091,793 of record CM046659.1, read on the forward strand.
GAGCATGAGGCAAGTCCAACCCATCAAACCACCTGCACTCAGAGGATTGGAACAGTTGTTGGTAAGGTCACTACAATGCTCATCCACTACTTATGTATCTTTAAGATTTTAGGGTTCTTTTGTTTTTGCAGTGAGAGTTTGGACTTTAACATTAAAAAATCTGCAATAAAATGTTGGTGCTATCACCAAGAATACAACTGTAAACAACAGATTACTGAACTTTTTTGAATTGTTTATTTGCAAAATTAGAATATTATTTCCTCCTCCCTAAAAAGATATTTGAAAAAGAGACCATTGAGCTATTATTATGTAGAGAGTGCTCAATACACAGTAAATAATCAAAAGTATTAATTACTATTATTCCCACCCTAAAGTATAGCTTGAAGCAAAGCCCTATCCATATGCAGGTACATTATTTGGGAAATCATTCCAGGAAGCACAGATATAGGGAGGATGGGAACACAATGCTAGGATTGGTCACTAGAGATGGATGGCTAGTGACCAATCCATCTAGAGATGGACTGACTAGAGATGCATTGCTCAGGGATTTCTAAAGAATATTATAAAATGTGATTTAGAATTGTGTATCCTGGATGACTGTAGGGGGAAATTTATCCATCAATTCTTGTTTCTGACTGATCAAAGATATATGCCTTCCAACATACTATATTAACTTAACCCCTTCATCTTTCTAGGTTGCTAAATCCCAAGTTGGAGTTGAGTGGTTTCCCATGGGTATCCCACAACACTGCTTTAGATGAGACCCAGGGAAAGACACAAGAGGTACAAGTCAAGGTGAAGCACTGTTAGATTGGGCCTGCCCAAAGCAGACTGAAGGTGGTATAGAGTCCATGTTTGCAAAGTAGACAGGAAGAGGAAAATAGAGAAGATACAAGATGAGCTCAAAAAAGTGTGATAATTGCATTATTATTATTAACAACAACAATAATAATAACAATAATAATAATAATCCTGGCTAATTGCTTGTATCAAAGATTCTTAGCTATGGCTCTTTCTCATGAGATTTGATCCCCTTAAATGCAAGGCTAAGTTTTTTTCTTATTTCATACCTGTAATTCAGTGTTTTAGACATAGAACATAGTTAATATTTGTTAAATTAAAATGAACCAATGTGACATGAAAAACAATTTGAAATATGTGTTTCAGTTATATGCCTATGAGCTCTTTGACCTGTACTTTTATTTCTTCCTCCAGCAATTTGATAGCTGAAATTCTATATAAAACTCTTGAACTGATTTATTTCCTTTAGCTCTATTCTGGAAAAAAAAAATAACACAGAAACAAAACCCTGATTTTGTACAAAAAGCAGTAAGCTCTGAAAAACAAAACTTCTTTTCTCTTCTCTAATTGTTTCCCCAGCTACCCTTCCCAGATTCACAGGAATTAGTGGTGGGAGAGGCATAGCTCAGCTAGTTGTGTAGGGCTGAGATCCTCTGAGCTTCATTATGGCCTCTGTGAGAAAAGGACTGTAGGCAGAAGCCCCTTCTCTAACCCCTGCACTGCTCCTGAGTCTCTCACATATGCTAAGGTCATCCTACTTCTGTACCCCCTGTATTGACTGAGTCATTCACATGCTCTCACTTTTCACTCTAGTTAAGTAGAATCCCATTAGTCTAGATATATAACACTGGATTGCATTGTACCTCAGCCTGATCTGTTTAGTATTTTTGTACATGAGAACGTGTTTTATTCTTTCCAGTATTCATGTGGACTATCTACAAAGATAGTTTAAAGATTGTGGACAAGATCGTACTTAGACACAACTAAGCCACTATTCACACTGCATGTCTGGAGGGCAAATCCTTCCCTGAGTTAACACTTGGAAGCACTTTATTAGTACCCTGCTCCTCTTTGCTCACTGTTTCTTTCCCAGCACATCTTCTATGAGAAGGATTAACTAGTTTAAAGGGAATGAGATTTAGCACCCTCTTAATTGGTTGGCTTGGTCAAGTGCTGGAAAAGCTATGCCTCTAACCTTGGCCAAGGGAGAGCCCTGAGAAGCAGGAGGTTAGTAGCTAAGGTGGTGAGCTGTCAAGTCTGCAGAAGATTGAGGACACTGCAAATCTACAGTTTGACCAGTTAGCCCTAAATATGGAAGATGGAGAGGCCTTTTCAAATTACTAAAACCACAATGCAGCCATTTGCTTTCTGTGACCCCAAATGGCAAGTAGGTCTTGTCTTCAACCACAGGAAGCAGCATGTGCCAGAAAGGACAAAGTGACTAAGTCAAGAGAAGGGCCTGGGCAGACACAAATGCCTCTCGCATCTGCATTCAGTAACCCTCTCTCTGTTTCATTCTCCCAGATGAAAAATTACTTTAAAGTTATCTGCTCTTATCATCTTTCTCTAAAAATGGCATTAACTCTTTTCCAGTTCTATCGCCTTTTACAAAAACAAAGCACTTAACAATTTTAAGCCCAAGGTACAAATGAAATGCTTCCTCTGTAATTTCAAAGGCTTCTATCAGATTGTCCTTCAGAGAAAGAAATTTCGTGTAAACAAAGAGACCTTCTCTTTCTGCAATTGTCCTCAGCCTGCCTCTTTTGTAATTTTTTTTCATTCTTTGTTGCCCTTTGTCCCAAATATCCTTGCTTCTCTATGTCTTCTTGCTTAATGTCCTCACAAGAAGGTGTTTGACCTTTGCTTTCAACCTAACCCGCCCACCACCACCACCTAACTGATGGGATTTACATTCCGAGCCTCATTTCTTTTTTTTTTTTTTTTATTTTATTTTTATAATTTTTAATATGTACAACTCATAGTGAATGTATTTAGCATCTTTTTACATACAACTGTTTGTATACAAAGTATATTTGTACAATTCAGGTCTTCAATCATGCATTTAGGAAAATGATATCCGTCTCAATCAACCACCTTTTCTTTTTTTTTTTTCTTCTTTCTTTTCTCCTCCTCCCTCCCCCCTTGCTCCCTCCCTTACCCTCCCTTCCCTTTGACCATTCTAGTGTTCCTCTAATGCTCCTCATTTCTGATTGTAAAATGACAGAGTTCCATGACTGTTAAATGTGTTGCAGAGATTCCCACCAGTTAATCTTTCAACAAACAAATATTTTTCCATCACCACTCTACAGAAATGAAAATACAAGATGCTGTCCAGAAGGAACCTACAATGCAGGGACAACATAAACAGGTAGTGAGCTTACAATGTCATATGCACCTCCACCCACGAAGCCATCAGGAGTGTCTGGTTAGGGTATTGAGAGAGGCAGGGCCCTCTGCCTGAGCAGACTGGAGTTACTGGGAAGAAATATCTGCCTGATATCTTACAGGATGAGCAGGATTCTCCACAAATAGAACAATTTGTGGAGAGCACATTTCTCCAAGATAAAGGAAGAACAGGCACAAAGCACAGATAAATTAAAAAATAAAAAATCCACAGCATATGGAAAAGAGTGAAAAATGTGGTGACCACAAACTGATGCAGCAAGAGTACTGGAGAACAGGGCTGGAGAACGGCACTGGTCACAGAGGGCGGAGTGGAAGATGGGAGGCGTAGGTGGGTGTGAACCGTGAGCACCCAGAGCTGACAAAGGCTCCTAAGCTCAGGGATGATGTGACTATTCTCTTTTAAAAGGTTCATCATGGAGGGAACGCAGAAGGTTAAGCAGTTGGAAATGATTCGTTTCTGGCTAGCCAGTTAGGAGGCAGCCAGCAAGCAGACAGAATCAGGGAGACAGGGTAAGAACTTGAACTCTCCCCGGCAAAGGAGACAGAATGAATTTCCCTCATGTGCTTTAGCTCAGATGCAAAGCAGCACAAAGGCCTTGCTGATGAGAGAGAATTCCTGTGTGTATCACCAATTGCCTCCAGACCTAAACTAGTATTTGGGAACTTCAGCTTTGCCCTCATTTGTTTTGATACTTTGTACACTTGAGCTTTTAGGGTTTTCTTCCACTCTAATTCATCTACTCAGCAAATACCTGTTCCCAGCATCTCAAACCAACTAGCTGTATTTTCACAAGAAAATATTTTTCTTACCTAACAAAGACTGACTTTTAGAGCTGCCGTTACTGATAACAGATGTTGAAACATTTCAACTTTCTTTTTCTTTCTTTTTTCCCCAAGATTTTTAAATGGGCTTTAAAAACATTTTATATGGTTTTTTAGCCTCAATATGTTTTTCCTAACATTATTACTTCTCTTCTCCCAATGTATAATAAAAAAAAAAATTAACAGCTCCTGTTACTGTTTATTTCCCATCTGCTGGAGATAATATAAAATTTCAGATATGCTTATAAAATACCTACCAGACATGTCAAAAATAATCTATGGTATAGTAAACATTATGTTCATTGTATGTATTTATGTACCACTTCTGACTAAACATGCATTATTATAGCACAAGCCATCCTGTTTAACCTATTGTAATTTTACCACACTCTGGAGTGGCACTGAAATTGAATAGGGATATCATGTATATAGTGCAGAGGGTTTGAACTTTTTCTGTACTTATAAGCAAACTGTATTCTATCTTTCTTAAGAACATCAAAACTGGAGTTGATAAGCATATTACATTCAGATGTCAAGCATAAAGTTCAAGGAACTCAGCATATGAAATAGCAAACATGTTATGGTGCATTTATTTAGGACTTTTTCCTAACACAGTACAATTTGTTGTTATTTGAAGTAGCAGGTAAAATAAATAATCGCTACTTTAAATTTTGCCGTAAACTACCTTGATATAGAGCAACTGATGCTAAACATTCCTTCATTCCTTAGTCCATCATTTCAACCTCAATTCATACCATCCCTGTTAACTCAAAATAAGGTTGCAGAAGAATTAGGGGTGTTATCTAATCATTTTATTGAAATAAAAAAGATTAGCACTGAAATAAATAGATCACTTTACTATTAGTAAACTTTAGATAATTTGAACTTAAACTCAATTCCAAGTACTCAACATTAAAGAGACAGAAATACTAAACTTTTACACGTTATTTAACACAAGTAGATGTTGCAGACACAGTCCACTGTTCAAGCATTCTACACCACTTGTGGACAATGAATACACACACACACACACACACACACACACACACACACACAGTCCTATTTCTTTTCTTTCCCACTACTGGGAATTGAACCCAGGACCTCTCATGTGCTAGTTAAGTGCTCTACCTCTGAGCTACAGCCCCAGTCCTTTTGTTAAATTTTAATTTTTGAGATAGGGTCTTACTACATTGCCCAGGCTGGCCTCAAAATTTGCAGTCCTCCTGCCTCAACCTCCTAAGTAGCTGGGATTACAGGCATTTGCCACCATACCAGCCAAAGAATCCTATTTGTCATGGAAACTTATCTATCCTCTTTCTTATTTCTGCTCCATTTCTACTAATGCTGTAAATGGTTTTATTCAGCTGTCTAAGTTAATAATGATAAGCTAATCAAACTAAAGTTTGTTCTTATTGTGTAGTTGTGCTTCATTATTTTAAATCATACTCATTGGGGTTCCTGGCATAGTTCCCTGCAAATGAATTTACTTTGACTAATTTTTAGCTGATATATCAGTGCCCCAAAACAGTTACTAAAAGGAAAGAGAGGTTTAGAGGATAAGCATTCTGGATTAATTGTCCACCTCCATTCAACTCTCAACGTGCCCAGAGTGTTCTCAAATGTGATCCAATGGCCCTTGGTGGTTCCAAGAGCCATTCACTGGGGCCACTGGGGCCAAAGCTACTTTTATAATAAAACTAAGAAATCATTAGCCACTTCACTCTCATTGCCCTATGAGAATATAGGGGAATTTTCCAAGGGTTACCTGACATTGCAAAAGATGGAATACAGAAGTATGTGAATCCAGTTGTCTTTTATTAAGCCAGATATTAAAAAGATTTGTTTGGGAAAGTTATTTTTTGGGAAAGTTATTTTTTCATAATAATTTTTGTTAACCATTTTACATAAATATTTTAACAAATTCTATTTTAATTTCAAGTACAATAAATTTTATTGGACAAAACCATATAAACAAAAGTTCTTTGGGATTTTCAATAGTTTTGTAAGAGTGTAAAGGTGACCTGATGCCAAAATTTGAAAACCAGTGACTTAGCTTGCCAACTAATTCTTCCAGATTAAACTTATGAAGCAGAAATGAGGATAGAGAAATAAAAGGTCAAGATCATAGGGCTCTTTGCACTGGCTCTTCTAAATTCTCAGAAATTATTCATATTGTAAGCTTTAATTTCAATTTCTATTGATTTGGTTTTCAATTTACACTCAATTATAGTTAATTTTTCCTATTAATATAACCAGAGGGAACTAACAATTAATCAGTTCTCCATATTTAACAGTGTAGCCTCCCAAGAGGATGTGTAGGAAAGAGTATTAATATTTATTAAGTCCCTATTATGTGTCAGGTACGTTATAAATGGCAGGTGGTTTTGAGTAAAGACTCCAGATTCTGGTCCAAATCTGGCTCTACGACTTGTTCAAGGTTGGACAAGTTATTTAGCCTTTGTGTTGATTTCCTGTAAAATGGCAACTCCTTGGTTGACATGAGGAAGAAATGAATCATTACACACAAAGCCTTTGCACAATGCCTCATATGTACTAAGTACTAGACAGCTTTACCTAGCTGCATAATCTTCACATCCCTAAGGAAGAGGATTTGTTTTCATCCCCTTTCACTGGTAATAAAACTAAGCTCCAGGAGGACGTATAATAGACTCAAGATTATGTAGACTGAAAGTGATTGAGATACTGTTTAAATCCAGAGCTACATGATGTAAAAGCTCTTGCACCAGACCAGCATTTCTCAAACTTGAGCAAACATTAGAAGCACCCTACCCAATGAGTTTCTGATTCAGCAGGTCTAGAAGATGGCCAAGAATCTGCATTTCAAATGATGTCCCTGGAGTTGCTGATGCTGCCAACCCAAACACTCCACTTGGAGAACCTCAGTCCTAAAGACCATTCTTCATCACCAAGAACAGTTACCCCTTAACATGATCCTTAAATAGCTTAGGATGTCCTTATTTGGCTGTGTCATGGTTCTTTGGTAACACTCCTTCTCTGGACTTTTCTCATATTTCCACTCAAATATAGGAATGATCAAAAGTAATAATTACTTCTCTAACTTTAGACATACAATAATTATCTTATCATAGGCTTTCCAGTCACTTGATCCAACCTATGGTTTTAATAAGTAAGGAAACCAAAATACCCAGGTAAATGAAGAGGTCTCCTACTCAAAGCTCAATTTTTTTCCCAGTCATTCTCTATATGATTCCTACTCACCTGACTCAAAATAAAGCCTGAGAATAGCCAGTAAAGGATCTCAGACTCCTTATTTTTATTCTATCCTTCAAATGTGGCTTAGACATAGATCTCAAATCCTGTGAAAGAAAAAAAAAAAAAAAAAAAGCTAGATTTCTCGGTTTTGAGGGAAGCAAGTACTATTTCTCAATTGCCTGAAAACCTTAGATCACCATGGCAAAAAGTTGAGAGCAAATTAAAATATAATCCTGAAAATGAATAAAATTGAAGGAAAGTCACCTTTGTCTACTGAATTCCTCTCCCAAGTGGAAAATCAGTAACACAAATGGAAATTGGCAAGAAAACTAGCAAGTCAAGAAGTATACGTTGTAGTGATGTAGAAGTATACATCTTGGGTTCTCGTCCTATTTTAGGCTATTTAAGTGAGATGTGCAGAACTCAGCATTATTCAAGATGAAAGCAGAAACAATGATGGGATTTGAGGAAGGAACTGACATTCTGTTGCCTCAGGAACAAAGGAGACTGGAAGTCTTGGACAATTACCATTCTTCAGAAGCACTGGCCCAGAGGAATAGTGGGAACAAAAGCACCACATGCTGCATATCTTAAAAGGTACTCCTTTGCATTCTGCTCAGGAGAGAAAGTCCTCTGGAAGTCCTAATTTGTCCACTCTTCCTTTTCCCTATACCCTATTTATAAAGCCATTCCCTTTTCTTTAGATGGTTGCTGTTCTCCATGTGGCTGGGAAGAAAAGTGAGAAGACTTTTAGAATTTTTTTCTTCTAGTAAAGGAATTCCACATGTGTAATATTTGAAGAAAAGGACTTTCCACTGAGTAGAGGAGAAAACAAAAGAGAATGACATTGACACGTATTAATGGATTTGGGTTAGGTATTTGGAATAATTATCAACTTAGAAATATTTACAGCTGAGAGTATTAATGCAGAGCAGCTTTTGTAGACTGGAATAGAAAATTTCATCTGGATTCATGTAGGAATACTCATCTAGCTGGAGGAGGTCAGAAAAGCTTCTAATCCTATGATGCAATGAAAATAGAAATTGAACATTAAAGCTATCCAAAATAATACTGGCAAGCTACCCATCAATGGGGTGAATAAGTACCTTTGTCATCTGGTCTGTAGAACAGACATCACAACAAAATCAGATGGCAAATATCTTTCTTGTCCTCAACTCTCATTTTAACTGGAGCCAGGATTCTTAGTTTCAGTGTGATCTGTCACAAGCCTTGCTCAGGTTAGTACCTGCTTATGGGGATCTTCCATCTGACAATAATCACATTAGGTAGCAGTGATACAAGAATCTGTCCCTAGGGACCTTTGGTCAACAGTGACCCAGTTCTATTTCCCCTTAGATGTGTAACTCTTTTCAGTCTATCTAAGCAGATTTACCTTATGTGAAACCTCTTCAAATATCTGACTTTCTCAAACTTAAGTAAAACTAGTATGTATCCTAGCAGAAATGTGCTCCTCCTCTCCTAACTCATCTCAGCTGTACCCACTATGTTCTAAAAAGGGCAATATGTAACATAAATTCATAACTTATCTACAGGGATAGAGATAGGCAGGAGAACTGCCATTCAATTGAAATAATAAACCTCCAGGAACAAGCTTCAGTGCTCAACTGCTAGAGTAGTCAGCAAAATCCACAGATTTAATTACACCCAAGTAATTGCAGAAAAGATCATCCATTATTCTAACTACTCTGAAAGAGAGGAGTACATATCCTGAAACGACTGTAGGAGCATAAATGGAGATCTATTCATTAGGAACATGAAATAAAATGGAAATATCTTTTTTTAGCAGAGCAATGTGATTACCATCACCAGTAATGATATTATGGGAGGAAAAACATATTGTCGGCTACTACATGTGCATTTTCCTTTTTGCCTTGGACTTCGGTTTCTTCTTTTCACAGGATCATGGTAAGTAAGGGATCATCTCAAACATTCCACCCTAGGGCCCAGAATTAGTACTTCTTAAACAAAAAGATTCAGAATCCCAAAACATACAGTCATTTCTCTCCACCAACTCTAAAACCTTTTTAGGTTTTATTTTGCTAAGTACCTTTGGTTGTTTTCATAGTATGCAGATTCAATGACTAGTATGGTATTTTTCTTATAGAAAGATCGAGTTTAATTGGAAATGAAACTAGGTATTGAGGAATTACAGAGGCTAAAATATTGGAAATAAGGTCTTGGCAGGAGAAAGCCTAGGTATTTTACTTTTTTTTGTAATCTAAAAGGAGGATTTGAAACAAGGATTATAGAGCAGGAGTAAGCGGTTTGAAGTGAAGAAATAAGGTGATATATGAAAAAACCCCAAAGCAGCTTGTATTTTACATTATTGTAATTAGGAATTTAATATATTTATGAACACTGTAATAATGAAGCAGAATGGAACTGAACAGTAGTTATGATTTGAAATTTTTAAAAATTTTGCCTAATGGAAATGTGACAGCTGATTAGGGAGGAGGGGCAGGGGGACCAGAGGAATTAAAAGAAGGGCTTTAAATTTCTTGGCCAAGATTCAAGGAAAACTGAGTGAAGGAGACTTGGAGATGAAAAGAAAGAGAGGTGAGACAGAACAGTAAGCCCAGAGGAAACAAATTCTCTGCATCAAGTGTTAAGAAAGCAAAATGAAGTGAAGACAGAGAACTTGGGTGATTATATAAGGGCATGTACCCAGATTTCTCCTCCTCTTTCTTTTCCCTCCAAAGTCTTAAATATGTATTTACAAAATCTGGTAACTTTTTAAAGTTTTACCACTTATCCCCTCATCAGACCTCAGTAACATTCTTTTGAATTTAGGAAAAAACCTTTTCATTTTACAGATGGTAAAGCTAAAGCACATAGTTGGGAGACTTTGAATGACATTTAAAGGAAGAACTGGGAGTAGACTGCAAGTCCCTTGATCTCTAGTCAGTCTTACCATTAAGCCTTCCCGTGGGAGTCACATGCCTCACTTCTCCCTCCTCCTGGCCCAGGCAGAGGGAAGAGATCCATGCCTGATATTAAAATAGCCAACTATTTTTGAAATTAGATTGTCAACTTTAAAATTTGAAGAGCTGCCAGGTACACGACTAACCTTGTTCTGTGTTCACACACAAGTCAGAACCAAGAGTACAAGGTGAAAACTACAGAGAGGCAAATGCCCATTCATTATTGAAAAAGAACTTTCTAATACTTAGAACTTTCCAAAAAGAATAGTTCCTTTGTTAACAATGAGTTCCCTGTTACATAAGATATTCAGGTAAAGATTGGATGGCCATCTTTCAGGGTTATAACAGAGAGATATGACCTTGCATGAAAGCTGTATTTCATGACAGTCAAGGATTTTTCCAAAATTCATATGGCTCTTTGTTTTCATAGTCTAAGACTCATTCTATCTTCTACATAATGTCAACCATTAAAGAACAATCACCAAACACAAAGGAACATAAGTAGAGAAAAAAAGAAAGACAGAAATCCGCCCCCATCCCCCACCCCCCCCACACACTCCCCTTAGAAAATGTAAAGACATAATAGAAACAATTCTCTGGATAAAACATTTATTCTTTCTTACAAATTCTTGGTAAACTTCCAGTGGGTCAAATACATTTACTAGACTTCACTTGTCTTCTCTTATTGGGTGGGTGCTTCCTCAGTTTAAAGAATCTCTGATCCAGATGTTTACATTTTCTCCTATTTGAGATAAATTTTCTATGTAGAGCATTTCAATCTCCCAAAATTGTGAGAGTTCCTCTCTGGAATTATTTAAAATTATTATACGATCTGCTTAATTTTCTCCTGAATCAAAGTACATAAAATAGAATGTTTCAGTAGCTGACTGAATAATCCTTGAAAACTCAAAGCATCAGGTCATGTCTGAGCCTTCATCATGTATTTTACTGAATCTTTACAACATTTCACTCTCCATAAAGTCTTACTAGAGTCAGGACTACTGGACTCAATTTGGGTTTATTATCAATAAGTTATGGCTGATGCATCTAATTTCTTTTTCTTTACAAGAATTATTGGATGGGACAGCCTTAGGATGTAGAAAGCATAGGAAACAAACATTATGTGCTTGGACTTCTGCAAGGGATTTAATGAGGTCAGTCACGATGGTCTTATTAAAAGACTGGGATACAGAGATTAGAAGCAAGGACACTTTAGATGGAGAATTACAATTTTTAAATATCCACACCTAAATGATACTAAGTAGTGGTTACAGATCAGCAAAGAGGCTTCTTTCTTTTTATTCTGGACTATACAAAATGATCTTCAGAGTCTGGTATGGTAACTTAACAGGGCATGGTCAGCCCATTTGAAGATAATGCAAAGCTTGAAATAGATGAAAAGCATGCTAGATATTATAATCAAACTCCAAAGTTTGTTATACTGGACTAAAAATTCAATAATAAAATGAAATTTTAGACAAATAAATGTGGCTTTTAGACTAGACATGCAACCAACCCTGAAAAAAAAAATGAGGAAATGATGTACACAACAACACTATATTAATAAAATCTTAAAGATTTTAATTGTTTCTTAACTGAGTTTGAGTAAAGAGAGTAACATGACCACCCCACCACCACCAAAACAGAATGCAAGCGTAGGCTACAAGCATAGAAGCCCACAAACTTGGAAGAAGGACTTAGGTAATCCTCACCCCCCAAAATTGCATTTTTGCTTTGGATTTGCAGATTGTCAGAAACTAAATCAGGAAGATAAACAATACAAATGCACCTTAAGATCACACTCAGCAGGGAAACATGGAAGGACTTATGTCATTCTAACCCAGGGAGAAAGTGATTAGTGTCTTTAAATATTCTGACAGAAAATTTTAGACCTGTTCCCTATGGCTCTAAAGAGTAAAACTTTTAGAATTATTGAATGGAAGATAAAGGAGAGATTTTAGTTAATGTAAAAGGGAATCTTCAAGTGTGCAAAGATTAAATAGGTTGCCCCACAGATTTTCACTCACTGAAGGGACATCCACATGAGGATATGGTGAATGCCATCTGGACTGTGTAAACAAAATGGCAAAACAAAATCTCCAAATGACTCAAAGTTTTCTGTTCTGGGTTAGATAAACTAATGCCAGGAGACCAAAGCTCAATTTCCTCCTTTTCCAATTTGCCCAAATCATTTCTTCTCTCTCTACCTCTATTTTCTTGCCTGTGAAATGAAGGTAATTCTATTTGCCATCTTAGGCCAGATGGGAAAATCTGTAATGAGTTTGGAGCCTAGAGTATTCTTCACTATAAATTCTCCATGTGTTTCTGTTGCTGTTTTCAAGAAAGAAATTCAAAGTTTTCTGCTTGAATAAAAATCCAGCTCAAAGTTTGGGAGACTACCCTCGAATTACTTCATTTTCTCTTTCAAAAATAAAAGTGGGATGTGATTTGGGCCAATCAGTCTCCTTGATGGGGCAAGCAGCAATATAGCTGCTGAATGTTCCCAAGGCTTTCCGCAAATTGTGTTCTGCTAACCCGGGGACTCCCCAGCTTTACTTAAACACGTTGGCCTGGCACCAGCTCATCCATCATGCCAGCCTCCAGACAAACAAAGGCCAACCTGCCAAGGCAGAGCTGAACAGGAGGCAGCAACTGGAGGATTAAGATCCATTCCAAGTTGTACTTTCAATGTATTTCAAATATTAACTCAGTTTTAAACAAGATTTTTCTTGGATCCAGTTTTTCTCAGACCCTTTCACTATTTTTCAGTTCCACTTGCCCAAAAGATTAAAAAAAAAAAAATCATGGAAAGGAATGCCTAATAACACAGAATTCTTCTACAACTCAAGTACAATAGGAAGACAATGGAAAATCAAAAGGCAAATGTGATCTCCACAAAATGCTGAAATTTCTCATTTTGAGATATCTGCTTTCTAAATTAAACACCACCCCTCAGTGTTTCTATAGTCATTATGAATATCAGAAAGCTTTTATTTTTGACATCTTAGTTACTTTTGCTGACAGGTTAAGCTTTTTTCAGTTTTCTTTCCTTTTTGTTTGTTTAAATCAAAAGAAAAAAAAAAAAAAAAAAAAAAAAAAAGCACTCAATTCTGCCAAGGTAGAAAAAATGTCATAGAATGTAGAACTATTTGTTTGGTTAGGTCTACTGATTGAAAACACTCAATTTTTAGAAAATGGTGATAGTGGATACACTGCATTAATTTTGTAAAGTGTGATAAGGCTCTGAAAAGGAGAATAATCATAATGCATAATCATATGGGTAGGCTGTCAGAATACAATGAAAATAAATACCACACTTCCTCAAAGATATACAAATTATGCATCTGAGTAAAGTTCTTAAATAGCTCTATAATACTTCTGCCAAGGGAGATAACTCACAGCAAATATTTCTTGTGTAACTGAGGAATTATAATTTTAGTTGAATGATATCATTGATTGGGGGTATAAATATCAGCTATTTTCCCGGCATTGGATTTTTAATTGTTTCCCCTATAGTCTTTTTTACTTATTTTAATTTGAATAAGAGGCGTAATTATTATGCTTAGTATCTAATTTCTTACTAAACATACAAAAGAATCTCCCAGTTTGGTTGGCTTAGCTGTCACATCACTCATGCATTTAAGGCCAAAGCGACTAAGGACATAACAGGAGCGAAGAATATTGTAGACCATGGCTCTTGTGCAGGAGAGGGGAAACGAGACACTTTCCAGTTCACTGTTCATGATAAGGAACATCATTATTCAATCTTCAGACTTCACATCAACTCACGTAGCATCCCAGAGTAGTTTACATACCAGACAGAAAGGCCTAAGCACCCTTAAAATTTGGTATTCAATATTATATAGATCAAACATTTTGATCTTTTTTAAAATTTATGTTGCTTATTTCATTTAGTTTCAGTTGTGAACTAGAGGAACAACAAAATGGGATGTGATTGGGGTCAGCACATATTTATTATAAAAGGTTAGAGTAAGTATTTTAGATTTTATAGGCCATGAGTCCAGCTCTGTTGCAACTACTCAACTCTGTGTCAGCGAAAGCAGCTGTAGATGATAATGTGAAGAATGATATTGGATTGTATTCATAAAACTTGATTTGTAAGAGGTGGTAGTCCAAATTATGTCACTAGCTGTAGTTTGCCAACTTCTAGTGTAGATAATCAAGGTAATTGTATCAAATATTTTGCATTAAATGTAACAATTCCATTTAATAATAATCTCCATTTTTTACATAGAGTTTCAAAGTGATTTTTCTACAAATTACAACTTTCTTATTTGTTTAAACAATGACAAATTTTCCTAATTGTACTAAATTGGATATCTGCCAGATATTGTACTAAACTGTACTAAATTGATCTCTGCCAGATCTCCACATAATCATTTACAAGAAAAGATTGTGATAAAATAGATTTATTAGTCTGTCATTAACAAGCTTCAAATTTTGAAGTGACCCACAATAACTGAATTTATTCTAAAAAGTTTTACATTATAGAAACTATTTATAGATTTATCTAAATGAACCTGTCTGCAATTTTGGGTGGGAAAATGAGAAATTGTGAAGCAATTATTGTAACTAACCTGTTGTCAGTACAAGTGCCAAGTTATAGTAGCTGTGATCTCTGAAAAAGCTCATGTTCTATATAGGACAGAGTGCAGTTAGTGTCAACAATTTTTGAGCAGTTATTATATACGAGGCAAAATCCACAGGATCTTTCTACATTTAAGAATCTCACAGACTAGCAGAACTATGAAATAGAGCTAGTTAACATTTGCACCTCCCCTCCCTATGTCTTTTTAGTTTGTAGCATAAGACATGTTCTTTTCTTTTACTGTAGAGAAGTTTCTCCCACTAATATTCCATTAGACATAGATGTCCAGAAAAGGGACACTTATCACTTTTATGTAAGGACTCTTACAAAACTTAAAGAATGAGTTGAGATTATCCAGGCAAAGATGGAAGACACTGACTACTGAAAAAGGAAAACACATAAGTAAGGAAACCATGTCATGGAACATCTCTATGCACACCACAAACCACCAGTAAGCAAAATACAGATGGGAGCTGCCAAAGTTGGTACTGGAGAGTTGGGTAGGTCAAGGTCATGGAGGGTCTTGAATAATTCTGCATCATCAGAGTGGCTACTTATAAGCAGTTTAAACTTTTTTAACACCCACGTACACTTAACATACAACTGGTATCCACTAGCTACCAACCCACCATGTACACATGAAGAGTTTGATGTGTTCTACTTGGAGAACATAGAAGAGAAGCTTGACAAAAGAAAAAAAAAAGGGGGAAAAGAACTGAGGGTTTTTAACCAGGTTGTTAATAACTTGGTGTTTGATATAATGTCCTGATCCTCCTCTTTTTCCAAAACCTTGGTTGAAACTTCTATTACTGCTATCACTTTCTGAAGTGAAATTTATTTTCTGGAGAGTTCATGAACAAAGAGTTTATCTTCAAGAGTAGAGGTCTGACATGGAGGCCTAGTCATATGCTGGTTATATTATTTAACATTTTTCAGAAACTACTCAGTGCTACAGACATAAAAATGAATTCTATATAAGGAGACAAACACTAACAAATAATAATTACAGCACTGCGCTAAGTGTTTACAAATAAGCATATATCAGGTGATATGGAAGCACAAAGGAGAGAATGAGAAGTTTCACCTAAAGTCCCAAGAAAGCTTTCTAGCACTGATGATATTTTAGCAGACTTTTGAAACACAATTAAGAGTTCATCAAAAAGAGTGGAGAGTTGGGAAAGACATCTGAGAACCAGAAGGAACTTAACAGAAAATTTTGTGTTTTGGAAAATCATACGTAGATTTGGTTGAAACACAAGTTGTGTGAGGTTGTATAAGGCAGGTGTCAAATCATGAAGTCATGGAAAGAAGGTGAGCAAGCAGAATTGCTTATCTGAAGTCCTAGAAGAACAAACAGGATGAATGAGATCAATACATATAACTTGAGCTGAGCTCCAAAGAATGAATAACATTGATTACCGTAAACATATCCCCCAAGAGAGTCCTAACCATGTCTATCTCCATTCTATATTCCCTTAAAAACATAGCAAATATGTAATCACACTGACATAAATAAAAATTGATATACACATATGAGATGTGTATGTGTATTTCACATAAGATCCTTCGAGAGAGACTAGTTCTTATTTCTATCAGAGGGGTATATATATTTTTAAAACCCATATTCTAGAATAGTGAAGTTCCCACATTTCACACATATTCCAACTTCAATTTATAGCATCATACAAGCTATCAAATATATATCCTACAACTAAAAATTCAATTTAAAAATATGTATTGAGTACCTAATTTGAAAAAGGCAAGAAAGATGTGGTACTTTTATTGGCATGTGAAAATCTATAAAATAATGATAAACAGAAGGTTATAAAGCAGCATATAAAATATAGTTCTATTTTATTATTCATATATGTATATTATACATATCTCTATATGTGTTCAACACATATAAAATGAGCCAAATTTTAGTTCCATTCAGATCTTGCCTTGAATCTTCCCTGTTTTTCATGCTATGTAGCTCAACCACTTCCTGAAACAGAATCAACAGAAAAAGTTTAAAATATTGAGCATTAATCAGCTTTCTTTATAAGTTCTCCAGATACATTAAGCCTCAAAACCTGAGCAACACAGGAAACAACAAAACGTTAACATGAACTGTCCCCACACTCAGAGCACACAGATGTTTTCCTTAATGGAAGAGAGATGCCAATAATTTCCACCATATAATGAAATCCGTGTGCTTTTTAAAATAACCCAGGGCCAGACTTCCAGATTCCACATTAAAATGGTAGAAGTTTGTCTTCTAGAGGAAGAAAATCTCTACCCTGCTGGCTGCAGTTATCCCAGCTTCAAAATCCATTTCAGTTTATCCATTTTAATCGAAACATTTATATTGTTTATCTTTACCAAGAAGGTTTATAATCCCCCTCATTAAGATTTTTAATAGATATTGCAAGTATTAGAGCAAGAGCCACTAAGAAGCAATTTAAAATAACTACCGTGTCAGCCTTATAGGTTGTGTTGGACTGGAGGAAAGAGATAAGAACATAATATTGATAAACAAGAAAATTTCAACTCCTGCTTTTCCATTATTTTAACCCAAGTTTTTAAAATCCTTTTATATGAAAACCGTATTAAAGATTTTCAATAGAGTACAACAGGGTTTATATAATATTGAGTAATATTGAAGAAATACGAGATATATTTACGTGTTTGCAGTATTCGTGTTCATTGTGCTTCAGATTAACACAGTATCAAAACTATTTCCCAATAATATTAGTGTCAGACTTGTCATGTTTGTCTACAACAGCCTGAGGAAACTTTGTGGAATTAGGGAACCAGAAGCAATCAATACTATGAAAAATAATCTGCAGGAGAACCACAAGGCATGTCACATGCAGGTAAATCCCCTCATAGAGGAAAAGAACTCAAAAGTTAGAAGTTTGGAAGACCCTGAGTAATCTTTGAAATCAGTACTAATTTAATACAGTGAGTTATCTTAAGAGTAAATTCTACTTTAATACATTAACTAATCTGTAACTGACCTGAGAGGGTTAATGTGACTTCAAATGGTAATGATAGTTTGGGGACATATGGCTAAAATAAATAATGCTGTGTTTAATACTGCTTTTTAAGCTTACATTGTTTTATCTTCTCTTTATATATATGAATATATTTCAACTGTTTTTCCATTGTTTTAATCAAATCTATACATATGTATCTATCTATAGATATCTATAAACATCTGTATTTAGAGATACCTAGACATATTGATATAAACACATCTTGATATCTAGATCTATATATATAAATACATATGTATTTCTATACATATCTACACACATCTATATTTATATACGTATCAATCTCTCTATATATATCTATATATATGCATATATAGATATATATATATATATATCAATCTCCATGGATATGTATATCTATTTCTATAGATATATAAAGATATCTATATCTATGGAGATCAATATATATATATCTGTATTTCTATTTCTATATCTAGAAAGAGGGTGAGAAGGAGAGCTTGTCTTTCATCTCAAAGGCCTGAGGTCTTTATCTCAGGCCAGATTTCTAGTTAGGAACCATTATGTGGGCTCAATCATACCTGTAACACAGGACCTGATGAAACTATTCTTATTGTCACATTTCCACTTCTACCACAAGTCTCTATCCACCAACTGTCATTAATTTATGAAATATTTCATCTAAATTAGATTTCCTCAATTTTATAAAACAAACACACATAAGCCAATATCCTCAAAAGAGGTTAGATGGCATCTTGCTAGTTTCGCATGTGGAGCACTGAGAGATTGGCATCACACAGAGTCAGTGAGAGGAGGGAGCGTGAGGAAGGAGTGTGGGTGCCACCCAGGAAGGACATGCACCCTTGAGGAAAGTAGTGAGCCTTTCACATGGTGGTGCCCAGAGCAGAGGCCTGGATTGGGCACACCAACTCAGAGGCACCTTCTTACTACAGCAGTGGCCCACTCTGTGACACAACACTTAGCCTAACCTGAATAAAGACTTGGTATGATTTTCACCACTCTGCTCCTTTACATCTGCAGAACTGGCCATCTTTCCAAGAACTGATGTTTTCTCTCAAGTTCTATGCCTTCTCTTCAGGTACACTGTCACTGGTGGTGGCAGTGCCTATATTGTGATAACAATGGCAAACATGATAATAGATATGTAGTCACGAACTTTTGAAAGGAATGAGAAATTATCTAATTCAATCATTTCCAAATGTCATTTTTCCTGTTTAGCTCCAGAGTCCTTTCGATCAATGAAAGTTTATTCAGAAAACCAATTGAATCCAATAAAAGTGGAGCTATTCTGGTGAACAAAGGGTGCCCCGTCTTCCCCAGGTAGCCCTGAACCAGAGGTGCATTACAGCACAATGTAAACACCACAGCCAGCAGAGCTTCTGCCTCACAGCCAGGACCCCAAGAATGGGTGACACACCCTATATTTATAGGATAAATCTCAACACCTCACAGATGGAGACAGAGCTGCACATCCATAAAAAACATGCATATTTTTTTTAAAATACAAGAACAACAGTTTCATAAGTAATTTCTAACTTATATAGCACTTCTAAATAGATATGACTTTATTTGATTACTACAATAAACTTGTGACCCAGATAAAGCATATTTTTTTTCTTATTCCTGATTATTCATGAGAGACTGAGGCTCCAAGAGTTTAAGGCCCAAGGATAAGGAAGATTTGTCCAAATCATCTTTTTTGTCAGAAGCAGGGGGTAGGGAGAGCTTAGAAAGCAGATCCTTCTGGTACATTGATCAATATTTTATCTGCTATGTGATGTTTTCATGATTCATATAGAAATTTTCCCAAAAGTATCAAATAGCTAAAGCCAAAGTGGCAACTACATGTTTTCTTATTTTAACTAAGTTAGGCCTTTAAAATTAAAAAAAAAAAAATGAGTGATTAATGTTAATAACAAAGTACCATGGTTAAAGGATACATAGAGAGTGAAAAGATAAACTGGATATCTTGTCAATTTCCAATTATGCAAAATAAACAGGTTTACAATTTGTTCTGAATCTTTTTTGACTTATACAGAATTTATCCATACTTTGAGGGCCTTAATGGCTTGGCCAAATGTCAAACTCCCACAGTGGTTCAGTTGTTGATTACTTCTGGTTTCCAATTGTGTTAAGTAAAGAGAGAAACAAAACTCCTGAGTTAGGACTGATCTTCACTTTCCTAAGTCCATCTCCTCAGAAGGGCTGGCCTAAGGTGCTGGTGACAGATGCCAGCTTCCCTGCATCCAGCTCCATGCTCTCTGTTCCCTACTTCTCTGTCTCTGCTCCCACCTAATTTCATCCTGAACCTTGAACATGGCTCCCTGTGCTCCTAGAGTTGAAGTCCAAATAACTCTCTTGACAATGGTGAACATAAGCCACCACAGTCTCTTAATCCTTTACAACCTGAAACCATTCTCCTGAGGGGCAGCTCCTCTTTCACAGATTTGAACTTTTTCTTCCACACAGCTGGACAGAAACCACAAGGGAGAAAAGATTATGGCCACACTATATATCTGTTTCTCCATAAATGTGTGTGTGTTTTCTCAATGAGATGGGAGTGTGTTTTCTCTTCTCAAGGAGAAAGAGTCTCCCCTCCCCTTAGGTTTCTAGCTGCTGGATGCTTGCTGATTAATTTAAATCTACACGCAACTGGTTTCCTTATTAATGATTCTGCCAGATTTCCAGAACATAGCAGGATTAACCTGCTCTGAATACAGACTGCTCTTTTTTTTAAAGGGGCCATTGCCTTGTAATAAGAACACAAAGGGATGTGTACCATTGTTTGGGCATGGGGAAAACCACCAGTCATCTCCTAAGAACTCTGAAGGACAGTTGTCCAATGAAAGTTAAAGTAGTGAAATCCTTATGTCACGCTCCTGTGGTCAGTCATCTGTGGGACACACCCAAAGACTTTCTAAATGTGTGGCAGTGAATCAGGAAACACCCTAAGCTCCAGCTCAAGTGGCTAGAGAGAAGGAACCTCAAGGAGGTGAGGTGAGGTTGAACTGAGATTGTGATTTAATCAAACATGAACCTAAGCAATTCCATTAAACCATGTTTGAAGAAAAATGATGTGAAAAGCAGGAGGTATGTAAGTATGACAGAAGTGAAGAGTAATAGAGAAATGTGGGTAGTTCTCGTCCAAGCATTCTCTGAGAGAGTTCGGTGAGACTCATTTCATCAAGGATGAGAGGACTCAGAGATTAACATTTTTACATCATCAAACTCACTCTGTATCCAATTTCAGACTCACTACTCCATAGCTTCCCATACAGCTTGCTTCAAGGGCTATACTAAAACAAATGATCACCACCTGACACTGTGTGTTGGTGTGCATGTAGGTGTGCCTGAATCAGGTAGATGTGAGTAAGCCTCAGATATTCTTGTGCATTTCTTCCTTGTTCAAAATGCCAAGGCCTGCAGATTGGAGGGTCAGAACTCTGCAACCCCTGGGAATCTAAAAGCCAGTTGTCCTCTATTCAGGGACAGATATTATTTTCTTGTGTGTTAAATGCCTTCCATGAACCACTAAAACAGTAAAAATCCTTCAGTGCCCTCACCTAGCAGAATGTTGGGGAGAATTAAATGGGAAGAGTTTCTGGCTCATAGCAAGTGCTGGATAAATCTTAGTCACTGACTTATGCAAGGTCTCCTTTGCTACTCTTTGCTACATAGTAGGATAACCTCAAAAATCATCCTATTTCATTGATAACCTAGTTTCCAAGACTTCAAATAAATGGCATTTGGTTGACACACATTATGGCAAGAAAAATGTTCTGGCTTTTCTAATATTACCTGACAGCCAGGAATAGAGTCACAAATCCACTAGTTTCCATGGAGATACAATCCAAGTGACCATCTCAAGTTTATGCAAGATGAGCTAGGACCCTCGCCTCACAAGACGGAAGTGAGATCTTGTTCAACTTCAACAGCTGAGAGAACACAGCAGGGAAAGAGACAAATAATCGATACCTTTCTATCTTCTATGATTTCTGCAGAATGATTTGTATTGTAATTTGACTGCTTAGGTATGATAAAGGGGTTGTGGAATACATTTTTTAAAGGGACTATAAGATCAGACTTGTTTTGCTTTTTTCTTTTTAAACTTTTACTGAGCATTAAACCCAGGGGTTCTTTACCACTGAGCAACATCCCATCCCCTTTTGAGGAGACAGGGGCTTACTAAGTTGGCCAAGTTTGCACTTGAACTTAGAATCCTCCCACTTCAGCCTCATGACAGGCAACTCCTAAGGAGTATGCATCACTGCCCTAAATCAGTTTTTATAGCAGGCTTATTACGTATTCTAATGAAATAAGTAAATTCCACTATTCAAAAGCAGAGAGGAAAGGCAAAGGAATTTTTTAAAAAATTTTTTAGGGAAAGAAAGATGAGGAAGGGATTAGATATTTTCCCTTAGCTGTTAGGTATTTTTTCTGTTGCTATTTTAGACCTGCAAACGCCAAGTATACACTATACAATGCTGCATGGGTAGCAGGTCTGGGAGCTGTCCAGCTCTGTCTGTTCCTACCAATCTACTGTGCAGTGCCCAGAGCTGAGATTTCCTCTGAACCCAGGATTTAGCCACATGTCTCCATGGAAAGCCTGGGTTCAATTCCAGGAATCAGGTTTGTCCTTCCTCCTAGTGCATAAACCAGAGTCTAATAAAAAACTACAGCCTGTCAGCAAGACAACCTCAAAGAAAGACCAGCATGATCACAGTATATTCCAGAAAAGCAAAGCTTCCCAAGAAAGAATATTTTAGACATTGTAAGAAATTTAGTAAAATATGAGAAGATTGAGTGCACAAATTGAAGGTTAGAAATACAAAATAATTTTAAAACCCCTATGTTTTACCCCAGCATATGCTGGAACAAAATGAAAGCAACAGGAAAGCAGGGTTCCAACAAGCACATCCCAATACCAATTTTTCTAATCAGGCAATTTTTGTGTGTGATCTCTGATCATATGAAAGGTATAAAAATTTAAACCAAATGACAGATTCTGCTTAATGTTTCTCTGAGCAAAGCAACTGGCCCTGTCTCAAAGTATCTTTCTAAACAGAAAATTCATTTCAACTTCCCAGGACTCCATCTCTGAAGTACAACTGGACTCTGCTCCCCTCCATCCTGGACATCTTTAAAAGCTTAAATTTCTAATGTGTTTCCACCAGAGGGCAGTAAATAAAACAAACAAACAAACAACCTTGGTCGCTGAATTCTCTATTGCCTCAAAAATCAGATATAAACAGATTTTACTTGCCCATTAACCTACATCATAGGCTCAGATATTTTCCATGCTGAAAATCTTCTTTTGGTCACCTTTCCTGGACTTCTTTTTAACATTTTCATTCTCCATCACTCAAAGCATGACCTATAAGCATATCCCAGAATGAAACAGGGGAGGCTGTTTTTATAAAATGAAAAGCCTTCCTTCACCTAAAAAGTGCTGTTCTGGACATTCACACAGGGCCTACCTGGGTCTGAAATCACATCCCTGCTGGTCAAGGGGCTTGGTGGGCTCCACTCACTGTTTTTCATTGTTGTAAGTACAGACACTGGCAAGAGGCCGCAGGAGCACTCTAACAAGAGCTGTGAATTCCAAGCAGAAATTCTGCAAGAAAAGGAAGGACAGGGATGCCATCCAGTGGCCAGCCAGGGGCCTTGCTGCCTGTGAGATCTTCAGTTCTCCTCAGTTCCCACAGCACTGCCTCAGCCAAAAGCACTAGAATGCTGTCTGCACTCTCTGAGTCAAGAAACTAACCAGGGCCCAGATAAATTATTCCAATCTGAGCACATCTCAACCTCAGAGGCTACTTTTCTAAATTAAAAAATGAAAATAAAGGTGGAATAGTAGAGCCAGGGATAGGAAAGCTAACTTGAAAAGCTGTAC
Source organism: Tamias sibiricus (assembly GCA_025594165.1). Classification (NCBI taxonomy): domain Eukaryota; kingdom Metazoa; phylum Chordata; class Mammalia; order Rodentia; family Sciuridae; genus Tamias; species Tamias sibiricus. The sequence continues at coordinate 82,115,520 of CM046659.1, forward strand.
ATCTCAGGGGCTCCCAAGAGCAGCTGCTTCTAAGAATCACCTTGGCAGCCCTTAAACACTGATTCCTGGGACCACTGATAACTTGTGAGTTGGTCTCCAGGGATAAGGCGTGAGCAGCAATTTTTCTAAAATGATTTCTAGGTGACAGCTTGTAGGAAACTATTGATTTAATCTATTCTTCTCTATTTGGGCAGGATTGTGTTTCAAGAATCCTAACTCTAGCAGTCTTTTGGGACTCCCAAAGCTTTAAGCGTCTGGCCAGTCATCCCTTCTGGTGTCCCAAATCACAAACCATCAGGGAATTCTTGCCAGTTTGAATCCAGGCACTACTGCTTTTTAACTGCATAACCTAACCTTCCAACATCTCAGCATCACATCTATAAAGGGGCCTCTGATAGTACTTACCCTGAATATTTATAGGGGAAAGTAAAGTGCTTGGAGAGGTACCTGTCTCTTAGCACTAGAGTGTGTGTTGTTTGTACTATCATTTACTGTTACTCTCTCTGCCTGCTCTTTTAGCTTACTTATTTTCATTTGCTTGCTCCCAGTGGATGCTGCAATCCTGCTGGTCAAAGACATTTTTAGCTAGCTAGCTAGTCTCTCCCACCTCCCTCAGGCCTGTATGTACCACCTTTGTTGTTAACTGGCATATTTTAACTTAAGCCTCGGCCCATCCATTCTTTGAGGAATACTGACCACAGCAGGACCCTGCGTGTCCCAGCAAGTCAATACATGGGATGGACACAAACACTTCCTTAGGACCTGTTATGTTCTCAGTGCTGAATAACACATGTTATATGAATTTTCTCATTTCATTTGCACAAAAATACTCTAACTTAGGCAATAAGTTCCCCAATTTAATGAGGAAAGGGAGGTGAGTCTGTAAGTAAAGAGGTAAAGCTGTAAGTGGCACACTTCCCCAAGGAGCTTAAGAGGCGAGACAGTGGATTGCTCCCATGATAGTCTCTGGGCCTAGACAGTCTCCTACTCTTAGCAGTCCAGTCTATATACCTGGAGATTCTTCCCAGTATTCATTTTCTCATTAGCACAGCTGATTTAATAGCTTCTCTAGATGCCCATTCTAGCACCTATGAATCCCTCTATAGGAAGCCAAATCCTGTATTCTATATCCATTAGTCCTGGCAAGACACTGCTCTAAATACATGGACTCCAAGACAGTGAAAGGGCAGCTCCCTGACCTCAAGTACCACTCACTGATGTAGCCCTCCCTATACCACCCCTCCCCGACAATGACAGTAGCCCACATTTGCCAGCCTCCTGGATACCCTGCATTCTGGCTGCCCTGCCCATGAAGACCAGTTCTACAATTCAAATCAATTTCCCCAGAAATCCATCCTTTCCTGATTCCAATTTTTTCTTATTCCCCACCATCTAAAGGTACTAACGCTCAAGTCTGCTCTAGTTATGATGTCACTAACATTTCTGTAACAAATGCACACACAGAAGTCCGTGCAAGCCCAATGGCATCCAGAACAAAAACGTACGAGTCAGGATGAAGAAAAAGGCACAGCATAATAAAACTAGAAATGAGCAAGTCCTGTTACTATAACCTTACAAAGTATTCAAGCTCACTTGCTTTAAAATTATTAAGAACAAATCAACAACTATATATAAACCTGTGTTTCATCCATATTTCTAGGTTAGGTGCCATGGGTGATATTAAGACCAAGAGATAATACATCCTCTCAAGGAAATCTTTAGAGAAAAAAGTCCATAATTTTAAGCATTAATACTAACACATGGAAATACATGTTAAGAAACATGGGAATAACATGATGATTGTATGCTGTAGGATTTTATAGGATTTGACTATTACAGCCTGTAGTGGTCCCAGGAAGCTGCCTAAGAAATAGCCCTTGCACTGGACAATAATTTGGGGAGCAGTAATTATTCAAGTGGAAAAGTTGTGGGAGGTCTCAGCAGAATTCACAAAGATCAGAATGCATCCAGAGGAGTTGGGGGGCCACTGAGAACACCTTTGCCCCAGGATTGCATGTGGAAGGTGCTGGGACTGGAAAAAATATGGACATGAAGTTGTACTCAGAGTCAATCAGAGACAAGACATTGTCTGTGGGACTTCTGATAAGGGAATGACATGGCAAAAAGAGTATTTTAGGACAATTAAGATGGTAATAGGAGGTTCAGAGGATGGCCCAGAAGTAAAGGTTGTATGATTCAGCATTTCCCAACATAAATCCCAGTATGTTCTTTGGAATTTAAATAGAAAGTCAATGAACCAAAGATATTTCAAAGTCAAAGAAAAAAGGTACTAGATTAAACAAAGTAAAATTGGTGGTTTTATTTGATTTGGGGGTTCACATGTGTGGTTTTGGCAGATTTCTCAGCACCATGATAGTAAGCCGCCTAAAGAGGCAAAATATGAAATTTCCCAAACCTGCTTAGTTGAATACTGAACCACTGTTCCACTATATAGCTCAGGAAACTAGCATTCTGAGATGCAAATATTTGATGACTGAGGGGAACCTGGAGTAAGGAATAAAGCAAGTGACAGATGGTGACATTTTAGAGAAAACAACCACAGATCCCTGCTCTGATTAGCTGTGGGGATCAAAGGAGAAAGTGCAAAAGAGACAACTAAATCTATTCTCTTACTGACTCATTCTAGGTATCTTGGTGTCCTCTGTGACTCCTCTCTTCCTCTCAAATACCATATCCAATCTGAGCACCATCTAATGAATCTACCTTCAAAGACACGTCCAGAGTTGAACCACTTCTCACCACAGCCTTTTGTTTCCCTATAATGGAAAACAAAAAACAAACCAAAAAACACCATCATCCTTCTAACTGGTCTCTTCCTTCCACCCTTGAGCCTCAATGGTGTGTTCCTCACCAAAAAGTCACAGTGATCAGTGAAAAATTAATCAACCATGTCATTCCTTGGCTTGAAACTCTGCAGTGGCTCCCCTCTCACTCAGACACTGGTCTCAAGGCCAGACTCATCCTCTCCCCAGTCACCTCCCTGAGTTTACTCCCTGCTAGTCCCCTGTTTTCACTACCCATCAGGCACTCTGGCCCCCATTCTTCTCCTTGGACACACTCCTGATACAGGGGTTTGGCTCATTTTTCTCTCAGCCTATAATTTTCTTCTCCCAGATACTATGATAGCTGTTCCCTAAGGTCCTTCATGTCATTGTCCAAATGTCACCTCCCTTGTGGAGTTTCCATGCCTGAGCCATTTGAAAACATAGTTACCTACTCCCTGAACCATTTCCTATCCCAAGCCTCAGATTATTTTTTTCTCTCCAGTACTTACCACCATCTGACATATTAGCTGTATCTTTAGTTCCTATTTTCCTATCGTTTGTCCCCTGATGATAGGAATATATGTTCCAATAAGACAGGTCTCCACACCCCACTTTGTTTCACCCTCATTGCCTAGTATAGAGAAGGTACGATACATACTGAACTAGTTGATTAATTAATTTCTAACAGCAATGCTGTGAGAGATTTGAGAAGGCATTACAATCAGTTTTATAGATAAAGAAACTGAGAGTCATGGTGATTTGCAATTTGTTCAAGAGTACAAGAAGGGTTAGTTAATTTACCATTTTCTAATTTTCAGATTAGAATCTAGGTCTCTTGCTTTTTCCACTGTACAATAATACCATAGGGCTATGGCACGAGTTAGAAATAAAGCTTTGAACAAATAAAAATGGCTAAATTCATAGAATATTGCAGTCTTTGTTTTGGAAAACAAAAAATATTGTAAGGTAAATATAATTCTTTTCCTTGATCTCTTTAGAGCTGTTCAGCATAAAATTTCTACTTATATTCTATATAATATGTCAAGAAGAGAAGTGAAATGGGGATAGACACACAGAAGAATAAACCTGCCTTAATGAAATATCACCTACAAAGACTCACTGCCAGTGCTCACCAGTCTGGGGAGTCTGCTTATATTAGAAACATCTTACGGGGGCCTTTTCTACCCTAGAGGAAAGGAAATATCTAAGCTGTCAAGACATCAGGCACCTCAGACAGCAAACATTTTTTAAATGTTATGAAAATAAAAACAACAATTGTTACATCACCTATCTATGAACAAACCCCCCAACCCCAAGAAATCCACATTGAAAAACACCCATCAGGACATAAGACATGAGCAGTGCTGGAAAAGAAGGGAAACTGTGCTCTTTTCCACTGGAGGGCCCAAAGACTTCCATCTAAATTGGACACGCTCCTTTTCCAAGACCCTCAGTGTCTGCAGGAACAAGAATAATGTGTGCAATGGGACAGCAATTACTGAAGCTATTTTTGGTTTGTTGGCAGTGCTGTGATATGCTGACACCCAGAGATACTGCAGAACTGATTTTTCCAAGAAAATGTTGGTGAGGAGACAGATGTGGAAACATACTTTAAAACCAGAAGACTGGACAAGTAGAGAATCTGTTTTATAGAAGACAGTTGTTCTAGACCAGTGGTTCTCAAGTGTTAGCATGGATCAGAATCAACTCGGGGGGGGCATGTAAAAACCACATATGCTGAGCACCCACCCCAGAGTTTCTGATTCAGTAGGTCTGGAGAGGGAACTCAAGAACTGACAGTTCTATTCTCTCTGATATGTAGATGCTAACTCACTTAAAGTGTATGTGGGTACAGGGGGATAAAAGTTCACTGGATTAGACAAAGGGGGGAGGTGAAGTAAGGGAGGGGGGATAGGAATAGGAAAAAAAGTAGAATAAATTTGATATAATTTTCTTATGTTCTTATATGAATACACAACCAGTATAACTCAACATCATGTACAGTCACAAAAATAGGAAGTTATACTCCATGTATATATGTCAAAATACATTCTACTATCACATATAATTAAAAAGAGCAAATAAAAAATTTTAAAAAAGAACTGACAATTCTAACAAGACCCCAACTACTGTTGATATTTCTCCCAAAAAATTACATTTGGTGGATCACTGTTCTAGATGTGCCATTTAACTCAATCAGACTCCATCTTGGATAAAAGATAAAAAGAAATTCACATCCTCTAAAAGAAAATCTCATTGAAACCCATTCTGTGGTTGTAAAGTCAGTTTTAGTATAAACTAAACAAGGGGGGGGGAAAGTCTTGAATAATAAACATAAGGAATGAAAGACATGATATTGCTGATCTTTCAGAGATAAAAGATTATCTTAAAGAAATACTATGGATAATTGTATGAAAAAAAAAGTAACCTAGATGAAATGGACAAATTTCTAGAAAGGTACAAACTACCAGGCCTAAGAATAAAGAATAGATCTGAATAGACCTATTATAAATCATGAGATTGAATTAATTAATTATCATAAAATTTCTCCAAAAGAAAAGCCATGTCTAGGTGACTTTACTAGCAAATATGGTCTCATACTTTAAAGAATAAACAACCCTAATATTTCATAAAGTCTTCCAAAAAACATAAGAGTGAACACTTATCAACCGAACCTATAAAGCCAGTGTTACTCTGATACAATAAACCAAAGACATCATAAGAAAACAAACCACAGACCAATATCCCTTACAAATATTTTCAAATACTCGACAAAATATTATCACCAAGTCCAGCAACATATAAAAAGAATCATGCACAGCTGGGCGCAGTGGCGCACGCCTGTAATCCCAGCACTTGGGAGGCTGAGGCAGGAGGATCTCGAGTTCAAAGCCAGCTTCAGCAATGGCGAGGCACTTAGTAACTCAGTGAGACCCTGTTTCTAATAAAATACAAAAAAAGGGCTGGGGATGTGGCCCAGTGGTCGAGTGCCCCTGAGTTCAATCCCAGGTACAAAAAAAAAGAATCATGCACTATGATCAAATGGGACTTATTGCTGGAATGCAAGGTTGGTTTCACATACAAAAATCATCCATTCAATCCACCATAGTAAAGAACAAAAGAAGATTCACAATCATCTCAATAGACTCATTAAAAAAAAAACTCTTTGACAAAATCCATTTTAAGCCGGGCGCGGTGGCGCACGCCTGTAATCCCAGCACTTTGGGAGGCTGAGGCAGGAGGATCGCGAGTTCAAAGCCAGCCTCAGCAATGGCAAGGCACTTAGCAACTCAGTGAGACCCTGTCTCTAAATAAAATACAAAAAAAGGGCTGGGGATGTGACCCAGTGGTCGAGTGCCCCTGAGTTCAATCCCCGGTAACCAAAAAAAAAAAAAAAAAAAAAAAAAAAAAAAAAAAAAAAAATCCATTTTAAAAACTTTTTTTTTTTTCATTTTATGATAAAAAGCACTCAACAAAGTAGAAAACCTCATGGATCTGATTACTAACATACTTAGCAATGAAAGACTAAATGCTGTTGCTGAAGAGCCCTTAGTAAACAAGAATGTGCCCTCTCACCATTTGTATTCAACAGTGAACTAAAGGTTCTAGCTAGGGATATTAGGCAAGGAAAAAGTCATCTAGACTGGAAAAATAGGAGCAAAACTGTCACTACTAGTAGATGACATAGTTTTGTATATATAGAAAATTCTAAGGACTCCACACAAGAAAGTCTAACTAACATGAGTTCAATGAGGTTGCAAGATACAAGACCAATATGCAGTAATCAATTGTATTCCATATGCCATCAATGAACAACCCAAAAGTGAAGAAGAAAGCAATTCCATTTACAGTTGCACCTGAAAGAATATTTACGTTTTAAATTAACGAAAAGTGAAAGATTTGTACACTGAAAACTGCAAAATGTTACTGAAAGTCATTGAAGATGACCGAAATAAATAGTAAATTCAATGTTCATGGATTGAAAGACTTAATATTATTAAAATAACTGCCACAGTATGAATGTTGGTGAACCTTGAAAATTCTTATGTCGAAATCCTGACCTCCACGGTGATGGTACTTGGAGGAGGGGCCTTCGGGAAATAATTAAGTCATGAAAGTGGAGCCCTTATGGTTGGAATTAGTACACTTATTAAAGGGCCCCAGAGCCCTTTAATCATGTAAGGACATAGCAATAAGACACCACCTATGAACCAGGAAATGGGCCCTCATCAGACACTGAGTCAACCAACACCTTGATGTTGGACTTCCTAGCCTCTAGAACTGTGAGAAGTAAGTTTCTATGTTTATAAGCCACCCAGTAAATGGTATTGTATTGCAGCCACCCAGGCAGACTAAGACAATGATATAGTTATGGTCCCCAAGTGGATCAGCAGATTCAACACAATGCTTATCAAAATCCCAGTGGTTTTGGTTTGGTTTGCTTGTTAAAATAGTGTCTACAGACTTAAAGTCTTCATTCATCTCTAAAACCTCAGTAGTAGATAGATCAGATAGATTTTGGTTTTTTTTCTTTTTCTTTTTCTTTTCTTTTTCTTTTCTTTTTCTTTTCTTTTTTTTAAATTAATTATTCAATAGGTTGTTTCCTTTGATGTTAGAAGCATAGAGTTCAAGTATGGGTGGAGTGCTGGCAACATGATGATGGAATGTAGCTTGACAAAAACATGAAGATAACTGTATTCACAATGTTTCAGAGAAGGAAACTCTCCCATTAGAACATGATTTTGAAAGTGAAGGGCTGCCTTGCAGAGCACAGGTGTGGCCTGAAGATATGTGTGAAAGAGAAAAGAAACATTTCTTCTTATGTACACATGACAGACGGCTGAGCAAATCCACTTGGTACAGAGAGGCCAAACCACGCAGCTCAGCCTCAAGGCTTCCTGAGAACCCCACTCACTATAGTGGGTTCTGACTCTACTGGCAGAGATCAGGAAGTACAAGATCAAGCTGTTGACTTAACTCTGTCACTCACTGGGTTTGTTTTAGTTTTGTTTTTTAATATCTAAAACATAAAAAAAGTATCTGTGATGATGAAATTAAATATAAAATATACCAACTGCCTTTCACAGTAACTTGCAAGGAGGCAATGTGAGCCTAATAAAGGCATTTATAATTTAACCATGAACACACCTTCTTATGCACAAGACTACTTCAGGAAGCTGCCGGGAGGAACACCCCCACCATCTGAGGTCTCCTCTTTATTTCTAAGGGGAGAAAGGAATAAAGAGGAAAGAATGTACATATCAGAAAGTTACAGAGCTAAGGCTGAGTAGAGGGTGCCAATACCCATGCCTCTGGAAGCTTTTCCCAGATGGATGTCTACACTTGCAGCTAACAGAGAAGCCAGAAGCACAGAGCTGTGGTGATCCCTACTTCTACTGACCACATACACCTGTTTAACACTGTGCAAAACTGACACCAGGATTTCAATTATTTGAAGCTGTGTTTCCAAAAATGTCTGAGTAACTATCATTTTGCTTTTTGCTTCTTCCCCCCTCCATGAATTATTAGTTCCTCTCATTAATCAGTAAGCAAAGAAATGCATTTATTTATTGCAAATGTCAAGAGCTCTGCTGAGAGCATTGTAAAAAAGCTAAGAATTTCTGCCTTCTCCATGCAATAGCCAGAGTAACAGAAAAAAAAATATTTATTTGGAACTCACACTTCAGTCTTTCTAAAATTTTGTACATAACATGCTTTGAAAACAGAAACATTATCTGTCAGAGAAGATTTTGCTTATCACTGGGAAAAATGAAGGGGAAATAAACCCCAATCAGGCAATTCTATTCTTCTGCCTAGCTGAAAGGAGCTAAAATATATAAAACTTCTTTATTTTCTAATTAACAGCCATAGAGCCAGTCTCAGGAAACTATGCATAAATAGTCAATAAAAAGAAAAAGGTCCAACATCACCATGCAAAGATGGTAATTAAAAATTGGAGGGAGAAAGGCCTGTTATAAATTACAATACACTTCAGGCTATAAAAAATCCTCTTTTTAATTAACTGAAAGAATGAGGCAAACAAACTGAGCTTTTACAAGTAGTTAGTGAAGTTTGGAGACAAATAACAATAAATATTTTATGTGTAGTTGGTAAGTTGAATAACACTCAGCACCACTTCAAGAGGTAGGGATCATCCAGAATAAATTTCTGAAAGATTATCATTAAAGATTTGGGAGTCACCATGATTTCATTGCAGGTCACCTATGACAGCAGAATCCAGAAATATCTACTGTAAAAGTCATATTTTTTCCAAAAAATAAAGGCATTTATTTGACTTCTTATATGGATGTCACACCAGAAAAATTCAGTACTACAGACTACAAGTCAACACTTGTGCCTATTTTCTCTCTTGCAGAGAAAGCCATTTTTGAAGTGGTTCCTAAGGAATTTAGAATCCAAGGTCTGTTGTCAACTTCATTTGAGTTTCTCTGGGAGTAGCTTCCACCTTGGTCACTACTTCAGATGTTGCTAACCATTGTATTTTCATAACTATGGTAAAATCACAATCAACATGGTGTTTGGTTTCCTAAGAAAATCCTGTCACACATCTACAATATGGCAATGGAGACATGTTGTGTTGATTTCAAAACTATTTTTGGTCTTTTGCCCAAATCTATGGCTTATTGTGAGCCAGCAGATTGGAGGTTGAACATCAGAACAAAGCTGAGAAATACTTTAATCCTACTGAAAAGCACGATTCAAGATGGGGAAAGAAACTAATTCTCTAAAACATTCAGGAAAATGGATACTAATTAATCAGATTCCAGGTGTCAAAGCAGAACTGAGATGATTCTATACTTTCCATATTGCTCTTTATTTTTCACAAATTCTCTCCCCTGGAGCTTTTAACAACATACATCACCTCAACAATTAACCTTCCCTAATGCAAAGGAAAGGAGGAAATATGATTTATAAGCCTTTTGGCTCTGTTTAAGAAAAACATTAATGCAGAAAATCTGAAGGTAAACCACCAGAGCATAAAAGCCATCATCAAATGGCTACAGGCATCTTAGAAACATGGAAAAGGGCATTATTTAGTCATTAAGTGAAGGCCAGCCCAGGGCCTGCACAATTTAGCCCTCACACTACCTGACTCTACCACCAAATACCAGTGCCTGCCACTCCATTTCCTGTTTTCTCAGCCATAAGCCCCACAATTAGAGTAATGCAGCTCAAGGTCACACTGAAGGAAGATTGAGAGGATGGTGAAGTTCTAAGCAGTGCCTCTAGATGGCACTCTTTCTTATCAGTAGTCAAAGTGAACAGTTATGTTTCCCATCTTTGTAAATGATGAAAATTTGTCCTATTATATTTTGATACAGTTGCCCTATGCCATCTTATTAACAATCTAGATGATTGCATAACGCAAAGTTCACCAACAGCAAATTGTGCTCTTGACTTCAGGAAAAACAGCCATCTGTCACCAGGTTCTTCAGCTCCTATGGCTATCCTGGCTAAACACTGTAAAGCCACTCTTCTGCCATGAGCCAGGGATAGACTCAGATCCATACAATCCTTGCATCCCACTTAGGCACCTACTTCCCATTTCACTAATGTAACAGGAGAAGAGAGACTCAGCATCTCCAGGCCTCACACAGGGTCTCCTTAAACTCCTTACCGTTCAACAAGAGCTAGGTAGGGGTCATGCTATCTCTGGTTAGAAGCAAAAGGAGCCAGAGTCAGGTAATGGAGACCTATACTTCCCATCAACCTAGGAGCTGTCTCTGCAAGAGATGGATCGGTGGTCTTGGAATAACACTCATCTTCCTATGTCACTAATGGTATTAGGGATGCTTACATGAAGCTTGAAGCTAGAGTCATTGCAGCATAAACTTCCATGCCCCGTTACACACACACACACACACACACACACACACACACACACCATTCCCTGGCTGAGTGGGCAGTGTCCCCCATCATCTGCCAAATGCTGTTCCTCCCTCCCCCTTCCCATATACACATGGTGCTCAGGAAACCAAGTACCTTGCTTGTGCTTTGTAGGGGAACACATTTTAGCTCTAGTGACCTGAGCACAATCAAGATGTGATCATAGTAACCAGGGTACATTGTAGAGTAGAAAACTGAAGAAAGTTATGAAATTTCTCTTCATGATTTAAGTGATATTTAATGAACACGCGTTTTTATATCTAGGGGATCCTCAAGAATTCACAGATTTATGGTAACTAGATATTTCAGAGAGTAACAGTAAAAGCCAATGCTCCATTCAAATTTATTGTTTCTTCTTTTTATCCTATTTCTACTCCAACTTTCTGGTTCTGGACTTTCTATTTGTCAGAGCTGGACTTAATAAGTAGGAGTTTGCACATTGGTCCCTATAAGAATTGGAGGCTCTGACAAATACAGGTAGACTTTTATGACTCCTAAGAAAACATACAGATGACTTCTCAATAACCTTTTGTCCTCAAAGCAAAGACTGTTATGCTTCTTTGCAATTAAGAATTCTTACAAACACTCACTCCTGAGTTATTCTTCCAGTGATTTCACTTGCTGAAACATAACACCATGGAGGTCAGAGGTGCCATACAGAAAAACTTAGTTATATAAGTTGTATTAAATAATTTAAACAGGTCATTTAAATAACCCTGGATTTTTTTTCCACAAAGCTAAAGTTTTTATGTTGGTTGTTTAGTCCATTTATGTTTCGGTTTTTACTCAGAACATTTTAAGAACGCAGGAGTTGGAAGAAAACAACTTTAGCTGTGGATTTACCCAGAAACATTTTAAGCCTGCCATTTTCCCCAATTTTGTCCAAATGTTTAGAGCTCCATAAAAGTCAAACTGCATTGGATGAATTCTTTAAACCTTATCAAATGTAGTTTTCTAAGAAGAAAGCTGCCAATTTTTAAGACACAAGATTAGGCCTCCAGATGGCCGTCTTCTGAAGGGGTGAGTACTAATTGGGTTCCCCGTCCTTGTTTGACTCTTCAGTCTACCTGAGCAGCCCTTTCTAGAGAGAAAAATGGGAGACCAAAATTCACACAAAGAAGGGCACAGAATCACTTTTGTGGAACAGATCTGTGGAACTTGGGGCTCTCTGTTAACCCATATATTTCCAAACAAGATTTTTCCTGTTTGATAAAATACCTAAAAATCAATCTCTAGTAGATTCTTCCAGCTCCCAACCAAATCCAAATGTCCTTCAGAAAGTTAGGGTCAGGTGCAGTGGCACAATCCTATAATCCCAGTGGCTCTGGAGGCTAAGGCAGGAGGATCATGAATTCTAAGCCAGCCTCAGCAACAACAAGGCACTAAGCAACTCAGTGAGACCCTGTCACTAAATAAAATACAAAATAGGGCTGGGGATGTGGCTGAGTGGTCGAGTGCCCCTGTTTTCAATCCCAGGTACCCCCCCCCCAAAAAAAAAAGAAAAAAAAAACTAAGTTGGGGTCTTCTAGATTGATTAGCAATACATGCATTCTTTTAACTGCCCTGGATGAAGTGTCAAGGAAGGGAACAGAAATTTAGAGAGGTGATGGGGTTTGTTCATGATTGCCCAGCTTACAATCATGTAGGACTGAGCTGCGAGTCTTTGGAAGGAGCCAGAAAACCAGCTTGACTCATTCCTCTCTTCTCTGACTATGAACAGGACAAGCACACATCTTAAAGAGCTACTAGTATTTTCCTCAGAACAGAGATTCCAGAGCAAAGATTCCAGAGCAGTGACACAGTTTATAAGAAAACCCACTGACTTGTGTGTCAAGAACCCTAATTCAACTCAAATTCCAAGGTCAAATCACTTTGGAAATGCTTCCTAATGTATGCCTTCTGGAAGACTTTTGGTGATTATCAGCATACTGGAACAGTCCTGAATACTATTTATAACCTTGTTTTCAACCTCACTGTTTCCCAAACTACTTGACAACAGAATGCAGGTTTTCTTGACATCTATTAATGTTTCTCTGGAACAGTTTGGGAAATTCTGCTTTACTGGAGAATTTTCTTTCTCCTCATGATGTCCTGAGCTGCGGTCATGTGACCCAGAACAGAACTCTTAGAAACTCATTCCTGGCCAGTTATTTACACAACTTTTAACCGAGAAGGCAAAATCTGAAAAAAAGGCCCTAAAGATTTAGTCTCAGTAGCTTACCACTTGGGACACCTTTTCATAAAGGACACTATCACTCCAGGAAAAAAATAAATCTGTTTAGGGTCAAATGGAAATAAAATTCAATGCCCTCCCTTTTCTTCTACCTCAAGACTATTCTGATTTCATGACCCCCTCCCCCTGAGCACCCTCTTTTCTAGAAAACTTTTCTCAACACTTTGGGCACATTTGGAGCACAGTTAATTCTCCATTCCCTTCTCACTTGACCAGAGTTCCTATTTGTCTTAGAGGACTTGCAGTCATGCATTGCATTATGGGATCACAAGCCTGGGTCCCCCAGTGAGAAGGTCTGGGACTAACAAGTATTTTATCTTTCTGGCTCCTTCACCTAGTGCAGTCCCTAGGGCATAGTAATGGCTCATAAAGCTCTGTGATATGCATAAAGAGTCAACCAAATTCAAGAAAGAAAAAATAATGAAAATATATGTTTAAACTGATAAAAAAATTTAAAATATGGAAAATTCTCCCTCATTAAACAAATAATTCCTAAATATGCTTAATTGTGGCCATTTAATTTTGCAGATAGAGGAAAAAGAAAAGAAGAAGTATTATAAAAGAGAATCACAAAGGAAATATAACCAGAAAGAGTAAGGAAAAAGGTAGAGAGGGAAGATAGGAAAAATTCATACAAAAGTACAGGTAAAGTTAAAGGTAGAAAGACAAAATAAAACAAAGAATAGCTAGGATGGAAAAGAGGAAAAGTGGAGGAAAACAGCAGTTGTAAAATGCTACTACAAGAGTATACCATTCAATTTGCTATTATTTGTTAGCATAGGCTAACCATCAATAAACTAACCATTCTTCAAGTTCTCCACCTGCTCTGCATCCTTACAACTGCTGATTTTTCATGTTGCAGCTTCAATCAGTTCATCCATGACTGCAGCCATGATGGCAGCTCCTCTGTGGAAAAAGAATTTAAAAATCTGAATTTTTCTTCCCATTAGTCTAGTAGGTATGATGGACCTGTTCCATTTCATAGTCTTATGATGTAACAATCACTAAAATCCATCATATAGAATTTACTAATAAGTTATTTGAATTGACATAAACAAAATTACAATTAAAGTCTAAATTGCAAAAACAAGATATTTGTTTTAATTGCTCTGATTGGTCTCTGAGTGCAGTCTGTTAAGACTATCAGTATTCCATTTTATTACTAGATTTTCTTTTCTGTGAGATTTTCCTTTTCATCTCAGTCTTATCTTCTGAAAGTGCCTTCAAGTTTCATAACAATTACCCACTTTCCTTTGTGGGCCTTATCTATTTTTATTACTTAGCAATAGTGAGTTTCCCCTTAAGCAGAGTTGTGGTAATTAACCAGAATAACAGGGAATGACTCAGATCCCTGCTTCGAATCTCTCTTCTAGCTTCAAATTCCAAAAATAGCCTTCTATTAGTCAAAAGGGCCATTTCAGGAATATGCATTGTTCAGAGGGTTCCTGAGAGCCTTCTCTATACTCAGGCGCACCAAAGAGGCTTTGTTTGGCTTCCCAGCAGGAGCAGAGGGGTGGGTAGCATTAGTAGACAGGGCATGTCTCACTGGCTACTCATGAGTGTCCTTCAAGTCTCCCTTGCCTGGCTTCTTTCCTGCTGTCCCCTTCACCTGGAATGCCCTTCATCTGTTCACATCCACAGCTCACATGCTCTTTGAATAAGCACAAGTCTCTGGTCCTATGGCAGAAAGTTATCTTTTTCTGCGGAACTTTTTCTACAGATGCATTACTTGATTCCCTCTACTGGTCTTTTACATACTCTTACTCTCAGCTACTAGACTTCAAGCCCCATAGAAGGAGCTAGTCAAATTTACCTTGTTTTCCCCACAGTACTTAGATTATAGACTTCTATTGTTCATTCAATCATGTTTGTTTCTCTTTTTTCTTTACCTTTTAATCTATCCATTTAGTTGTTCAACACAAATTTATTACACAAGTTACTGAAGTAACATTCTAATATCCATGTATACTGCAGTGAGTAAAAGAGATCCCATTTTCCTTGGAGTGTGTATACTGGTGTGGGAAAACAAATAATCAATAAATAAACAAGTATACAATAGTCACAGTACTTAAAAATCCTAAGTAAATTCAGAGTATGAATAAAAGAATGTCTAGAGATAGTTTGTTGCCGCCTGAAGCGCTCGGAGCACCGGAGCCGCGGGAAGAACTTCAGAAGCAAACTGGAGACAAACAGCTTTTTATTCTGATAACTTTTCTCTCTGGTTCTAACAACTAACTCACACCAAACACACCACTAAAATGGCGCTGACCCGATCAGCAATTTCGGCCAAGTCACTCCAGATCCCGCAACAAAATCCCGTGAGACTACGGGTGGCGACAATGGCCAAATCTCCACGGCTCATAGTCAACTGCAATTCAAGCCAATCCCCAAACAGGGCTCCTGCATTTCCCCCTTTTTGTTTTAAAAGAGGTAATGCTCTAGGACGTCTATGTGCAACCAACATTCTTACCCGTCATCGGATAATCAAGGCTGTGCCCTTGACTCCTGTCTTAGGTTGATATGTCGGCCACATGAGACTGTCCCGTGCGACTGTGCCTGTCTTAGGTTGTCCCCCTCTGGGGATCTTACCCGTCATTGGCTAACCAGCCATCCAATGGAGCCCTTTAGGATCGACTATATATGATGACTAACAGCCGTCCAATTGTGAGGAGATGTTGCGGCTTTAAGGCGACAAGCCTTTTGGTGATGAGCCAAATTGCATAGCATATCAAATTGTTTAAACAAATCAGCTGCCCTAAGTTCCAACAAGTAACACACTGAATTCTCTAGACAAATACCCGCAAGGCATTGTCCCGTAAAGTCCCAAACAATGAAAGATCAAAATGTCCATTTGTTGTAACATGTTGATGTAGGAGGCCCCATGCATGTAGAGCAGAGGCCACACTGTTGGTGAGGTTGTTTGATGTTTGAGCAGCAGGGATGCTTGCGGCGGCCGCGATCCCTGCAGCTGTAGCAGCAGACGTCTTTTTTATGTTTAGACAATGCCACCGGCAAATCTTCAGGGCCCGCTACCTAGAAACTCAAGCATCAATTATTAAAGGAAAGGCAGTGCTATTGCAGCACTGAGTCAAGAGGCGAGTTGTCAAACTACAAAATAGAATAATTAGATTAGAAAATTAAAGTTGATTTTTGTTCACACACATCGCTGGTTGAGCTTCTACAAACATAAGTTGGAAAAATATCATATTTAGAACAAAACAAAGAAAGACTGAGGGTAATTACTGCATTAAAGATAGATTAAAGAAAAGGTAAAGGCACTTTAGAGAAATAATTTGTTAGCTGGAACCCTTGAGTCTCTGTATACAGAGCAATCTTTTACCTGTTGAGATAATTGAAATTAATGAGCTATTAAACAAATGAAGTTAATAACAAATAAACAATCTTAAGTCAAAACACCAAAATATCAGGTTATATAGCACTAGTCATATTGTTTGCTAAAGAGAAGTCCCAGAAACACCTATAAATCAAAATTGAAAGTACCTTCATTTATAAAATTATTTACCTAAATTGAATACTCTAAACCTAAAATGAATTAAAGTTATTTGGATCCATATATATATATATTTTCTTTTTCATAAGCGCTTTGTTCTATGTGACGTCATACTGGACAAACATACAAACATATATTTGTGACGTCACATTAACATGAAATATAGACAAATGTACAGACATAAAGACATGTATAAAAAGAAAAAAAAAATACAATTGTGTGCACACTAAAGAGAGATCTCCTCGTCCCGGCCGGGAGAAATGACACTTAAGTTGTGAAATATTTTGAAGGACTCTTTTGAGGGAATCATTCTATACCTTCATCTTGGTCCTCTTGATTTTGTACCTTTTTTATTAATCTTGATTCTTCAATAACTTCATCTTGATCATTTTGATGTGGTACCTGTTTTATTAATCTAGATGGTATCCATATTGGAGAGGATTCGTCTTTTGGAAAAACACAAACAGATCCTCTTCCCCAAATTAATACTGGATCTGGACCCTTCCATGTACCTGAAAGAACATCCTTCCAGTAAACCAAAGGTTTATGTTGTTGGTGTGGATTCCAATGTCTGTCTCCAGCAGAATAACCATTAGAGTCTAAAGTTAAAAAATTTAAGGTAAACAGGGCAACTGCCAATCTGTCCTTAGGACTTTTCCAATTTCCTTCTTTTTGTTTTAATAACATAATTTTCAGTGTTCGGTTTGCTCTTTCAATAATGCCCTGACCCTGAGGATTGTATGGGATGCCTGTTTTATGGGATATATTGAATTTTGCGCAAAACTCTTTGAAAGATGAGGACGTATATGCGGGGCCATTATCTGTTTTAAGCATTTTGGGGATGCCCAATGCAGCAAAAGCTTGCAAGCAATGAGATGTAACATCTTTAACTTTTTCTCCAGAATGTAAGGAAGCAAAAATCATGCCTGAACATGTATCTATGGTCACATGAATAAATCGCAATTTTCCAAAACTTGGCTCATGAGTAACATCCATCTGCCACAAATGATTGGGCATCAATCCTCTAGGGTTAACGCCGAAATGAGGATTGGGCAAATGTGTCATACAAGATTTACAATCTTTTACAATTGTTCTGGCTTGCTCCTTTGTGATTTTAAACCTACGTTGCAAGGTGGTGCTGTTGACATGAAACTGGGAGTGAAATAAAGTAGCTTGTTGTAGCGCTGAAAGTATAAATACTGTTTTTGTAAGTTCATCAGCCTTTTGATTACCTTCATGGAGGGGACCAGGCAAATTAGTATGTGCTCTAATATGGCCTACGAATAGGGGTTCTTTTCTTGCCCACAAAAGTTTTTGTATTTGATAAAACAATTTAAAGGCTGGAGTATGAGGTGCTATTGGTCCTGCTAACTCTAATTTTGGGACGGCTTGTACAATATAGTGGCTATCTGAAAAAATGTTTACGGGCTGGTCCCTAAAATTTTCCAGAGCTCTTACCACAGCTTCCAATTCCACTAGTTGAGCTGATTTGTGTGCAGTTATGTAAGTCATATTTTCTTTTTTAGTGACTACTGTAGCAGTACCATTTGAGGACCCATCTGTAAATACATTAAATGCCTTAGGAATAGGTTGATTTTTTATTACCTGTGGAAATATAATAGGATGATTAATACAAAAAGATAATATAGGGGACTTAGGAAGATGATTATCAAAATTTGCAGAAGTAGAGCATTTAGCTATAGCCCAATCATTATCATTGAAGCATAAGTATTCAATCTGTGATGATGAATAGGGAGTAATAATAGTAGCAGGGTGAATGCCAAATATTTTAGTAGAAGTCTTAAGTCCTTGAAGAATAAGTTTAGCCACCATGGAGGTATAAGATTCAATTATACTTTTAGGAGAGACGGGCAAATGTATCCATAATAAAGGCCCTTGTTGCCAAAATACTCCTGTGGGTGTATATTGTGAAGAAATAATAATCAACATCAGCGGTTGAGTTAAATCAAATCTATCACAATGAGCTCCTTCGATGGCTTTTTCTACTAACTTTAAAGCTTTCCTAGCATCAGGAGTCAATGTTCGTGGTGAAGATGGATCAGGATCTCCACGAAGGATGTCAAATAAAGGTTTTAGTTGGCCAGTAGTGAGATTTAGTGTAGGGCGAAGCCAATTAATGTCTCCCAGTAGTTTTTGGAAATCATTGAGGGTGGTCAAATGTTCTTTATTTATTAAAATTTTTTGGGGGTCTAACAAAAAGTATCCATGATTTTAAATCCTAAATATAATATGGGAGATCTGGTTTGAACTTTTTCTTCTGCTATATATAGTCCATATTTTTTTAAATTTTCCACCACATCACTGAATATATTAAATAAGATTTTTTGATTAGGGTGGGCCAATAAAATATCATCCATGTAATGTAGACACATGAGGTTTGGATATTTATTTTTAATGGGTTGGATAGCCTTGTCCACATATATTTGGCATATGGTGGGGCTATTAGCCATTCCCTGTGGTAAAACCTTCCATTGATATCTCTGATCAGGGCCATTATTGTTCATAGAAGGAACGGAAAAAGCAAACCTGGGGGCATCCAGAGGATGTAGGGGAATAGAAAAGAAGCAATCCTTTATATCAAGAGTAATAAGATGGAAATTTTTTGGAATAGCTACGGGACTAGGAAGTCCAGGTTGAGTAGGCCCCATAACTTGCATGGTTTTATTGATTTGTCTAAGATCATGTAACAATCGCCATTTTCCTGACTTTTTCTTGATCACAAATATGGGGGAATTCCAGGGAGAGGTGGAAGGTTCTATATGACCTGCTTCTAATTGTTCCTGAACTAATTGGTGGGCCGCTTGTAATTTCTCTTTAGATAGGGGCCACTGAGGGACCCACACTGGCTTATCAGAAAGCCATGGTATTTTCAAAATTATTTTCTCAGTGGCCCCGAAAAAAAATATCTTTTTCCTTTATGACAATGATTACTTTTAGGGTTAAGATTACTCTGTACTTTTTGATAATGAGTTCTTTTATGGTTAAGATTACCCTGTAGGTTTTCACATTTAACATCTGCAGGCTTGGTTGCAAGGTGTACTCCCATTTGTTGCAAAATATCTCTTCCCCATAAAGTAACCGGTAGATTAGGTAAAACATAAGGCTGAAATGTTCCTTTATGGCCTTCATCATCCTCCCATTTTAAAATTACTGCACTTTTATCTGGGAGGTTATTATATCCCAAGCCTCTTAAACTGGTTGAAGCTTTTTGCAGAGGCCAGTGCTTGGGCCATTGGCGTAAATTAATAATGGAAGAGTGAGCTCCAGTATCTATTAATCCCTCCATTTCTATTCCTTGGATTTTTATTTTACACATAGGCCTCCTTGAACAGTCTCGAACCCAGCAAGCCATGGGACTTGAGTCAGTGGAACAAAATCCTCTATTGTTCCCTTCTTGAG
Organism: Tamias sibiricus; assembly: GCA_025594165.1. Classification (NCBI taxonomy): domain Eukaryota; kingdom Metazoa; phylum Chordata; class Mammalia; order Rodentia; family Sciuridae; genus Tamias; species Tamias sibiricus. The sequence continues at coordinate 82,135,378 of CM046659.1, forward strand.
GCATACCCATTTTAAATGAATTATGTAAATTGGGAAGGAGAAGCAACTGAGCAATTCTATCTCCTTGATTAACAGAACTTACACTTTGGGGTGAGCTAAGCATTATTTTTATTTCCCCTTTGTAGTCTGAGTTTATTACACCTGGGGTCACTTGCAAACCTAATAAGCTTTTAGGACTACGCCCGATAATAAGTCCTACAGTCCCTGAGGGAAGAGGTCCCCTGACTCCTGTGGGAATCAGTTGAACCCCCATTTCAGGTGTTAACACTATTCGGGCGGTGGAACAGAGGTCTAATCCTGCATTTCCTCTTGTTCCTCTGGCGAGGGAGTGGATGGGTAGTAGGGATTGTGTCGGGGAAGCATCTGAGTGGATGCTTGAGGATACTCCTTCTGCAATGCCCCGTACATTTGTGGGCCCCGGGGTACTGGGCCCCGTGCCCCGTTTTTTGAATTCCTGAACAAAGGATTTCCATGGATGTCAAATTTTGAATAGCATTTATTGGCCCAATGATTTCCCTTTTTACACCTGGGGCAGCGGCCTGGGGCATGGTATGAGCTTGATCTTATTTCTCTTTTGGGATTTTGCCTAGAATTGCCTGATTGATTATGATAATTTTGCCTGGAATATCCTGATTGATTATAATGTCTACGTTTAGCCTTTGTGAAATTTCGAGAGGAAGCACCTCTCATTGAGGCTGCAATCACATTTCCTGTGACAAAGGCGCCATTTATATCTTTACATAGTTGTATATATACGGAAAGATCCTTTTTAGTTCTCCATGGCCTGATGGCTGCTTGGCACCATTTATTTGCATTTTCATAAGCTAATTGAACAACTAAAGGCATAGCTTGGTCAACATCTGCAAACACACTACCTGCAGTTCTCAAAAGTCGATCAGCAAAGTCGGCATATGGCTCATTAGGTCCTTGAATCACTTTTGACAAGCTACCTTGTAGATCCCCAGGTCCTTGTACAGTTTTCCATGCCTCTAAGGCAGCTGCATTTATCTGAGCATATATATCTGAGTCATAATCTGTTTGAGCCTGTAAGTCTGCGAATTGCCCTTCTCCTGTGAGCATGTCTATATTATAGTTTTCAAACCCTGCAGCCGCGTTTCTTTTAGCCGTTTCTATACAAAGTTCTTGGAATTGCGATCGCCAAACCAAGAATTGCCCCCCGCTTAATGTTGCTTTACATAGACTTTTCCAGTCTGAGGGGGTTAAGCTAAAGGTGTTAAGGGACTCCAGCATACTCAACGTGAAAGGAGCTTGGAGCCCATAAGTCATTACTGCCTCTTTGAGATTTTTTATTGTTTTGAAATCTACTGACTGATGGACACTCTGTCCATGTTTCTTTTCAAATGCTGGCGGTTCCCAATGTATCTGTGAGTTGTCCTCGAGAGCGCATAAGCGATCAGAAAGACTTTTTATTTCTGTTTCTAGGGTATGCAAATGCCTAGTAATACCCTTCATATTTTCTGTAATGGATTCCACCCATGGGGGAGTAGAGGACACAAGTGACTCCTCTGCCTGACGGACCTTTTTCTCGGTCTTTTTTAATTTCTTTTTCCTCATTTTCTCAGGATCACTTTTACTAGATTCCTCACCACTGCTAATTTCACTGACAGCAATATCCTGAGGCCCAGGTTCCAGTGAGAGCAAGTATCCTTCAGCTTTCGCCAATAACTCCCGAATAGCTTTAATAGCTTGGATTTTTGTCATTTTTGGGTCTCTTCTAATACTCTCTTTACTGGTCTCAGTTGGCCCAGTGGAATCTACACTTTTTTGATCACTTTCACTTTTGTCTATATACTCCTCACTGAGAACAGAGTCAGGTATATCAAGGAGTCTTTGCATAGCCTCTATCACTTGGGATTCAGTTATATTCGAACCCATCTTTAGAGACCTTTCAGTTCTTACCTGTCCGCTCCGAAGTTCCCCGTACGGGCCGCCACCTGATGCCGCCTGAAGCGCTCGGAGCACCGGAGCCGCGGGAAGAACTTCAGAAGCAAACTGGAGACAAACAGCTTTTTATTCTGATAACTTTTCTCTCTGGTTCTAACAACAACTAACACACGCCAAACACACCACTAAAATGGCTCTGACCCGATCAGCAATTTCGGCCAAGTCACTCCAGATCCCGCAACAAAATCCCGTGAGACTACGGGTGGCGACAATGGCCAAATCTCCACGGCTCATAGTCAACTGCAATTCAAGCCAATCCCCAAACAGGGCTCCTGCAATAGTTCACATTAAGTTTTCAGAAATATCATTCTAATGTACAGATTCTATTATCTAGAGATAATATTTTTTGAGACACTGGATGAAATAAATTAGGCAGTAGTAAAGTTCTCAAGCTACCTCACAGTAGTTTTAACAAAGCTAACTGATAGTCAAGTATCATAGTAATTAGTGTTATCCATAAAAATAGCTAATACTGGGGCTGTGTTAGTAGCTCAGTGGTAGAGCGCTTGCCTAGAATGTGTTAGGCACTGGGTTTGATCCTCAGCATCACATAAAAATAAATAAATAAAATAAAGGTATTGTGTCCAGCTACAACTAAAAAAATTTTTTTTAAATAGCTAATATTTATTGCATGTCTACTATCTGCTAGGGAAGGTAATAAATGACCATCTCAACTATAACAACTTGACAGATGAAGAAACTAAGCCTCTGATGGATTAAGTAACATGCTTTAGATCACTAGGTGGTAAGTGAATGATCTATGAATAGAATCTGGAACTGTGGGACTAAAGAAGTGTTAATGCTCTCTTGTACTGGACATCTGCCCATTCCTATGCATGGATGGAGGATGCCTTCTCCTCTGCCTGCTTCCTGGAGTTGTTTTTTTTTTTTTTTTTTTTTAAATGAGGAATACTCTGGTAGCCTCTTTCAGCTTTGTATCTGGCTGCAAGTCTCTAAGGAAAGCAACCATCTGAATATGGACCACAAACTCCCCAATCCAAAGCTTAGGAGGGGAATAAAAAGAAAGCATATGTGTTCAATTCTCCTGCAAAATCAAATCAGGCCCTGGCTTCTGTCCATGGAGACCTCCTGGAGGTACATGGGCCAGGGCCAAAAGGAGCAGGGGGTGGGGGAGGAAATTCAGAGAAGAAAGTTTCATAGGCAACTCCCTCTAAGCAGCAGATTGACTAGTAAGATTACAAACTTCAAGGTTAAAAAGCACAACTTTTGGGCTGCATGGTGAGACACTGATTATCTGAGCCTTCAACTTTTACAACGTGAAAAGAGTTATCGCTGCCTTAAAGAAGGAATCAATAAGGCCTACATATATGTAATGCGAGAGGAAAGTGAGTGCAGAGAGAGGGCACTGGCATCTGCTCCCCACAGGCAATTTCCTTCTTATGCCTAGCACCCTCTCAACTCCATGTCTGCCACATCCACAGCCCACACTGATGCTGACTGCCTTGAGAGCCTCAAAGAAAGAGCACAGTCCCACTCCTTCACCAGATTAGGACTGCACTAGCCTGCTGAACAGCAATGAGCAAATAAAGCTTATTTGCATTATGCTATTAAAAAGTAGGTATGCGGAGAGCAGGGTGGGAATCCCTTAACTGCTTCCATAATCAAGACACTGAAATATGGGAAAGAAGGAAGAATGAAGGAAGGAAGGAAGCAAGCAAAAAACAGTCAAGACTATCTGTACCTAGGATTAAGCCAGGCAACTGTGGAAATGAGCAGAAGTTGCTTAGCAGCCTCCCCACAAGCTCCTGTACCCCACTCCAGTGAGGAATCAATTAATGATCAGAGCAGAGGATCAAAAAAGAAAGAACATTCTGAAAAGACAAAAATAAAAATAAAAAGAAAGACAACAACAGAAACATGGATCTTCTTTTTGGTGACCATTTCCTCCTAGAATCAATAAGCTACTTCTGCTAAGGTCTAAATGCCAAACCTAGATACGAGGAAATATCAGAGAAAGTTCTAACATGCTTAGAGGACCTTCCAGAGCTAAACTGTTTCTGAGAGGACACAGTATCTGGCACACAGTAATTGCTCAGTAACACTTCTATAAATAAATGGATGAATTGGTGGATGGATGTCTGGATGGATGGCTGAATTTGCAGTTTCTTCAGCATAGCCCATTTTCTGTAACATATGATCCTGCTACCCTGGACACAGAAGACTAGACCATGGACAATGCATGAGTGAAAGCAGATGCTTCTTGGCTGGTGTAAGGTGTACATGGTCTGTCAAGGTAACTCTGTATAGCATTTGATACTACAGAGTGTAGGAAAGATTCAGGAGAGAGTGGAAGGGGCAGAATCAAATGCAGCATAGGAAGCCATGAGGAAGAGAATACAGGAGGAAGCAGAAGCTTCCTGACTTCAAGAATGAAGTCCTTGAACAACCTTAAATGAATCAGCAGAGAGAGCTCAGACACTCTAGCTGCTCTATATGCTTTTTGTCCTGATGGCATTCTAGCAGGCATTCTAACTGGTGTAGTTATCCATAGATTCCAAATCACCAAGATGTAAGACTTACCTTCCCTTAGTTTCTTAAAATAAACACATACTACTTGAGATTCTGAGACTCCCAAATTCATCTGAGACTTAGGAAAGGGAAGAATAGGAAGACAACAGAGATGCTGCATGACTAAACTCTCCTGAGAATTCCCCACAGCCCATTAGTTAATGCCTATATCAGAGCTGCCTGGGGAATTCAGTGAAGGAGTCCAGGAGTCCATGTGTTTATCAAGCTCCCACACTGTCTGCTTTTCATCCCAGTCGGGATTTCTCTTTCATATTGTCTTTTGAAGTATGTCGCCTATAGTGTAACATTTGTCCTTCTGACAATGCCTGAATCTCTTTGCTGAAGTTCTTGTTAAAACTGTAAACTTTTAGGCTGGGGGGCTCAATGGTAGAGCGCCTGCCTCACACGAGTAAGGCACTGGATTCAGCACGGGGTTCGATCCTCAGCACCACAAAAAAATTTTAAAAATGAAGATATTGTGTCCATCTACAGCTAAAAAAAATATTTTTAAAAAGTTGTTAACTTTTGTCAGGACCAATGGCACATGGCTGTAATCCCAGTGAGTTGGGAGGCTGAGGTAGAAGGATAGAGAATTTAAGACTAGCCTCAGCAATTTAGCATGGGCCTCAGAAAGTTAGTGAGAACCTGTCTCAAAAACTAAAAAGGGCTAGGAATATGGCTTAGAGGTAAAGTGCCTCTAGGTTCAATCACCAATAACAACAATAAAAAATTACAATTTTTCTATATGAAACAATGCATGTGAATTATAAAGATTTTTAGAAAATTCAGGCAAACAAAAAGAAAATGAAAAATTTGGCAATTTTAAGAATGATACAATTAAATACTTTGCTTTATGTTTTTCCAATTCTTTCTTAAATGTTATACATACTAATTTGTACCTTTTTTTTTACTTCATATCTTGAACACTTTTATGCATCACCAAAGCATTTTACAATATCATCTCTAAAAGTTGTACATCATTATAAAAACAATGGATACAAAAATTAACCAATCCTGTTTCCAAAATTTTAGATTATTCCCAATTAATCTGTAATAGAAATGTTTTGAAGAGCAACTTTGTAAATAATATTGAGCCATATATTGGATGCTTTCTAAGTTTAGCAAAGAACCTCAAGTACAATTTCTTGGGAGATATTCAGATATTTTGAAGTTTTTGAAATACATCATCAAATGATCTTCTAGAAAGTTCATAGTTCACATTTAACCCCAAATGGCAATGCACAAGATTATTCATTTCTTATGCCCTTTTCAACACTGAATATTATTACTTTCTAAAATCTTGTTAATGCTCTTTTGATGGCCCTCTAACAGTAGCTTTAGACATTGACTCCTCATTAAAATCACTTAAGAAGCTTTGACAAGGATCAATGCTTGGCTTTTATCCAATGAAATAGCTCAGAATCTCATAAGAAGGACCTAAACATTTACCTAAAAATGAAACTACAAACCTAAAAGAAAACTTAGTTATACAACATATTCTTGATTTCAGAGTGAAAGTGACCTTGGGTTGGGAGAATCCGTACAGAAAATTCTGGGCAAAACCTCTTGCTAGATTCTCCCTAGTCTTGTTCATATGTCTAAGGGCAATGACCATTATTTTAATACACATCTGATAATTTTCTGCAGATGATTTCAATTAAATCAGATCTCTCATCAGTTTAAAACATGCATTAAGCATGGACTCTTCCCCCTCCCTTTTTGCCTCATTTCTTGCTCCCTTTTCTCAGATCTCAGCTGCAGCTTCATTTCCTGGGGAGGGCTTTCCTGACACTCTGACCACGTTACATCCTTCTCTCGTTCCCCTTGCCCATCAACTCTCTTCTGTGACACTTATTACAGCAGTAATTTCTTCCCTAAAGTTCTGCAGTACAAATATTCCTTGTGAGTCAGAACTTTAGAGAAGCTTCATCAATGATGAGATTTTATATTAGAGGATGGAAGATGTGCACAGCAAGAAATAGTGAGGACAGGCAAACCTGGGTCATTAAGCCTTATAGGCTACACACACTTTTGAAAACATGTTGAAAGCTAAAAACTCTTCATAAAAATTTAAATATGCCCATATACTACAATACCATGTATAATTTCAGGGGCTCACAGAACTCTAAGCATACCCACGAGTTCCTGACCCCAGGTAGAGCACATTCAACTCTTTTAGGAGGAGTCAGTCAATCAAACAATTGTTTTATTTCTTATAACGAAACAATATGAACTCAGAAACCACCAAAAGTCAGCTACCACTTCTCCAAATAAGTGGCAGAAGTTCCTGACTGCTAACTATCTCTGTGTTCAATTTAATGGACCCATTTATCAATTGCTTTTGTCTTAGTAAGATGAGGTAGGCAAGGGTCAGGGAGAGGAAGGAAGAGGACAAATGGGTCATGAATTGCAGTGCCCAGTTGTGTAGCCACCTGAGCAGTTACTGCTCTACTTCATGCAAGTAACACCAAATACCAGTCCTAAGACAATAAGAGAAGTCAAGAAATTCTGAGCTGAAGGTAAAATTCTCTCCTTGTATCACCTTGTATCTCCATTCCCTATAAAGACTGTAATGAGCTCATGGCAAGCTAGTATTTATTCTTTTCCTCCAAGCACCCCTCCTAGGGCATCAGCACCTCAGGGAAGGAACTTTGTCCATTGACATAATGCCATCTTCTGTTCCACTCTGCAGTGCTACTCAGAAAAAGCAACACACACTAACTGACTATATTGTGTCAAGATCGCTTCATGAGAGTTCAAGGTGAGATGGCCAAGCACACACCCAGGGGCACCAGAGCCAGCTTCCCCTATGAGCACCACCTCCCTGCTGTGCATAACATCCAGCTCCTACATCTTATTTTCCTTGACATCTGAGAAGTGTTTAGAATCCCAGTATTCTAGAATACCATTTACAAAGATAGCGTGGTTTTTGTTTATATCTAGAGCGCCTTGACAGTGACCATCTATAAAGGAGCCAAATAGCATTTGAAATATTTATTATTTTCCACCAAAATGTTGGATGCCAAAATCACTTTTACTACTTTATTTACATATCCCATGTGTATGATTTTACTACCTAAAACATTAAGCTAAAAAAAAAAAAAAAAAAAAAAAAAAAAAAAAAAAACCTCCTTTCAGAAGGACACAGGTGGCACTGGAGGAGGTTGTTAGTCATTTAATATAGCTATAGCTGGAGGTTTATAGCTTACCCTACAGAAAAAGTTCTCACATTCTTTTCCTGGCAGACTCCCAATGGGGAAAATCCCTGCTCAGAACCAGCTAGTCCTTGACAGTGTACCAAGCTACATTTCCTCCCCCTCCTCCTCCCTTTTCTATACTTTCTCACTCACTCATTACATATTTGAAAGTTAACAAGAACACCCCCTGAGAATTAGCATAAGGAGGGTCGCCAGTTACACAACGCCAGGACAATATTCCAGGGTGTTAATCCCTTCTATGTTATTATGTCACTCCATTGATTTTTCCCATCTATGGCTTATGTAAAGTAAAAAGACAGTACTTCACGTTGGGCTTTTCTTTTTGTTTAACAATTCCAGCTGCTTTGCTGGTTTTGAAATGAAAAGCCCCTAAACCTAATTTTAAAGTCAGGTAATTGACTTTTGCTCAATTTTATTGTATAATATATCTGGCTACCTTTTCCCCCTCACTATCCTTTCCATTTACTCTTTAGTCCCTGGGAAATACCATTATCCAAAAATATGCACTATGGAGTTAATTGTGGAAAGAAAATGCTAATAAAAGGGAAGATCTTTTGGGTAAGAAAAAAATGAAAAAAAAAAAAAAAAACGAAGATGTTATGGGCAGGACATGAGGTTTGCAAAGACATAAAAAGGGAAAGATATAATGGGGCCTTTTTAAAACATTATAAATATTCACAGTCAGATATATCAACCAGAACAATAATAATGTTAACTCCAACTGTGAGTGCTGTGTCCCTCATATCCTTTATGAGCATAATTTTAATGCATAGTCACAACAAACCTGTGAGGATAACATTATTGTTCCCATGTTATAGAAGAAATGAAGGCACAGAGGAATTAAGTAATTTCCCCAAAGTCATTCAGCTAGAAAATAGCTCCATTGAGATTCCAACCAAGGTCTCACTGGCTCTAAAGCCTGTGCTGTTAATCACTAGACTAGCCTGCTTCCTCAGCCATATAACATCAGTATTAATTTTTAAAGTCACAGATATATAAGACATACATAAGATACTTAACGTTTATGTTCTGCTTGTGTGTTTTCATTATATCTAACCTTTTAAGTACCCCAAAGAACTAGGCAAGTGTCAAAATAGATACTTTGCAATCTTGGAAAACTATATGCATTCATTAATTCAACCAATATTCATAAAGCACATATTTCTTTTTTGCCAAGATATATCTTAAACTCTGATGGTGCAGAGGTTGGAAAAGATCACCCTTTTAGGAGGCTCAGATTCTAATAGGGGAAACAGACAATAAGTAACCTGTGAAAATGGTTAGATCATGAGTAATAAAGTGGCTCAGAGTGTGGTGATCTGCCTAATCACATTGGTATTTGAATGTTTTGTAACTATGCCCTAAACTGAACTCCTGACTCCCTTTCATACTTGTTCCTCATCCCAGCAACTGGCTAGAGTTTGGAATCCCCCTTAACATCTGTCTTTCTACATTATCTATCTAGTCTCTTGACACATCCTACAGTTTTACAATTGAAGTATTTATACCTCACCACCTCCTCTGCTACCACCATGGACAGAACCAGTCTCTTTCAATAGCCTGTAACTGGCCTGTTGTTCCCAGTTGCCACTGCCTCTAGTTGCAGCCAGTGTGATCATGTTAAACACAGCTCTGCACCACTTGGCTCCTTGTGGCTCACTGGCTCACCTCCTTTAATCCTTTTCTCAAATGTCACTTTCTTGATGAGGCCCGACTTACCACCTTTACCCTGCTCTATTTTTTCCACAGTAATTAACACTCTAAAATACTATGCAATATACTTATTTTTTTTATATTCTCTGCTTATAGTCTGATTCCCTACATGGAATATAAGTTCACAATGGCAGGATTTTTATCTACTTCGTTATCTGGTGCCTGGAATAGCTCCCAACAAATAATTTCTTCATATTTTCTAAATAAATCAATGTTTGGGAAAAGCCTCCTTTCTGTTCAACTGGACACTGCTAAAGAAAAGATCAGTGAACCGGATGTGCACGTTGAAGCACACGAAAAAAAAGGTACTGGAAATTACACAGAAAAAAGATATCTATGGGAAATAATGTAAAGATGTTGTATGAATAAAATTGGAGTCCCAGAAGGCATGGGGGAGGGGGGTGCAGATGCAATAATTGAGGAGATGATATTCCATAATTTTTCAAAAATGAAAAAACTGAGCCATGGATTTAAAAACATATCAAAACAGCACTATAAATTTGAGAGAGTTACACTTAAGCACATTGCACTGAAACAAAATCAGAGAAAAATCTTTTTTTTATTTTGAAAGAAATGTTGGTAAGTATTATACTACTGCCATCTCAATTTTGCAGCCCTTGGTTTGCTTCTGCACTTGCAGAAACCCACATTCAGGAGAGACACAAGTTTAAGGTAAAACCATAGCGTTCCTCACTGAGTAAGATCCGATTCCCAAAATATTGGAGATTTTTGAGGAATCTCTCTCCTATTTTTACCACAAAATGGAGGCAAGCATTTTTTGGTGAATATGAATGTCATTCATTTATAAAAGATTCCTTAACCTATATGGGATGACAGTAGTCCACAGGACTTGTTAATCTTCCTGTATAAAACTGAATGAAAGCAGTGGTGTCAACAAAACCTAGTTTTTCATTATTAGATTACCCTGAGCCAGACAACAGGGACAACACAATGTGTTCAATGCCCAGGTTCTCTCTCGACAGTAGCAATGAAAAAGTAAAGACACTTGAAAGAAAAATTCTAAATAGCTTGGTCTATCACCCAGATAGTAATCTTAAATGCATTCTTTGAAACACAAGTAAAATTCAAAATTTTGCATATCTCTAGCAGCTAACATTGAAGAGAAAGAGCAGTTAAATGACATTTTCTCCAAGGTTTAAGAAAAAGATAAACCATCCTATGTAATAACCATTAGATGTTTTTTGAAGTGAAAATGAGCCACTCTGCCATACTACTGAACTGAATACAGAGTAGTCCAATTTAGTGCAAACAGATATTTCAGTTTGATTATTTGGAGATGGGAAACTAATATATACACCCACACATCCAGTGTGTGTGAAAAAAAAATTAGGTCAAATCTTGAAAAATATCATTCAAAAGGCTGACTTTCAGTTTTGCTAACCTTACAAAATTAGCAACTCTCTGGTGGAACTGATTACATTTTCTCTTTAATGCCTGTCACCCTCTACTTACAGATTAGAAACAACATGGTGGCATGAATGCCATCATCATTTGATAGTTGTCATAAGTCATTTTGAAGACTTTCATCTGACTCTGGGAAAGCCATCTTGAAATGGAACTAAAGAGAGCATTTTGGGATTTAATGACAAAATGGCTTTGTACTTTAGAAAGAGTATTATAAAAACATGTAAAATTTTTCTCCAAATGACTAAATTGTCATCTCAGCCAAATCAATGTGGCATCATTAGATAGTGAGACAGAGTACATGGGGAAAAACAAAAAACAAAAAACAAACAAAAAAAAAAAAAAAAACCAGAAAAGTTATCCAAGTTCAATTTAGCATCAAGGCTGAAAAAGGAATTATGTAGATTACAGCCAGGGGGACAGACTCACACACAAAATTGTGTTTATGTGCAGATTATGGTCTTGAGATAATCAAGCCAGGTCTCAGACTACCTGCATCAAGTCCCAAGTTCTACCTCAGGCTGAAAATTGGATAGAGCATTTCACTCTACACAATGAGAAATAGAGATGATAGGGTCAGGAAAAAAAAAAAAAAAAAAAAAAGCAAGAGAAGAGGGGTGGATTCCAGAGACTCAGAGACCCCCTAAGTTACTATCTGAATACCTTTAAAGCCATAAATCCACAAGGGGATGGCCATGCTAATTTGACACTGTTTACTAATTGGCCTATTACCATACTATAGGCCAGGCACTGCTAAATTATTTGTATGCATCTCATTTAGTTCACACAACAGATTAGAAGAAAGGTACTATTATTATACCATTTTTGCAGATGAAAGACCTAACGTTGATTTACTTGCTCAAAACAGCAGTCTATGGGAGAATTTATCCAAATTCTAAAATGTATGATTTTAACCACCAAGTATATTACCTCCTATTAGCTTTTAAGTAATGGAAAAGTACTGTTCTTCTTAACTCCTGTGTCTTATTGGTGTGCTCCACCATTTCTTTAAATAAAAAGTAGTAAAACAAGAGGTCAACAATGATATGTCCTCCCTAGCACCAAGACACAATCATCCTGTATAATAAACAAGTGCCAGGAGAAAATGCATAATTTACAAAAGATAGATATAGATAGATATTTGGGGGCTTCTCAATTGAGACTCTAAAAGGTGATCAGAATATAGAGAAGAATTTTCAAAAGGAGATTTTGAAGAAATCGGGTTATGGAACTTCCCCTGGAATGGAGAACAAGGACTTCCCCTCCAGCTCACTTCAAGTCTAGTGAGGACAGAACTGTAATTGAGCTTCTCTGAGAATCTGATATAGCTTCCCCTATAGTTAGTGGACACTGGAGACAGGTCCCTACTTGCTACATAACTACACTAAAACCCATGTTGAGGTCAGCTATGCATGGGCCTTCCCCATGGACTAAATGTGGGCCACATAGAGATTTGGCCCTGTTCAAAGGAACATCTGGGAAGGGGAGGAGACTTATCATTAAGAGCCTGTGTAGGTGGACCATAGAGAAGAGGGTGCAGAGGAGTAGACACCAAACAAAACATCTCATCAAGTTATGGGAGCTGGTCTAGGGGATCCCAGAAGGAGTCTCAGGGAAGTACTAAAATGTACCACTGGAAAGCATTCATTGTAAACCTCTATCAGGCTAGAGAGTGCAAAACCAGAAAGCAACCCAGAATGTAGTACGAACTTTTCCATATCATCTCTTAACCTCTACTTCCCTCTCATTCCCCAATATTGGTATCTAAAGAGTAGCAGTGAGACCATACAGAGGTAATAGGAAAAGGCAAGTACATCCCTCCCACCAAGGTGGCCATCTGCTAAACCAGACCTTCAGCTTTAAATGAGAGAGAGCATGCAGAAGCCTTGCCTTTGCCTGAAGAATAAAGTATCGATTAATGTTGGACCACACACTGAAATTATCTGAGCTAAAAATATGTCTTTATACTTAAACTACACATTATCTAAGAATGAGAAGTAATCCAGAGGTAGGGAAATAAAGCGATCCTTGCTGAAGAAATATTTAAGAAATAACTGAAGGGGGAAAAAGGTTTTCATTAATCTCCTATGAACTGTTAGCTGTTACTTTTACACCACCAGCACCTTCCAGTGGAGCATGGTGGGAATGGGCAGTGTAAGGCTATGTTCAAGAATACAGGCTCTTGAACTTAAGAAAATGGGGGCTCACATTCATCAGATAATCATTTCTAGAGGCAATAAGAATAAATGACTATCCAAAAAGTCTTTGTCTCTGACAATCTGTTGGGAACGTTAAACAGCACACCAATAGAAACTCCGGCTTTCTCCCACTTCCTGGTACGAGAACTTGGCCTGGCCAAGGGGCATTCCCCTGATGTAAGATGAAAACTGAAACCACCCCAAGGATAGGTGTAAGAGCCCTAATTGAGGATAGCTAAGATGGCAGTTAGCTGAGAGCCATAAAAGTGTTCAAATATTTTCACCTGATATTCATGCATTTATCTAAGAATCTTTTTATGCCCGTGAACACTGTGACACACCTGTAAGCTCGAGCTGTAAGCACTTGTCCTTGTTAAGGCAAAATGTATTTAACCGGGTGAGGTTAGTTAGAGGGTTGGTGGGAGTTGGAGTGGTTGGAGTTGGAGAGGTTGTTGGAGCTGGAGAGAGAAGTTAGAAGAAAGAAGAATAAAAGAACTTTTTCATTTCCAGTCTGCCTCCGAGTTTTCTCCCGCAGTATTGTTGCTACAAGCAGCAATTGCTGCAGGCGGCAACAGATAGGCCAATGACTCCACCAATGGCATCCGCCCATGCTCCTTATGTGTCCCTATGATCTTTCTGCTGATTGGCCCATGTCCTCTATAAGACCGTCCAACTTCCTCAATAAACTGAGTTCATGCCTTGACCATTCTCCTTGGTGCGTCCCTGATTGTCCTCCATCGTGAGGGCTGGCGTGGGCCTCCAGCCGGCCCCTACCATTCCCGAGTTCGCCTCCGCTGGGGCGTGTTCCCCCCAGTCTTCTCCACCGGCTGGAGGATCCTATCCCGGGTCGGGGAGGGGGGGGGGAGCTAAAAACCCCAGCAACTCAAAAAAACCCAACAACAATCAATCTTTGCCTCCCAAAAAGAAAAAAAACAGCATACTCATTTATAAAATTTCCAAATAAAAAATAAAATTATAATAAATAACACTCATTGAGTGGTTACTAATGCAAGACATTATGCTAATTGTTTCACATGAATTACCTCTTGATTCTTGTAATGTTATGACGTAGGTATGGATCTTTTTTAAGAAAAGAGATGGCCAGGCGTGGTGGCCCATGCCTGTAATCCCAGCACTTTGGAGGCTGAGGCAAGAGGATCACGAGTTCAAAGTCAGCCTCAGCAATGGCAAGGCACTTAGCAACTCAGTGAGACCCTGTCTCTAATAAAATACAAAAAAGTGCTGGGGATGTGGCCCAGTGGTTGAGTGCCCCTGAGTTCAATCCCCAGTACCAAAAAAAAAAAAAAAAAAAAAAAAAAAGGAAAAAAGAAAGAAAGAAAAAGAAAAGAGATGACAGGCAAAAATGATTGTATCATTAAACAAAGTGATTAAAGCAAAAACAGCATGTATTCAGAGGAAGAAAGACTAACTTTAGCCTTGGAAAACTGGGTATGGCATTAGAAAGAAGGTAACATTCAGCTGGGCATGTGGATACATCCCTATAATTACAGAGACTTGGAAGGCTAAGGTACTAAGGTAGAAGGACTACAGATTCAGTGCTAGCCTCAGCAATTTAGTGAAACTAGCTGGTAAAGTTTTTCAATTAATACACATCATGAGCATTACTTTCATAATTAAGTATTCTTCAAACACAATTTTGGTAAATATTTAATGCTCTATCCTGTTGGTTAATGATTTTAAAATCCCTTGTTAATTTCACCAAGCTCCTCTACTATTATAGTAAAAATAAAAATAAAATAGTAAAGAATAAAAATCCTTGAAAAAAAACCTTTGTTTAACTTTCTCATTATGGAGAAGGTACAGCAATCACTTTAGCCTAAGTTATTTTACAATACAAAAACCAAAATTAGTGGCTTGCAAAATCAAGAATATGGGAGTTTTGTTTCCTTGTTCATGCTGAACAGTTAATCATCAGTTTATAGTGTTTAAGATGCAGATCTGCTCTATCTCCAGAATCAAGGCTGGAGAAGAAACCTGGTCAGGGCCATTACCATTTTCACAGAAGATGGAAAGAAGCAGAATCATGCAGTGGCCTTTGCAGCTCCTGCTCAGGAAATTGCATGCACCAATTCCATTCATGTTTTATTGACCAAAGCAAGTCACACAGACAGACCTGATACCATCCTCTTTCAGAGACACAATCTCTGCGGGTGGTTGTAGGTGAAGGAGCAACAACTATTTTGAAAAAATAATACTCAGGAGGCCCTGCCATCCTGGTTCTAAAGAGGCAAGGGAAGAGAGTAATTCAAAGAGGCCTAAGGGTCTCCAGCTGTCATAGAAAGCCACTTATCAGTAGCTACCTGTAAGAGAGGACCAATGGTAAGAAAGCCACCATGCAAAAGGAGCTGTGGCCTTCTGGAGAGAGCCACAGGGAACCTGAGAGGGTGGGGAGATGATAGAAGGGGAGTGCCTGGGAAAACATTTCACATTTACTCTTCTCTCCCGCCCCAATCTTTGGCTAAGACCTCCCTATGGCTGAGCATAGTAGGAACCATAGGAAAAGGGGACCTGTGGGTGTAATCCATAAAGGTCAGTATCCTGGGCAAAGAGCACAGAGAACTACAGAGAAGGAAAGAGTGATTCTAGAAGGGAAAATGGAAAATATACCTCAGAACTGCTCTATGATGAACAATTTATAGGAAGATGAATTAAAGCATTAGCAGCTAAAATGAGTCAAAGGAAAAAAGAAACTCAAAAAAATATTACAGTGGACAAAGTTTAGTAACCAACTAGCACCCAAATGCTGGAGATCATGTGCCAATTGGTAACACAGGAGGAAAGCAAATTTTAAGAGAAAATAAGTGAGCAGATCGGGGAAAACATTGAACTCAACTGTTAAGTTGTAGATATGAAGTGTCCCCTGAAAGCTCCTGTGTGAGACAATACAAGACATTCAGAGAGAAATGATTCAGTTATGAGAGCCTTATCCTAATAGTGGATTAATACACTGATAAGGATTAACTGGGCTGTAACTGTACACAGTAGGGTGTGGCTGGAAAAAGTAGGTCTCTGAAGGGTGTGCTTTAGAAGTTTATAGAGCTCTTGCTCTGCTTTCTGGATGCCACGTCCTAAGCTGCTTCCCCCACCCACCGTGCCTTCCACCATGATGTTCTGCCTCACCTCAGACCCAGAGCTACAGAGTCAGCTGACCATGGACTGAACCTCTTTGGCTCAAAGTTTATTTATGCCAAAATAAACTTTTCCCCTCTACATTGTTCTTGTCAGGTCTTTTGGTCACAATGACAAAAAACTAAATCATCAAGAAAGAAATGTCCAGAAAGTAGTTAAGAAACATGAATCTGGCACTCAGGAGAAAGAGGAAGATAGATTCCAATTTGAGTGTTACAGATAGTTGGTTGTTATAATAAATGAACAGCATTTTTTAAGGAGAGCACATGAAATGAAGAGGAGATGAAACCACTGGGGTAAGAGAAAAAAATCCATAGCCCCCAATTTCCACCACAATGATTCAAAAAAGACAGCCACAGTTACAAGAATAATTTCCTGCAAAACAGTGATGAAAGTCCAAATTTCACAAGGTTTGCAATTCATATAGACATATCACACACAGTCCAGGACATCTCAAGCTGTAAATTTGATTTGAAGTGGGAGTGACTCCAGCATCTGGTAGAATTGCCATGGTCTGAATGTTTGTATTCTTGCAAAATAAAGTTGAAATCCTAGCCCTCAAAGTGAGGGTCTGACATGGTTCCATGGCTGCCAAGCCTCAGAGCCAGCCCAGCAGCCCCCACTGAAGAAGTCGCAGTGGTGTAACAGCCTGGGCAAGCTGGAATGCAGGCAGAAGGCACGGGTTACAGCTGTTTAGAACCTGCCATGCCAGCACAGGCCCAAATGGGGCAAGCCAGGACATGCCTACCTGTCATCCTGCAGCAGCCTAGCTTGGGCCCATGCAGATGCCTGCTCCACACTGCATCACAGCTCCAAAATCCTCAAACATCAATAGTCTACAACTGCAACCTCTCACTTCCTGATGAGCTGCAAAAACTGAAGTGGGACAGACGTGAATGGAAGTTCATACTCAAGGGTTAACCAATAGCTAGTACTTTTCCAAACACAAATTCGTATAAATTTTAACCAATAGCATTAGTACTTTGCCAAACCTTGATTAGCATAAATTTGGACCAATAGTGTTGACCCAAGTGCTATCTATATAAATCCCTAGCACACTCAGGCAGCAACCCTAGGGATCCCCTATTGCCCCTGCAGGAATTCTGTTTCTATTCTTCACACTTGAATAAATCATACTTCCTCACTCTTGCCTTCCCTTGTCTTGTGAATTTCATTCTTCAAATATGTGAGATTAAAAACCCAGAAAGAAGCTGGAAGTGAGCTGCTGAGGTCTGATTCAACACTGGAGGGCTGCAGAGGTGGAGAAAAATCCAGCTTTGCGGGATGCAACCCTCAGAGCTGAGGCCAGCAGGTATCCCCTACCTTGATTAGCTGCTAACACTACACAGGCTAGCTTGGCTGCAGAGACCTGCAGCTCACCCAGACCCCATCTACCAATAAAAGCAGAGAATTGAGTTCCAATTCAACCTCTGGTTTCAGTATTAGAAGGTCGACATAGCTAGTTATCTTATAAGAGACCCAAAGAGCTTTCTGGTCCCTTTCACCATGTGAGGACAGAGAAAAAAATTCTGTCTATAAGGAATGTTCCCTCTCCAGATTGAAAAACTGTATGGGTTTTGATCTTTCAAAACTATGAGAAATTTTTGATGATCATAAACAATCCAGTCTAAGGTGTTTTGTTATAGTAGCTTAAACAGAAGCCAACCAACATCTTGCCCAGAGGAAAACACATCTGCTAAGCTTATGAATGCTTATGAATGCTTATGTCTCATCAAAATTCATATGTTAAATCCTCAATCCCCCCAAGGTGACAGTATTTGGAGCTGGGGCATTTGGGAGGAAAAAAAAAATAATGAGAGACATGATTTCTTTGTTCACAATGTGAGGATCTAGCAAGAAGATCCTCCCTGGTGGATGTATCTTCCTGTCTGCAAACCAAGAGGATCCTCACCAGTGCTGAATCATCTGGCACCTTGATCTTGGATGTCCCAGCCTCCAGAACTGTGAGAAATAAATGTGTGTTTAAGCCACCCAGACTATGGTATTTTGTCATAGAAGCCCAAACTAATACACTATAATTCTAGGTTGTGGAGGATCACTGCAAGTTATTTTTCAAGGATAATGAGCAAAATACAGTGGGGAAAAAAAAGAGACATAAAGGAAAATCAGGAGCAGCAGAAAAAAAATCAAAACAGATTAGATGTTGGAATTATCAGAAAGAGGTAACAGAACAGGGTTTAATATGATTAAATCATGAAAACACAAGCCAACAAACTTAGGAGTATATAGAAAAACAGAAGATCAATGTTGATTTCAGGTTAGCCTCCATCAATGGAGCTTCCAGGGTCTGGGTGATCTGCACTCACCCAGAGCCACTCTACTGGAGGGAGAGCCTCTCTAACTACCATGGGACCTGCATGTTCACCCATCCAAGTGGAGCACATTCAAAGTCTCTAGCAAATAATACCACAAAGATTCTGTGTTTGCTGACACAGTCCAGAGCCCTCTATTGGAGGAAACAATCTCTCACAAGATTCAACAGTTGAGCATACAGCACTGCATATTGTCTCAATGATGATGGTTAGCTGCCCAACTTTAGGATAACGTAAAGTTAAAGAAGGCATAAACTCAAAGTAATTTCCAAATATTTTTCAGGTTGAAAGGGTTTTCTGGATTCAGGTAGGAGGGAACATACCAAGAGATTTTTTCTATATGCAACATCATTGTGCATTCAAGTAATAGAAATTATTAATTTTTTAATAAAAAGATCAACTCTATTTAATGTGGTGGCAAAAACTATCATTTTTCAATTTGGATAGAAATCAGAGAGACTTAGCATTGCACTTATCAGGCACTCATAAGCATTTATCAAAGGCATAAATGCATCAATGTAATTTTTAGAAGAAAGTTGACAGCTTGCCAGTCAGACATCATTTTTAAACAGCTAGGTTTCCCTAAACATTTTATGCTAATTTTTTCTGAAACTTCAATTGGTGCCATAGTAAATATGTTGTTAATAATTGTAGCTCTGATAATTCCAAGCATTATGTTGGGCTTACTCAGGAAACAAACAGGGGTACCATTTTGTTCCCTGTGTAGCATCCACATTTATGTTTAGTCTTGTAAAAGTCTACTAGCAAACAGAACAACAGAGAGCTGTCTCTCAGAAAGACCTCAACAAAGAACGCTGAAAAGCCATTTGCCCTGCCTGAGATGTTACATGTAGGACCCAACTTTTAAAATGTTGAAAAATCCAAACAAAGCTGATTTAAAATGTTGTGGGGGGAATAAAAACAAGAACTGCCTTCTGAACATTTTTTTCTCTTGACAAAATTAAAGAAAATGCATGTGGATAGTCTCTCTCTCTCTCTCTCTCTCTCTCTCTCTCTCTCTCTCTCCAACAGTGCTAGATCCTAAAGAAATATAAACACCTGTAAAATACTAAATACGAATCCTCTCCATAAATGTTACTAGAATATAGTCTGTGAGGGTTTTGAATGAACAGTATCTGGTAGCAATTTCTTAACATGGCAAATAGTTCATGCAAAGAATGGAAAAGAAACAAAGCAGACGATTCACTCAGAAAAGAATATTCTAGGATAGTCCCTGAGAATCCTGTGGATGATGACCAAACATAGTTAGGAAATTAGAAAATCTTATCAAGTTCATATTAAGAGGGCAGATGGGGAGCAAGCATGCCTCCCACCTCTCTGTCAAGGAAGGATCCAAAACTATCGCCATGCTAAAACTCCCACTTTACTAAAATTACACTAAAACTGTACTTTTTCATGATATTGAGAAAGGATAATGACAAGGCTGAATGGAAGTGAGCACTCAGATGCACTTAGGAAAATATCAAGTAAGATGCAATGGTTTAAGAATTCCAGCAAGGTGGGTAAATTAAGGGAAACAGACATTTTAAATAGTGCATCAGTTGAAGGTATGATGAAAATAAGAAAAACATCTAAAAGTATATTTTTGATCTTGTAGATCAATACCTAGTGATCCTTAGGACAGGTCAATGACATGCTTATCTACAGGACAATGACAGTGTAAACCTATCAATCAAACTCCTACCGAGTAGTCCATGATTGGAAAACAATTGAAACTTCGGCGGTCACCTCCATAATTAGAGAAATGAAGAATAACCTCCTTGCAAAAAAGCTAAAGAAGGCAGATCAGGCATGATTTCTTCACCCAGCAAGAACTATTATTTAAATAGAGCAATAGACTTCAACACCCTCCAAGAGGAAAGCAGAAAAAGTGGCTTCAGCTACATTATGAAGGTTTCAGATTTACCCTACTCTGAATGTCCCTATGAGAGATTTTCATAATGAAATGTTAAACTGGAGGAAAAAATATTTCTTCTATGTAAATTTTTCAAATTACTATAGAAGCTCCAAGTTTAGTAGAATAGCAGTAACCAACTATCCATTTATCTAGCAATGGCAAGAATCAAGAGAGCACAGCATCCCCTTACTACATTAGACTTTCAGTCCATTCACTGTACTTTGTGCTCAAAGCTCCATGGGAAATCCTATAAAAACCTGATTTTACCTCTATGATGTCACCGTTTATCTTGAATCTCTGAATATTTATGACCTTTTCATTGTTTCCCCCAACCTTCATAACAGTCCTACTTCTTAAAATAATGCCACAGTATATTATTTTCTATGTGTGAGAGCTATCCTCTGCATTTTCTCAACTTTACCTCTATAAGATTTCAAAAGATACCACCAACCTTCCTACTTAATGAAACTTAAGTAGCATTACAATTTCTTGTATCCAATTGATCCCCTTGTAGGTGTTTTCCTAAGAGGAATTAATTTTTAAAGTCTATCTTCAAAGACTATTTTTCCAACTCTACCTCCTCCTTTCTCTTTTCCATAATCTAAAGCTTCTGAATAAACATAAGTCCATGTCCATTTTCTATAAAAAAAGATTCTGAGCAATGGATCTATAAGAAACACAATGGGTTCTGATTTATACTTCTGGTGGGCATTTTCTACACTTTTTCACACCTGAAGAAATCTGAGTTGTATTATAGTCTAGTTTCATCCTGGAGAGAAATAATATGTACAAGACCAAAAGGAGTCAGAAAACTCAGGACTCTTATTCCTCCTTTCATCCCTAGAACCTACATATATATATTCTTAATAGGAATAGTTCACCTGTACTGTAGGATTATCTGTGCCAGGTCCTTAGCAGAAAGCTTTATATCCATTATCTCTTTATTATACACAATGGCCTTGTGGGTATTTGTAAGAGTAACAAACATTCATTGAGACATTTATATAAGCCACTTTTTAAAAGTTTTATAATACTATCTCATTTAATAAGACAAATTGGTGAAATAGTCATTTTTCATAGTCCTATCTTAAAGATAAGAAAATTGAAGCTTACACAGTAAGGTCACACCACTAATAATAAAGGAACCAGAATTTTAAATTAAGTTAATGCTATTAACCATTCTATACTGCCTCATTTGTCAAAGGAATAAATGAATGAACAAATAAATAAATGAGCAAAGAGTGAATGACTCATAAAATAACTGGAACTAATAGAAAAATGTTAAGCCATAGAGAATTTATGGGCATTAGAATAAATGAAAGTTGTATTATACCATCAAAGCTGGATTATGCTATCATTCAAAGTCCTTTCAGTTCTAGAATGCTGTGGAATTAACAGCCAAAATAAATCAATTCTCAATTTTTTGCTACTTTTAAGATTTACAAGCTTAATCAAATGCCTGGCTTTTTTGATAATAACAATCATCAATACTCTCAACAAAAATCAGTAAGCTTTGTCAGTCTTGTCTTTCAGATGAAGGGAAATACTAGTCGTACTCAAACGGAAATACTCATGTTCCCAGCAAGGCAGTGCATATTACTTCATCTTGTGCAATGCTACTAAGAACATTAAACATAACTGGAATTAGAGAAGTTTGTGTAGTTAAAAATACACATTTGATAAAAAGTTGAAGTTATTACTAACTTAATGTCTAATAAACATTTATTTTACTTGTCTATTAAGTATAAGCTTATTTCAAAAATAAAAACTCTATAAGTTACTTTGTTACCTAGTTGCATTTGGATAAGAACAACAACAAAGCAATCAATCTGACCCTGAGATCTGAAGAAGCAACTTCAAGAAGAAAAGGACAATGTCAGCCTTAGCTTTCAAGCACTCCTAATTCCCCTCATCACAATTTATAAGTATGAGCCATTGCATCACTAAGGAAGCTGGACAGACCCCTGAGCAATAATAGCATGAATTTACCAGCATGTTTTGCCTCTTACCAAAAGTTAAGACAATATTCTAAAAGAGCAATTTCAGTCTGTGAGTTTGCACTACTGAGATGCCTTGGCTATTCACATGGGTACTAAGAATCTGAATGTGAAAGGAAACTTCATGTTATCTAGTCCAAATACTTCACACATGAGCAAACAGCGAAAATTCTCTAAAAGTCTGCCTCAGTAATGACAGAGCTAGAATGAGACCAAAGGTATCTGTTCTTGGATTCCTCTGCACATTTCACTGTACCACACCAACTCTTTGCAGTGCATTGAATTATATCCCCTCACCCAAAGTTCATGTTGAACCCTCATCACCTGTGTGACTATATTTGGATATGTCTTTTATGAAAGCAATTTAGGTTTAATAAAGTCATAGGGTGGAGCCCTGATCTGATAAAATTAGTGTCTTGATGAGGCATGAGAGAACTCTTGCTCTCCCTACCATGTGAAGACACAGCAACAAGATGGCCATCTGCAACCCAGGCAGAGAGTCCTCACCAAAAACTCTACCCCACCAGATTCTGAGTTCTGGACCTTCCAGCATCCAGAACTATGAGGAAAAAGAGGTTTTTTGGGGGTTTTTGTTTTTGTTTTTTTTTAATCATCCCTATCTACAACACGTTGGTATGGCAGGCCAAGCAAACCAATATACCCTCCACTTCATTTCTTCAAGACATCAGGCCAATCTATAACTCCGAGAAATGGAATTGTCAGCAATAAACCAGTAACTCAGCTCTTGATGCTGTCAGAAGAGAGTGGAAAATTTCAGGGCTATCTTATCTGTGCATCCATTATGATAAATGTTGGCTGAGAACCAATCACAGGTAAAGCCCATCAAGACCTGAAGAGGCATTTGTGATGTGATGAAGGAGGATTATCCAGTGTGATTAGTAAGTAGGCATCACTCTATAATGCACTCTCTCTGAACCATTAGTTAGGCACTTAGAACACATTAATGAACAAGAAATGTACTCCCTTATCTCAGGGAGGCTCCAATCTAGGTAGAAAATGACACCTGTAGGGGTCTCAATCTAGGATTTATGGATGGACCTCTATTTCAACCTAATTAGTTTCTTTGCAATTCTATGTATTCTATTTCATGTGTTTAAAATGCTAGCCTGAGATGTGGTCCAAGGATCATGGACATATTTTTGGACTTTTAGTCTAACTCTCCAAAGTGAAATAGATGAGATACACTTAAACAACTCATCCCTGTCCACAGCAGATAACTGACACATTCAACATTCAAATGCTTGAATGTGTGAGTATTTGAAAAGGGTATTCAGAAACAAAAACTATCCTAAGAGCATCAGCATAGGATTATATATACTGAAGGTCACTAGAGTTCAAGTTCAGATTTCAGCTCTGCAAATGATTAAGAGCATGGGGCATGCAGTAATGGACAATGAAACATCCCCCAGAGCACTGAGACATTTCAGCCTGTCTCCACTTGTGACAACTTTACCTGTATCCTGTTATCCTGCTTTTTGTTGTTGTTGATGTTATTTGTTTTCTTTCGTGGTGCTAGGGATTGAACCCAGGGCCTTGTGCATGCAAGGCAAGCCAACTGAGCAATATCCCCAGTCCCACTGTTTCCCTTTCTTTACCCCGAGTCCTGTTGCTTCCCATACCAAATAAGCAGAAGCAGTAAGGATTAATCTACTGTATCATAGCAGCAGCTCACTGCTCCTCTAAATTAGTAAAAATGAGAGCTGACAGTACAATATAATTTCAAAGATAAAAGGAAAGGACTCTCAAAATCATATGGTCCAACTTCATTTCATAGATGAGAAAACTGCAGATTAATAAAATTATGTGACTTACTCAAGGTCACAGAGCTTATTAGGAATGGAGGTGAATCTAAAATTTCATTCTCCTCACTTTAAATGTTCTTATCACTCTTCCAACAGACCCTCATCATGGGAGGTCACGAATATCAGTATAGATATTGCCAGTGTAAATACATTTTAGCTTATTTTGTTCACATGCCAATGTGCATAATACAAAGTTAGAAAATAAAATGGGGTCAACAATATGATTCAGTAGAAAACAAATTCAAGTCTACAAAACTGACTTCAAATGGCATGGATGCACAAATATACATCATTATTTTTGTCTATTTCAAGATCTCTTTTTTTGAATTAAATCATTAAACACTTATGAAAATCATCTTTATCCCTAAAAAACATTCTTTTACTAGGTCCAGTAATTTCTGCACAACTCTTATGCTGAATTGTATTCCCGCAGCTCAATTTTAATGATACAATTTCCATTTTCATCTTTAAAACAAAAGTAGTGTTGTCAGTCTCCTCAGTTCCCCTGGCTTTTCTCCAAGCATCACTGAACTGTAGAAGTAGCAGAATCTAAATAGATTCTGATACCACAGACAAGAGCAGAATGATATTATGAGTTCTATAAATTGCTGTTCTTCCTGTACCTTAAAAATGAATAAAGATGAATTGTATTGCATATTTCCTCCAGAAAACTTTTGAAAGCCAAAGAAATTTTGATTTATGATAATCTTCTGAACAACAACTTTTAGATCCTCCCACTTATTCACATTTAAGACTTACTGGAGTAGTACCAAGTTCTGTGTTAAAAGTTCTATTTATGCTCAGGCTGTCCTGCATGGTAGTTCAGGATAGCTTGTCAGTTGTACCCAATGTGAGGCACATCACTGAGCATCTGCAGAGAGTAGGAAGTAGTTCTGCCCAAAGCATTTTTCTCAAATAAACAGAGTAAGTCCTCCTCCTTTGAGTAACGTGGCAAAAGAAAAATATTTGCAGACACTTAGCCCTTTATTTTCAGTAGCCATATGTTTTAGTTGTGGAAACATAAACAAACAACAAAAACTAAGTGATTTATCTTTTAGGGATCTTCCTCCAAATATTCTGTTATCTGGAGTACCCTTTGTGAAGGATTGCAACCATTATATAAGGTCCTTTATAGATCTCAGTTGTTATTACTGTTATTTTGGTCTTTTAACAATCACTTAAAAGTGGATATGTGATGGGTGTGGTGGCACATGCCTGTAATCCCAGAGGCTCAGGAGGCTGAGGCAGAAGGATCAAGAGTTCAAAGCCAGCCTCAGCAAAAACGAGGTGCTAAACAACTCAGTCAGACTCTGTCTCTAAAATAAAAATACAAAAATAAGGGTGGGGATGTGGCTCAGTGATCGAGTGCCCCTGAGTTCAATTCCCAGTACCAAAATAAATAAATAAAAAAATAGATAGATAGATAGATAGATAGATAGATAGATAATAAAGTGGGCATTCATAATAGCACTATCAGTCATTTGTAAATACACATAGTCATTCTCTTATACTGGATATAACACTTGGGAAAATCTCATTTTGAGTCTTCCCGTTCAATTATGTGTCATTTGCTATCCAAATTTTGTAACATATTAAGAATACAGGCCCTAAAATCTATTTTTTATCTAGAGTCTTATCCAATAGAAGAAATGCTAGAAAAGACGAGATGGGCTGGCCCTTGAACTGTCTACACTGGATACCACTAAGAAAGAAATAAGGGAAAACTCAACTCAATCTCGTCCTCTATGAAAACTTAATGCCTAAAATGGTAGAATTGACTACTCCTTCTGGGTGGCACCAATCTAACTTCAAAATATTTCTAATACAATATAAATAGCATTGAATCAATTATTTGTTTATATTATTGTCTCTTCATCGATAGATTAAAAATGATATTAATTTATTTTTCCATGCATAGTATATTTTTTATTTATTTTTTTAATTTATAATAATTACAATTCATAGTGCCCATATATAGCATCTTTTTACATACAACTGTTTGTATACAAAGTATATTCATACAATTCAGGTCTCCAATCATTCAATCATGCATTTAGGATAATGATAACCATCTCATTCAACCACCTTTTCTTTTTATTTTTTCTTCTTTTCTTTTCTCCCTCTCCCTCCCCCCTTGCTCTCTCCCTTCCCCTCCCTTCCCTTAGACCATTCTAGTGTTCCTCTAATCCTCCTATGTACCCCCATCCAACAAAACTGTGAACTAGCCTCCTTATATCAGAGAAAACATTTGGTACTTGGATTTTTGAGACTGACTAACTTCACTTAGCATTATGTCTTCCAACTTCATCCATTTACCTGAGAATTCCATTATTTTACTTTATTTTATTGCTGAGTAAAATTCCATTGTGTGTATATACCACATTTTCTTAATCTACTCATTTACTGAGGGACATCGGTTGGGTCCACAACCTAGCTATTGTGAATTGCGCAGCTACAAACATTGAGATAGCTGTGTCACTGTAATATGCTGTTTTTAAGTCCTTTGGGAATAGACCCAGGAGTGGGATGGCTGGGTCATAGGGTGGTTCCATTCCCAGTTTTCCAAGAAATCTCCATACTGCTTTCCATAACAGTTGCAACATTTTGCAGTCCCACCAGCAATGTATGAGTGTGCCTTTTCCCCCACATCCTCTCCAACATTTATTGTTGTTTGTGTTCTTGATAGCTACCATTCTGACTGGAGTGAAATGAAATCTTAGAGTATTTTTGATTTGCATTTCTCTAATTGCCAGCGATGTTGAGCATTTTTTCATGTATTTGTTGATTAATCATGTATCTTCTTCTGAGAGGTGTCTTCTTAATTCCTTAGCACATTTATTGACTGGGTTATTTTTTTTTTTTTTTGATGTTAAGTTTTTTGAGTTCTTTATATATTCTAGAAATTAGTGCTCTATCTGATTTGCATGTATTAAATATTTGTTCCAATTAATTGGCTCTCTATTCACCTCACTGATTGTTTCTTTTGCTGAGAAGAAGCTTTTTAGTTTAAATCTATCCCATTCATTAATTCTTGGAAGTAATTCTTGCGCTACAGGATTCTTATTAAGGAACTTGGGGCCTAATCCAACATGTTGGAAATTGGAGCTTACTTTTTCTTCTATTAGGTGTATTGTCTCTGGTCTAATTCCTAGGTCCTTGATCCACTTTGAATTGAGTTTTGTGCATGGTGAGAGATAAGGGTTTAATTTCAATTCGTTGCATATGGATTTCCAGTTTTCCCAGCACCATTTGTTGAAGAGACTATCCTTTCTCCACTGTACATTTTTGGTAACTTTGTCTAATATAAGATAGCTGAAATTATATGTATTAGTCTCTGTGTCCTCAATTCTGTACCATTGGTCCACCAGTCTGTTTTGGTGCCAATGCCATGCTGTTTTTGTTACTGTTGCTCTATAGTATAATTTAAAGTCTGGTATGGTGATGCCCCCTGCTTCACTTTTCATGCTCAGCATTGCTTTGGCTATTCTGGGTCTCTTATTTTTCCAAAAGAATTTCATGACTGCTGTTTCTATTTCTTTGAAGAATTACATTGGGATTTTGATTGGAATTGCATTAAATCTGTATAATGCTTTTGGTAGTATGGACACTTTGACAATATTAATTCTACCTATCCAAGAGCAAGGTAGGTCTTTCCATCTTCTGAGTTCTTCTATGATTTCTTTCTTTAGTGTTCTATAATTTTCGTTATAGAGGTCCTTCACCTCTTTTGATAAGCTGATTCCCAGGTATTTTTTTTTTTTTTTTGATGTTATTGTAAATGGGGTAGTTTTCATCATTTCCCTTTCAGAGGCTTTTTCGCTGATATACAAAAATGCCTTTGACTTATGTGTATTGATTTTGTATCTTGCAACTTTGCCAAATTCATTTACTAGTTGTAAAAGTTTTCTGGTAGAGTCTTTTGGGTCTTCTAGGTATATTATCATGTCATCAGCAAATAGTGCTAATTTGAGCTCTTCTTTTCCTATCTGGATCCCTTTAATTTCTTTCGTCTGTCTAATTGCTCTGGCCAGAGTTTCCAGTACTATGTTAAATAGCAGTGGTGAAAGGGGGCATCCCTGTCTTGTTCCAGTTTTTAGAGGGAATGCTTTCAATTTTTCTCCATTTAAGATTAAGTTAGCTCGGGGCCTTGCATAAATAGCTTTATAATGTTGAGATATGTTCCTGATATTCCTAGTTTTTCCAGTGTTTTGAACATAAAGGGGTGTTGTATTTTGTCAAATGCTTTTTCTGCATCTGTTGAGATGATCATATGATTTTTATCTTTAAGACTATTGATGTGATGTATTATGTTTATTGATTTCCAAATGTTGAACCAGCCTTGCATCTCCGGAATGTACCCCACTTGATCGTAGTGCACTATCTTTTGATATTTTTTTATAGTTTTTTTTAATATTTATATTTATTTGTTTAGATATGTTTTTGTATCCAATTTGCCAGGATTTTGTTGAGGATTTTTGCATCTATGTTCATTAAAGATATTGGCCTGAAGTTTTCTTTTTGGGATGTGTCTTTGCCTGGCTTTGGAATTAATGTAATATTAGCCTCATAGAAAAAGTCTGGAAGAGCTCCCTCTTTTTCTATTTCTTGAAATAGTTTGAAGAGTGTTGGTATTAGTTTTTTCTTTGAAAGTCTTGTAGAACTTGGCTGTAAATCCATCAGGTCCTGGACTTTTCCTTGTTGGTAGCTTTTTGATGACGTCTTCTATTTCTTCGCTTGTAATCAATCTGTTTAAGTTGTGGATAGCCTCCAGATACAGTTTAGGCAAATCATACGACTCTAGAAATCTGTAAATGCTTTCAGTATTTTCTATTTTATTAGAGTACAAGTTTTCAAAGTAATTTCTAATTATCTTCTGTATATCTGAAGTGTTTGTTGTGATATTCCCTTTTTCATCATGAATGTTAGTAATTTGAGTTTTTTCTCTTCTTCTTTTTGTTAGCATTGCTAAAGGTCTGTCAATTTTGTTTATTTTTTCAAAGAACCAACTTTTAGTTTTGTCAATTCTTTGAATGGTTTCCTTAGTCTCAATTTCATTAATTTCTGCTCTGATTTTAATTATTTCCTGTCTTCTGCTGCTCTTGGTGTTGGTCTGTTCTTCTTTTTCTAGTGCTTTGAGGTGTGATGTTAAGTCATTTATTTGTTGGGTTTTTTTTTCCTCTTAAGGAATGAACTCAGTGCAATTAATTTTCCTCTTACTACTGCCTTCATAGTGTCCCAGAGATTTCTATACAATGTATCTGTGTTCTCATTTACCTCTAGGAATTTTTTTATCTCCTCTTTGATGTCTTCTTCAACCCCTTGTTCATTCAGTAGCATGTTGTTTAGCTTCCAGTTGTTGGAGTAATTTTCCTTATTCCTTTTTTTGTCATTGATTTCCAATTTCATCCCTTTATGGTCTGATAGAGTGCAGGGTAGTATCTCTATTTTTTTATATTTGCTGAGAGTTGCCTTGTGACATAATATATGGTCTATTTTGGAGAAGGAGCCATGTGCTGCTGAGAAAAAAGTGTATTCGTTTACTGAGGGATGAAATATTCTATATATGTCTGTTAGGTCTAAATTATTAATTGTTTAAGGAGGCTTAAAATTTCTTTGTTTAGCTTTTGTTTGGATGATCTATCCATTGGTGAGAGAGATGTGTTGAAGTAACCTAGAATAACTGTGTTGTGGTCTATTTTCCTCTTAAACTTGAGAAGAGTTTGTTTGATGAATGTAGGTGCTCCATTATTTGGGGCATATAGATTTATGATTGTTATATCCTGTTGATGAATGGTTCCCTTAAGTAGTAAGAAATATCCATCTTTGTCCCTCTTGATTAGTTTTGGTTTGAAATCTACCTTATTTGATATGAGAATGGAAACCCCTGCTTGCTTCCGCAGGCCATGTGAGTGATAAGACTTTTCCCAGCCTTTCACTTTCAGTCTGTTGATGTCTTTTTCTACAAGGTGTGTTTCTTGAAGACAGCACATTGTTGGGTCATTTCTTTTAATCCATTCTGATAATCTGTGTCTTTTGAATGGCGAGTTTAGGCCATTAACATTCAGGGTTACTATTGAGATGTGATTTTTATTCCCATCCATTTTTACTTGCATTATGGTCTTTAGCTTGATTTGGTTTCTCTTATGGTTGGTATTTCCCTTAGTTTAATATCTCCCTTTGTTGATTTTCATTGTTATTTTTCTCTTCTTCTTCATGAAAAATGTTGCCCAGGATGTTCAGAAGTGCTGGCTTTCACGTGTGAAATCTTTTAACTTTTGCTTGTCGTGGAAGGTTTTTATTTCATCTTTGAATCTAAAGCTCAATTTTTCTGGATATAAGATTCTTGGTTGACATCCCTTTTCTTTCAGAGCTTGAAATATGCTATTCCAGGATCTCTTGCTTTTAAGGTCTGGGTTGAAAAATCTGAACATAGTTTGATTGGTTTCCCCCTATATGTAATCTGCTTCCTTTCTCTTGTGGCTTTTAGTATTCTCTCCTTGCTCAGTATATTAGGCATTTTCATTATAATGTGTCTTGTTGTGAATCTGTTGTGATTTTGTTTGTTTGGTGTTCGGTAAGCCTCTTGAACTTGGTTTTCCCATTCATTCCTCAAGTTTGGAAATTTTTCTGTAACTAATTTGTTAAATAAATTACTCATTCCTTTGACTTGAAACTCTGCCCCTTCCTCTATGCCAATCACTCTTAAGTTTGGTCTTTTTAATGTTGTCCCATAATTCTTGGATGTTATGTTCTTGGTTTCCTACAAGTTTTGCTGTGTAATCTAAATTTTTCTCTAGGATATATATTTTGTCTTCATTGTCTGAGGTTCTTTCTTCCAAGTGGTCTACTCTGTTGGTAATGCTTTCAATTGAACTTTTATTTTGGTTTATTGCTTCTTTCATTTCCGGTATTTCTGTTTGGTTTCTCTTTAGAGCCTCTATTTCCCTATTGAAGTAATCTTTTACTTCCTATATTTGTTTTTGGAGTTCTTTGTCAAAATGATCTTTTGCCACCTGTATTTGGTCTCTCATATCATTTTTGAGTTCATTCTTAAATTCTGCAAACATTTGGAATATGTAATTTCTAAATTCCATCTCTGGCATTTCACCAACTGTGCTTGCCATGGAATCTACTGATGAGGTATATTGATTTGTTTCTGTCACTTTCTTCCTTTGTTTCTTCATGTTGCTTGTGTGTCTTTTCTTCCTGCACTGTGGGACCTTGACTATTTTGATTTTACCTTAAAGCCTTATGTTGCTCCTGTAGTACAATGCTATCAGATCCCCTATAATTCCTTTACACTTTAGAATCTAACAATTTCAATTCATAAAATCCCAGTTTGATCACAATGTACAGATTTAGTTAACCCAGATATTGTTTCCAATTTAGTCTGTACACTTCTAATGGGGCTTTATAGCTTCAAGTATTGGACACAGATGTGATATGTTTAGGAAGAAGGAAGTGAGTGTATTGAATTGTTCTGTCTTAGAAAGTATGAAAAGAGAGTTCTATGGAAGTGGTTTAGTGGAAGTGGTTTAGTATCATAGTAGACGAGAGAGAAAAGAGAATGGAGTGAACAATTAGGTGGAAAGTCCAATTTATATATAAACCTAACTTATGAAGCCATTGAGAGAAGAAATAAAGTAAGATGGAAAAGAAAGAAAATGACAAAGGAGTAGGAATTGGTGCAAGAGAGAAGAGAGAGAGAGTCAAGAAAATAGAGAGTAAACTATATATAACACCGCTTTGCTATATAGTTCAATTGCGCCCATTCTAGAAATCCCAAATTCTGCGTATAACTTGTTTTTACATCTGTTGAGTAAGCACTGGCAGGGTGTAAATAGGAAAGATGAAGGAAGAAGAAAAGATGCAAAAGTGAGAAGGAAGAAAAGAAAGAAAGAAAAGAGGAGCAGAAGCAAACAAACAAACACACTGACAATCAATGCAAAAACAAAGCAAAACAAATCAAAACCAAAAAAAAACACACACACACAAAAAAAAAACAAAAAACAAACAAAGAAACAAAAAACAAAACAAACTAACTAACAAAAAAAAGTCGAACCCAGGAACAAGTCTCAAACAAAACGGACCCTGGGAAGCCCTCTTTTTTTCCTTTTCAGTTTAAGCCAATTGTATCGGATCACGTCTAGACAGTCAGCGATCCTGTTAGTAGAGTCAAGGCTGCACTTTTGGCCAGTGGCAGAATGGCACAGCAGAAGAGTGGCTTAGGGGGGTTGTGTGTCAGCAGATGAATGGCACCAGGAAAGGGACCCTCCAGAAGGCACCCTTTCCCCTCGCCCACCCACAGTTGTAGCTTCTTGGGGCCAGTGCGCTGGCCTCAGACACGCCCTCCCCTGCTGGTTGCCCGAGCCTCACCCAGGGTGTGCGCTGTTCTCAGAGCGTTGGCGGCTCCCTAGATGTCTGCAGCTGTTCTTCCTTTCTGCCTTGTTCCTTTGTCCGGGTCAGCCACTGCTTTTCTCAAAGATGGCGGTGCTCTCCTCCCGCTCAACAGCAGTTCTGCAGACCGTTGTGTCACTCCAGAGCATGCAGGATCGGCTTGGCAAGTTGTGTGAAAGAGCTCTACTTGGATACTGCTCGCGCTTCTAGGCTCCTTTCTACCCTTCCTCGCTGATCGGTTTCAAAGCCGCTGTGTGGATCGTCCCCTTACCACAATGTTATCGGGCGGCTGCGCCGACAGCACTGCTTCAGATTGTGGAGCGCTCCGACTCTGCCCCTGCCCGTTGTGGTCTGGAGATCGTTGTATTTCACTGTCCAGAGGTGCAAGAATGTCTCAGCTCCCTTTCAGTTGCAAGAGAATTGCTAGTAACACGCTCAAACTTCCCACTAAGCGTCTTTTAGTAACTATGTTCA
This sequence comes from Tamias sibiricus, assembly GCA_025594165.1. Taxonomy (NCBI): domain Eukaryota; kingdom Metazoa; phylum Chordata; class Mammalia; order Rodentia; family Sciuridae; genus Tamias; species Tamias sibiricus. The sequence continues at coordinate 82,168,518 of CM046659.1, forward strand.
GAGTGCACCTCCCTCCAGTCCGCCATCTTCCCAGCCTCCTCCTGTGATTCCCATGCATAGTATATTGTTTAACACATAGTCACTCAATAAAGTTTACTGATTTTTTTTTAAATTATGGAACAGGAAGCATAAAAAAAGTAATAAAAGGAGACATATGACGAACAAAGAGAGGTGATGATGAACAAAAAATGTGGTGGGAAAATATGAGCAGAGAAAATGATGGCCTTTGGCATTATCTACTTGGTGTCAAATGGCTTCTGCAAAAAGGATGAATCAGGGATAGAAGTAGGTAGGTTGAAAAAAAGGTCAGTTCCCCAGAATTTCTGCTGTTGCACATTTATGTCTTAGTTAGCATGGTCTGGAAAGTGTTTCTCTATTTTCAACCCTGCCCTCAGGACTAGGGAGCAAACAGCCCAAAACTACAATTGTTCTTACAGTCAACCACTTATAATATTATTATTTGGGATGCAACTACCATTTTCAGGCACAATGTCAAGCTCTGAAGCTACTCTGGACAGTATGAGCCTTGTGATTATAGAGCTTACACTTGCCAGGAGAGATGGGCATTTAAGAGAATCATACACAAAAAGTAACCTGCCAGCATGTTAAGAGTTATGAAGAGCAAAATATGACCCTCCAAGAAACATAAGGGATTTTCCCAGGTATGGAAGATAATTTTGTTGGGGAAATGATTCTGGGGCTGAGGTATGAGATTGAATATGAATTAATGGGGCATCTGTGGGAGAGAACATTCCAGGCAGAGGCTACTGGGATAACAATGTCAGGACCTGGGAAGTGAATATGAAGCAAGGTTCAGTTGTCCTATGGGAAGATTCAAGATGTCTCCTTCTCATCCTAGCAGTTATCAATTTCAAAACTTTTGAGAAAAAAAAATGGAGCTTCCCTCCCTTTGAGATGCCTCAAAGAAGAATTAGAGAAATGAGCAGATTTATGTGGACCTGTAGAAGAGTGTCAGAAAGATCATCCAGGGCTTGTGTCTGATATTTCATACATCTTACTCACCCTTCACATGTGCTATGTATTTTTGTTTTGTTTTCACAAAAATATTCTATAGTTATCTTGAGAATGATTGGGGTAGGGTACTGGAGATTTAACACAGAGGTGCATTTTATCACTCACATGCCCCACTTTTTTGTTTGTTTGTTTGTTTGTTTGCTCGTTTTTTTTTGAGACATGGTCTAAGTTACTTAGGGCCTCACTAAATTGCTGAGAATATTTTTCAAATTAATATGATAGACTGATCAACTTTTCATATCACATAATATATGGATTTTCTACTTTAGTTTTACATGCTAAAAATTATCTCATCTTGTATTACAAATTCTTCAACCAGACTTCATTGTGGGATGTGCACATTGTTTCCAATTTTTCACTATAAAACATTGTAAGGACATTACTATGGATGGATTTTTTTAACCTATCCTTAATCATTCAATATGAATGGTGCTAAGATCAATGGCACAATCTGGAATTGAGTAGACTTGGTTGACACTGCAGCTATATGATATACTGACTAGCTGTTTGACTTGGACAACTCAATCAACAAGTCTGCTTTCTCATCTATTAAGTGAGGATCAAAATAGTATATGATTCCATTGCTTAGAGGCTTAAATGAAATCATACAAACGAAGTACATAGCAAGACATCTGTAACATAATAGACACTTGTTAAACAATTCCTATCTCCATTAGGAAAGCTCTATGTTTACTGCTTTTGAGATAGAATACCACCAATACCCCCCACACACATACCAATTTGTACAAATTTTCTTTGTCATCAGCCATGCGTGAGACAGTCCAAAGAAATTTGTTCCTCACGTAGGAGAGTTCCACTACACCATCACTGCTGCAGAGGCACTTTGTTAGAGGCACTGCACGGCAGCAGAAGCAGCCAGGGATCTGTACATCACTTTGGATCCCTTTGCCATGTTCATGAGCAACAGCTACTGATGTGCTGCTCAATCCCGACAGCCAACTGTGAGTCTTTGTTGGGCTCCCTTCAGGCTGCTGGAATCTGCTCTGCTGTATGCATAGGGAAAGCCAAAGGTGGTTGGGGACTTACTTACCCTCACCACAGGAATAGCCCTTAAGCAAAGACTGACTTGTGAGTGAAGATAAATGTCCCAGCTTCCTTGCTTCCCATAGGCCCCACTTGAGGGCAGGACCTACCAGGTCTTCAAAACTCTCCTGTGGGGCTGGGCCAGTCATGTCCTGTGGGCTTTGCTTGTGTCCTCCTTTTCTCCCACTCTTCCTTGTGCCTTTAACTAAGCCTTTTTTTCCCTGGGAACATTTCCTAACAAATCACATTCACAGAAATCTGTGCTGCACTTGTCTAAGAGTTGTAGGATCTCAATTATAGTCTTGACAAATGGTTTTATTTTTGTCATAAACCTTCAATATAACAGATTACAACCTATCCTTTATTTCCTTCTTGGGAATTTCCATACTGTGGCACAGTTTTAGTTTAATCAGTAGAAGAAAAACCAGGGAGCAGGGTTGAGGATGTGATGCAGTTGGTGTTTCAATGGAAAACGTCCTCATGTGGTTAGTGCTCAGACACCCTGGTCTGTCAATAAGTTAGTTGCATTATCCTCACCATTTCTAGACTTTGAAATAGCTACTAATATTCTGAATAGTATGAAAAACATCTCCAGGGTTTTTAAATGTCTATGAAAATATTACTACCTGGAAAGGCAGACCTCAGAATGGAGTTCATGTATGCATTTAACCCTTCACTTTCACATTTCTTTGACTATCCATCTTTCTAGCCTCTGTGTCCTCATTCAAAGCTCAATGTTTCCTCTATCTTGGCCTCTAAAGGAGGCCTGCTTTCCACCTTTTGATGAGCAGCAGATTCTATCCCCGTTGCCATAGAAAATCCATCAGTCAGGCCCTCCTCCCATGAATCTCTGACCCTTTCACCAATACATTACAAACAATGCAGCTTTGAAGCTTTAGTATTCTCAGCGAAACAGGCATGCTTGTAGTACATCAAAAAGGAGAAAAAGTCTAGAGCTATAATACATATTCTCTCATCTGTGCAACCAGAGGGGAACAAGAGACAATGTGGAGACTAAGAAGTTGTGTCCTCTACCTGTCCTCTTGGGAGAGCATTATGTATTAATGAGGAAACAGAAGGAAAGTCTGAGAGGGTTCAAAGTTTTCTCTGTCTGGCAGCAGGCTCCGTAGTTTTCTCTCATGGTGAGGCAGATTCCAATTACTGTGTGAACAAATGGACTAGTGGGGAAAGCAAATTCTGGCTGGGAACAAGGACTTTAAAAGAAACAAACCATACCTCTAATTAAGGAAAGAACTAGAAAGTATTAAGAAATTTTTAAAATTTGAAAGAATGATAAAAAAAAGGCATATGCATATGATGTTGATCACTATTAGGAGTGTAAAGTGTACAACCACTTTGGAAAACACTGTTATTACCTGCTTGAGTTAAATTTGCATATTTTATGACTATACTTTCAGATTGATACATAGAGAAACATTTGTCTACAAGCCTAAGTTCACAGAAAGATTGTTCATAATCACAAAGGGGAACTCAAATATCCAAAGTTTCACTGACAAAAATACAGATAAACTAATGCATAGATTAGTAAATTCATACAATTTCCTATTCCCCAACAATAAAAATGAATGGGCCATATAAAAAATCCAAAATGAATCTTTAAATTTAATTGTGAATAAAACTCACAGAAAACTGTATTGTTACCATTTTTGTAAAGGTACACTAAACAAAAGAACACTAAAGAACACGTTATTGAAGAACATCTACATGTATGGCTTTTTAAAACTATTTTTAAGAAGATAAAAATGAATAGGAAATTCTTCTATGTTCTGTTCATGGTTTATTACCATCTTCACTGTGTGGTCAACATTATTTTCGAGATCAATGGGGGCAGGAAAGATGGTGGAATGAGATGGACATCATTATAATAGGTACAACCAGGGAAATGAAAATTGTGCTGCAGTTGTGTACAATGCTGTCATACATACCTAATTAAAATAAATAAATAATGAATAGTAAAATCTAAACGAGTCATTATGAACTTCATAGATGAAGTCTATGCTGCTCTATTTCTTACCTGGGTGCTCATGGGAGTTCACTTTATTATCATGCTTCATAACCATCATGTATATTGGATATTGTTTCATAAGCATCAAATATTCTCTAAGAAATAAATTTAGAATAATTAAAAAAGAAAAGAAACAGGCAAAAATGTTCACCTTCTTAAGTAACCTACTGGCATTTGTGGGCATTCCTGACGTTGTATTTTCAGTGTCACAACAGGTTGATCCATTTGGACTATATTATTTCAGTCCTTCCTGTTTAGATATGGGAAAAATGATTCCCGTCTTACTCAATCCATATATTCCTTGGAAGACTGAATGGACTAAGTAGGAGTAGGTAAGCTGATGATAAATGTTTCACAAGTGCTACGTGGAACTGCTGTCTTCCCAAATCTACCACAAGAAGGTTAGAGGCCAAAATACAGGAAGAAGAAAGCTCTCAAGAATGTTAAAAAGTAATGAAAATAGCAATGATCTAAAAAAAACATTTCAGAATTCTGAGACAAACAGTAACTGATCCAGAGGCTTTGCTTATTTTTCTATGTTCATAACCTCTTGATATGTATAGAAATGCAGTAGGCTTAAAAAAAAGACAAAAAAGTAGCAAAGCACAATCTATGAAATTTCTGTTAGACACTGAACCAATTTGAGAGTGAATGCTGATACATATTCAAGGTGTTTTATAATTGAACATATCTGAAATCACATATCCATCTGCCAATATGATCTTGTTAAAAGAAAATTTCAGTAAGGTCAAATTAACAGATGTAATTTGAAAATTCATAGTTTCAATAATTGTCACTGTCATTAGGTATCAAAATCAAATATATAATTTCTCAGAATTTCCATTGTGTATAAAACAAAGATTTAAGAACTCAAAAATTACAAATAATGCATTGTGAAATATTTTCCAAAATGTTTGCTTTGTTGAAAATTGAAAATTTAGTTAAGTAATTTTGAGACACTCCTCTCCATCACAGTAAGTTAACTTTTTCTTTCCTAATGAATCACATAATTTTTTGCCTAATTGAGCGAACTGACATAGTCTGTCTCTCCTTGTGTTTAATATCAGTCCTGTATAACTATAACACCTTGACCCAAACCACCAGAAGGGTCTGTTCCAAGCCTACCCCAAGCTCATTTACACTGGTAAAATAATTGAGTTGTAAAGTAATCACATCCTTACACCCTATTTAGAAAGTAGTAAACAGTCACCTAGTTACAGTGGAGAATCAGAAGCATGTAGAAGATCAATGATGACCCCAAGGTCAGGTGAAGATAAAACTAAGAACAAAACAGATGTCTACCAGTCAGTCTAATGAGCTATGGTTCCAAGGTTGTGTTGCCTTCCTTACTTAGAAGAAAAGGAGTTGCCTGATTACCATTGGTATGTCATTGTTTGCTGGATGTCTGATGCATCACCCAATGACCAGAGGAGGGAACAATTGTCTTTCCATCTTCTCTGGTTTGTGCTTTGGCCCAATAGGTTAAGAAGGAGGAGGAGGAGGAGGAGGAGGAGGAGGAGGAGGAGGAGGAGGAGGAGGAAAACACTTCCTTGAAGACTTGTATCTTTGCTTAGGAGAGCATTAGAGAGTAGATAGTGCCCTCTAGTCCATCTGTAAAAAGGGGCAAGACAGGTCCACTGTTACCAGTCTGAAGCTGGTTATTGAAATGCATTGGCATGTCTTCTCCAACCTAGTTTTAACTATCTAACATTCTAAGCAGTAAGTCCCAGTGTATCTCATACATTGCTGGTGTGACTGCAAATTGGTGCAACTACTCTGGAAAGCAATATGGAGATTCCTCAGACAACATGGAATGGAACCACCATTTGACCCAGTTATCCCTCTCCTTGGTATATCCCCAAAGGATTTAAAATCAGTATACTACAGTGATGCAGCCACATCAATGTTTATAGCAGCTCAATTCATAATAGCTAATTTATGGAACCAACATGGGTGTCCTTTGATAAAAGAAAATGTGGTACATTTACACAATGGAATATTAATCAGCCATAGAAAAGAATGAAATTATGGCATTTGTCAGCAAATGGATGGATCTGGAGACTATCATGCTAAATGGGGTAAGCCAGTCCTCAAAAACCAAAGGTGGAATGTTTTCTTTGATATATGGAAACTAACCCACAATAAGGGAGTGGTGAGTGTTGAGGGGAAGAACAGAAATGCAGTAGATTAGACAAATGGAAATGAAGGGAAGGGGGGATAAGTGAAGGAAAGATAGTGGGATGAAGCTGACATAATTTTCATGTACATATATGAAAACAACACATTGAATGCCACCATCATGTACATCCATATGAACGGGACTCTAGGATAAGATATATTCCATGCTTGTATGATTTTATCAAAGTGGATTCTGCTATCATGTATAACTAAAATGAACAATTTTTTTTTTTTTTTTTTTTTTTTACAAAAAGGTCCAAGTGTGTGGGTTGTAGAATTTAAATTCAATGTAAGAAAAAGAGGTTTCCCATGGCCTTGAGTCTAAGCCATGTTCTCTAACTCAATTTACCAGAGGTCTTCACTTCAAGGAACCGAGCCACATGACCTGCTATTAGTAACTATAAGATATGTGTTAAATATTCTCTAGTCATCAAGCTTATCTGAGTCACTTTAATGCAGCACCTTCCTCCAATTACAAGTAGAAGGAGCCTGGCAGCTACCATTCTGTTACTAATCAATTCCCTGTTTTCCTTAGATATTAAGTATAGTGGTCTCTGTGGTGAATGTGATGAAAAGCAAGCTGTTCTCAGGCAACAGACTGACATAGCCCTGCTAGTCCACCAATGTGAAAAAAATTTAGTGCCACTGAATAAAATCCTTACTGGAAAGTATGAGAGAAACAGCTGGAGGAACTTCTAGGTAATGAGGCCCAAAGACAGCCTGGGTGATTGCAAGTGAAAACCCAGTTCCTATATGGTTCTGAGCACCTGTCTAGAGTCCCTCCTTGTGGTCCTTCCCAGTCCCACCCATTGACTTCCCAAACAGGAGGTGCAGCTCCACTTCCCACAACAGTTGCTGTTGATGCTCCATTAAGGTCCTCTTTTGTAGGCTGGATTGTGGTATTAGATGCTAAGGGTTCACTCCTGAATCCTGCTGCCCTTGGAGATAGCTAGTATGTCACACATCAACCCTCAGTGGTTGACGGAGTCCTGCCATAGTCTATCCCAGTAGCTACTGGCCACACAAACTCCACCGTTCATTTCAACCAGGCTGAGGCTCTACTTCACATGAACCCACATCTTTGCTTAGCTTCTCTGGCTGTATCCTGCTTCCTTAGCTTCATCCAGAGCTTCATCTGAAAGCTCCTCCTCATGAACATTTGCATAAGAGTCCTTCTCAGGCTATGTTTCTAGAGGACCCAGTCTTTTGCATATGTGTGTGTGTGTGTGTGTGTGTGTGTGTGTGTGTGAGAGAGAGAGAGAGAGAGAGAGAGAGAGAGAGAGAGAGAGAGAGAGAGAAAGCTGAAAAGGTTTATTTTATAGAATTATAGAGTATAACAGTGGCCACCAGAGGCTTAAAAAGGCAGGGGGTATGAAGAAAAACCAAAATCAGTTAGATAGGAGGACCAAGTTATAGTGTTCTATAGCACAGCATGGTACCTAGAGTTTACAACAATTTATTATATATTTTTGAAGGTATGATAGAAAAATTCCAGATTGTTTTGAAAATGTGATCTTCTTAAAAGTGAAAATTGCTCAAGTTAGCTGAGAAAGAAATGTAAGTGTTTTTTAAGGATTAAAATCATTTAAGGATTATAAGGAAAATTAAAGTACTCCTTGTCATTTATCCTTTTAATCTGCCCAAAGGCATTGAACACAACTCCCACACATACCACCATTTTTGGGAGATTTAACCATGGGAAAGAACTGTGACACATAGGATGTTATAAACTTTATAATTCTAAATATAAATTTTAAATGGGCAGTATTTTCTTGGCAGTCTAAGTACCCCTCACTCAATTATTAGAAATTCAAGGTGTTCAGAATTTTACTAAAATTTCTGACTCTTAATTCAACCTGCCTCCCCACATCTCAGTACAAAGTACTTTTCCTCCTATGATAGGTGTACACTATTTGAAAGTAGGTGTAGCCTGAACTCTGGTTAGAAATCTCATTTCAGCACTCCCTGGGCTAGGTGGGTAACTTCAAACAAGGTATATAACCTCTGTAAGAATCATTTCCTCATCAATTTACTGGGATAACTGAACTACATTGTAAGGTTTTCTTTTTTTAATTTATTCTAATTAGTTATACATGACAGAAGAATGCATTTTGGTTCATTATATACAAATGGAGTACAGCTTTTCATTTCTCTGATAGTATATGATGTAGAGTTGCACCATATGTGCAGTCATACATTGTACCTAGGGTAATGATGTCCATCTCATTCCACCATCATTCCTACCCCCATGTATCCTCCCTTCCCCTCCCCTCCTTGTCTAATTAAAGTTCCTCCATTCTCCCCACCCCACACCCCCTGCCCCATTATGGATCAGCATCCACTTATCAGGGAGAACATTCAGCCTTTGGGTTTTGGGGATTGGCTTACTTCATTTAGATATTCTCCAACTCCACCCATTTACCTGCAAATGCCTAATTTTATTATCTTTTAAGGGTGAATAATATTCCATTGTGTATATATACCACAGTTTCTTCATCCATTCATCTATTGAAGGGCATCCAGTTTGGTTCCACAGTTTAGCTATTGTGAATTGAGCTGCTATAAACATTGATGTGGCTGCATCACTATAGCATGCTAATTTTAAGTCCTTTGGGTATAGACCAAGGAGTGGGATAGCTGGGTCAAATGGTGGTTCCATTCCAAGTTTTTTAAGGAATCTCCATACTGCTTTCCAGAGTGGTTGCACCAATTTGCAGAGCCACCAGCAATGTATAAGTGTACCTTTTCCCCAATATTCTTCCATCACTTATTGTTGTTTGTATTCTTGATGAATGCCATTCTGACTGGAGTCAAATGAAATCTTAGAGTAGTTTCGATTTGCATTTCATTTGCATTTCTCTAATTACTAGTGAAGTTGAACACTTTTTCATATATTTGTTGATTGTATCTCTTTTTCTGTGAAGTGTCTGTTCATTTCCTTATCCCATTTGTTGATTGGGTTATTTATTCTTTTGGTGTTGAGTCTTTTGAGTTCTTTATATATCCTGGAAATTAGTGTTCTGATGTGCATGTAGTATAGATGTTCTCCCATTCTATGGACCCTCTCTTCACATTGTTGATTGTTTCCTTTGCTGAGAAGCAGCTTTTTAGTTTGAATGCATCCCATTTATTAATTCCTGGTTTTATTTCTTGTACCTTAGGAGTCTTGTTAAGGAAGTCAGGACCTATTCCAACATGATGAAGATTTGGGCCTACTTTTTCTTCTATTAGGCACAGGGTCCTGGTCTAATTTCTAGGTCCTTGATCCAATTTTAGTTGAGTTCTGCTCATGGTGAGAGATAGGAGCTTAGTTTCAGTTTGCTGCATATGGATTTCCAGTTTTCCCAGAACCATTTGTTGAAGAGGCTATCTTTTCACGAATGTATGTTTCCGGCACCTTTGTCAAGTATGAGATAACTGTATTTATATGGATTTGTCTCTGAGGCTTCTATTCTGTAGCATTGGTCTTCGTGTCTGTATTGGTGCCAATACCCTGCTTTTTTGTTACTATAGCTCTGTAGTATAATTTATGGTCTGATATTGTGATGCCTCCTGCTTCACTCCTCTTGCTAAGGATTGCTTTGGCTATTCAGGGACCCAGTCTTAAGACATTTTTTCAAGGAAACATCTCAGAACCAGCTTCTAGTCCTCCTGTATTCCTGACAATTCTTTTCCTTTCTTCTCTCCTAAAGGTGAAAATGCCTTTACCTCTTATTTATTTTGCCCAGAATATATCTTTTCTTTCCTCCTGCCATCTTCTCCACAAGCTCCGTTTCTCCCTAAATTTCTCCTCTAACATTATTCTTTGATTCTTTTCTTATTCTCCCAGTGGTCTAACCTCCTAAAGATTAAACCATTAGCAATAAAAATCTAGCTCCCTTTTTCTTGAAAGCAGAAACAACTTTCTTTTCAAACCCAATAATGAAGTGACGAAACATGTCTTCCAGTATTGTTATGAGACTTAACATATTTAGCAACTGATAAATACTAGGTACTTATGAAAGGGTAACTAATACTATCACTTTACCTATATATGTCAATCACTCTATTCCAATTAAGTGGGAATGATTATCTTCAGCTACCATGTAAGCCTTTCCAGGTCTCTAAGCTCAAGGGAAAAAATGTCTAAAATCACATTAGAACTTTGAACCCCCAGATCCATATTAAGGGAAAGATCAATTCTAGTAATGCAGATTCCTTGGATTAGAAAACATATGAAATCTGCTTAAGTTTCAACTATTCCCTCTCTACAAGAAATAAATCCTATATCCTCAGCTACAAGCCATTATCTCACCCAATCCCAAAGAATTTCCCTAGAACTACACAGTTTCTCTCCTATTGATGGGTACTATCACTTCCTAGAAACCATGAGATACCCCAATCTGATCCAAGTTTACATGATGTTTACCACTGTTAAGGCGTGATTCTAAAATAAAACTCTGGTCTTTCAGAAGAAAAGACAAAGGATTTATTCTGGCCAGGGCCAAGGGAGCAGAAAGCAATTAGTTCTTCAACCCAAGACACTGAATGCAGGTGGAGCGGGCATTTAAGCAGAAAAACCACCAAGAAGGGGGCAGGTGAGGCAAGTGCAATTGTAAGTCATAAAAGTGGAAAGTACCAACTAATGAACATTCTTAGAATGCACACTTCTTGTATCTACTTAGAACAGCTTCATAGTTTAGAGACATTGTGGTCAGAGTGCAAATGGGTTGGGGTGTCAGCTTTTATGCAAGTGGCTCTTACAGGAAGGGGGGGACTAACTCCCCGCTTAGGCTGAGGAGAATGGAGTCAGCCTGACTTAATACACCACTAGCCTTTACCCCAAGGAATAACTCTAAAAAAAATTATTACTTTCTTTTAACATCCTTCCTGACAAACTATTAATTTACCAGTTGGTCAATTATTACATGAAACTAAATATATATAGAAACATATACTGCATGATTCCAACTATATGACATTCCAGAAAAATCATGCCTATAATTCCAGCAACTCAGGATGCTGAGCCAGGAGGATCACATTTTTGAGGCCAGGCTCAACAATTTGGTGAGACCCTGTCTCAAAGTAAAAATAGAAAGTGCCGGGGATGTGGTTTGGTGGTTAAGTGCCCTTGGGTTCAATTCCTGATTTAAAAAAAAAAAAAAAAAAAAAAAAGTAGGATTTTAGGATACTCCCTTTGTCCCATTAAAGAAATGCCAAAAGAAACAACATCAAAATGATTGAAAGCCACAAATAACCACAAAAATTATCTAACCAAAAAGGAAGACTTTGGGGGTTTCAGATATTTGATCTTGCTCTCTTTTTCAACCCACTTACCAAAAGGCATGGCAGAGGTATTAATATTAGGTCATATAGCTGAGGAGCCAACACAAGGCACTCTTGATGCTGGGGTTCCTCAGATTGTAGATGTTCAGAATCAGAATGACCATGGTACACATCACTGAAGCCACTACTCCTCATTTGTTATTGGTGGACGTGTCAGAACAGGGAAGGCTACACAGCTCAGAAGGTCCATGGAAGAAAAGAAATTTTACATTTGCACACAAGGTAAGTTGTGACACCATCAAACTACATCTGGGGCTCTAAAAGACAGATGAAAAAAAAAAAAAGAAAAAGAAAAAAAATCCCACCAGAAACAGGAGGCCAGAGAAGTGGGCAGTCATCATCACTGGGTAGTTCAAGAGGTGACAGACATCCATAAACCTGTCATATATCATCACAGTCCAGAGCAGATTTTCCAAACATTGAAAACAAATTTCAAAAAGATACTGTGTCAGGCAGCTCACATGTAAAATGGTTCTGCTGTGTGCTTAGATGTGCACAATCGTATCTGGGACTGCAGAGGGGGTGAGACTGAAGTCAGCCAAGGACAGATTAGAGAGGAAAGAGTGTATGGGATTGGCGAGTGAAGTGCCACAGCTATTAGCAAGAATCATGAACAGGTTCCCAAGCACTGTTCCCAATGGTCAAAGAGAAAGGGCTACAATTCCCTGTCATCTAGGAGGCCCTGGAGAAATTCCAAGACATGTGTTAGATTCTTTGGTTTCATGTGGTTGAGACATTTTTCACTTATTCATTTTCTTCCTTTATGTAGATGCAAGTGTCTGACCTTCTCTCTGGAGAATTTCTTTTGACACATCTTGCAAGGCAGATTCTCTGACAACTAATTTCTTCAATTTTTGTTTGCCTGGGAAAGTATTTCTTCTTCTCATTTGAAGGATGATTTTGCAGGGAATAGAATTCTAGTTTAGTAGGTATTTTCTCTCAACCGTTTAAAAATTTCTGTTCACTCTCTTCTTAATTGCATATTTACTTAGAATAATTTAGATGTAATTCTTGACTGTTTCTCTGTAGGAAAGGTGTTTTTTTTCCCCCTCTCTGGTTTCTTTCAATATTTTTTCCTTCATATTTAATTTTCTGAAGTTTGAATAAAATATGACTAGATGTGATTGGGGGAGTGTGATTATTCTGTTTTGTGTTCTGAGATTTCTGGACTTGTGGTTTATGTCTGGCATTATTTTTGGGGAAATTCCAGTTTATATTGTTTCAAATATCCCTTTGGTTCCTTCCTTTCTTCTGTTATTCTCATTAAGCATATGTTAAGTCTTTTGTAGTTGATCCACAGTTATTAGATATCCTGTTGTTTTGTTTCTTCTTATTTCAGATTTTTTGCTTGTTTGCTTTTTTCTTTTCAGTTTTAGAGGTCACTACTATCATATCCTCAGGCTCAGAGATTCTTTCCTCAGTCATATCCAATCTGATAGTGAGCCCATCAAATGCATTCTTTATTTCTGTTATGATATTTTTTATCTCTAGCATTTTCTTTTGATTCTCATAGAATTTCCATCTCTCTGCTTACATTGCCCATCTGTTATTGAATATCGTCTACTTTGTCCATTAGAACTGTGTAAGCATATTAGTCATATTTCTTTTAAATTCCCAGTCTGATGATTCCAATATCACTACCATATCTTACACTGGTTCTGAAGTTTGTTCAATCTCTTTAGACTGTTCACAGCATTTATATACCTTCCTATTTTGTGTTGAAATGTGTCATAAATGTACTGGGTGAAAACATCACCAGTAACCAGGCATCTAGAGTTTTGGGGACACTATAATCCTATGATAGATCTCAGTCTTATATTGAGACTATAATCACGACTTGGAACTGCATCAGTGCTTCTCTTACTTTTCCCCTTTAGGTGGGACAAGATGGCTAAAGAGGCTGGAGTTGAGTATTTTTCTTCTGGTTTGGTTAGGCTCTGATAAAACCCAGGAGTTAGATTCTAGTAAAGTAGGGTTGACCTTATTAAGAATAGTGTTCTGGAGTATTTCAAAGTGGTTCCCTTTTTCCTCCCTGCCTGAAGGAGGAGGGGACTTTTCTCGTAGTTTCTGTAAGAACCTGGTTGATTGCCTGGAGGTAAAACCCACGCTTTCATGTGACTCTCCCTCTGACTTTCTATCCCTGGAGTGTGGCACACACCTGGTCACACAGAGTCCCTACGAATTCCTTAGTTACAGTTCTGATTATCCTACCTGGTAGTGGGTCTGGAGGAGGTTTCTAGCCATAGACTCTGCCCCAGTAAAGTCATGATTCTTTATATCTGCCTCTCTCTCCAATTTTTGAGGTCACTGTTTATCCTGGGACCTCACCTCTCTTCTGGTTCTAAAGAGAGTTATTGATTTTTCAGCATTTTAGATTTTTGCTTGTTGTTAGGATGGAGCAGTGACTTCAAAACATCTCCTCATCACCACCAATTTTCCAGCATATAAAATCCCACAAGGATTTCACTAACTCATTACCTTGTCACAAACTGACATCTCTTATAAAACCTATCTCATCATGATATTTGAATCAGCCATACTTAAAAAGTATGACTTCTAGGTAGAAATTCTTATGACAATTGACCAGCTTCTTTATCAGGTTCAGCTCTTTCCAGTTGGAGCTTCCCTCTTTGGAAAGAGCATGATCATTTATAAAATTGATATTTAAACACTAAATAGTGAATATTTTATAGCTTATTACCCAATAAAAACATATTGACATACTAACAGAATTATTCTAAGAATGCTATTCTATCCAGATCTACCCCTCAAAAATGCCCTATTCCAGTCAACATGACCTACAACATCTATCATTCCCTTCTCAGCTTTGTGGCCTTGGTCTACATTTTAAAAACAAAAAGGCCAATTCTTTTTCCTAAATACTTTCTATTTCTCCTGAATTGATTCATATTTCCCACAATGAATTTTCAAAGATTTAAAAATTATTCTCCATCCCAATTTCACTCTCTCGGATATTTAAGTAAAAATGCTTGAAGCTAAAATAAAATTCTTGTGAAGTTAACATTTAGCATTTACCTTTTCCCATGCATAGGAATTTGCAAAATAGAGAATTGAAAGACTTGTCTAATTCAGATATTAAGTCCACTTCTGCTTCAGCAAACTTTCTAACTAATTAAAACAAACATAGCTTTTAAAGATAAGTCAGTTTAGCTCTGACCTGATATATCACCTTGAAGTACACTGGGTAGATGTCACAGCAGCAGATGTTTGGTCTATTTAATCCTGAATCTAGCTCAGAAGTGGGCAATGCTATCATTAATCCACTGAGAGCACACCCCTCAAATGATAATTAGGAACTTTTTTTTTTAAGTAACCATAATTACAGTGACACTCTCAATAGCCCTAATTATGGAAATGAGATTCACATTAAATTCACCTGACTGATAATATACAGTAAAAGTCTATTTCAGACTAACTATCTTGTTTGTTAAAAGCACCAGTGCCTGAAGTTCAGATATTCAACATGTGAATAAACCCATCTCTGGAGTTGAAACTCAAATTAAAAACTGGTATTAATTTGCCAAGAGTTAATATTGTCTGCTCAGCATCAAAAAACAATACATCCCTGGGCAAAAAGCTAGCAGATTTTCAAGCAAGATTCTAATCTAAGGTTTATCTCCTATTTCTATCTGATGTCCAGTGTTTCACCCTATCCAAGACTCCATCCTTCCTGAGCAAAGAATGCAGCTTCCTCCTTGCTCTTATACTAAAAAAAAGAAAAAAAAAAAAAAAAAAAAAACATGAGATTTGACAGTGCCTGCTAATATTTCTTCTCATATTTGACCCTAAGAAAAGTGGTAAGATTTATAATCTCTGAGATATGTGTCAAGATTCCAAATGGAAAATATATACAAACATATGCTCTTATATAATGGCTAATGATAACCTAGTTTTCTTATATAGATATAGCTCTATTCCACACAGAAAGTAGCAGGAGTGACATCGTTGTCTTTCAGAGATCATATGTACACCTTAATAATGCACTAATCTTCCAAGTATTCAATAAATGCTAAAAAAACACTGAAAAACTTGAAAGCAGTCTATTATATACAAGGAGAAATAAAAGAGATGTCTGAGATCTGTGTGGCCCTGGCTTTCTCACTTTTCATCCTTCTTTGGTTGGCTCACTTAGAATTATTCATTAAATATTCAGTGAGACTAAGAATTCTTTGTTTACCCTTCTAACATTCACAAAGTAAATCTCTTAGATTAACTTTGCAAAGTGCTAAAAAGATCTCTTCTCCTTTGCTCTCATCCCTGTTAACTCTAAAATTTGAAAGGGCTCCCCAACTCTGTAAGGTAAAAGGAGAAAAAGGGCAGAGTGATTTATTTCCTCTTATTTTCACTCAAATTCCAGCTAAAAATGGCAAATGAGGACAAAATCATGCTACAAGTCATTGTTATGAAGGTGACTTTATTTTGAGGAAAGTTGCAAATAGACAGAATATATTAACTCTGTGTTGAACTTTAAGACACCTCTTCCTCTCATCAATTGTAGTCCCAGTGGCACAGAGTGGAATGGTGGGAGATATTGGTTGTTTCAGTCCTCATTAAATTTTTGGCCACAAGCCATTGAACTAAATTCAATAAGCTAAAGTCTTGGAATTTGCATTAGTTCTTTAAACAAAAGCGGTTTCCTGGACAATGGAGTTCTGAGTACAATTTGCAATCCTAACTGTAGAAGGTTCACAGGGAGTTCACAGGGGAAGAAATTAATTGAGCTCTCTATTGTTCTTTTCCCTTCTTTCCCATCCCCAAAGTATTAAAACACTTCTATAGACCTCAAATGTTACTGTCCTTCATCCAGTGAAGTTTAATTCAATTAAAATTTACAAAACATCACAGAATAGAAGAATGTATTAGAAGAGGAGTCAATTCTAATAAGAAAAATGATAAAACTATAAATTACTCATTAATTCCTGCCCTCTAGTAGCTTGTAATTTTAGTCATGCCAATTTAAGGGATGGGACATTCTGCCAATTGGTCTTTGATGGGACTTAAATGGCAATCTAGCCAATTTGATGCCATATCTTTCCTGGGGTTCATTTCCTAGTACAAAGAAGAGTGCCACAGATGAGATTTCTTACATGGATGATCTCTGATAAGAGGGAGAGAAGTCAGTTTGTGCCCTTTCCAGATATCAATTTCTCTAGCAAGGTTACTAATAATTTATTATAAACACCAGGAAAAGAACATGGTATTCAGATAGAGGAGTTCAGTGGTGGGGAAAAGCTAACTCAGAATGAGAAAGCAATCACCAATGCTATGTAGTTCCAGAAAGCAAAACAAATACTATATTAGTGACTGCTCTATTTTAAGAGTAGATGCAATGCACAAAAATCCTGCCTTTGGCAATAGTACAGCCTTTTTTAATATCTTTTAAAAGAAAGTAAAATGTGACCCTTCCCCATGCACTTGCTATGGAGCATAGTCTACACCATTTGGAAAAAGACTACATACCACTTGTGCTATTTCAGTACTATTTTATCATAGTGAGGTTGAGAAAGTGTCAGATAAAAATGTGGGTTCTAATCCCAGCTCAACCATTTATTCGCCTCAAGGTCTCGAGTAAGCATCTTAACTCTAAGCCTCAGCTTTCTCATATAATATGCCCCAAGCAGGCTATTTGAGAAAATAAATGTGAAAAACCTTTACAAAACTATCTATCCCTGTAGAAATGTAAAGATAATCATAGTGATGACCATGTAGTCCATCACAATTTTTTAACAGAGCAGGACTTTAAAAATAGAGGTAGTGATAGATCTTTCTGGAACTTTCCATGTAACAAGAGTGAACAGCTATTGAAAATTACAAAGCAACTCAAAAAACTCTTTGGATACAGAAGTAGTCAAGGTGGAAGGAACCTAAAAATGATAAGAGGCAGGGTGAGGCGAGAGGCCTCCTAGCAAAGCAGAGCTGTGGTGTTGGGAACAGTCAAGCCCTGGGTTAGAAGTACAATGCGTTTCCCCTCTCACCTTTCTCCAGTCGTCACATGGATCAGTAGCTCATCTCTCCCCTGACCCTCCGCAGCCCGGTTAGAGCCAAGAGGCAGCAGGGGAGGATGGCACATATGTTCTTCTATTAATATCTAATTAATTGACACAAGGCTACAAGGAGCACGACTCTAGGCAGCACAAGTGTGGCAGCAAAATGTGACCCCTGACCACAGCCTCATCACTATACTCTCCCAACATCCTATAAATACTGTTGAAAGAAGCCCAGGGCCTTATGGGTTGCTCAGAGTGCACAACTCACAGAAGCAAAGACTTAGATTCTCCCCCTCAGAATCACATTCCTATCTTGAGAACATACACACACACAAACACACACACACACACACACACACACACACACACACACACAGAGCCATCAGTGTCAAAAGAATATGAGCACCTAGCACCATCTGTCCTATGCCATATTATACATCTTCTAAACCCACAGCAGGATCTCACTCAAAAAAAAAAAAAAAAAAAAAAAAAAAAAGGGCCTGGCATTATTGGTACTGCTATATCCAAACATTCTTGTCAATATTCCATCTTAGATTAGTATAGTAGAGGGAGCACAGTTGACAGAATTGCAAATTTAAGTCAAATTAATCAATACTGCTTCATTATGACTTCATATGCATGACTGGCTTTTTGAGTTTTTCTTCAGAAATGGCCTCAGTAAGTTACTGCATTCTGCAAGACAGTAAGTAGCCAAATGCTCATGGATGATGGGAAAGGAGTACATTGGGAGGGATGAGAATGACTCAGTCCATCCACATGTCTTTGAAGTACTGGAAATAGTACCTTCTGAAACCAAGGGTCAGACTCATTGATGCTGCAAATGTTTTTTTTCTAAGCAGTTTTAAAACTGCCCAATTCCTTCAGGTTAGCACATCTTCAGATTGTGTTTTATTGACTTTGAGAAGCTCAAAGGCTTCTGCTTCTGTTTATAGTTCTTGCATGACTTCTATTGAAAGTCAACCTTGTTAAGAATAGTCTTCTTGTAACATTATAGAAGCAATAGACTGCCCACAAATGCCAAGCAGCAACTCCTGTGCTGACTAGATTTTTAGAATTTGAACTAAAATTTACCTGAAGCTACTGTGAAATGAAATATTTTTTTCTTACAAACTTGAGACCTTCCCTATAACATTGGTTGTCGCACACATAGGAACACTGCCTCAAGATACACCTTTTCTATTACATAGGGCAATGTGAGGATGGGAAATTGTTGTTTAATTAATGTATCATGTTTATTACATAACTACCATATTCTAGGAAGCACAGTGGAGGATCAGCATATATATAACATAATGCCTCCCTCAGAAGCTGCCATTGTAAATGAACAGAAGACACACAGAGTTCCATATAAAAAAGCCTGAGCCAGGCTCAGGCCATGAACAAGGATAGAGTCGTTACCCACATGGTACATTGATGCTTCAGGGATGATGGGAGGATACTAGGTGGCACTGGAACCTGAACACATTTTAAAGTAACTTCTGTGACAAGCAAAGAAATCCTTCCACTCCTTAAAAATATAGATACACTTCCTAATCTCTTACACCCTATGAATGTTAACTTACATAGTAAAAGGGGGGGGGGGGTTGTCTTTGCTTATATAAGTTTAAGATCTCAAGATGGGAAAATGGAACTGAATTATTCACATAGTCTTAAATGCATCATAATTATCCTTCTAGGAGGGAGACAGATCTCTCTCTCTCTCTCTCTCTCTCTCTCTCTCTCTCTCTCTCACACACACACACACACACACACACACACACACACACAGGCAAGGAGACTATGAAGACAGAAAATTGAGTGGTGCTGCCACAAGTCTAGGAATGCGTACAGCCACCAAGAGGTAGGAGATACCAAGTATGGATTCTCTTCCAGAGCCCCCAGGGGAGCAGAGCTGTGTCAACACCCAGTGATCTTGATTTTGGACTTCTGGCCTCAGATTGTGAAAGAATAAATTTGTTATTTCAAATCACAGTATTTCTTGGTAAGTTGCTATGGCAATCATAGGAAACAAAATATCTTGACAATTTTAGTTATAATTGGCTAAAAATTTTAGAAAGCCAGTAAACTAGCTACTACATTTTAAATACCCAAATTCCTAATGAAAGAATAAATACAATTATTTTAACTAATAAACTATTTTTTGGAGCAATTTTAGGTTCTGAGCAAAACTGAGTGAAAGAAATATAATACCCTGATAAAAACATGAAAAAGAAACTTGGAGACTCTATCAGGAGGATCACAAGTTCCAGGCCAGCCTCAACAACTTAGTGAGACCCTCTCTGAAAGTATAAAAAATTTTTAAAAGGACTGGGGAAATAGCTCAGTGGTAAAGCAACCCCTGGGTTCAATCCCCTCTGTGTGTGTGTGTGTGTGTGTGTGTGTGTGTGTGTGTGTGTGTATGACTGAGAGAGAGAGAGAGAGAGAGAGAGAGAGAGAAGGGGACAGACAGACAGAGAGAAAGAGAGACAGAGACAACATGAAGTAAATAGTCCAATATAAGCCATTGGGGGTTATTACTGTTCTAGGAAGTCAGATTTCTTCTTAAGAACTTCCACAGAAAACACAGAAGTTTTACACAGATAAAATGTGATATTAATCTACATTTATGGTTCATATCTTTACTCTTTCAAAAGTAAGAACAATAAGTAGCCTTTGACACTGCAATTTCCTGACCCTGGGTGAACACAAGAATTACCTGGGAGCACTCTTGAGACTGTGCCCAGATCTCACTTTATACTGGCTAGTGCTCTCTCACAGGACTGAAATACACTAATTTACCTTCTTATTCCTTGATTGATTTATTCTATACCTTCATGTTTCTGGAACCTTTCCCAAAGATTGTTTGTTTCATCTGCCTTAATATATTCATAATTTCCTAGATAATTCTCTGCCCTATTCTGCCCCTAATTTGGTTGATCCTCTGTTTAATTTTATAGTTTAGCCTCAAATCAGACTGTTTTCTCTTCACTCTAAAACCTCCCTTCTCACTTACCTGTACTATATTTATGATTACTTACAAATTACTCTCCAAAAATAATTACTGCGAGACATACAGTGACAATCTCTGAAGAGTAAC
Source organism: Tamias sibiricus (assembly GCA_025594165.1). Taxonomy (NCBI): domain Eukaryota; kingdom Metazoa; phylum Chordata; class Mammalia; order Rodentia; family Sciuridae; genus Tamias; species Tamias sibiricus. The sequence continues at coordinate 82,189,231 of CM046659.1, forward strand.
TGGCTCCATAAATTCCTAGATTGTGGGGATGTCTTTCTGAATAATGGACTATTGATAAATCAGGCTGAATTATATGGAACTTCAATTCTAGAAATCGAATCCAGTCATAAACTTTGATCCTCCTGCACCCAACATGGCACTATACTGTTCAAATTCAGACAAATAAGGAATTGTGATAAAATGAAGCATCTTCTGATGGTTAATCAGCTCTATTGATGTTATGCTTGGAATCCTCACAGTTGGAAGAAAAATTCTTTACTTTAATATGATCTTATGTTTCCCTAACCTAGAAGAGACAGAAAAGTCGGTTTACATGTAGCAATTCAGGGTTGGTAATGTATTTTGAATTGTCATGTAGTGGCACTCCCTCCTCCACAGAAAATCTTAACTAAGCTTCTCCAGAAATCTTCACCATGGCTGATTTTAGGACTGTCAGCAAAAGAGTCTCTACAAAAGAGTTCAATGTAAATAAACTTCCTATTTTCCTGTTGCTCTATTATTTGGCCACTGGCCTGGAAGAAATCAGCACTCCAGATGCTGGACGCCCTTTACTTGTTTTTCACAAACATGCATCCAGTATAGTAGTTTGTAAAAGTGTGTTTGCAAATGCAAAGTGTGTTAAAAAAAAAAAAAAAAAAAAAGGACAAATTCTTCAAACAAGGCCTCTGGCCTTGAGCTGGAGCTTCACAGAGATATCTACATTTTATTATTATTATTATTTTTTTTATTTATTTATTTTTTTTTTTTTTGGTACCAGGGATTGAACTCAGGGGCACTTGACCACTGGGCCACATCCCCAGCCCTTTTTTGTATTTTATTTAGAGACAGGGTCTCACTGAGTTGCTAAGTGCCTCGCCATTGCTGAGGCTGGCTTTGAACTCATGATCCTCCTGCCTCAGCCTCCCAAAGTGCTGGGATTACAGGCGTGCGCCACCGCGCCCGGCTGATATCTACATTTTTAAGAAAAGAGAAGTATTGGCCTCTATGGTAATAGCTGGCAGGGGGTCGAAAGAAAAGGGAGAAGAAGCTCTCCCCTTCTCAGGTGTTGTCCTTGAAGGGTTAACTTGCCCAGAACAGTGAAAGAAAAAGCTGCTTTTATATGAACTTCTATAAAGTGAACTTCTGAGCCCCTCCCCTTACATACTTGGTATAAAGTTCTGAAACTACCTGAACACAGGGTTCAGGGGATTAATTGATTACAGTGAGAGCTGTATCCTCTGAACCCTGCTGCAGCCAAATAAAACTGTTTCCTGCTATTTTCAGTGCCTTGCCTTGTCTGTTGCTACAACAGTCATAGTGTCATAATGAGCAGATCCTATCAAAGTAGATTCCTCTATAAAACACACAAACTCTAGATTTAAGTATGTTGTCCTAAGACAGTTAAAATATGAGCACATATCTGAAATGCACTAATTTTCTTCAGATTCCTTTATGGAAAAGGAAAGGTTCCAATCCAATCTTCAATCATAAAATGATATGATCCAGTTCAAACCAAAACCATGTGAACAAGTAAATGACTGGCACAAAGGAACTCAGGAGTTTAGGTATAGCTGTTAATCCCTATACAAGAAATCTAGTTAGTGTTAGAACAACAAGTATTAGAGTCCAGAGAAGCATCTAAAATTCAGAGCACTGGCATTGGAGCCAACCAGCAGAGCTGAGATCTGTGACCCAGGCAAGCAACTTAATAGTCTATCCTTCAGTTTCTTTATCTCTAAAATGGAGATAATAACATCTACCTTTGGTTACTGATAAGGAGAATATTAAAACACACACACCAAAGTATTTAAGATAACATTTGTTTTATAAATGCACAAACACGTACAAAAATGTCTCATAACTTAATATAAGCACATAACACTATCTGTATTCAGCCACGTGTAATTACACACATATGCAGAAAATATGCATGTTATGGTTTGGATATGAGGTATTCCCTTAAAAGCAGAACTCTTCAGAGGTAATGTGATCAGGTTATGATAGCCATAACCTAATTGGTCCATACTCATCTGAATGGACTGGCTGGTTGATAACTGTAGGCAGGTGGGGTATGGCTGGGGGGAGTCAATAAGTCAATCACTGGAAGCATGTCTTGAAGGGTGCATCTCCCTTGTGGCCTCTTACCTTCCCTACTTCCTTCTGCCATGCCTTCTTCCCATAATGTGCTGCCTCACTTCGGTCCAGAGCAGTAAACTGGTTCTTTCTGGACTGAGACCTTTGAGACTTCTGAAACCGTAAGCCTCAAATAAACTTTCCCTCCTTTGGGGTGTTCTTGTGAGATATTTTGATCACAGCAATGAAAAAGCTAACTGAAACAACACATATAAGAAAAAAAAAAAAAAAAAAAAACCTGCCTTGTTCTCATGCCTTGTTTCTAGAAACGAGGCCACAGGTACTCCCAAAATAGGAAAATAAAAAGCAACAAGGCTCTAACCATAGCCTATTCCACTTTTCCAAGAAAGAAATGCATTAGGAGATAGAAAGGAGCAGCAAGGAGGAAGCAATTCTGGCCAGTTAGGTAGTGATATTCTAAACTATTAGGATTAGAACTGGAATTAGTTTATTCAGCTCTCCAATTAGTAATGATTTTGTTTGTTCCAGTCAACTAATACAGCCCTAAATCAGGACATATTTATGCTACAACAATAAAATTTATCAGTGAATGTAAAATCTCCCCCCTCCTCATTTTTGGATGGGGTAGACTACTAATCACACTTTGAAACTATCACTCATATTTCTCTAATGAGAAAATTACTTTTTAGAATTTATGAGAAATTCCTAAGATATCAATGTGACTCATATTGTACTTTTTAATTCCATCCAAGTTATAACATTTAATAAAATAATTTAATCCTAAGGGAACTTGCATTTAGTGTGTGCTCAGTGGGTATATATCAATGTGATAAGAGAACTAAAAGGACTCCATCTTGTTCTTCAGCAGCCATCTTAGGAGTTCCAAGAAATAGTTCTGTTTCTCAGAAATAATAGAACATGAAAAATCTTGTCTCTGTACCCATTAATTGTTACCTAGCATAACATACTTGGCAGCACAAAAATAGCAATTCTTATACAATGTAAAATTGTTTTGATTTCCATTTTTCTTGGGCAATGTACCTTGTCAGAGAGTGATTGTCTAGATGTTAGTAACCATCCTCTGCGGGTTACTGAATTATGGTCATTTTGACCCCGCCCTTTCCCTTCTACTTGCTTGTTGCTATGCCAACCTGGAAAGTCCCATGGGAAATACCATTGTACCCATTGCATTGTCTCATTAACTGCCCAAATTCAGCTTCTGTACCTGGCTTGCTTTCATTGGCTGAACAACCAAATATAAACCCTTGAAAATAACTGCCAGTGTGCCATCTTGCCACACTGTGTGATGTATGAGGATGGTGGCCACTGATCAGCTTAACAAAGGCTTTTTATTGGCTCAAGTGTGACATGGCTTGGAGTTTTAATTGGCATTTTTCTGGATACAACATTTTTGGTACAACATTACATAGATGCTAAAGTTAGTGATCAAAATTTTCACAAAGGGATTTTGGGGTCACTATTAAATATTTGAAAATTTGGGACTTATTTTTCAGGGATGAGAGAATAGTCATAAAAGAACATCAGAGTACAAAGTTGCACTGCAAGTCAGAGGAAAACAGGAGTGGGATTTGGATTTGTTAATACCAGGATGAATACCCTAACTAACCAGACCAGATGAATGGAAGAGCAAGGATCTAAAATATGGTTCTCAGAGAAGGAAACATATGATAGATGAAAAAATGTAACCATGTGTTACCATGCCCTCTTTTTTATCCATATCTAAATATAGACTTTAGACCAAGTAGCCTAAGTGTGTTCCTGCAGTTAATTTTAAATGGAAAAATTTGATTTCTTTTAAATTAATTTAACAGAAATATTTCAGGATTTTTACCATTTAGATAATTAAGGTCCCCCAAGTAAAACATTTTAAATATTTAATGAAACTACTATATTTGAGGGTATGAAAATGAGTTTAACGCAGGCACATCTGTTCTAATAATGAAAAACAGTATTATACATAACAAAATCTGCTGGAAAAAATCAAAGATATTTTACAAAATGATAACTAAGGAACAAATAAATGTAAGATATAAAGTATTTTTAAATAATTTATTGAACAACTTTCGTGCAGGCTTTTTACAGGTATTATCTCATTAATTCTCATAAAAAGACTAAGAGAAAACTAGGTGAGCAATTGTTTAAGTCATTTGGTCCAGGTAACATAGCAGTAAATAACAGTTTGTTAGCTTTTTTGTTGCTGTGACCAAAAGACCTGACAAGAACATCTCAGAGGAGCTAAAGTTTATTTCAGCTCACAGTTTCAGAGATTCAGTTCATGGTATCTCTGGGTATCTCTAGGTCCAAAGAGATGCATAACATCATGGTGGAAGGGTGTGGCAGAGGAAAGGAGCTCAGACATGACAACAAGGAAGTAGAGAAAAAACTCTGATCACGAGGAACAAAATATAAACCCCAAAGGCATGCCTTTTATGACCTACTTCCTCCAGCCACACCATACCTGCCTACAGTTACCACCCAGCTAACTCATGTCAGTGGATTAATTAACTGATCAGGTAATGACTTTCATGATCTAATCACATCACCTTTAAACTTTCTTGTGTTGTGTCATACATGTGCGTCTGGGGGACATCTCATATCTAAGCCAAAATGATGAAGAAGTTGTATTCAATCTCAGTTATGTCTAGCTCCATATTCTATGCTTTCAACTGTGTCTTGAGTAACACCAAATATCTTAAGTGTTTTACATTCCAAAGGGTGAGGAAGACAAGCATCCAAAGGATTACACAATAGCCAGTGCTATGTGTTACTAGTGTCTCTTAATATGATAGATTCCAGGAAAATGTGGCATTTAAGGAATAAACAACTGACACTCAACTGACACTGAGTTTCAAGCCAGAGTTGTATATTCCAAGAGTGTTTTAAAACCAGAGGAAGATTTATAGGTAAGATAATGTTGGGAAGTAATCAGGAACCAAATTCAATCTTATTCCAAAATTACAATTCTTCCTGCAGAAAGTCCTGCACATGACCAGACTTTGTAATTTTATACTCCTAAATTTCTATTATGTTTTAATAATTGCTGCAGATTAGCTAAAAGAGAGACAGGCCAACAGGGTTAAGATCAAGTTGGTCTAAGACCTCTCCATCCTCCTCTTTAACTGAATGTTTCCTTAACAATATACTACACCACCCAATGTACACCTTAATTTCCCTTTCATGCCAGAGTTTGATTGGTACAAATTTTAGTTTGCTTTCTTGTCTCAATTCATATTTTCTTTTTATCATAGATAAATATTGATTGAGGACCAACTAAACCAAGACCTCGCACATCTTAGGATGCATAAAGTTATGGTCCACACTTACATTTTAGAGAGGAAAAGAGGCTTACAGATTTAAAAACTCCAATAAACATGCTGAGTGTTAAAGAACAGACAGAACAATGGTACCAAGTTACAGTTAGACTGAAGAAATGAGTTCTGGTATTCTATTGCACAGCAGGGTGTCTATGGATAAAGATTATGTGCTGTATGTTTTGAAAAAGGCTAGAAGAAGATATTTTAAATGTTTTCACTACAAAAAATGATAAATGTGCAAGGAGACAGATATGCTTACCCTTATTTGAACATGATATAATGCATTCACATACTAAAACATCACAGTACCCCACAAATATGTACAAGTTTATGTGTTAATTAATATATGTACACACACATATATACTTGAGATTAAAATATTATTAAATGGCTGGATCTAGCTAATTAACGTGTATGATCTTACAATGTTTTCATTTTTTGATGATAACACTTAAAATCTACTCTCTTGGAATTATAGTATGCAGTATGTTGTTACTAACTATAGTCACCATGTTTAAAAACACACACAAGGGCTGGAACTGTAACTCAGTGATGGGGTGCTTGCCTAGCATGTGTGAAGCAGTGAGTTCAGTCCTCAGCACCACATAAAACTAAATGAATAAGATAAATGCATTCTGCATTCTGTCCATCTGTAATCACTCACACACCCAAAAATAAAGAAATGCTTACACACACACACAAAAGTGCCATTGGAGTTGTCATGTTTCTAAGAGTTCCCTTTGATATGCTTTGAAGAATAGGCAAAACTTAAATAAGAAAAAGGTTATCTGATAAATTAAAGTTTTAAGCCTTGAGTAACTAATTCAAATAAACATTTCTTATTCTAACTCCTATGATCACTAAAAACATGCATACGATACAAAAAGATATTGATATATAATTGGGAAATAGTATCCAAGTCCATTTGTTTCCTCTATGTGTCTGCTATGGTTTGGATATGAGGTATCTCCCCAAAGGTCCTGTGTTAATGCAGGAATGTTTGGAATTTAAATGATTGGATTGTAAGAACTGTAACCTAATCAGTTCATCCTAGTTTGAAAGAACTAGCTAGGTGGTAACTGTAGGCAGGTAGACATGGCTGGAGAAGAAGAATCACTGGGGAGGTGGGTACTGGGCAGGGTAACATCTGCCCTGTGTCCTTTCCCCTCTCTCTACTTCTTAGCCACTATGAGTAAACAGTGCTCCTCCACCATGATGTTCTTCCTGGCCTTGGGCCCAGAGAAATGGAGTGAGCTGACCATAGACTGATCCTCTGAAACCATGAACCAAAATAAATTTTTCCTCCTCTTACGTTGTTCTTGTCAGATCTTTTGGTCACAGTGATGAAAAATTAAAGCAGGGCCCATCATATTTTTCTTATTCCACATCATCTAATTTTATTACAGATTTTCTGTGAAATTTCATTTCTGATAAACTAAGTGAACTAGATCTCACATCATGTTCAAAGGCTTTATTCCTTACTTTCAAGAAATCCTTAAATTTTGAGGTCAGAACCAGTTTAATTGAACAATTTTTTCTACCAGATAATAAGACCAAGTCTGGTTTAAAAAAGTTAACACAGGTAGAATGAGCCCAATAGGATACACAGAAACAGTCTCCAAAGGACAGTTCCATTTATAAGACATCATGCTACAGTCTGTGTCAACTTCTCTTCACACAAAGGTGGTGGAAGCAGGGAAAGAAGGATGATGGGAAAACTCTACCTGGACTATGCATCTCAGGATGTCAAAGAAAACTGGGACCCAACTAAGCAATGTTTCACTCAGAATCAGCAAACTGCTGGAGTCATACTGGGCAGATGAGAAAACATTGCTTTATTTCTCTACCTGGGCCAGTTTAGAAATTTTCAACAATTTACAGCTCAGACAAGCAAGCAATATGAAACTTTTCCTGCAGAGAGATGAAAAAAATCTCACAGGTCTCTACAAAAAAAAAAAAATGAGTTCTACCTTCACTAAGCAGCAATAATGTGAAGGAGAGTATGGAAGAGAGGCACTGACTCAAGGTACTGGGAATTTCATAACAAAATGGACTGAACTTGAGCAGGAGAAGTGCAAAAGAAAATTGTTCAGTACACACACTGTTCCCATCTTAAAATGAGAACTGAGTTTGCAAAGTATCTGAAAGAATCAATTTTCTGTATTCTTGTGCTGGAGGTATAGAACTGACCAGGACTATTAAGAGTACAGAAATATTGAAGGTTTAAAAATTTATACACATAACGAAAATATTCCTACAAGGACTGCATAGCACACTAGTGAGAAATCTCAAAGGGTAATGCAAAAAAGCATTGGAAAGGTCTTCCCTTTGAGTCTATCTCTTCGTGAGTAAAATTACAACATTGGCCTACCTGATACCTAAAATCCTTCTGGCATTAAGATTCTATGAGGTGGCCAGGCCCAGATCAATCCTGCTGACCTTAACCCTAGGATGGCCATACCCAGGTCAGTCCCACTGACCTCCCCTTGTGTGCAACCAGGCTCCAGTCAGTCCTGCTGACCTCTGCCCCAGAGTAGGAGATGCAAGGACAGACCTTCCTAACTCTGCCTCAGCACAGGTGGGCCAAGAACAGTCCCAGGGTCCTAGGCTGGAGTGCGGACAGGCCCAGGTCAATCACACTGACCTACACCGTAGTGCGGCCAGGCCCAGGTCAGTCCTGCTGACCTCCCCTTGTGTGTGACCAGGCTCCAGTAAGTCCCGCTGAACTCCATCCCAGAGCAAGAGATGCAAGGACAGACCTGCCCAATTCTGTTTCAGCACAGGAAGGGCAAGGACAGTCCCAAAGATTATGCTGGAGTGTGGCCAGCCCAGACCACTGCAGGAGCTCAGCTTCAACCAGCTCAGCCCACACCACTCCGTGTGGGACCCAGCCCAGGTCGTATACTTCCAGGGACACCTGCAGGTTCTGAAAGTCCAACATTAACTGGAGGCACAGACAACCTGCACAGATATCTCAAGAATATAGGGTAGAAACTGTAATATCTCAGATCTACACTGCAAGAAAGAAAGGCAAATAGACAACATTAAAAAAAAAAAAAAAAAAAAGGGAGTAAAATACCCCAAACAAACCAGGATACTACAATAACAGAACCGATGCTCAGCAAAGTTGATGAAATGTCAGAGAAGGAGTTCAGAAGGTTCATAATTAAAATAATCTGTGAATTAAAGAATGACCTAAATGAGCAAATAAAGGAAAAATTGATCACTACAACAAAGATATAAAAGAGCAAATCCAGGTAGCAAAATATTACTTTAAAAAGGAGATAGAAACTCTGAAAAAAAATTCAGAAATTCTTGAAATGAAGGAAACAATTAACCAAATAAAAAACACAATAGAAGGCATCACCAACAGAGTAGATCAACTGGAAGAAAGAACGTCAGACAATGAAGACAAAGTATATAATCTTGAAAATAAAGTTGACCACACAGAGAAGATAGTAAGAAACCATAAACAGAACATCCAAGAATTCTGGGAGGGACAGCAGCAAAAGACCAAATCTAAGAGTAATTGGGATAGAGGAAAGCACAGAGTTGTTGCTGCCTGAAGCGCTTGGAGCAACGGAGCCGCGGGAAAAACTTCAGAAGCAAACTGGAGACAAACAGCTTTTTATTCTGATAACTTTTCTCTCTGGTTCTAATAACGACTAACACACGCCAAAAACACACCCTAAAAATGGCGCTGACCTGATCAGCAATTTCGGCCAAGTCCTCGAGATCCCGCAACAATCCCGTGAGACTACGGGTGGCGACAAAGGCCAAATCTCCATGGCTCATAGTCAACCGCAATTCAAGCCAATCCCCAAACAGGGCTCCTGCACAGAGTTTCAAACCACAGTAATGCAAATCTCTTCAACGAGATAATATCAGAAAATTTCCCAAGCATGAAGAGTGAATTGGAAAACCAAATATAAGAGGCTTTAGGACACCAAATGTACAAAATTACAACAGATCTACACCAAGACACATTATAATGAAAATGCCTAGCATACAGAATAAGGATATAATTTTAAAGGCTGCAAGAGAGAGGAATCAGATCACATATAAGAGGAGACCAATTCGTATCACGGCAGATTTTTCAACTCAGACACTCAAAGCTAGGAGATCATGGAACAACATATACCAAGCTCTTAAAGAAAAGGGATGCCAATCAAGAATCTTATATCCAGCAAAATTAAGCTTTAAATTTGAGGACAAAATAAAAACCTTCCATGATAAACAAAAGTTAAAAGAATTAACAACTAGAAAGCCAGCACCACAGAACATCCTAGGCAAAATAGTCCATGAAGAGGAAATGAAAAGCAATGATAAAAATCAGCATAGGGAGGTATTACACTAAAGGAAAAACCAATCAGAGGAGAAACCATGTCAAGTTAAATACCAAAAATAAACAAAAATGGCTGGGAATACAAAACACATCTCAATAACAACTCTGAATGTTAATGGCCTAAACTCACCAATCAAAAGACACAGACTTGCATATTGGATCAAAAAAACAGACCCAACAATATGCTGCCTCCAAGAGACTCATCTCATAGGAAAAGACATCCACAGGCTGAGGGTAAAAGGTTGGGAAAAATCCTACCATTCATATGGACAGAGGAAACAAGCAGAGGTTTCCATCCTCATATCAAATAAACTAGACTTCAAGCTAAAGTCAATCAAAAGGGATAAGGAAGGACACTACATACTGCTCAAGGGAACCATTCACCAACAAGAAATAACAATTATAAATATATACTCCCCAAACAATGCAGCATCCATGTTCATCAAACAAACTCTTCTCAAGTTCAAGAGTCAAATTGACCACAACACAACAATCCTAGGACACTTTAACACACCCCTTTCACCACTGGCTACATCTTCCAAACAAAAGCTGAACAAAGAAACTATAGAACTCAAAAATACAATAAACAATTTAGACTTAAATGACTTATATAGAATATTTCATCCTTCAACAAGCGAATACACTTTCTTCTCAGCAGCACATGGATCCTTCTTTAAATAGACCATATATTATGCCACGAAACAACTCTTAGCAAATTTAAAAAAAAATAGAGATACTACCCTACATTCTATCAGACCTTAATGGAATGAAATTAGAAATCAATGGTAAAATAAGAAATGAAAACTACTCCAATACCTGGAGACTAAATAATATGCTACTGAATGAACAATGGGTTGCTGATGACATCAAAGAGGAGATTAAAAAATTCTTAGAGGTGAATGAGAACACAGATGCAACATATCAAAATCTCTAGGACACTATGAAGGAAGTTCTATGAGGAAAGTTCATTGCATTGAGTTCATTCCTCAAAAGAAGTAAAAGTCAACAAATAAATGACTTACCATTTCGTCTCAAAGCTCTACAAAAAAAAAGAACAATCCAACACCAAAAGTGGTAGAAGACAAGAAATAATTAAAATCATAGCTGAAATCAATGAAATTGAAACAAAAAGAAACAATTGAAAAAATTGACAAAACAAAAAAGTTAGTTCTTTGAAATAATAAATAAAATTGACAGGCCCTTAGCCAGGCTAACAAAGAGAAGGAGAGAGAAAACTCGAATTAATAACATATGAAATGAAAAAGGAAATATCACAACAGACACTACGGAAATACAGGAAATAATTCGAAATTATTTTGAAAACTTGTACTCCAATAAAATACAAAACACCAAAGGCATCGAAAAATTTCTAGAGTCATGTGATCTGCCTAAATTAAAACAAGATGATATACACAATTTAAACAGACCAATTTCAAGCAATGAATTAGAAGATGCCATCAGAAGCCTACCAACCAAGAAAAGCCCAGGACCAGATGGATACACAGCCGAGTTCTACAGACCTTTAAAGAAGAACTGATACCAATACTCTTCAATTTATTTCAGGAAATAGAAAAAGAGGGAACACTTCCAAACTCATTCTATGAGGCCAATATCACCCTGATCCCAAAACCAGGCAAAGACTCATCAAAAAAAGAAAACTTCAGACCCATATCTGTAATGAACATAGATGCAAAAATTCTCAATAAAATTCTGGCAAAACGGATAGAAAAACATATCAAAAATATAGTGCACCATGATCAAGTGGGTTCGTTACAGGAATGCAAGGATGGTTCAACATATGGAAAGCAATAAATGTAATTCATTACATCAATAGACTTAAAGATAAGAACCATATTATTATCTCAATAGATGTAGAAAAAGCATTTGACAAAATACAGCACTGCTTCATGCTCAAATCACTAGAGAAACTAGGGCTAACAGGAACATATCTCAACATCGTGAAAGCTATCTATGTTAAGCCCCAGGCCAACATTATTCTAAATGGAGAAAAGCTTAAAGCATTCCCTCTAAAAACTGGAACAAGACAAGGATGCCCTCTTTCACCACTTCCATTTAACATAATAATTGAAACGCTGGCCAGAGCAATAAGACAGATAAAAGAAATTAAAGGGATATGGATAAATAAAGTAGAACTCAATTTATCACTATTCACTGATGATATGATTTTATACCTAGAAGACACAAAAAATTCCACCAGAAAACTCCTAGTACTCCTAAATGAATTCAGCAAAGTAGCAGGATAAAAAATCAACACCCATTAGTCTAAGGCATTTCTATTTATCAGTGACAAATCCTCTGAAAGGGAAATGAGGAAAACTACCCCATTTACAAGAGCACCAAAAATAAATAAATAAATAAAATGCTTGGGAACCAATTTAATCAAAGACGCGAAAGACCTTTATAATGAAAACTACAGAACACTAAAGAAAGAAATTATGGAAGACCTTAGAAGATGGAAATATCTACCTTGCTGTTGGATAGGCAGAACTAATATTGTCAAAATGACCATACTACCGAAAGCGCTATACAGATTTGATGCAATTCCAATCAAAATCCCAATGACATTCCTCATAGAAATAGAGAAAGCAATCATGAAATTCATCTGGAAAAATAAGAGACCCAGAATAGCTAAAGCAATCCTTATAAGAAGAGTGAAGCAGGTGGCATCACTATACCAGACCTTAAATTATACTACAGAGCGATAGTAACAAAAACAGCCCCAGCGATATTGGGGCTGGGGTTGTGGCTCAGTGGTAGAGCACTCACCTAGCACATGCATGGCCTGGGTTCGATCCTCAGTACCACGTAAAAATAAAGGCATTTTGTGCAACTAAAACAAATAAATAAATATTTAAAACAACAAAAACAAACAAACAAACAAAAACAGCATGGTATGGCACCAAAATAGACTGGTAGACCAGTGGTACAGAATAGAGGACACAGAGACTAACGCATGTAATTTCAGTTATCTTATACTAGACAAAGGCACCAAAAATGTACATTGGAGAAAAGATAGCCTTTTCAACAAATGGTGCTGGGAAAACTGAAAATCCATATGCAACAAAGTGAAATTAAACCTCTCTCTCTCACCATGCACAAAACTCAATTCAAAGAGGATCAGGATCTAGGAATTAGACCAAAAACATGACACCTAATAGAAGGAAAAGTAAGCTCTAATCTCCAACATGTTGGATTAGGCACCAAGTTCCTTTATAAGACTCCTGTAGTGCAAAAATTCATATCAAGAATCAAACAAATGGAATAGATTCAAACTAAAAAGCTTCTTCTCAGCAAAAGAAACAATTAGTGAGGTGAATAGAGAACCTACTAATTGGGAACAAATTTTTACTACATTCACTTCAGATAGAGCACTAATCTCTAGAATATATAAATAACTCAAAAATCTTAACACCAAAAAAACAAATAACCCAATTGATACATGGGCCAAGGAACTGAACAGACACTTCTCGGAAGAAGAAGATATACACTCAATCAACAAATACTTGAAAAAATGTTCAACATCTCTGGCAATTAGAGAAATGCAAATCAAAACCACTCTAAGATTTCATCTCACACCAGTCAGAATGGCAGCTATTAAGAACACAAACAACAATAAATGTTGGCAAGGATATGGAGAAAAAGGCACACTCATACATTGTTGGTGGGACTGCAAAATGGTGCAGCCAATATGGAAAGCAGTATGGAGATTCCTTGGAAAACTAGGAATGGAACCACCTTATGAACCAGCTATCCCACTCCTGGGTCTATACCCAAAGGACTTAAAAACAGCATACTACAGGGACACAGCCACATCAATGTTTATAGCAGCACAATTCATAATAGCTAAATTGTGGAACCAACCAAGATTCCCTTCAGTAGATGAATGGATAAAGAAAATGTGGCATATATATATATATATATGTATATATATGTGTGTGTGTGTGTGTGTGTGTGTGTGTGTGTGTACACGCACATACACACAATGGAGTATTACTCAGCAATAAAAAAGAATAATATCATGGCATTCGCAGGTAAATGGATGAATTTAGAGAATATAATGCTAAGTGAAGTTAGCCAATCCCAAAAAGCCAAATGCCGAATGTTTTCTCTGATATAAGAAGGCTGACTCACAGTGGGGTTCGGATGGAGAGCATGGGAGGATTAGAGGAACACTATAAGGGCCAATGGGGAGGGAGGGGAAGAGAGGAGGGGAAAGGGTGAAGAAGAAAAGCAAAAAAACCGATGGTTGAATGAGTTGGATATTATTACCCTAAGTGCACGTATGAAGCCACAAATGCTGTGAATATACTTTGTATACAACCAGAGATATATAAAAGTGTGCTCTATAAGTATAATATGAAATGTAATGCATTCTTCTGTCATTTCTAACAACTTAGAATAATAAATGAATAAATAAAATAAATGCAAATTAAAAAAGATTCTATGAATTCTGGGAAGTGCTACAATGGGAACTATGTAAAGTCAGAATGATGGCACAGAGCAGCAACAACAACAGAGACACAGGTACTCAATGTACACAGAGAACAGGTGTACCCCATCCAGGAGGAAAGCTGGACCTGTGTGCTGTACCGCAAACCTGAACAGAGGTTTTCCACATAATAAACAAAGGTGATACAGAAACCCAAGACAGAAGACAGAAGAAGGAAGAAAGAAGAGAGAAGAAAGAAGCTCTAGTCTTTCTCTAAGCTAAGCTCTATCTTTCTTTACTCTACTCTAAGCTAAGAAGAAAAGCTAAGCTCTATCTTTCTTTACTCTAAGCTACTCTACTCTAAGCTAAGAAGAAAAATCTTTCTTTCCCTCTCTAAGCTCTAAGAAAGTAGAAGTAAAAGTAGTAAAAGCTCCACTCTGCCTCCGAGAGTTTATCCTCCCGGTTTTCGGTAGCAGGCAGCTTACAAATGGTGGTCCGTCCGGGGCTCGGCAGGCAGAGAAGAAAAGCTAAGAAATAAGAGCAATGAAAAAGCATAGCCTCAGACTCAGTTGAGACCAGCAAAAAGAGTAGAAACAAGAGAGCAGAGCCTCTGACTCAGTTGAAGCCAGTTAAGAATTAAGCCGAAGCAGAGTAGCTGGCCAAAAGCTGAAGCAGAGTAGCCGGCGAAAAGCTGAGCCGGCCAAAAGCCATAAAAAATGAAGAAGCCAGACTCAGTTGAGACCAGCAAAAAGAGTAGAAACAAGAGAGCATAGCCTCTGACTTAGTTGAGGCCAGTTAAGAATTAAGCTGAAGCAGAGTAGCCGGCCAAAAGCCATAAAAAATATAGAGAAAAAGCCTTGAGCTTTAGTATAAAGAAAAAAGCCATGAGCTTAAAAGAAAATAGAGAATTAAATAGCATGGTAAAAAACCATGCAGAAAAAAAAAAAAGCCACTGAGCTTTGGCAAGAAAGCCATAAAGAAAAATAGAGGAGAAAAAAAAAAAAAAAAAAAGTCAAAGCCGCTTATGCAATTGTGCTTAACTAGGTGCGTTAGCTGCTCCTCAGCATTAGGCTTCCTTAAAGCCACAACACCTTCTCAAAAAGGGCTCAAATATCCACCCTTTCAAAAATAAAAGGTGAAAAGCTAGGTAGGGACAAGAAAATAAAAGAAAATAGAGAAAATAAAATAGAGAAAATAGAACAAAAGCACCTTTTTAAACTAAAGGGAAGGAATATGAAGGAGCCCTAATTAGGAAGGGCTGTTGTAGCTAGCTGGAAGCCATGGGTTCCACCTGATATGTATGTGACGCACCTGTAGGCACCCGCAAACCTGAAGGTATATAACCGGGTGAAAGCGGTCCGAGTTAGGAGAACGGAGAATTCAGTCAGCCGGGCAGTCACTCGGTCGGTCAGAAGAATCAGAGCGGCCAGAACGTAGGCAGAGCGGTTACAGAATGACTGGCCAGAGTTAGGCCGAGGCTCCAGAGGACTGGTCAGAGTAAGGCCGAGGCTCCCGAGGAAGACAGAAGACAGAAGACAGAAGAAGGAAGAAAGAAGAGAGAAGAAAGAAGCTCTAGTCTTTCTCTAAGCTAAGCTCTATCTTTCTTTACTCTACTCTAAGCTAAGAAGAAAAGCTAAGCTCTATCTTTCTTTACTCTAAGCTACTCTACTCTAAGCTAAGAAGAAAAATCTTTCTTTCCCTCTCTAAGCTCTAAGAAAGTAGAAGTAAAAGTAGTAAAAGCTTAACTCTGCCCCCGAGAGTTTTTATCCCGGTTTACGGTACCAGGCAGCTTACAACACTCACCCCAGTTCTCCACGATTTTATATAAAACTGAGAAATTTACACACCCAATGCCTGGAAATACACGGATAAGTGCCATGTTTCACAGCATATGTTACCCCAAGTTCTCACAAATATAACCTGGCTCTCTGCTTTTTCTTCATTCATCCACTTCTTTTGTATTTCTTCCAGAGAATTTGTCAGTCTCTGACACTTTATTATTTTTTATAAATACAAATTTCTTTTCTTTCTTCCACATCTAGATCTTAAGCTGAATGGAGCCACAGATATGATCTGTTTAGTGTATGCCTATATGCAGATGCTCAAAAATATTTAACAATTAAACTGCTATGTAAGTACTAGCATGCCCAATCTACTGTCTTGGAAATCTCAGATATAAGGTTTAGTATCCTTCTAAAGTGAAAACCACTAATATGTAGTGTAAAATTAAAACCTGGGACATTGAATAACCTTTCTACTATGACTTGTTCTAACTTTCCATTCAATTGACAACCCCCCCCCCAAATCAACCTTAATCTCTTTGTATTCATAATTAACGCTCCCAGACTATTGGTATTTCCATTCTAAGCACCAAAATGTCCATGCTTAAGCATGTGTTGGAGTTCAGATGAGGTTTCAGGGGATGTATCTAAGCATAAGAATAGAGATGAAATCTGGTATTTACCAACTATTGAAAATCCTCACTTTTCTTTTGTAGTGAGAAAAGAAGGAAGACCCAAGGGTAACTGGGGCACAAAGTTAATTTATGAATTGGCAATTTTCAGTCTTAGCAATCATTTCAAATCCATGAACAGTCATGCATTTTAAAGACTATATTCATTGAAATACTTGAAAGCTTGGGCTCAAATTCCCTTCTCTGACATTATCTTCCAACTCTAGGTGAATTGGTGACTTGCCTGTACATCAACTCTAAACAGGGACTACTACCCCTATGCCTGGTAAGGATTAAATGATTATACATATGAACTCTTTAGTGCTTGGCACAAAGTTAGCATCAACATGTGTTCACTATTATGGTTATTATCATTCTCTTCACTGTGAGGTCTCACATCACAAAGATCTCAGTTGTTAACTTTTGGTTTAACATTATCATAGTAGAATAATATCCTCAATGTGTATGGCTCTTTCACCCACATATTGCCCAAAAATCTACATTTGAGTTCATGTTATTTTTTTATTTTGATTGACATATCTTTCATTGATGCAGGTTATTCCTATTTTTAAGACTGCCAGTCCCTAACCTGTAAAATTTCTGCTTCTGACTTGTTAATAGTAGACATTTCCTACAAATAATGCCAACAGAATTCCTTCTAGCTGAACTTAAAAGGATACTATGCTTAAATGAAGGTAATTTGAAGTTATGTAAAGAAATAAAGAACTTGGGCAAAGATAATTACATAAATATCAAAGCCACCATTAGTGCAGTTTGGGTTATATAACTCCTTTGTTTTCTGTGTGACTTAAAACAAAAATATAAAACATTACTTAGAACTCTATCTTAATATATGAAGATGCAATCTAAGACAAAAAAAAAAACAGAGTGAACAGAGAAAAAGAATTCTATTGAAGCTAAATTACAATTAATTTAAACTAGACTATTATAAATTTAGGATACTAATTATAATCTGTAATATCCACTCATAACTAATGAATATCTAGAAGGGGGAAAAAAAGGGAATCACTGCAGAAAATTTATTAAAAACAAAAGGAGGTAGGAGGAAAACTTGGAACCAAAAATGTTATGAGATATATAGAAAATAAACGTCAAAGTGGCAGAACTAAGTACTTTCTTATTAGCACTTTTTAACATAAATGGGTTAAACTATTCAAAGTACACATTTGCAAAATGAGTTTAAAAAGCGATCCAATCATGTGCTATCCACAAAAGACTCACTTTATATAAAAACACAAGTGGGTTAAAAGTAAAAAAAATTGAAGAAAATATACATGCTAATAGTAGCCCTAAGGGAGTTGGGTGGCTATGTGCCATGGTCTGAATATTTGTGTTTCCTCAAAATGCATTATCTTGACAACATGGTATGAAGAGGGAGGGCCCTTGGAAGTGATTAGATCCTGAATTCTTTGCCCTCATGAATGAGATTGGTGCTCTTATAAAAGAGAAGTGAGAGAACTCTTTTGCCTCTTCCACCCCAGAGGGAAAAAGCTACAAGATGCCCATCCATGAATCAGGAAGCAGGCCATTACCAGACACTGAATCTCCAGGGCTTTTATCTAGGACTTCCTGATCTGCTGAGTTTGAGAAATATTTTATTCATGAAATTTTTCTTATTGAAGCCTGATTGGACTAAGACACCATATTAGTACAATACAAAATAGTCTTTTAGTCAAAAAAGTGTTATGAGAAACAAACAAGGTCATCAAATTTGGGACAATTCATCAGAAGATAAAGCAATTATAAACATAATACACTAACCAAGAGAGACCCTGAAATATGGAGGACATTTTAAGAAGCAGTAAAGGAAGAAATACAGTTGTACAGTAGTAGAGACTCCACTACCTTACTTTAGTAATAAATAGAACATCCTAGCAGAAGATCAATAAGAAAATAGTAGAGAGACTAGACACCCTGCACAGAACACTCCACCCAACATCTGCAGTGTACACATTCTCCCCAAGTGCACATAGAGCATTCTCCAGGACAGATTGTATGTTAGGCCACAGATTAAGTCTCAATAATCTTAAAAAGACTAAAGTACTCTGTTTTTTCGTGTCTAAAATAAAATGAAGCTAGAAATGTGTAACACAGAAAACTGGAAAGTTCACAATTACATGGAAATTAAACAAAACACTCTTACAGCAAAGGGAACAATAAAGAAAACACAGGGAAATTAGAAAACATTTTGAAACAAATGAAAACATACTAACATTTTCACAATATGACAAAGGAAGTGCTCAGAGGAAAATTTATAACTATATGTGAATACATTAACAAAAAAGTCTAATATAAAGCTAATAACCTAATTTTATACCTTAGAGTATAAAGACTAGAAAAATAGCACACTAAACTCAAAGCTAACAGAATGAAGAAATATTAAAGAGTGAAGAAAATTAAATAGAGAATAGATGATAGCAAAATAGAACTGCAAAGTCAAAACCCATTCTTTGTCAAGACCAACAAGTTGGACAAAACTTTTGCTAGACTGATTAAAAAGAAATCACTAGATTCAAATGATTAAAATCAGAAATGAAAATAAGAATAGATGCGGCCTCACATTCAAGTAACTTCCTATTGACCCACTAGTACCTCAAAAGGAAAACATTTCTCAGTCTTCAATTTGTTGGTAAAGGGCCTACTGAATCCGTATGGCCATGCTGGGCAGAGTGGCATACATTTTTTTCTGTGTTCAAGGGTATAGGAGCCCTAATTAAGGAGATAGCTAAGATTGCGGTTAGCTGAGAGCCATAAAAGATGTTCAAGTTTCACCTGATATTCATGCATTCATCTAAGAATCTTTTTATACCCGTGAACACTGTGTGACGCACCTGTAAGCTTGAGCTGTAAGCACTTGTCCTTGTTAAAGCAAAATGTATTTAACCGGGTAAGGGTTAGTGGCTTGTGTGGTTGGAGTTAGAGTGGTTGAAGTTGTGTGGTTGGAGTTAGAGGAGAGTTGGAGTTGCGGTTGGAGTTCGAGAGGTTGTTGGAGCCGGAGAGAGAAGTTAGAAGAGAGAATAATAAAAGAACTTTTTCATTTCCATCCTGCCTCTGAATTTTCTCCCACAGCGTCCTAGCTGCAAGCAGCAGCAGCAGCCAGCTACACAAGGGGGCAGTCTAACTAAAGCAACAGGTAATCTTATATAGTAGAAACGACAAGGCTGTAGCAGGGAAACTCCTGCCCCAGACACAATTCCTCTTTGATAGAATTTTAGTTATTCATCAATATCCCTGGCCATGGGAGTTATCACTCTGCTCACCTGAACTCACATAGCCTCTGACTTCCTTGAGCCATTGAAAAGTGAACAGAAAAAAAAGAAAAGTGAACAGAATAAGGTATGTCCCTTCCAAGAGGAAATTATGTGTGTCTCTTCCAAGCAGAAAACAGAAAATTTAAAAGCCAGTATTTATTTCACTATCTATTATTTATATTTTAATTTTCTGTATGCTATATTTTAACTTCTTAAAAACCTTTTGGACCTGGGAGATATTCTAAGTCTTAGAGACAGCAAAGGGCTCAGCTACATGGCCTTGACATACAAACTAACCAATCCAGAGACACACAAACCAAGAAGTCTGCCCCTTTCACCCCAGGAGGCAATATTCCTTCACCTTCATCATTCCAGGGCCACTTACCAGGCAAAAAGAAACAATCCTGAGGTTTAGAGTTTGCCAAAAGTACTCAAAGTAGACAATCCTGAACTGCTCACCTTGCTTTTCCTGTGGAAACTACAAGAAGGTCTGGCCTCTGTCTCCCTCACTCTTGCCCCTTCTGCCATTTGACAGGCCCTGGGGCTTTTCTGTGTGGCCTGCATGGCATGCCATACCTCCTGTTCCTAGGGCCTGTGAGTGTAATAAACTATGTTTTCTCCTGTGTCTGCTCTTGTGGGCCAACCTGAGTAACCATCACATAAAGGAATATGGAATATACTAGTTTCTCCTTGTCCTGCCTCTACCATGGAATCCTGTGTTGAGCTGGGGTGTCTGCCAGTTGCTACTAACTACAATAACCCTGTCCACCTTTAATGCATACCTGCAGTGTGAGCAAGAACTGACGTTTGTTCTTTTAAAGCCATCGAGACTTTGGAATTACTTGTTACTATGACATATCCAAGCCTCCTTCTGCCTGAGACTTGAAACATGGGGAGCAGAGACCAAGTCTTTCTTTCAATAATTAGTTTTAAGGACTAAAGGGCAAATATTACCAAAATAATTAACTTAAATTCACAATGTGTTAAAAGTAAAATAACAGTAGACCTTTTACCAGAGCATAGGTTAAAAAAGAAAAAATGTAAAACCATTCAAGTGGGAAGAAGAGAAACTAAAAATTATCAAGCACCTAAGGGATTACAAAAAGAAGATATCTGGAGCAAAAGCTTAACTCATTTAACCATTTTTATGAACAGCGTTCCTCAGGTTAAAAAATATTCCTTCATATTAAATTTGGAACAATATTTTCTCCATTACTGGAATTTTTATTATTTTCTTTCACATTAATATTTAAATTACCTATGAGTCAATTTCTTATATTTTTTCAAAAATGACTTGTTTTCTATTTTGAGAAACCTGCTAGCTTCATGACTTGAAAGAAAACATTACCCATTTAGATTCAATTCTAGGGTCATACTGTATATTATTAGTTTCATTATCTGAGCCAATATTTGGTAAAATTGTACAGTAGGCAAAGTATATCCTTCCCACAAAACCCTTTCCTTCCAATGCCCACAATTTATGGATTTTACTTCAAACATACATTCATATTCATTGTATAAACTAACTTGATTTTTTTTTGCTATTACTTTTAAATTATACTATTTGCTTTTTTATGTAACCTTATAAACTGCTTTAATCATGTCTGGAAAAAGGCAGGATATACATATACATGATATTCCTCATATAATCTTGCTTTAAACAATAAACCACCATGACTCCTTTCCACAAACCTGCAACTGTCACCCTTTTAAACGGCCTCCATGTTATTAAGTCCCTATAGCAATTAGAGAAATGCAAATCAAAACTACACTGAGATTCCATCTTACCTCAGTCAGAACAGCAACTATCAAGAATACAAGCGAGGATGTGGGGAAAGAGGTTCATTTATCCATTGCTGGTGAGATGGCAAATTGGTGCAACCACTCTGGAAAGCACTAGGGAGATTCCTCAGAAAACTTGGAATGGAACCACCATTTGACCCTGTTATCCCTCTCCTCAGTTTATATCCAAAGGACTTAAAATCAGCACACTACAGTGATACAGCCACTTCAATGTTTTTAACAGCTCAATTCACAACAGCCAAGCTATGGAACCAACCTAGGTGCTCCATAACAGATAAATGGATGAAGAAAATGTGGTATATATTAAATATTCCTCAATTATAAAGAATAATTAAATTATGCCATTTTCCATTAAATGGATGGAACTAGAGAATACCATGCTAAGTGAAATAAGCCAATCCCAAAAAAACCTAAGGCAGAATGTTCTTTCTGTTGTGTGGATGGTAAACCCAATAAGAGAGGGGAAGATTAAAAGTTCATTGGACTAGACAAAGGGAAATGAAGGGAAGGGAGGAGGGATGGTGATAGGAAAGGCAGTAGAATGCATCAAACATATCTTTCCTATCCTCATATATAAATACATGACCAATGTAACACCACATCATGTATAACCACAATAATGGGATCCTAATTGTAACAAGTTATACTTATTCTATGTATCTATAATATTTCAAAGTATACTCTATCACATAAAAATAAGTAATTACAAAAGTCAGTAAAAACTTTAATTAAAAAAAAGAAAAGAACCAAGTGAAGGATAAAGTTTTATCTCATAATGTGAACATATAATGCTTGTTAATTAATTGCTTCGCAAATTTTGCAAATTGTCATTGGTAAAATGTTTTGAGGGGTCATTACAAAAAGTCCCTACTAAGAGTACCATTTTATCAAAAGCATACTATTGACCTGTTACTTTATTTACAACTCCTATATCTTTTCTTTATATTTATGATTAAATTTCCGCTTATGTCTATATATCCCACTGGATCATTCCCTGAAATTCACAGAAAAATTGTGTCACAATTGACATTTCAGTTTCCATGCTCAGATTCCTATTGATTTCAAAAGTTGTGTATTACAGATAATGCAAAGACAGAAAAAGAACAGTAATGGCTTCTAGGTATGGTTTTTAACTTTTTCCCTTATAATTACTTTTTATGTGTGAGAGACAAAAATCTCTAAGCATCTCTATCATATGCTTTTATACTTATTTTTCTTAACTGTGAGAATCATTTTCACATATCATGTCAAAAATTCCCCTTAAATACTATTTATATAATTACCCTACCCATTTTTTTCATGTTTCAGCTAGTTGAAGACCCCTAAAAAGTTGACTCTTTGTGCGTGTCAAAGGTTTGGGCCACTTATAACAATCACTGAGTGCTATGCGCCCATGGCTCAAGGAATCTCACTAGGCTCTACTCTCCATGCTAAATTCCTGGTGTCTACCAGTGCCTTCAAATTTTTGTCCCCTATTCACCTAGTCCCTGTGGACTGGTGTCTCAATTAGTCTTCCTACAGTGCTTCCTCTTTAGGTTTGTCCCTTGAATCTTTCTTTCTGTTCTTGCTCCTTGCCATGAGTCTTGAAGTCCACTCTGGCCCATTGGGTTCCAACTCCCCTATTTCTCAGATAAGGACATCCTACTGTAGTATTTATGGACTCATGTCCCTAACAGTACAGTTCATAAAACTGAGCTTTTATTACAGCTTCTACAAGATGAAGTTGGGATTTCTTGGTTAGAAAAGATTGAGTATGCACTATAAAATCTTTATTTTGTGGGGGGCTATCAGGGATTGAATTTAGGAGCACTCAACCACTGAGCCACATCCCCAGCCGTATTTTGTATTTCATTTAGAGACAGGGTCTCAATGAGTTGCTTAGCACCTCAGTTTTGCTGAGGTTAGTATTGAAATCATGGTCCTCCTACCTCAACCTTCCAGGCCGCTGGGACTACAAACATGCACTATTATGCCCAGCTCTTAATTTTTTAACTGATAAAATTTTTACCTATGTATGAGGTACCATGTTATGTTTCAGTGCATGTATACTGTATACATTGTTTAACATTTAAATGAAGGCAAATTTATCTCCTAAAACATTTCTTTCTCTAAGATGAAAGCATTCAAAGTCCTGCTAATTTTTTTAAGTCTATATACAGACTTTGCTAATATTTTATCCCATTCTGTAGGTTGTGCATTCACTCTGCTTATTGCTTCTTTGCTGTGGAGAAGATTTTTAATTTGAAGTAATCCCATTTGTCTGCTTTTGTTTTTGTATTGTGTTTTTGGAGTCTGGTCCAAAATATCCTTTCTCATTTCAATATCCTGGGGGAATTTTTCTTATGTTTTCTTCTAGTAGTTTCATAGTTTCAGTTCTTAAAATAATTTTTATAAGAAAAGTCTAATGTAACTTTTCAATTTATGCAGTTATACATAATAGTGGGATAGACTGTGACATAATCATACAGGCAGATAGCATAATTTGTTCAATTTCATTCCAAGAATCTCCCCTTTCCCTTCCCTCCTCCTTCCTCCAGCCCCCTTCCTCTACTCTACTGGTCTCCCTTCTAATTTCATGAGATTACTGCTCCCACCACTTTTTCCCCCCTTCTTTTAGTTTCCACATGTGATAGAATACATAAGATCCTTGATTTTCTGAGTCTGGCTTATTTCACTTACCATGCACTCAATTCCATTATGAGTTTATTTTTTTTAATAATTGGTGAGAGATAATTTAGATTCATTCTTCTGCAGGTAGATATCCGATTTTCCTATAACATTATTGAACAGGCTGCACTTACTCTAAAGCATGTTCTTAGCACTGTCACCCAACAGTTGGCTCTTTGTGCATGAATTCACTTCTAGGCTCCCTCTCCTGCTCCACTGATCTATTGGGAGTGTTCCTATGGCAGGACTGGTATGTTTTAATTACTACAGCTTTGTAGTACAATTTAAAGTCACCTAGTATAATGCATCCTACTTGTAAGCTGCCTGTCGTGGCCAGCCACAACGACGCGGGAGGAAAACTCTCGGAGGCAGAGTAAAGA
Organism: Tamias sibiricus; assembly: GCA_025594165.1. Taxonomy (NCBI): domain Eukaryota; kingdom Metazoa; phylum Chordata; class Mammalia; order Rodentia; family Sciuridae; genus Tamias; species Tamias sibiricus. The sequence continues at coordinate 82,214,008 of CM046659.1, forward strand.
TACTACTACTTTTACTTCTACTTTCTTAGAGAGAGCTTAGAGAGAAAAAGAAAGATTTTTCTTCTTCTTAGAAAGAGCTTAGAGAGAAAGATTAGAGATAGCTTTTTCTTCTTCTTCTTCTTAGAGCTTAGAGAGAAAGATAGAGCTTTTCTTCTTAGAGCTTAGAGAGAAAGAGAGAGAGCTTGAAAGAGAGAAATTTCAGAAAGATAGAGCTTTTCTTCTTAGAGCTTAGAGAAAAGAGAGAGAGCTTGAAAGAGAGAGATTTCTTCTTTAGAGAGAGAGAGAGCTTAGCTTTTAGAGCTTCTTTCTTCTTTCTTCTTTCTTCCTCGGGAGCCTCGGCCTGACTCTGACCAGCAATTACTTCTTCTATCTGGTTTCTCTTCTGTAACCGCTCTGCCTACGTTCTGGCTGCTCTGATTCTTTTCTTCTTCTCCGACCTGAACTCTTCTTCCGACCGAGCGACTACATGACTGACTGAATGAATTCATTCTTCTCCAGACTCCGACCGCTTTCACCCGGTTATATACCTTTAGCTTTGTGGGTGCCTCACGTGCATTTACAGGTGCGTCACATACATACTTATTATCAGGTGGAACTTATGGCTTCCAGCTGACCGCAATAGCCATCTCCCTAATTGGGGCTCCTTCACTACTTTGTTCTTTTTTATCAAGATTGATTTGGCTATTTGGGGCTTTTTATGATTCTGTATGAATTTTAGAATTGTTTTTTCTAGTTCTATGAAGAAAGTCATTGGTATTTTGACAAATATTATACTGAATTAGTAGACTGCTCTGATTCATATAGGTATTTTAACATTGACTCTTCTACTTTATGAACATAAAATGCCTCTATTTCTTTGTGTCCTATCCCTGCCCAACGACCTTTTGGTGGTAATGGGGATTGAACCTAGGGTTGCTCTGCCCCTTAGCTACACCAGCCCCAACCTTTTTACTTTGAAGCTGGACTCAAACTTGCAATTCTCTTGCCTCAACCTCCCACATAGCTGGGAGTGTGCCACAATGCTGGGCTCAATTTCTTTCATCATTGTTCCATGGTTTTAATTGTAAAAATCTTTGGCCTCTTTGGTTAAATTTCTTCCTTGGTATTTTGTTATCTTTGTGGCTATTAATATCTTAATTTTCAGATATTTGCTGTTGGTGTATAACAATGCTGATTTTTTTAAAAAATAACTTTATTTTTTATGTGGTGCTGAAGATTGAACCCAGTGCCTCACTTCTGCTAGGCAAGTGCTGTACCACTGAGCCACAACCCCAGCCCAACAATGCTGATTTTTATGTTGATTTTGTATCCTTTGCAACTTTTCTCAACTCATTTATTAGTTCTAATAGTCTTCTGGCATACTGTTTTGGGCTCTTATCTCTTCTGATCAGATTCATATGTCATATCACCTTTGTAGTCATACTTTTAATATTTGTGTATTAAATCTTTTTAAATATTTATTTTTTAGTTATAGTTGGACACAATACATTTTATTTTATTTGTTTATTTTTATGTGGTGCTGAGTATCAAACCCAGGGCCGTGCATGTGCGCACACTTGCTAGGCAAGCCCTCTACCACTAAGCCACAACCCCAGCCCTGTTTATGTTTAAATAAATTTTATTTCATGCATTTAAGGTATTTAGCATGTTATAAGATACATATAGTAAACGATTACTATAGTGAAACAATTTAACATATATATCATCTCAGTTACCATTTTACCATGTCAAGAATAGCTATAATCTACCCATTTGGCAAAACCCCAGAACATAGTACATGATGTTTATATATATACATGTATGTATATATATATATACACACATATGCATATGTGATTATTAATAAATCCACAAGTCTCAACCTGAATGCCCTGAGAATTCTCACTTTTTAATAACAAACTCCATCAGTTAGAAAACCTTTTCTTTTTTAACAAATTCTTTCACATTTCTCCTCTGTGTTCTCAAAGCACTGAATGCTAAAAGTATTTCTGGATATATTTGAAGGCTATCAACGTGTTTCCCAAATTGTCATCTAAATTCTTGGTTAGGAGTTATCGTCCACTCTTCATACCCTTCAAACATTTCCAAATTTTCCAACTCAGAATTCTTCATAAGATTACTTTCAAAGGTAAATTTTAGCTAGATGTTTCCAAGAATATGTGAACTATTGATATATTAATATTTGTTAGACACTCAGCTTATTTTTAATAAGAAAATCTTTGATGAAACAAATAATTCTTCTTTGAAACCTAGCTTAATTAGGAAGCATATTCCTCAAAACTCTACCTTCCCATCAATGCTAAGGGTACTACACATTCTGTTTACAGAAGTCCATTATCCAAACCAAGCAGCATCAGTTCACCAATCCATGGGTTCTGTCTTGCAAATGAAGAAATGCCCTTAATGAGCACATACATTAGAACTACTAATGGAAAATGCCTCTATTTCGAAATGCTCCCTTTCTGTGTATTTCACAAAATAGACACCAGAGCCCCTGGACAGCAGTCCAATCCATGCTGACTTCTTCATTTCAAGTCAGACACGCCCAAATCAAAAGGAGCACAGGCAGCTTGTTAGCATAACCCTTTCCCCGGTTACTTTACCTGGCTGTAGAAAAAAAAAAAACATCACAGAACTTAATTCAAAAAGCCCTCAGTCTAAGCAGGTGCTTTCCACACAAACATTATTGCTATTTAATGATCAAATTAGCATTTCTAGTGGTGCTGAGAAAATGGAGCAAAACATTTCCACCAAAGAATGAGGAAGGGTGGGCTAAAATAAAGTACAGTAAATTATTTGATCTGATTCTCTTCTCCTCTGTTGTCTATATAGCCTGCATTTTTTTCTGACTCAACATAAGAGTTCTCCCCCTCTTCAGCAAAAGCCAGGATAAACAACAAAATATCACTCCCTAATTGAGAGTGGCTCAGGAGTTATAACTGGAATAAGTTAAAACAGGTCATCAGTCAGTAACCATAGAGACAGGTAGGATAAGCAGGGAAAGGGTTCTGGCTCTAAGGGCTCATTCTACAGTATCTTTGTTGTTCACAAAATGTATGTTATTTATGCCTTTTAGCAAACTTCAGCTAAGGATTGCCAGTGATAGAAGCAGGTGGCATTAGTCTGCAAGCAACAGAGTGGACTTGTCACAAATGGAACTATGCTTAGGACACAGAAGACCAATAGGTTCTGCTAATGTCAGATTCCTGTAATCAGACAGTCAAGGCATTCTTTCATTCCTCTTTCAGCCTCTACTGAAAGCCTTCCATGTGTCGTTGAGTTAGCTTCTGAGGAACAAGATGCATAAACCAGGTTCTCTGACCCCATCTGTCTGATGAAACAGACAGGCAAACACATGGCATCTGGTACCTAACAATGGCATGTATAATATATATGGTGCTTTACAGGGGATCTTTACTATGCTTGAGCTGGTATGGGATTTGTTTCAGGGAAGGCTTTATAGAAGAGGGGGTTCTTAAACTTGTTCTTAAAAAATTAACAAAGTCTCTCAACTAAATGGGAAAACACTCCATGCAGAGTAAAGAGCAAGTACAAGGAACACAAGTATAAATATGTATGCCATGCTTGAAAAACTGCAATTAATCTGATACCAGTGGGAAGGGGGCAAGTACTGGGTAGCCCCTAATAACTCTAAATAAGTGGGCAATGACTAGATCATAAAGGGCATACCATGGAAAGCAAAACTCCTGAGTTCTAAGCAGGGGTGTAGCACTACCAGATAGGAGCTTTACAAAGATCACAGTATGGATAGGTTAGACAGGGTCAGCACTGGAGAAAGGAAGATCAGTTAGGAGAATTCTGTAACAATTTTGAAAAGGATACAAATTAAGGACATGACAAATCTGAGATATCTTTAGAAGAAATAAGCAGTAAGACTTGGTAACCAACTGGATGTGGGGAAGAATGGAGAACAAAAAGGTGTGTGACTTGGGAGGTTGTTTGGGTGGCACTAGCCAGGACAGAGGGTTTGAGAGAAAAGCAAATGATCAGGTGAGTGTGTGAGAGTTTGGGGTAAATAAGAACTGAAGATAACTGCTAATCTGGAAGTGCCAAATTTGAAGGGCCATGGGACTAAGCTCAGTAGATTCTGGATACAGGAGTCTGGAACATAGGACAAAAGTCATGGTTATAGTCTCATCAATTTGGAATGAAACTGTACAGATGGTGGTAGAAGCTCTGGGCCTGGATGAGGTGTCTCTTTTCTGTTCTGCCACTAAATCATTATGATTATTGTGTACTTGCTCACTTCTTCCTACCTGTCATCACTATTTTCCACCTTTTATATTTTTACCAAAAATATAATCCATTCCCCTTCTCAATTCTTTTCTAGCATCAAGTATGATCTTAGTTTTTGTTCCTTTCTTATTGTTATCACTCCTCCTCCTTACTCTTTTATATTTTTGTTTCAAATAATTTTTTTTCTGTTAGAAGAGCCTTGTCCCTTAACACTACTCCAACTATACAGTGAGTCTAAATTAGGGACCTGTATTTTTTCTTAATGTTTTAACATTATCTGTTAACTCCATACATAGATGAGGGGAGACAGCATTATAACAAGCTCCCATATGCTACAACATGCAGCTATGTTTTAAAAAATCAAATCAGAGCATAATGACTGCCATCATGTATAAACCTCATGCTCTTCCTGCACCAAAAAATAACAGGAATAACAGTATTGGTCTATAGGTGTTCATGTTTTTCCATCCTTAAACCTTTTACCCCCTTTGTTGTGTGTAGCAATGATAAAATAAGTGTAAGCAAACTCTGCACTTACTTTATCTTAGTAACTGCCTTTAATTTATCCAGTTGGTATTAATTTACCCATCTGAAAGGGGGGGAAAACACTTTAAATCTCAAATCAAATGACTTGGTCAGACTCACACTCAGCCAGTGTCTGAGCCAGGAAAATTGGTCTGTCCTTTCCACCTGCCTCAGCACTTTATATTCATTTAGTACATGAGAACATCCGTTGATGATGATGATATCACCCTTCTGTAATGGCATTCTTCACATTGTTTTTATTTCAAATGATTGCCTGATTTGGCATTTCCAAAATTCCCTGATTAGGCATTTCCTAAGTCCTTAATATAGCTGTGGTGAATGTGACAGGCACCACTATTTAAAAGTCAATTAGTTGCAGGTAAAAACAAATCTTCCTTGACAGTATCAGTGGAGTTAGCCTTTCAGATTTTGTTTCAAAATATTTCAATGTCACTATCAGTTGAGGTGAACATTTGGAAACTCCAGGCTCTAAAACTCTCTAAGGCCACTAGATGCCCTCATGAATTCAGAGGCCCAGGGTAAAGACAAGGTCATTCACATATGGCCTTGGTCCTAGCTTCCCAATTCCACCCTGCAAGGGGATTCCCATTCAAGGACCCCCACACCATCCCACATGGCCTTTAGACCATAAGTAGAGGCAAAGAGTGATCAGACGAAGTAACTTATACTTCAAAGAAATTGCAAGGTTCTGCCAAATTATATTGGCAGAAACCCGAGGAATATTCATACAAATGGATTCTACCAAGAAGAATGGAATTAAATGTTGATTAGATTGAATTTGCTGATAGAACTGCACTGACAGATTGTGGATTCATGTGCTGGCTATAGCAGCTGGACATGCTTTTAACTATTTGCTCAGTGGGATTGAGGGACACCAAACTCTCCTTACCATCACATAGAGAAGAAAAACCAAAAAGTTAAGAAGATAAAATGTTGTAGGTAAATTTATCTCATGGGAATTGCACATATACCATGAGCACTGTATCTTCCTGGAAAAACCAAAGGATACATCCCTCACTGAGACAGTGGAAAATACATCAGCTATAGGAGCACACATCTTTGAAAGCCTGTATGGGACTCATCTGCAGAGTCCAAGATAAAAGTGTAATACACAACTACTGAGATATGCATCCTGGTTTTAGATGAGGTGATGGGTTCCTCAAATAGCAAAGGCCAAGCAGCATGGTTAAATCCCAGAAGCCAAGAAGACATAATTTCCATAATGGACAACAGAAAGCAGAGGTAATGCAATAGTCTGAATATGTTGGCCCTCATGGATCTGACAGTGGCTCACTGGTAATGGTTTTCCTAGAAATGACATAAATGCGAAGTTGCAAAAATATTATCTGATCTATATGAAAATAAGAACAGAAATTTCTGGACTGCTCATCCAGTTTCTACTGTGAAGTTAGTTCATGGACTTCACACTTCTGGACTGAAGAAAACTTTGAGTCTTTTCAAGGAAGGACTGTGTAACACTTCAAAAATACATACTTAAAAATCTCTCTACAATCCTTCCCTAAAGTAACTGTTGCCATTTTCCAACATGACTGTACACATTGCAGCAGAGAAATACCAAGATCTTTCAGGGTTGTTCCTTGTTTTGTTTGTGGTACTGGGAATTGGACCCTGAGGTGCTCTACCACTGAGCTATGTTCTTAGCCCCTGTTTTATTTTTGTTTTAAGACAAGATATTGAGGCAGGCAATGAATTTTCAATCCTCCTACCTCAGCCCCAAGTAGCTGGCATTACAGGCACATGCCACTGTGCCCAGCTCTTTCAGGGGTTTCTGGACACAGCCTCCAAATTAACAGTTCCCTAGGGATCCAAATCACCATTGTGGTCCATTGAAGTGGGGGCTAAAAGTACCTAGTGGTATCTGGGGTTTAAACATATTCTTTTCACATTACGCCTAGTGAGCTCATGGATAACCTTGTGGCTACATCCCATTGCTGAATAAATGATTGAAATTTGACAGGTGAGACTCTTGGCAGAATCCTTGCATTGGCTTCCAGCTCCCACACATTTATAGATGGAGAAAAAGTAGGAAAAAGAAGGAATGGATCCTATTCAGACACATTTAGTCATTACCAAAATATCAATAGTTTACAAACAGTACATTCTATTGTCTAAGTCAATTGTGCTTTAAAATATAAAACCTAGGAATTACTTTCTGAAACCAGGGGCAATCATACATATGGATTTTCTCATTTCTGTGCCATGAAGTATCTACATGCCTTTGATCACTACATTGTCGATAACAACTTCAATATGATCTATTATTCATCACTTAAGGATAGGTCACATCTGACTTGTTCCTCCAGCTCTGTTAGTCACTCTATATTAAAATCAATCTATTAGCTGTAGCCTTTATAAATAACCAATGTTTAAACCTTGACCTTGACTTTATGTCAGAATGTATTATTTCCAATGGTACCATTGTGTTTCTTCACTCAAAGAAAAGAAGGCATAGATAATAAATAATTGCTTTCCAATCTTCTCAGTAATTTTGTAAAATAACATGTAAGATTTTTACTTGAAGAATCAGAATATTCCTTAGTTTCACTCTATGAGAAAGATTCACTAGGTTTTCAGTAGAATCTCCTTGTGGATGAAAATAAAAAGAAAATTTGGCATATTGGAAACCAAATAGAGTGAAATTCCTAAGGGAAATATATTGCTTTGAAATAGAATGGTAGAATTCTTTAAAATATTCCATCTTTGTCCCTCAGGAAGATAAAAGCAAATTCATAAAGAGCTAAACACATTTTTTAAAAACTTTTTAGAAACTCACATTATGTAAACTGCAGGATTTCAGAAAATATTATGAGAAATAGGGTCTCCTCTACAATAGCATTTGGAAGGAAAGTCAATTAAGAAGACAGTTCCATTAATAACTGATTTTCCTCAATTGTTTTAAAAAAGAAATTATGTCTGAACTTATATGTTATCTTAGTTCCTTTTGTATGTTCACATCCAATAGCAACAAACATGGACTGTTAGCACGTAGCCATGAGTTAAGAATGAAATTAGTGATTTACTTTGCTGTATAGGCTGGTCCCTGTTTTCATATTATATATTCCTTGAAAACATGAAAAATTCATTGTAAAAAATTTTGATATTGTAAGGAGAAATGTTTCATTCTGAGAGCTAAAAAAGTGCAAGATCAAGTAACACATTATACAAAAACACCTCTAAATACTTACACATACATGTTCATATATATCTTTATTTCATATAGATTATCTAATTTTGTTATTTTCCTTCACATGTGAACTTGGTGTACATGAATCTGAGCTTGGAATCAATGGGAGTGAGACTGAGCTAAAAACTTCCATTTAAGTCTTCAGCTAATTTTTAACTTTGCATCACTTTAATTTTGTGAGACTAAACATTTTAGCAATAAGATGAACACCTTCAAAAAGGGATCCAAGATGGCAGGCCAGAGGGAGGCAGCATTCTGTGTCACTCTGTGACCTGGGACTTAAGAAGTGAGAATACTGCTTCTCTGCAGGCTATATTCCTGCTTCCACACAGGAATCATGGCCACTGTGCCTGTGCAGGGCTCCAGGCCTCAGTGTCAGAGTAGGTCTCCCAAATACTGGCCCACGCACTACTACCGAATGTCCGATCAGGACCATCAGTATCAGCACCAGCACAAAACTTCCAGCCGGCCACCCACCCGAGCAGAAATTCCGGACACAGCTCCCACACAGGACACCTGGAAGCTACCCACATGCAGGATCTCCAGCCCCCACTCCTGTGTGGGCCCCATCAACCAACGTGGGGCTCTCCTGGTCGCCTCCATCTTGGGACTTTGCAGCAACAGAGACAGTCCCCTATGTGCCATAGCCCACGTGCATCTGGGCACTTCACACAGGCTCTGAAAACAACCACAGCCACAGGCTGCATGCCACAGACCCTTCGTCCAACACCATCTCCCGGCTCCTCTGAACTGACTGAACACCAGGTAGCTAAAAGCAAATGCCTCCATCGTGGATCACCTTCATCACCATCTGTAGTGGGGGCAACTCCCAGTTTGGAAATCTGGTTGGCCAGGTACCCAGTTTCTAACTTCAACCTCTCCCCAGTAGCTGCTACCCCAGCACAGCGACACCCTGGTTACCTTCACCATCCTAAGGGCCGAGATACCAGCTAACAACAGATGACCCCACCTATTGGATGAGAAGGGAACCAGGAAAGATACTGATTTCCAACCAAAACAATCCTTGTTTCTTCCTTTGAGAATTTTTTTCCCTTTTTTCTTTCTTCTACCTCTCTATTTCCCACTCTCACACCCCCAACATACGTGAAACCAAGTACTTTGCATGAATTCAGATATTGAGGTCTAAGATGACTGAATGGTATATATGGTATGTTACAGTTGTGTTGTACTTTCCTTTTTTTCATTTTTTTTTTTTGTTTTTCCCCCAATTTTTACAATTTTAATTTTTTAAAAATTTTCTTAATATATGTTTGTTTTATGTACTCTACTGTCTTCTGTTTTACTTGTCTACCCAAAATTACTTCCTCTATTCTCCTGCTACTAACTTTCTTTAGATTTCTCTTTCTTTTTTTTTAAAAATTTATTTATTTTTTATTCTAAGATATTATAAATGACAGCAGAATGCATTACATTTCATATTACACATATAGAGCACTTTTTTACAAATCTCTGGTTGTATGCAAAGTATATTCACACCATTCGTGACTTCATACATGCACTTAGGGTAATGATATCCATCTCATTCTACCATCTTTTTTTTTTCCCTTCACCTTTTTACCCCCCCCCTTCCCCTCCCTCCCCATTGGCCATTCTAGTGTTCCTCTAATCCTCCTGTGCTCCCCATCCCAACCCGACTGTGAATTGGCCTCCTTATATCAGAGAAAACATTTGGCATTTGGCATTTTGGGATTGGCTAACTTCACTTAGCATTATATTCTCTAACTCCATCCATTTTCCTTCAAATGCCATGATTTTATTCTCTCTTATTGCTGAGTAATATTCCATTGTGTGTATATAGCACATTTTCTTTATCCATTCATCTATTGAAGGGCATCTAGTTTGGTTCCACAGTTTAGCTATTGTGAATTGTGCTGCTATAAACATTGATGTGGCTGTGTCCCTGTAGTATGCTGTTTTCAGGTCTTTTAGGTGAAGACCAAGGAGTGGTATAGCTGGGTCATAAGGTGGTTTCATTCCAAGTTTTCCCAGGTATCTCCATACTGCTTTCCATATTGGCTGCACCATTTTGCAGTCCCACCAACAATGTATGAGTGTGTCTTTTTCTCCACATCCTCTCCAACATTTATTGCTGTTTGTGTTCTTAATAGCTGCCATTCTGACTGGTGTGAGATGAAATCTTAGAGTGGTTTTGATTTGCATTTCTCTAATTGCCAGAGAGGTTGAGCATTTTTTCATGTATTTGTTGATTGATTGTATATCTTCTTCTGAGAAGTGTCTGTTCAGTTCTTTGGCCCATTTATTGATTGGATTATTTGTTTTTTTTTTTGGTTTTTTTTTTTTTTTTGTGTGTGTGTGTGTGTGTGTGTGTGTGTGTGTGTGTTAAGAGTTTTGAGTTCTTTATATATTCTAGAGATTAGTGTTCTATCTGATGTGCCTGTGGTAAAAATTTGTTCCCAATTAGTAGGCTCTCTGTTCACCTCACTGATTGTTTATTTTGCTGAAAAGAAGCTTTGTAATGTGTGCTGCAGGATTCTTATTAAGGAGATTTCTCTTTCACACTTACTAAGATATAATAATTCTATATCCTCACCTCCTACCTCCTCAGCATATCTTTCTACACCTCACCTCTGGTTCTTTGTGCACTGTCAGAAACTGTAAACCCTTTTATTATATTGTAGATAATAATTAAACTCACCATTTCTGTACATTGTGACCAAACTGTAAACATCTGATAGCAACTATTTGTTTTTAGGTGGTATATTGCTTATATTGGGATCTGGTAACATTGTCCTACCTCTTAAAGGAGAGGTATTGGAATCCTACAGGGACACTATAAGCCTATAGGGTAAAAACTGTAATGCCTCGGATCCACAGTGCAAGAAGGGAAGACACATGAGCAATATGAAAAGACAAGGGGAAGAATGTGCTTCAAACAAACCAAGATATCACATTATTAGAATCCATGGCCAACATAGCAGATGAAATGACAGAGAAGGAGTTCAGGATGTACATAATTAAAATGTTCTGTGAATTAAAGGATGATATAAGAGAGCAAATGCAGGCAGCACAAGATCATTTTGGCAAAGGGCTACATAAACAAATACAAGAAGCAAAAGATTACTTCAATAGGGGGATAGAGGTTCTGAAGAAAACAAACAGAAATCCTTGAAATGAAAGAAACAATAAACAAAATTAAAAGTTCAGTTGAAAGCATCACCAACAGATAAGACCGCTTGGAAGACAAGACCTCAAACAATGAAGACAAAATACATAATCTTAAAAAGAACATAGAACACAGTGAAAATGGTAAGAAACCCTGAGCAGAATATTCAAGAAATATAAAAATACCAAATTTAGGAGTTTTGGGGATAGAGGAAGGTATCGAGTTCCAAACCAAAGGAATGAACAATCTATTCAATGAAATAATATCAGAAAATTTTCCAAACATAAAGAACGAATTTAAAAACCAAATACAAGAGGCTTACAGGGTGCCAAATGTACAAAATCACAACAGATCCACACCAAGGCACATTATAATGAAAATGCCAAACATACAGAACAAGGAGAGACTATTAAAAGCCACAAGGGAAAAGAATTAGATCACATATAGGGGGAAATCAATTAGTTTATGTGCAGATTTTTTAACCCAGACCCTGAAAGCTAGAAGATTCTGGAACTACATATATCAAACCTTGAAAAAAAATGGATGCCAACCAAGAATCTTGTATCCAGCAAAATTAAGCTTTAGATTTAATGATGAAATAAAAACCTTTCACGATAAACAAAAGTTAAAATTTACAGCTAGAAAAACTGCACTACAGAACATCCTTGGCAAAATATTCTATGAAAGAGGAATGATAAACAACAATGAAAATCATCAGAGGGAGGTATTACACTAAATGAAAAAGTAATCGAAGGAGAAACCAAGTCAAGTTAAATAACAAAATGGCTGGGAATACAAATCATGTCTCAATAATAACCCTGAATATTGAAGGTCAAAACTAACCAATCAAAAGACATAGGCTAGCTGATTATATCAAAAAGAAAGACCCAACAATAACTGCCTCCAAGAATCTCATCTCATAGAAAAAGACATGTACAGACTGAAGAGGAAAGGTCGGGAAAATTCATACCACTCACACGGACTGCAGAAGCAAGCAGGGGTTTCCATCCTAATATCAAATAAAGTAGACTTTACACTAAAGTTAATCAAAAGGGATAAAGAAGGACAGATCATACTGCTCAAGGGAAAAATACACAAACAAGACATAACAATTATAAATATATATGCTCACAACATTGGAGCATGTATGTTCATCAAACAAACTCTTCTCAACATCAAGAATCAAATTGACCACAACACAATAATTCTGGGTGACTTTAATACACCTCTTTCACAAAAGGATATATCATCTAAACAAAGCTGGACAAACATTTGGCATTTGGATTTTTGAGACTAACTTCACTTAGCATTATGTTCTCCAACTTCATCCATTTACATGTGAATGCCATTATTTTATTCTCTTTTATTGCTGAGTAAAATTCCATTATGTATATATACCACATTTTCTTTATCCACTCATCTACTGAGGGGCATCTAGGTTGGTTTTCTCTGATATAAGGAGGCTGATTCACAGTGGTGTTGGGTCGGGGTACATAGGAGGATTAGAGGAACACTAAAAAGGTCAAAGGGGGAAGGGAAAAGGTGGGAGCAAGGAGGTATTGAGGGGGGGAAAAGAAGGTGGTAGAATAAGATGGATATCATTATCCTAAATGCATGATTAAAGACTTGAATAGTACGAATATACTTTGTATACAGTGTTGTAAAAAGTTGCTCTATATGTGTATTATGAATTGTAATGCATGCTACTGTTATAAATACAACAATTTTGAATAAAAAAAACTAAAAAGAAAAGCTAGACAAAGAAACTATAGAACTCAATAATACAATCAATAATTTAGATTTAACTGACATATATAGATATATAGAACATTTCATCCTTCAATGAGTGAACACAAGTTCTTCTCAGCAGCACATGATTCTTCTCTAAAATAGATCATATATTATGCCACAAAGCAACTCTTAACAAATACAAAAAGTAGAGATACTACCTTGCATTCTATCAGACCACAATGGAATGAAATTAGAAATTAATGATAAAATAAAAAATAAAAACTACTCCAACACCTGGAGACTAAATAATATGCTACTGAATAAACAATGGGTTGCAGAAGACATCAAGGAGGAGATTAAAATTTTCTTAGAGGTGAATGAGAGCACTGATACAACATATAGAATCTCTGGGATACTATGAAGGAAGTTATAAGAGGAAAGTTCATTGCATGGAGTTCATTTCTCAAAAGAAGAAAAAGTCAACAAATACATGACCTAACACTATATCTCAAAGCCCTAGAAAAATAAGAACAAATCAACCCCAAAAGGAGTAGAAGACAGGAAATAATTAAAATCAGAGCTGAAATCAATGAAATTGAAACAAAAGAAACAACTGAAAAAAATTGACAAAACAAAGAGTTTGTTCTTTGGAAAAATAAATAAAATTGACAAACCATTAGCCATGCTAACAAAGAGAAGGAGAGAGAAAACTCAAATTATTAACATACACAATGAAAAAGGAAATACTACAACAGACACTACAGAAATACAGAAGATAATTAGAAATTATTTTGAAACTTGTATTCCAATAAAATAGAGACTATCAAAGGCATCAACAAATTTCTAGAGTCATATGATTTGATCAAATTGAATCAGGATGATATACACAATTTAAACAGATCAGTTTCAAGCAATGAAATAGAAGACACCATCAGAAGCCTACCAAACAATAAAAGCCCAGGACCAGATGGATACTCATCTGAGTTCTAAAAGACCTATAAAAAGAACTAATACCTATACTCTTCAAATTATTTCATGAAATGGAAAAAGAGGTAATACTTCCAAACTCATTGTATGAGACCAATATCACCTTGATTTCAAAAACCAGGCAAAGACACATCAAAGAAAGAAAACTTTAGACCAATATCTCTAATGAACATAGATGCAAAAATTCTCAATAAAATTCTGGCAAATTGAATACAAACATATCATCACCATGATCAAGTGGGGTTCATCCCAGGAATGCAAGGTTGGTTCAACACATGGAAACCAATAAATGTAATTCATAACATTAATAGACTTAAACATAAGAATCATATGATCATCTCAATAGATGCAGAAAAAGCAATTTACAAAATACAGCACCCATTCATGTTCAAAATACTAGAAAAACTAGGCATAACAGGAACATATCTCAATATCATAAAAGCTATCATTCTAAATGGAGAAAAATTGAAAGCATTCCCTCTACAAACTGGGACAAAAAAGGGATGCCCTCTTTCACCACCTCTATTTAACATAGTTTTCGAAACACTGGCCGAGCAATTAGGCAAATGAGACAAATTAAAGGGATATGGATAGGAGAAGAAGAACTCAAATTTGTACTATTTGCAGATGATATGATTCTATACCTAGAGGACCCAAAAATTTCCACCATAAAACTTCTAGAACTAGTAAATGAATTTAGCAAAGTAGCAGGATACAAAATCAACTCCCATAAATAAAAGGCATTTCTGTATTTCAGTGACAAATCCTCTGAAACGGAAATGAGGAAAACTACCCCATTTATAATAGCCTTAAAAGAAAATGAAATACTTGGGAATCAACCTAACGAAAGAGGTGAAAGACCTATACAACGAAAACTACAGAACACCAAAGAAAGAAATTAAAGAAGACCTTAGAAGATGGAAAGATCTACCTTGTTCTTGGATAGGCAGAATTAATATTGTCAAAATGACCATACTACCAAAAGCACTATACAGATTTAATGCAATTCCAATCAGAACCCCAATGACATTCCTCATAGAAATAGAAAAAGCACTCATGAAATTCATCTGGAAAAATAAGAGACCCAGAATAGCTAAAACAATCCTTAGCAAGAAGAGTGAAGCAGGTGGCATCACTATCCCAGACCTTAAACTATACTACAGAGCAATTGTAACAAAAACGGCATGGTATTGGCACAAAAGTAGACTAGTAGACCAATGGTACAGAATAGAGAACACAGAGACTAACCCACATAATTACAGTTATATTAGACAAAGGCACCAAAAACATACATTGGAGAACAGGTAGCCTCTTCAGCAAATGATGCTGGGAAAACTGGAAATCCATATGCAACAAAATGAAATTAAACCCCTATCTCTCATCATGCACAAAACTCAACTCAAAGTGGATGGATCAAGGACCTAGGAATTAAACCAGAGACACTGAATCTATTAGAAGATAAAGTAGGCCCTAATCTCCATCATGTCGGATTAGGCCCCAACTTCCTTAATAAGACCTCTATAGCATAAGAATTAAAACCAAGAATAAATAAATGGGATGGATTCAAACTAAAAAGCTTCTTCACAGCAAAAGAAACAATCAGTGAAGTGATTAGAGTACGTACAAAATGGGAGCAAATTTTTACCACTTGCACATCAGATAGAGCACTGCTCTATAGGGTATATAAAGAGCTCAAAAAGCTAAAACCAAAAAAGCAAATAACCCAATCAATAAATGGGCCAAGGAACTGAAAAGACACTTCTCAGAAGAGGACATCAAATCAATCAACAAATACATGAAAAAATGTTCAACATCTCTAGCAATTAGAGAAATGCAAATCAAAACTATTCTAAGATTTCATCTCATTCCAGTCGTAATAGCAACTATTAAGACAACAAGTATTGGCGAGAATGTGGGGAAAAAGGCATACTCATACATTTTTGGTGGGACTGCAAATTGGTGCAGGCAATACAAAAAGCAGTATGGAGATTCCTTGCAAATCTGTGAATGGAACCACCATCTGACCCAGCTATCCCACTTCTCTGTCTATACCCAAAGGACATAAAAACAGCATACTACAGGGACACAGCCATATCATTGTTAATAAAGGCACAATTCACAATAGCTAAACTGTGGAACCTATCTAGATGCCCTTCAGTAGATGAATTGATAAAGAAAATGTGGTGTATATATACATAATAGAATATTACTCAGCAATGAAAGAGAATAAAATCATGGCATTTGTAGGTAAATGAATGGAGTTGGAGAATATAATGCTAAATGATGTTAGCCAATCCCAAAAAAACCAAATGCCGAATGTTTTCTCTGATATGAGAAGGCTGACTCATAGTGGGGTTGGGAGGGGGAGCTGGAGGGGGGAGCTGGAGGATTAGACAAACTCTAGATAGGAAGAAGAGGTGGAAAGGGAAGGGAGGGGGCATGGGAGTAAAAAAGATGGTGGAATGAAATGGATATCATTACCCTAAGTACATGTATGAAGACACAAATGGTGTAAATATACTTTGTATACAAACATAGACATGAAAAATTCTGCTCTATATTTGTAGTATGAATTGTAATGCATTCTGCTATCATATATAACAAATTAGAATAAAAAATTAAAAGAATACCTTGACTTTTTTTAACTAAGTAAACGTAAAATAAGGGCTCACTAATTGTGGACTTTACTACTGCTGATAATTCATATTCATAATATTAAATTTTTTGAGAGCTTATTTTATGATAAGACTAAACTTATGTGTATTATTCCATCTAATACTGCAATACTGTGAGATGCTGTAATTAACCCAATTGAAACTGAAGCTTAGCAAGTGAAAGCTTATATATGATATCAAAGCTGGTAAGCAGTGGTACGTACCATTTAGAAAGTTGGCATAATTACTGGCCACCTCTTCATAATCTTGTGAAAAATTAATTGTCCAGATGACATTGAAAATCTGAAATTACCATGGGTGAATAAGTTTAAGGGTGCTTATGTTGATTTATGTTGCTTATATTAATGTTAAATGTAAGAGTTGAGGACAGCATGTTTTCTTGAATAACTAACATTGCTTCACAGAGAGGTATTCATTACCACTCTGAATTTTGGATAGAATTTCACATAATAAAGCTGCTCCCAAATGTGAGAGTATGCACCCCACCTAGTTGTTCAGTACCTGGAATCTTTCTGAAAAACAAAGTATATGTTGATATTACTAAAAGAGTTAAATGCAGAAATATTTGCTATAAGAAATGGATATTTAATCTTAAGTATTCTAAAATGTTGTTACATATTATATATGAACAATAATACATATAAGTCACATACATCTTAAAGTGATGACTTAACTTGGATAATTTGGATAAAAAGTGATTGGACCTACATTGTCCTTATATGTGATATTAATGTCAATTAAAATATTCTAAGTATATTACATTTTTGAGGTCAACATTTCCAATATCATTATAGGTCAAACACCAAAATTTTAAAAGCAGTTTTATTTCAACTATTCACAAATTGCATAAAAAATAAGCCAAATAAATATCCAAACCAAATTCAAATTCACATACAGTGTCTACTTAATGGTAAGATTAAAGTGCCTTCACTAAAAAATTCATAATGATTTACACAACAATTGCCAAGTATTATCTCACCTTTAAAAGAAACACACACACACGGATATATATCCATATATATATATATATATATATATATATATATGGATATTTTATATATATACATATACATGCATGTATATATATAATATATAAATGCTGGTATTTCTGCTTCAATATGCTATCTCAATTAAACACCTTTTTAAAATCTCAAGTATTTATTTATACTGATCATAACCTAAACCCTAACTGCAATTATATCTCTTCTTACAAGTTTAAAATTGATGTGATTCACAGATGTACTTATATGGTGGTCAAACTCAACAATGTTGGATATGACTCTCCTCTTTCTTCACATATATTTTATGATGAACAACCTCAGATGGTGTAGTTTGTCTATGCTTATGTTTACAAAATGTATATAAATATTAAATCTAAAACATAAGATATACGATAATTAGCATTTTTAGATATAAATTCTAAGGCACAGCTTCAGTGTAATATTTTAATCCTAGAAGGCATAATGAAGATGTCACTTTTTTGCACTGGTATATAGAATCATTATGAATGGGAAAATAACAGTAAATGCAGACTGATGAGCTGCAATGTACTAGATACTGAAATATCTAGTATAAGCAGCAAGCATTCCCACTGATGTCATGACTGGTTATGGTGGAGCACACATCTTTGTAAAATTAAAAATAATATAAATATTTTCTTTCATGTGCATTGCAATTGTTTCTGGAATATTCAGCATACATTCAAGCTTTGAGCAGAAAAAATTTATATTGATATATGAGTCAGGTTCTAGGCACAAACAATTATAAAGGGGTTGCTTACTTATGCAAATGACCAAAAGCACATTCAGGAATGATGCAGTGCAGTACGTGGAAAGTCTTGTGGTTTACAAAACTATCCTGATTGCTAACATCTTGGACCCACCCATCAAACTACAGTGAGAACCCCCAACCATTGTGACAACCCAAAATGCCTCCACAACTTTCTGAGACATCCCTAGAGGGTACTGATGGCATTTATAGAATATGTAGATTTTGTGGTCTGAGCAACATAATGGTACTGATGAGAACCACTGGTCTAAAGCATCTTGGTTATCTGTGTGACCCAAATTCACTGGAAAAACTGCCTATACCAAGTTTTTGATTGAGCTGTTAAGTCCTTATAATGAATGTAATCAAGAGTTTGGAAATAAACTTCCATGTGTTTTACAGTTCATGACAATAGCTAGCTCAAAAATAGGATATAAAAGAAAAATTAAATTTATGGATTAAGTGCCCTTATTAACTCTTTTACAAGTGAGCCATAAGTGAAGTGCTAATTAAGAAGAGGCTCTAGTGGGGCAGTTTCTTTTACATGTGAACCTCATTTTGAAATACATTTAGTATCTTGTTTATCACCAGAAGCTTCTATTCCAATCTACTTGCTTGAAATTTTCAATTGCATCTCATGGCACTTGTAAGCTTAATTAAATTTTTGCAACAGAGCAGATCTGCCCTTTGAGGCAAGGCACTTCTCTCAACCAACCCAATTTTCATATGGGGGGGAAAAAAAGCTTATATGATTTGTTCTTCTCATTTTTAAAAAGCAAATAATATTTGCCTATAAGTGAATAAGTAATTAAGTAGATAAAGAAACGCTAATTTCCTATTTCAAAGGGAAAAAACTGTGGCAAACTGAACACAATTTGCATTGGGAGAAATATGAGTTGACTTGAGATGATATCCCTTTGGTTGCCATATAATCCTCATACCCTATTTGAAATTCTAGACAATGGAAAGATGTAACTCATTTAAATCAAAACTACTTAGAATTACTCAGCTTTATGGTTCGACCATTATGTTTCTCAGACCACAAAATCTACATATTCTATAAAATATATATGTACATACATGTAGCATAAGATATTCAGGAATAATCTTAAACTTATACAGTGATTCTTGTCTCTGTATTTGTCTGCCAGAGGAAGTACTTGGTTTTGTAGTTGTTTATCAGTACTGGGAATTGAACCCAGGCGCATTGTTATGGTTTAGATATGAAAGTCCCCTGAAAGCTCATATGGGAGACAATGCAAAGAGTTTAGAGGTGAAATGATTGGGTTAGGAGATCCTTAATCTAGTCAGTGAATTAATCCACTAATAGGAATTAACTGGGTGGTAACTGTAAGCAGGTACAGTGTGGCTGGAGGAGGTAGGTATCTAGGAGCATGCCCTTGGGGTTTATATTTTGTCTGTGGTGAGACTATCTCACTGCCTCCTGGTGATGTCCTGAGCAGCTTTCCTTCACCACACCCTTCAGGCATGTTGTTCTGCCTCACTTCTGGCCCAAGGCAATGGGGTTAGCCACCTGTGAACTGAGACCTCTAAAACTATGAGCACCAAATAAACTTTTCCTCCTCTAAAATTGTTACTGTCAAGTCTTTTCTTCTCCACAGTAAAAAGGCTGACTGAAACAAGCTCTCTACCACTGAGCTACACCTCTATCCCTTTCTATTTTTTGAGACAGGGTCTTACTAAGTTGCCAAGGGTGACATCAAACTTGTGATCCTCCAGCCTGAGCCTCTTGAGTCACTAGGATTACAAGCATTGCCACTGTGTCTGGGTGAAGCACTTGCCTTCCTATTTTTAGTTGCTTCCATATTTTTGTGGCAATAGTAAGAGGAAAAAACACAGACAAGCAGTTTAATCTCTGCTGAACTGCTTTCCTTTTCTCCATGTACGCATCTTTAAATGTGGCCAGAACTGATCTTGCCAACACTCCAAAATACACCATTAGCTGAGCCTGTTCTCAATGGAACCCACCATCCATGAAACTGTACAAGCCAGAAACAAGTCATTTCTGACATGTCTCTTCCCTTTACCATACCCTCTAAGAATCAATTCTGAGAGTCCTGGCAATTTTACTTGCTAAAATGCTTTAAGATTCCACCCATAACTGCCAATCTATTGTAATAGCAGTCTTTTCTAAACTACTATCACTATTTGCTTGCGAGGATACTATGGCCCCAAAATGGTCTATTTGTATCTATCCTGCTCCCTCAAATCCCTACCTATAATATTTTGAAAATTATTATGTAATACGATCACTCTGCTCAAAAGGCTTTAACATCTTGTAGTTTTGTATTTTTTCTAAGGGCTCACAGGTGAGTTTGCCTTTAGTCTCAGAGAATTTGGACTTATACTTTAAGATTTTTTTAATTTGTTCTTTTTAGATATACATGACAGTAGAATGTACTTTGACATATTATACATAGAATATAACTTATTCTAACTAGAATCCCATTCTTGTGGCTGTACATGATATGGCATTTCACTGATCATGTATTCATATATGAACACAGGAAAATTATGACCAATTCATTCTACTGTCTTTCAAAATGTAATTTGTTTTTAAAAGGAAAGAAAAGGTCCTTCACATGGACTGCAAAGCCCTCTATCATTACCTGCCCTTTGTCTGTTCCCATTACACTTTTCTGGTGTCCACCTTTGCTTATAAATCATTATCTCCCTCCAATTCCTACTCTAGACACACCTCCTCTAAACCTTTAAATGTATCCTTTCTTCTGCCTGAATTCTCTTTCTTATCTGGGGAAATGGTATAATGAGAACAGAGAACAAGAGCAATGAACAGATTGCATAGGTTCATGTGCCAGGTGCACTGCTTACTAGCTGAATGACATTAAACTCTCTGGGACCCACAGTTTTAATATCTGCAAAATTGGGATAATAACAGCCTATAGCACAGAGTTATTCTGCAAGTGAAAATGCTGGATACATGTGAAGCATTTAGAAAACATCTGGAACATAGCTATAGCAAGCACTCAATATTGTCAGATGTCATCCCTCTGCTTTTTGCCTAATTAACCCGTACTAATCCTTCAGGGTTTAGCTTAAGTGTTACTTACTAATGGAAGAATTCCCTAATCTCCCTAACTCTAACAGAGAAAGCTCCTTGAAGAGTCTTAGCTCTGAATCTCTCTCATTCACTGGGATTATTACAGATGCAGTTTTAAATTTATTAATGTCTAGCTTTCCACTATATATAAACTCAAGGATAAGACATATTTTATCTCATCTGAAATTGTATACCCAATACCTAACACAGTGGCCAAAATCTAGCAGCACTCTTAATAAATGAATGTTGTACTTTCTTTCTTTATTCTCTTCCCTTTGTTACTTGTTTTCAGTTTTTCAAAGTACTATTGAGGGCTGGGTTTGTGGCTCAGTGGTAGAGCACTTTCCTAGCATGTGTGAGGTACTGGGTTTGATTCTCAGCACCACATGTAAGTAAATAAAATAAAATAAAGGTCCATCAACAACTAAAAAAATATTTAAAATAAGAAAGTACTGTTGATACCTATTTTATTTAGTGGTCTTCCTTAATAACTCCCTGATGGGTTTAATTCCTCCACTCTGTTCTCCCATTGCTACATTTCTCTTTTTAGAATAATTATTGTCTTGCTTGCATCAAGTTACATTTTATCTATATTCATGTATATCTTCCTGTATCTTTCAACTGTCATTACAGTCATTTCTGAAACATATATCTGTTGTATTCAAATCTAATACATTCAAAGATTTCTCGTTACTCCTCAGGGTAAGCTCAACCTCCTTAGCCTGATATATAAAATTCACAGCCTGATCCCAGCCAATTCTTTTCAAGCCTTATAGTATTTCATGCTACTCCTAACCTTGACATCAGATTTTAGTCCGTTATGCCTAACAGAGAGTACCTGCTATGTTTAAGAAGAAACATGTCCATCACATCTCACAGCCAGAAAAACAAATATGTACCCAATATAAGCCCCAAATAAACAAAATAAACCCCACATTAAAAAGCAAAACAAACAACAACAAAAAAAAAAAAAAAAAAAACAGGGCTACCTTCTCTGGTTCTTGTATCCAAAATAAGTGAAAGCTTAATCCTTTTCCATAATTGACCACTCTCCCAAAATAAGTTTTTTTCCAACTTTTGTAATACTAATATCTGAAATATGTGTGGAAACATCAAGTATTTATGACATAGCAATTATGGAAAAGATTAGTTTTCCACTATGATCTGTCAGTGCAACAGAATGCATTAAGGCTTTCAGTCCTTTACCCTATCCACATCCCTGTATTTTGACATGTGACTTTGCAATTCCACCCAGTGGAGTAAGAATACTTTCCTATACTATTGGTATTGGGTTTGACTATCTCACTTTTTTGATCAATGGGAAGTAAGTGAAAGTGGCAGCTTGCCTATTTAGAGCCCAGTTCTCTGAAGACATCACCTTTATCTATTCAAGTCATAACCTGAAAAGAACATGTCCTGGCTAGCCCACTGCATCAAGGAGAATAAGAGTGGAGATGACAAAAGAGACCTGAGCCCAAACTGAAGCTTAGAACCAGCGGCCTCAGCTGACCCCTTATATTCGTCTTAAGCTACCAAGTTTTGTAGTGTTTTGATACACTGCATTTTGATGACAGCTAATTGATAAATAAGGTAACTTTAGTAATCTGAGAATTTTTTCAGTAAATAATTACTATAATCTTATGAGCTTTCTTGCAATCTTAGAATTTTTTTTTTCTTTCCTAATATACTATCACTAAGTCATCCTTGACAAGAGCAATCCACAAAACTACATTCAAAATCAGTTTTAAATCCCCAGGGGATTGGTTTAATTCTGAGCCAATCTTGTCCTACCCTTGGGTGAGCACCCTCCTAGGAGACTCCTAAATTCTTTGTCTAAATAGATTCCTGGCAGGCTTCTGCTCCATCTTTTCACCAAGCAATCCGAGTACACTTGTAATGAGACCAAAACAAATTCTCATGCCTCCTTCCTTCACTAGTGCAATTCCACCTACCAAGGGTGTTCTGCTTCTTGTCCAGCTGTTACAGATGAAGGTGCAAAAGCATAAGGAGGACAAAAGATAAAAAGGGAAAATTCTCACAGATAAGGACAGATACGTTAAGCTGATTATTATCTATATTTTGTCCTAACTTGCATGCTCTGTGTCATTTGGTCATTTAACTTGCCCACCCACAACTTCATCCTGTTGATAGTCAAGAATCTTACTTTTGAGTTTGCATGTTCAATGTTTTATGTCTTGTTGTTGTTGTTGTTGTTGTTGTTGTTGTTAAGACAATGGTGAATATGACCAAGTCATTTGCTCTTCCCAATACCCAGGCTGATATTCTGATAGCATGCCCCACTTTAGCCATGATGGTTGTATATGATCAGAGGCCATTTTAATTGGTCATATCATGTCTCCTAGATCATTTCCTAGATTTCGTTCTCTTTCAATTTTTTTCTTCCACATTTTTAATGTCCAACTTATAACCAATTTTCTGACATCTTTTATGCCTGAAAATGTTTTTTCTTTTACATTAGAATAACAATTTGGATGGATATAAAATCATACATTGTTTTCTTTAAAAATATTTCTGCATTATCTTCCTGTATCTATTGTTGCTATTGATAAGTCGGATGCCACTCTGATTCTTGGTCCTTTTTATATGACTTGTTTGGGCACCTAGAAAATATTAGAACTTTATTATTGTTTATTACATTAAATTTCACATAGTGTATTTTTTTGTGAGTTTTTCCTTTTTTCTCTCATTTGGCAGTCAATGGGCTCTTTTAATCTGAGGTTTTTCATATCTCAACTTTTGGAAATTTACATCTAACATCTTCAAACATTTCC
This sequence comes from Tamias sibiricus, assembly GCA_025594165.1. Classification (NCBI taxonomy): domain Eukaryota; kingdom Metazoa; phylum Chordata; class Mammalia; order Rodentia; family Sciuridae; genus Tamias; species Tamias sibiricus. The sequence continues at coordinate 82,238,195 of CM046659.1, forward strand.
TTTTCTGTTTTTATTTTTATTTGTATTTCATTTTGTTGATCCCATTATTCAAATGCACTTGCATTTCTGTCCTCCACACTACTTAGGCATCATCTGGGGGGGGGGGTATTTTATTTGTATTTTATTTTTTATTTACTTCTTGTTTTATCTACAATCTGATCTCCTAACAATATGTTCTTAATTTCAATTCATCCTACTATTTTACATATTGTGTTCTGTATTTTCAGCATATTTTTTCATGCCCAATACTTCATTATTTATATTTCCTTGTCTCATTTGATATTGCTTATATCATCCCTCCTTTCAGGTAAATCTACCTTGTTTATTTTAAATTATTCTGTAGGTCTAAGCCCCTGATACAGATTGCATTTGCTGTCTAGGTTCTGGTCCTTATTTAGAAATAATTTTATGTGGCAAGATGTATTTTCCAAAAGTGTCTGCAATAGTATTTTGATTCCTACATACTCTTCTAGAATCTTGTCACCCTCCCATGAAGAAATTGAATCTATTTCCCATCTCCTTGAAGCTAGGCAGACTTTTGTGATTCCTAAAAAAAAAAAAAAAAAAAAAAAAAAGAATGAACACAGGGCCTGACTGCCATTAGAGGTATACACATTCTTTCTTAATCTCCCTCCATGCTCATCCCTGGAACTCTGCCATCATGTTTTGAGAAAGATGAGTCCAGCTGACAACCAGCATCAATAATCATAGCTGTGAGTGAATTAGCCTTTAGGTTATTCCAGCCCCTCCATCAGGTCACTCAATGACTCAGGCTTTTAGTCTTCCACTGAGATTCCAGACCAACATTGTAAGCCAGCAACAAACTATCCCTGCTCTGCCCTGCTGAAACTCCTAACCCAAACCATCTGAGAGCATAATTAATAATTGTTTTACATCAATAAGTTTTCAGGTATTTTTCTACATAGCAATAGAAAAAACTATACCATTCCCAAGGAATCTAGGTATTTTGGTCTATGTATCCATTTGCTTGGCTCATAATAGCTATTCTACATTACAAAATATTCTGTCAGTTGAGGTGTTCAAGAAGCAGATGCCAAAATGTAATTAGCCATGCAAGTTATTTATTGGGAGCAACCTCTGTGAAATATAAAGGTGGAAAGAGCAGGACCTGTCTGGTACAGACCTTAGATTGTGATGTATATCTGATTTCTATGAAGATAAAGAAAGGGGAGGTTTGAGTGGGTAGCATGCAGTGCCAACTAAAAACTCTCAGGAGGATCAATAGGGGTGCATAGACAAATACTGACCATTAGAAGAATCCCTCATTAGGCAGGAAGGGGCTGACACTAGGAATCCCACTGTATTCAGTCATAATCTGGGAGCTGCCTTAGGGAAAAGCAATATCAGTGCTCAGAGAGCAGAAGCTGCAATCTGTTAATTAACTCAGCTCCCCATAGTAGGTTCTTTTGAAAGAGATCAGTGGTACATCTCCATGGATGTCCCAAGTTTGGAGGCAAGAGGGCTGTGCATAGAATCCATGGCATTACAGAACCAAGATGGGTTACTCCTATTGCTGGTATTCCATCTGCCAATCCCACTGGGTAGATGACAAGCCTAAAACTTTGAGTTAAACAGCATGAAAGAGATGCCAATATTTTCAGGCTGTTCTCCATCTACTCTGGAGATTTTAAGCAGTGTGGGAGGAGAATAGATGACCAACAGCAGTTGGTGCATCCGTGCATCGGCTTTCATCAGCTCCTCCACTAGTTGAGCTTGTGCCCTCCCCGATTCTACATCCAGAGTACTGAGTGCCACTATAGCCAATGACCTTCACAAAGGGGTATCCCTGGCCTTACAGAAAAGCAAGGGGGAAGGCCCAGCAACATGTCCAGGACTTCCTCCCACCCACGTGGTCCTCCTCCTTTGCAGCCCTGAATCTTCAGCAGCTCAGTCCACTGCACCACCTCAATAAGAGTTTCTCGTTTTACTTTGTTTCTTTAGTTCCTAAATTCCCCATCTCTCTAACAGAATCACTTCTAATAGATTTCCTTAGGGTTGGTTTTAATGCAGATACAGCTGCCTATGCTATTTCACTATCTTGGCAAGAGATATACAAAAGTTACAAATGAGAGAAATACTTGCTTATACACCATAGTCTTAATTGCTAGATAGAGAAGTCACCAATTGACTTCCGACAGGCTCAAAAAAGGCCGTGGTAAGGAGCATGTGGGGAGGCAATGGCTTCCAGCTGGAGCCTGAGCAACATTCACCCTTGAAATTCAGACATACCTGACGAACTGGTGAAATACAATTTCCAAGTTTCTTTTCATAAGGAACTATAAGTCCTATAGGATAAAAATGATACTATAAATCCTATAGGAGAAAAATGATACTAAGACAGGCAAATCAGCTCAAAATAATAAACAGTCATAAAACATTCAGGATACTTCTGAAAAAGTGTAGAATCTATCCCTCAGATTTGTTCCATGCCTGCCCATGAACTCACATACTGCTTCTTAGGGAGCAAGATAAAAAAGTAAGAAGGCTGCTTGCTCCAGGGTTTACAACGCTGAGCCTCAAAATGAGAATATTTTGGAACGTTTCTAGCAGAGTGACATCAGGGAGGAATAAGGCCTTGTATGCCTGTTTTGTGCCCAGGTGCTGGTACTTTTTACCACAAGACGCTAGGAAGACTCTACCTGCGCAACATGCAGAGGTATCTTACAGCCCCAACAAATACATCCACTCCCAGTGTGATGAGCAGTGGTGCCCAGAACACTTTGGTAAGAGCAGCAGCCAAGTAAGCAGAAGTAGCAGTACTGTTTCAACAGGGCAGTACCATTATGGATGGTCTGAAGTATAACTCAAGGAAAAGGTGGACACGACACATGGACTGGACTTTCCCAGTTTCACAAGTTCACAGGGGACACTCTGCTATAACCCCCACCCAGATTCTAAAAGTTCTAGAGAAGTAGATCAAGAGGCCATGCTCTCCAGGGGCAGATAGAGTATGTGTGTGGGGGGGAGGGGGGTTCAGCAAATTAAAGGTAAGGGAATATAATGTCATGACATTTAGACTATTCTACTGGGAAAACAATCAGAAAGAAGGTACAGGTGAAAAATAGACTTCAAAAAGGAAGATTTTGTTGCTAAATGTGATTGTAATAAATGCCAACCAAAATTACTGTAGCAGGTAAATATAAAAAACTTGAAGGGAATCAAGCTACTAATGCTGAATCACAGCATCTTCTGATTTAATAAAAATTTATTAATCACCAATCATAAGAAAAATATCCTAAACACCATGGGAGAGACTAAAAGCAAAGATCAACTGTTGACTCAACAAAACTCATCAGTACAGAGCAAGAAACATTTTTATGTTACTGTGGCGAAAGCTACTAATGAGGTCTAGGTTCAGAATCCAGCCATCCAATCTCCCTCTAAACATTAATTCTTTTTTTTTTTTTTTTTTTTTTTTTGGTACTGGGGATTGAACTCAGGGGCACTCGACCACTGGATCACATCCCCAGCTTAAACATTAATTCTTTAAAAACAGAAAATATAATCACACAATTATAAGCTGATATAGAAGATATAAGATCATCAATCTCATCATTTTAAACCTGTCTGGGAACATACTGGCTAAGGTCATCATGGAAATGACTAAGAGTTGCTCAGAAGTTATTGCTGAACATTAAAAAAAAAAAAAAAAAAAAAAAAAGGAAAAGAAAAAGTACCCTGATATGATAATCATATTCTACATCTTTTTTAATATTATTTTTTATTCTAATTTGTTATACATGTTTGCAGAGTACATTTCGTTTCATATTACATATAAAGAGCACAATTTTTCAAGTTTCTGGTTTTATATAAAGTACTTTTACAACAATTGTGTCTTCATACATGTACTTAGGGTAATCATGAATAACTCAGTCTACCATTATTCCTATCCCCTTGCCCCCACCTCTCCCTCCCACCTCTGTTCTATTTAAAGCTCCTTCGTTCCTCTCATCCCCACTCCCTTGCCTTTATAAGTTAGTATCTTCATATCAAAGAGATCATTTGACCTTTGATTTTTTTGGATTGGCTAACTTCACTTAGCATTATTTTCTCCAACTCCATCCATTTACCTGCAAATGCCATGATTTTATTATTTTTTAGTGCTGAGTAGTGTTTCATTGTGTATATATACCAAAGTTTCCCTATCCATTCATCTGCTGATGGGCATCTGGGTTGGTTCCACAATCTGAAATGTGCTGCTATAAACATTGATGTGGCTGTGTCCCTGCAGTAAGCTGTTTTTAAGCCCTTTGGGAATAGACCAAGAAGTGGGATAGCTGGGTCAAATGGTGCTTCTATTCCATGTTTTCCTAGGAATCTCCATACTGCTTTCCAAATTGGCTGCACCAATTTGCAGTTCCATTAGCAATGTAAGAGTGTGCCTTTTTCCCCACATCCTCGACAGAATTTATTGTTGTTTGTTTTTTTGATAGCTGCCATTATGACTGGAGTAAGATGAAATCTTAGAGTAGTTTTGATTTGCATTTTCTAATTGCTAGAGATGTTGAACATTTTTTCACATATTTGTTGATTGTTTGCATATCATCTTCTGAGAAGTGTCTGTTTAGTTCCTTGGCCCATTTATTGATTGGGTTATTTATTTATTTATTTTGGTGTTAAGGCTTTTGAGAGCTTTATAAATCCTTGAGGTTAGTGTTCTATCTGATGTGCTTATGGTAAAGATTTGCTCCCATTCTGTAGGTTCTCTATTCACCTCACTGATTGTTTCTTTTGCTAAGAAGAAGCTTTTTAGTTTGAATTCATCCCATTTATTGATTCTTGGTTTTAGTTCTTGTGCTATAGGGGTCTTATTGAGGAAGTTGGGGCCTAAACCAACATGATGGATATTTGGGCCTACTTTTTATTCTATTAGGTGCAAGGTCTCAGGTTTAATTCCTAGGTCCTTGATCCACTTTGAGTTAAGTTTTGTGCATGGTGAGAGAAAGAGATTTAATTTCATTTTATTACATGAGGATTTCCAGTTTTCCCAACACCATTTGTTGAAGAGGATGTCTTTTCTCCAGTGAACGTTTTTGGCACCTTTGTCTAATATAAGATAACTGTAGGTGTGTGGGTTTGTCTCTGTGTCTTCTATTCTGTACCATTGGTCAACTGGTCTATTTTGGTGCCAATATCATGCTGTTTTTGTTACTATTGCTTTGTAGTACAATAGCAATGCCACCAGTTTCATTCTTCTTGCTAAGAATCACTTTGGCTATTCTGGGTCTCTTATTTTTCCAGATGATTGCTTATTTCTATTTCTATGAAGAATGATATTGGGATTTTAATTGGTATTGCATTGAATCTGTATAGTGCTTTTGGGAGAATGGTCATTTTGACAATATTAGTTTTGCCTATCCATGAACATGGTAGATCTTTCCATCTTCTAAGATGTTCATTAATTTCTTTCTTTAGCATGTTGTAGTTTTCATTGTAGAAAACTTTCACTTCTTTTGTTGATTCCCCCCAATTTTTTTTTTTTTAGGCTAAAGTAAATGGGGTGGATTTCTTAGTTTCTCTTTCTGAGGATTTGTTGCTGATGTACAGAAATGCCTTTGATTTATGGGTATTGATTTTCTATCCAGCTACTTTGCTGAATTAATTTATTAGATATAGAAGATTTCTGGTGGAATTTTTTGGATCATCTATGTATAGAATCATATCATCTGCAAATAGTAATGATTTGAGTTCTTCTTTTCCTATCCGTATACCTTTAATTTCTTTCATCTGTCTAATTGTTCTGGCTAGGGCTTCAAGAACTTTGCTAAATAGGAGTGGTGAAAGAGGGCATCCCTGTCTTGTTCCAGTTTTTAGAGGGAATGCTTTCAATTTTCTCCATTTAGGATGATGTTGGCCTGGTGCTTAGCATAGATGGCCTTTACAATGTTGAGGTATGTTCCTGTTATCCCTATTTTTTTCTAGCATTTTGAACATGAAGGGATGTTGTATTTTGTCAAATGCTTTCTCTGCATCTACTGAGATGATCATATAATTTTTACCTTTGAGCCTGTTGATGTGAGGAATTACATTTATTGATTTCCTTATATTGAACCAACCTTGTATCCCTGGAATGAAGCCCACTTGATCGTGGTGTACTATCTTTTTTATGTGTTTTTTATTTGATTTGCCATAATTTTATTGAGAATTTTTTGTATCTATATTCATTAGAGATATTGGTCTGAAGTTTTCTTTCTTTGATTTGTCTCTGTCTGGTTTTGGAATCAGAGTGATATTGGCCTCATATAATGAGTTTGGGAGTGTTCCCTTTTTTTCTATTTCATGAAATAGTTTGAGAAGTGTTGGTGTTAGTTCTTCTTTAAAGGTCTTTTAGAACTCAGCTGTGTATCCATCCAGTCCTGGGCTTTTCTTGGTTGGTAAGATTTTTATGGAATCCTCTATTTCTTTGGTTGAAATTGATCTATTTAAATTATGAATATCATCCTGATTTAGTTTGGGCATGTCACATGTCTCTAGAAATTTGTCAATATCTTCTTTATTTTCTATTTTATTGGAGTATAAGTTTTCAAAATAATTTCTAATTATCTTCTGTATTTCTGTAGTGTCTGTCGTGATATTTCCTTTTTCATCATAGATATTGGTAATTTGTGTTTTCTCTCGTCTTTTCTTCATTAGCATAGCTAATGGTTTATCAATTTTATTTATTTTTTCAAAGAACCAACTTTTCATTCTGTCAATTTTTTCAATTGTTTTGTTGTTGTTGTTGTTATTTCAATTTCATTAATTTCAGCTCTGGTTTTAATTATTTCCTGTCTTTTACTTCTTTTGGGGTTGATTTGTTCTTCTTTTTCTAGGGCTTTAAGATGTAATATTAGTTCATATATTTGTTGACTTTTTTTTTCTTTTTTTGAAGGAATGAGCTCCATGCAATGAACTTTCCTCTGTACCGCCTTCATAGTGTCCCAGAGATTTTGATATGTTGTATCATTGTTCTCATTTACCTCCAAGAATTTCTTAATCTCCTTCTTGATGTCTTCTGCAACCCACTGATTATTCAATAGCATATTGTTTAGTCTCCAGGTGTTAGAGTAGCTTTTCTTTCTTTTGTTTATCATTGATTTCTAATTTCATTCCATTATGATCTGATAGAATATAGAGTAGTATCCCTACTTTTTTTATATTTGTTAGAGTTGCTTTATATTCTACATATCTAAAGTGTAATTTCACAAAGATTTGATTTGAGAATTCTGGTTTTATTATATTTTCAAGATAAATGAACTCTTCTTTTTTTTTTTTTTTTGAAATATTCGAAAGGTGCCCACAATGCTATTTTATTATTTTCTTTTTAATTTTTTTTTTTATAATTTTTAATATTAATATGTACAACTCATAGTGCATATATTTAGTATCTTTTTACATACAACTGTTTGTATACAAAGTATATTCGTACAATTTAGGTCTTCAATCATGTATTAAGGAAAATGATATCCGTCTCATTCAACCACCTTTTCCCCCCCCTCCCTCCCCTCTTGCTCCCTCCCTTACCCTCCCTTCCCTTGACCATTCTAGTGTTCCTCTAATCCTCCTATGTACCCCATCCAACAATACTTTGAAATAGCCTCCTTATATAAGAGAGAACATTTGGTACTTGGATTTTTGAGACTGACTAACTTCACTTAGCATTATGTCTTCCAACTTCATCCATTTACCTGCAAATGCCATTAATTTATTTTCTTTTATTGCTGAGTAAAATTCCATTGTGCGTATATACCACATTTTCTTAATCCACTCATTTACTGAGGGACATCTAGGTTGATTCCACAACCTAGCTATTGTGAATTGTGCAGCTACAAACATTGAGATAGCTGTGTCACTGTAATATGCTGTTTTTAAGTCCTTTGGGAATAGACCCAAGAGTGGGATGGCTGGGTCATAGGATGGTTCCATTCCCAGTTTTCCAAGAAATCTCCATACTGCTTTCCATAACGGTTGCACCATTTTGCAGTCCCACCAGCAATGTATGAGTGTGCCTTTTTCTCCACATCCTCTCCAACATTTATTGTTGCTTGTGTTCTTGATGGCTGCCATTCTGACTGGAGTGAGGTGAAATCTTAGAGTAGTTTTGATTTGCATTTCTCTAATTGCCAGCGATGTTGAACATTTTTTCATGTATTTGTTGATTAATCGTGTATCTTCTTCTGAGAGGTGTCTTCTCAATTCCTTAGCCCATTTATTGATTGGGTTATTTGTTTTTTTAGTGTAAAGTTTTTTGAGTTCTTTATATATTCTAGAGATTAGTGCTCTATCTGATGTGCATGTATTAAATATTTGTTCCCAATTAGTTGGTTCTCTATTCACCTCACTGATTGTTTCTTTTGCTGAAAAGAAGCTTTTTAGTTTAAATCTATCCCATTCATTAATTCTTGGTAGTAATTCTTGCGCTACAGGATTCTTATTAAGGAACTTGGGGCCTAATCCAACATGTTGGAAATTGGAGCTTACTTTTTCTTCTATTAGGTGTATTGTCTCTGATCTAATTCCTAGGTCTTTGATCCACTTTGAATTGAGTTTTGTGCATGGTGAGAGATAAAGGTTTAATTTCATTTTGTTGCATATGGATTTCCAGTTTTTCCAGCACCATTTGTTGAAGATGCTATCCTTTCTCCACTGTACATTTTTGGCACCTTTGTCTAATATAAGATAGCTGTAATTAAATGTATTAGTCTCTGTATCCTCAATTCTGTACCATTGGTCCACCAGTCTGTTTTGGTGCCAATACCATGCTGTTTTTGTTACTATTGCTCTATAGTATAATTTAAAGTCTGGTATGGTGATGCCCCCTGCTTCACTTTTCTTGCTCAGGATTGCTTTGGCTATTCTGGGTCTCTTATTTTTCCAGATGAATTTCATGACTGCTATTTCTATTTCTTTGAAGAATGACATTGGGATTTTGATAGGAATTGCATTAAATCTGTATAATGCTTTTGGTAGTATGGACATTTTGACAATATTAATTCTACCTATCCAAGAGCAAGGTAGGTCTTTCCATCTTCTGAGTTCATCTATAATTTCTTTCTTTAGTGTTCTATAATTTTCGTTATACAGGTCTTTCACCTCTTTTGTTAGGTTGATTCCCAGGTATTTTATTTTTTTTGATGCTATTGCAAATGGGGTATTTTTCATCATTTCCCTTTCAGAGTCTTTGTCGCTGATGTACACAAATGCCTTTGACTTATGTGTATTGATTTTGTATCCTGCAACTTTGCCAAATTCGTTTACTAGTTGTAAAAGTTTTCTGGTAGAGTTTTTTGGGTCTTCTAGGTAGATTATCATGTCATCAGCAAATAGTGCTAATTTGAGCTCTTCTTTTCCTATCTTGATCCCTTTAATTTCTTTCGTCTGTCTAATTGCTCTGGCCAGAGTTTCCAGTACTATGTTAAATAGCAGTGGTGAAAGGGGACATCCCTGTCTTGTTCCAGTTTTTGGAGGGAATGCTTTCAATTTTTCTCCATTTAAGATAATGTTAGCTCGGGGCCTTGCATAAATAGCTTTTATTATGTTAAGATATGTTCCTGATATTCCTAGTTTTTCTAGTGTTTTGAACATAAAGGGGTGTTGTATTTTGTCAAATGCTTTTTCTGCGTCAATTGAGATGATCATATGATTTTTGTCTTTAAGTCTATTGATGTGATGTATTACGCTTATTGATTTCCGAATATTGAACCAGCCTTGCATCCCTGGGATAAACCCCACTTGATCATGGTGCACTATCTTTTTGATATGTTTTTGTATCCGATTTGCCAGGATTTTGTTGAGTATTTTTGCATCTATGTTCATTAAAGATATGGGCCTGAAGTTTTCTTTTTTGGATGTGTCTTTGCCTGGCTTTGGAATTAATGTAATATTGGCCTCATAGAAAGAGTCTGGAAGAGCTCCCTCTTTTTCTATTTCTTGAAATAGTTTGAAGAGCATTGGTATTAGTTCTTCTTTGAAAGTCTTATAGAACTCGGCTGTAAACCCATCAGGTCCTGGACTTTTCCTTGTTGGTAGCTTTTTGATGACATCTTCTAATTCTTCGCTTGTAATTGATCTATTTAAATTATGTATAGCCTCCACATCCAGTTTAGGCAAATCATATGACTCTAGAAATCTGTCAATGCATTCAGTATTTTCTATTTTATTAGAGTACAAGTTTTCAAAGTAATTTCTAATTATATTCTGTATATCTGAGGTGTTTGTTGTGATATTCCCTTTTTCATCATGAATGTTAGTAATTTGAGTTTTTTCTCTTCTTCTTTTTGTTAGCATTGCTAAGGGTCTGTCAATTTTGTTTATTTTTTCAAAGAACCAACTTTTAGTTTTGTCAATTCTTTGAATGGTTTCCTTAGTCTCAATTTCATTAATTTCTGCTCTGATTTTAATTATTTCCTGTCTTCTGCTGCTCTTGGTGTTGGTCTGTTCTTCTTTTTCTAATGCTTTGAGGTGTGATGTTAAGTCATTTATTTGTTGGTTTTTTTTCCTCTTAAGGAATGAACTCAGTGCAATGAATTTTCCTCTTACTACTGCCTTCATAGTGTCCCAGAGATTTCTATATGATGTATCTGTGTTCTCATTTACCTCTAGGAATTTTTTGATCTCCTCTTTGATGTCTTCTTCAACCCCTTGTTCATTCAGTAGCATGTTGTTTAGCTTCCAGTTGATGGAGTAGTTTTTCTTATTCCTTGTTTTGTCGTTGATTTCCAATTTCATCCCTTTATGGTCCGATAGCATGCAGGGTAGTATCTCTATTTTTTTATATTTGCTGAGAGTTGCCTTGTGACATAATATATGGTCTATTTTGGAGAAGGAGCCATGTGCTGCTGAGAAAAATGTGTATTCGTTTACTGAGGGATGAAATATTCTATATATGTCCGTTAGGTCTAAATTGTTAATTGTTTTGAGGAGGCTTAAAGTTTCTTTGTTTAGCTTTTGTTTGGATGATCTATCCATTGGTGAGAGAGGTGTGTTGAAGTCCCCTAGAATAACTGTGTTGTGGTCTATTTTACTCTTGAACTTAAGAAGCGTTTGTTTGATGAATGTAGGTGCTCCATTATTTGGGGCATACAGATTTATGATTGTTATATCCTGTTGATGGATGGTTCCCTTAAGTAATAAGAAATGTCCATCTTTGTCCCTCTTGATTAATTTTGGTTTGAAGTCTACCTTATTTGATATGAGAATGGAAACCCTGCTTGCTTCCGCCGGCCATGTGAGTGATAAGACTTTTCCCAGCCTTTCACTTTCAGTCTGTTGATGTCTTTTTCTATGAGGTGTGTTTCTTGGAGACAGCAAATTGTTGGGTCATTTCTTTTAATCCATTCTGATAATCTGTGTCTTTTGATTGGCGAGTTTAGGCCATTAACATTCAGGGTTATTATTGAGATGTGATTTTTATTCCCATCCATTTTTATTTGACTTATGGTCTTTAGCTTGATTTGGTTTCTCTTCTGGTTGGTATTTCCTTTAGTTTAATATCTCCCTTTGTTGATTTTCGTTATCGTCTTTCTCTTCTTCTTCATGAAAAATGTTGCCCAGGATGTTCAGAAGTGCTGGCTTTCGAGTTGTGAAATCTTTTAACTTTTGCTTGTCGTGGAAGGTTTTTATTTCATCTTCGAATCTAAAGCTCAATTTTGCTGGATATAAGATTCTTGGTTGACATCCCTTTTCTTTCAGAGCTTGAAATATGCTATTCCAGGATCTTCTTGCTTTTAAGGTCTGGGTTGAAAAATCTGAACATAATCTGATTGGTTTCCCCCTATATGTAATTTGCTTCCTTTCTCTTGTGGCTTTTAGTATTCTCTCCTTGCTCAGTGTATTAGGCATTTTCATTATAATGTGTCTAGGTGTGGATCTGTTGAGATTTTGTTTGTTTGGTGTTCGGTATGCCTCTTGAACTTCGTTTTCCATTTCATTCCTCAAGCTTGGAAAATTTTCTGTAATTATTTCATTAAATAGATTACTCATTCCTTTGGCTTGAAACTCTGCCCCTTCCTCTACGCCAATCACTCTTAAGTTTGGTCTTTTTATGCTGTCCCATAATTCCTGGATGTTATGTTCATGATTATTAACAAGTTTTGCTGTATGGTTTAAATTCTTCTCTAAGACATATATTTTGTCTTCATTGTCTGAGGTTCTATCTTCCAGATGGTCTATTCTGTTGGAGATGTTTTCAATTGAGCTTTTATTTTGGTTTATTGCTTCTTTCATTTCTGGAATTTCTGTTTGGATTCTCTTTAGAGCCTCTATTTCCCTATTGAAGTAATCTTTTACTTCCTGTATTTGTTTTTGGAGTTCTTTGTCAAAATGATCTTTGCCTCCTGTACCTGCTCCCTCATCTCATTTTTGAGTTCATTCTTAAGTTCCATAAACATTTGGCATATGTAAATTCTAAATTCCATCTCTGGCATTTGACCAACTGTGCTTGCCATGACATCTGCCGATGAGGTATCTTGATTTGTTTGTGTCATTTTCTTTCCTTGTTTTTTCATGTTGCTTGTGTGTCTATTCTTCCTGCACTGTGGGACCTTGACTGTTTCGATTTTACCTTAAAGCCTTATGTTGTTCCTGTAGTACAATGCTATCAGATCACCTTATAATTCCTTTACACTTTTAAAACCTAACACTTTCTATTCAGAAAATCCAAGTTTGGTCACAATGTACAGATTTTGTTATCCCAGATATTATTTCCAATTTACTCTGTACGTTTCTGATAGGGTTTTATAGCTTCAAGTATTGGATACAGAGGTGTTATGTTTAGGAAGAAGGAAGTGTCTTGAATTGTTCTTTCTTGGAAAGTATGAAAAGAGATATCTATTGAAATGGTTTAGTGGAAGTGGTTTAGTATCAGTAGACGATGGAAGAAAGAGAATGGGGTTGACAATTAGGTAAAAAGATCAATTTATATATATAGTAAGTTGGAAAAGAAAAAAATGATAAAGAGTAGGAATTGGTGTAAGAGAGAGGAGAGAGAGAATCAAGGAAATAGAGAGTAAACTATATATAACACCACTTTGCTACCCAGTTCAATTGCGCCGGTTCTAGAAATCCCAAGTTTTGCGTATAACTTGTTTTTGGCTCTGTTTAGTATGCACTGGCAGGATGTAAACATGAAAGATGAAGGAGGAAGAAAAGATACAAGGGTGAGAAGGAGTAAAAGAATGAAGGAAAAAAGGGAGCGGAAGCAGATAAACACACTAACAATCAATGCGGAAGGAAAAAAAAAAAAAAAAGGCAGAACAAAACAAAGCCAAAAAAAGAAAAAGAAAAATAAACAAACAAACATACAAACAACAACAACAAAAAAACCCCCTCCCTGCAATCCAGAAAATCAAGCAGACCAATAAAAAGAAAGGGAAAAAAAAAAAAGTCAAACCCCAAGTCTCAGACAAAACGAGCCCTGGGAAGCCCCCCTCTTTTTTTCCTTTCCAGTTCAAACCAATTGCTATTGGATCACAGTCTGTGATCCTGTCAGTGAAATCAAGACTGCATCCTAGGCCAGCGGCTGCACGGTTCAGTGAAGGAGTGGCCCAGGGGGACTGTGTGTGTCAGCAGATGAATGGCGCCGGGAAGGGGGATCTTCCAGAAGGCACCCCCTCCCCAAGCCCACCCACAGTTGCAGCCCCCTGTGGCCGCTGTGCCAGCCTCAGAAACGCTTTCCCCTGCTGACCAACCAAGTCTCACCCAATTGTGCGTTGTCTTCAGAGAGCTGGAGAGTCCCTGGGTGGATGCAGCAGTCGCTCTCCGTCTCCTCCCCTTTGTCAGGACCAGCCCCTGCAGCTTTCAAAGATGGCGGCGCTCTCCTTCCAGTCAACAGCAGCTCCGCAGACTCCCAGACTCCCGTATCCTTGCCGATCGCACCGGGAAGCCACACCGAGGGTCGCGTCAGGCGGAGTGTGGATTCGAACTGGTGTGTGGACCCGCGGTCTCCCGTGGCTCCCCAGCACCAATCCCGCCGGCTGTTATCGCTGGTTTTTATCGCCGGTTACACGCTAGTGTGCAGTGAGTTTGGCTGGGGTTGCAGCAGTAGCGCGGTCTCCTCACCCTGACCTTGTTTCGCACGGCCTGTGCACCGCCCAGGCGGTTTTGCAGGAGCCTCGCGGCTCCAGCCGCTGCAGACAGCTTGTCTCTTTCTGTCTCTGGTAGTGGTAATCAAACCATCCAGGATATCGGTATTTTCAGTCCATAGATATATAATGAAAGGCAATTTATCTGCTTTGTTGGATTCTTTCCACGGAGCTGTCCTGAAGTGCGGCTTCCTCTAATCCGCCATCTTGCTGCTCCCAAATGAACTCTTCTCTAGATGTTGGAATGTAGTACAAAGCACTACAGAAAACATTAAATTCTAGTTGATTTTGTGAACAGTGAACTTTGGTAGTGTAGAAAATGGCTTTTCCTTTTAGAATGAATCAAGATTAATGGTGTCAAGGAGATAAACAGTGAAAGAATTGACAAGGTCAGAACCAGCTGGGCAGAGTTCACTTTTGTGAACTGAAGGCTCTCAAGCTCAATTCTGACCTCAGTCTCACCTCTTTACACTTCAATGATTAAGAGTTCTGAAATTCAGCCAGGTGTGGTAGCTCATACCTATAATCCCAGCAGCTCAGGACTGAGACCCTGTCTCTAAATAAAATACAAAATAGGGCCAGGGATGTGGCTCAGTGGTCATGTGTCCCTGAGTTCAATCCCTGGTACCCATGTCCCCCCAAAAAATAGTTTGGTGTTGCTGCCTGAAGCAGAAACCGCTTGGAGCAACGAACGCCGCAGGAAAATTCAAAGGCAGGATGAAAATGAAAAAAGGTCTTTTATTCTTCTTCTTCTCTCTCCGGCTCCAGGAATCACTCCAAACGCTCTAACTCCAACCACCACCTTCTTCTTCTTCCCACACACACTAACTAACTCACCCAGTTATATACATATAGCTTTAACAAGGACATGTGCTTACAGCTCAAGCTTACAGGTGCGTCACGCAGTGTTTACGGGCATACAAAGATTCTTTGGATAATGTATTACTATCAGGTGGAAACTAGAACATCTTTTATGGCTCTCAGCTAACCGCAATCTTTAGCTATCTCCTTGATTATAGGCTCCTTCATTTCCCCCTTTTAGTTTTAAAAGAGGGGATGTTCTAGGACGTCCATGTGCAACCAACATTCTTACCCGTCATGGGAGTCTAGGCTGTCCTGACTCCTGGCTTAGGTTGACATGCCAGCCACATTAGACTGTCCCGTGCGACTGTGCCGTGTCTTAGGTTGTCCCCTTCTGGGGATCTTACCCGTCATAGGCTAACCAGCCATCCAATAGAGCCCTTCAGGATCGACTGTGTGTTGACTAACAGCCGTCCAATTTTTAGGAGATGCTGTGGCTTTAAGGCGGTAAGCCTACTGCTGATGAGCCAAGTTTCCATAGCGTATCAAGTTCTTTAAGCGAATCAGCTGCCCTT
Source organism: Tamias sibiricus (assembly GCA_025594165.1). Taxonomy (NCBI): domain Eukaryota; kingdom Metazoa; phylum Chordata; class Mammalia; order Rodentia; family Sciuridae; genus Tamias; species Tamias sibiricus. The sequence continues at coordinate 82,253,652 of CM046659.1, forward strand.
AGTTTCATCAAGTAATGCACTGAGTTCTCTTAGACAAATACCCGCAAGGCATTGTCCCGTAATGTCCCAAAATAATGGAAAATCAAAATGTCCATAAGTTATAACACGTAGATTCAGGAGGCCCCATGCATGCAGAGCAGAGGCCACACTGCTGGTTAGGTTGTTTGATGCTTGAGCAGCAGGGATGCTTGCAGCGACCGCGGTCCCTGCAGTTGTAGCAGCAGCCATCTTTTTTATGTCTAGACATTTCCACCGGCAAATCTTCAGGGCCCGCTACCTAAAAACTCAAGCATCCATTATTAAGGGAAAGCAGTGCTATTCCAGCACTGAGATCAAAAGGTGAGCTGTCAAACTAAAAAAAGAATCATTAGAGTAGAAAATAAAAGTTGATCTCTGCTCACACACATTGCTGCTTAAGCTCCCACAAACATAAGTTGGCAAAATATCACATTCAGAAATAATCAAAGAGAAACTGAGGGTGTTTACTGCATTAAAGATAAAGAAAAGCTAAAGGCACTTTGGAAAAATAATTTGTTAGCTGGAATCCTCGAGTCTCTATATACACAGCAATCCTATACCTGTTAAAATAATTCAAATTAATCAGCTATTAAACAAATGAAGTTAATAACAAATAAACGATCCTATGTCGGAACACCAAAATATCAGGTTATACAACATTAAATATATTCACAGCTGAAGAGAAGTTCCGGAGACAACTATAAATCAAAATTGATTATCATTATAATTGATTATCTAATTAGAGTATTCTGAACTTATATGAATATCTATCTATCTATATATATAGATTATCTAATTAGAATATTCTAAGCTTAAATGAATTAACGTTATTTGGATCTATATCTATCTACCTATTTTTTTTCATAAGCGCTTAATTATTTATGACGTCACACTAGACAGACGCACATATAAACATATATTTGTGACATCACATTAACATGAAATTTAGACAAATGCACAGACATAAAGACATATATAAAAGAAAAAAAAATACAATTGTGTATACACTAAAGAGAGATCTTTTTGTCCTGGCCGGGTAGATGAAATTTAAGTTGTAAATTTTAATGGAGGACTCTTTTAAGGGAATCACTCCATACCTTCATTTTGGTCCTCTTGATTTTGTACTTGTTTATTCAATCTAGACTCCTCAATAACTTCGTCTTGATCCTTTTGACTTTGTACCTGCTTTATCAATCTAGATGGTATCCATATTGGAGAGGATTCGTGCTTTGGAAAAACACAAACAGATCCTCTCCCCCAAATTAATACTGGGTCTGGACCCTTCCATGTACCTGAGAGAACATCCTTCCAGTAAACCAAAGGTTTATGTTGTTGGTGTGGGTTCCAGTGTCTATCTCCAGCCGAATGTCCATTAGAATCTAAAGTTAAGAAATTTAGGGTAAACAGGGCAACTGCCAATCTGTCCTTAGGATTTTTCCAGTTTCCATCTTTTTGCTTTAGTAACATATAATTTTAAGTGTCCGTTTTGCTCTTTCAATTATTCCTTGTCCCTGAGGATTATAAGCGATACCTGTTTTGTGGATAATATTGAACTTTGTACAAAATTGTTTGAAGGATGTGGATGTATATGCAGGGCCATTATCTGTTTTAAGCATTTTGGGGATGCCCAATGCAGCAAAAGCTTGCAGACAATGAGATATAGTATCTTTAACTTTTTCTCCAGAATGTAAAGAAGCAAAAATCATGCCTGAGCATGTATCTATGGTGACATGAATAAATCGTAATTTTCCAAAACTTGGCTCATGTGTGACATCCATCTGCCACAAATGATTGGGCATCAAACCTCGTGGGTTAACCCCATAATGTGGATTGGGCAAAAGTGTTACACAAGATGGACATTCTTTTACAATTCTACGAGCTTGTTCTTTTGTGATTTTAAATTTTTGTCTTAAGGTAGTGCTATTAACGTGGAACTGGGAATGAAATAAAGTAGCTTGTTGTACGGTAGTAAATATAAATATTGTTTTAGTGAGGGCATCAGCTTTTTGATTACCTTCATGGAGAGGACCAGGCAGATTAGTGTGAGCTCTTATGTGACCTATAAATAAAGGTTCTTTTCGTTGCCATAGGAGATTTTGGATTTGAGAAAACAATTTAAAAGCTGGAGTATGTGGTGCTATTGGACCTGCTAGCTCCAATTTAGGGACAGCATGTACAATATAGTGGCTGTCTGAGAAAATATTCATAGGCTGTTCTTTAAAATTTTCCAGAGCTATTATTATAGCTTCGAGTTCCACTAATTGAGCTGATTTTTGATTAGTGATATGAATCATTTTTTCATTTTGAGTGACTACTGCAGCAGTACCGTTAGAGGAGCCATCTGTAAATACATTAAATGCTTTAGGAATGGGTTGATTTTTTATTACCTGTGGGAATATGATAGGATGATTGATACAAAAGGACAGTATAAGAGATTTAGGAATATGATTGTCAAAATTTGCAGAAGTAGAGCATCTAGCTATATCCCAATCATTATCATTGAAGCACAAATATTCAACCTGTGACGATGAATAAGGAGTAATAATAGTAGCGGGATGAATTCCAAATATTTTAGTAGAGGTTTTAAGTCCTTGAAGAATAAGTTTAGCCACCATGGAGGTATAAGACTCAATTGTACTTTTAGGAGAGACAGGCAAATGTATCCATAATATAGGTCCCTGTTGCCAAAATACTCCTGTTGGTGTATATTGTGAAGGAATAATAATCAATATTAGTGGTTGTACAAAATCAAATCTATCACAATGGGATCTTTCAATGGCCTGTTCTACTAATTTTAGAGCTCTCCTGGCCTCAGGAGTTAATGTTCACGGTGAGGATGGATCAGGGTTCCCGCGAAGGATGTCAAATAAAAGTTTTAATTGTCCAGTAGTGAGGCTTAGTGTAGGGCGAAGCCAATTAATGTCTCCCAATAATTTTTGGAAATCATTGAGGGTGGTCAAATGTTCTTTACTTATTAGAATTTTGGGGGGTTTAACAAAAGTATCCATGATTTTAAAGCCTAAATATAGTATAGGTGATATGCTTTGAACTTTTTGTTCTGCTATATATAAACCATATTTTTTTAAATTTTTTGTTATTTCACTAAATATATTAAATAAGATTTGTTGATTAGGGTGAGCTAATAAAACATCGTCCATGTAGTGTAGACACATGAGGTCTTGATATTTGTTTTTAATGGGCTGTATAGCTCTGTCCACATATAGTTGGCACATTGTAGGGCTATTTGCCATTCCCTGCGGCAATACTTTCCATTGATATCTTTTATCAGGGCCATTATTATTGAAAGAAGAAATTGAAAAAGCAAACCTGGGGGCATCCAGAGGATGTAGGGGAATGGAAAAGAAACAGTCCTTTATATCAAGAGTTATAAGGTAATAGTTTTTTGGAATAGCTACAGGATTAGGAAGTCCAGGTTGGGTAGGTCCCATAATTTGCATTGTTTTATTAATTTGTCTTAGGTCTTGTAATAGTCTCCATTTTCCCAATTTTTTCTTAATTACAAATATGGGAGAATTCCAGGGAGAGGTGGAAGGCTCTATGTGTCCTGCTTTTAATTGTTCTTTAATTAATTGATGGGCCGCTTGCAATTTTTCTTTGGATAGGGGCCACTGAGGGACCCAAACTGGCTTATTAGAGAGCCATGGTATTTTTAAAATTGTTTTCTCAGTGGCCCCTAGAAAAAATGTCCTTTGCCTTTTTTATTATGATTAGGATTTTTATTCTTAACACTTGCAGGCTTGGTTGCTAGGTGTAGCCCCATTTGATGTAAGATATCTCTTCCCCATAGGGTAACTGGCAAGCTGTTTAAAACATAAGGTTGGAATGTTCCTGTATGGCCTTCATTGTCTTGCCAATTTAAGATTACAGCACTTTGTGCTGGGGTATTACTATATCCCAAGCCTCTTAAACTGGTTGAGGCTTTCTGTAGAGGCCAGTGCTTAGGCCATTGTTGTAGATTTATGATGGAAGAGTCAGCTCCTGTATCAATCAGCCCCTCCATCTCTATACCTTGAATTTTTAATTTGCACATTGGCCTCCGTGAACAATCCTGTACCCAGAAAGCCATAGGTCCTGAACCAGTGGAACCGAATGCTCTGCTATTTCTATTTTGTGGCATGCTTTTTAAAGAACTATGGAGACTGGGAATGAGGAGCAGCTGTGCGATTCTGTCTCCTTGATTTACGGAGATGATGCCCCTGTGTGTGCTTAGCATTATTTTAATCTCTCCATTATAATCTGAATCAATAACCCCTGGTATAACATTAAAGCCTAATAAACTCTTGGAACTACACCCAAGGATTAGTCCCACAGTTCCTGAAGGGAGAGGTCCCCTGATTCCCGTAGGAATCAGCTGAACCCCCATTTCAGGTGTCAGGACCATCCGGGCAGTAGAACAGAGATCTAATCCTGCACTTCCTCTTGTCCCTCTGATAAGGGAGTTAATGGGTAGGAGGGATTGTGACGAGGAGGAATCATTTGGATCTGAGGGCATTCCTCCTCTAGTGCGCATTCCTCCTCTAGTGCCTCATACATTTGTGGGCCCGGGGCATTGGGCCCCGTGCCCCTTTTTTTGAAATCCTTGATAAATCATTTCCATATATATCATATCTGGAATGGCATTGATTGGCCCAATGTATACCCTTTTTGCACCTGGGGCATCGGCCTGGAGCGCGGTATGAATTTGATCTTATTACCCTTGGGGGATATTGCTTAGCATATCTTGGTTAATTATAATACTTTTGTCTGGAATATCCTGTTCTAGGTTGAATCCTTTGGGAATTTTGAGGGGAGGAATTTTTCATCACTGCAGCAATTACGTTGCCTGTGATAACAGCCTCGTTAATGTCTTTGCGCAGTCTGATATAAATTGATAAGTCTTTTACTTCTCCACGGCCTTATTGCATCCTGGCAATATTTATTAGCGTTCTCGTATGCTAATTGGATAACTAAAGGCATAGCTTGCTCGACTTCGCCAAAAACTCTAGATGTTGTTTTTAAGAGTCTATCTACAAAATCAGCGTAAGGTTCATTAGGCCCTTGTATAACTTTTGATAAGCTGCCGTGCAGATCCCCTGTGCCTGATATTGTCTTCCAGGCTTTCACAGCTGCAGTGTGTATCTGGGCATACACACCGGAATCGTATTGTAGCTGATTTTGTAGTTCGGCGAACTGACCTTCCCCTTTGAGCATATCTATATTGCGTTGAGGGAAACCTGCTGCAGCATTTCTCTTTGCTATTTCTGAACAAAGTTCCTGGAATTGAGTTTTCCAGATTAGGTATTGTCCCCCACTTAGTACTGCTCTGCATAGACTTTTCCAATCTGAGGGGGCTAAGATTAGGGTGTTAAGTGACTCTATCATACTTAATGTGAACGGAGCTTGAGGCCCATAGGTCATTACCACCTCTTTAAAATTCTTTATTGTTTTAAAGTCTAGGGACTCGTGATATCTTTGTCCCTCTTCATTTTGAAATACTGGCAGTTCTAGGTGCTCCTGCGGTCTATGTTGTTCGAGAGCGTATAAGCGCTCAGAAAGGCCGCCAATTTCTACCTCAAGGGCACGTACTTTCTGATCAATACTCCTTATTGTTTCTGTTAGGTATTCTATCCATGAAGGAGCAGAGGGCACTAGTGTTTCCTCTATTTGATGTTTTTTTCTCTTTTTTAATTTCTTTTTGTTCTTTTTATTGGAGACTGTGCTCCCTGAATCGCTTTTTGATTCCTCCTCACTACTAGCTTCATAATTCCTAACTGGCTCAGTGGAGGAGACCGTACTCTCATGGTTTGGTTCCTTGTTACTATTATCACTTTCACTAGTATCCTGAGTTTCAGCTTCTAAGGAGAGTACATACTCCTCAGCTAATTTTATTAAGCTTCTGATGGCTTTTGCAGTTCTTACTTTTGAATTTACATTACTACTCTCCTTGCTGGTCTCAACTGAGTCAGAGGATATGCTTTCTTGTTCACTTTTCTCACTATCCTCAATATCAAAAATTTCATTCATGGCTTTTATAAACCAACTTTTTGTTATATTCACTCCCATATTTTTAAATTTTCTTTTTTCTTACCTTGCCGCCGAATTCCCCATACAGGCCACCACTTGTTGCTGCCTGAAGCGGAAACCGCTTGGAGCAACGAACGCTGCAGGAAAATTCGGAGGCAGGATGAAAATGAAAAAAGGTCTCTTGTTCTTCTTCTTCTCTCTCCAGCTCCAGGAATCACTCCAAACGCTCTAACTCCAACCACCACCTTCTTCTTCTTCCCACACACACTAACTAACTCACCCAGTTATATACATATAGCTTTAACAAGGACACGTGCTTACAGCTCGAGCTTACAGGTGAGTCACACAGTGTTCACGGGCATACAAAGATTCTTTGGATAATGTATTACTATCAGGTGGAAACTAGAACATCTTTTATGGCTCTCAGCTAACCGCAATCTTTAGCTATCTCCTTGATTATAGGCTCCTTCAGTTTGGAAATTTAAATTTGATTTTCCTTAAAACTTTGTATATCATTTTTATTATCTAACCATAGGGACTACTGATGACTATAAGAAAAAAGTACAAATAGAGGTATGGAAACAGCTGTAATTTTACCTAGTGATTTATAATTCAGTTGCATAATTAATTTGGAATACAAATTTTAGTCGATTTTTTCATTATAATTACTATGAAAATTTCCTTATCAAGCTACCAATATTAAATGTATAACAGGAGATGTATTTAATGTGGGATTTACACTTAAAACAATCAGGAATGTGTTTTTAAATGTCATTGGTAAAAATTTCAAAATTTCCAATAAAATCTAAAATGTGCATTTATCTTTCCAGTTGTTTATAATCAAGCCTAAGATAAGATAGATAGTTCAAACCAGTGATTTAGTTCATCTTACACTTTTGATACTTGTTCAAAGCTTATCAGTTTTCCAAATATTTGTCAAGGCATTATTAAAAAATGAACCTAGAAAGTGCATACAGAGAGAATCATATGGCCGTCTTTGCAGATGCCAGTTTAGATAGATCTCTAGTTAGGCTAACATTAGTGTTCAGTATGCCTATTATCTGTTCAGAACTAGAACTTAGTATCCTAACCAGATGCATGATTGGTTCCACCTCAATGCACACTGCTCAGCTATATTTAAGCCCTTTCCTTGTAGTTTTATGTAAGGAAATTACTAAAGTAAACAATGCCACATCAAGGACAAGCCACCAATATTTTTAAACACTTAAACATTTCAAATAATTTCATTCTTCACTCAGAACCCTCTACAGCTGGGTTGTCACCTTACTGGCTCTGTCCCCTGATCTGGTCTAGTTTCCAAGATCTTATCTGTACTTCCAAATCTACTTTTCTTCACACCTTTGTGAATTACAGCTGCTGGTCCTATAGTTTAGCAAATTATTATACAATGAAAAATCCATCTTGTCTTAATTACAAATAAGGTTTCTACAGACCTTGTCTGCTGTAGCTGCTGCCCTGATACCTCAGCTTTCTCTGGCTGTGTGTGCTGTCACAGCAATACCACTGTCTAGTCCACATCTCACAAGGTAACAACTATGACTTTACCATGTGACTGCCCAACCTCTTTTAATTTTTTACATATTTTAAGGAACTTTTTATCTGCCACTGTAGTTTGGGAACAGTAAAAACTTGATTCCTGACTGATGCTCAAGATTGGTACATGGGCGGAGCGCGGTGGCGCACGCCTGTAATCCCAGCACTTTGGGAGGCTGAGGCAGGAGGATCGCGAGTTCAAAGCCATCAGCAATGGTGAGGCACTTAGCAATTCTGTGAGACCCTGTCTCTAATAAAATACAAATAAAAAGGGCTGGGGATGTGACCCAGTAGACGAGTGCCCCTGAGTTCAATCCCCAGTACCACACACAAAAAAAAATAAATAAATAAATAAAAAAGATTGGTACATGGTAGGAAGTTCAAATGTTAACTATTAAATTAGTGAATGTTTTAGGGAAAGAGGAGTAAAAGTCCACAGAGACTATCAGTCAAATTCATTTATCCAAATAGAAGAAATCTTTTTTTTTTTTTTTTTTTTTTGTGTGTGTGTGTGTGTGTGTGTGTGTGTGTGTGTGTGTGGTACCAGGGATTGAACTCAGGGGCACTCATCCACTGGGTCACATCCCGAGCCCTTTTTTGTATTTTTATTAGAGACAGGGTCTCACTGAGTTGCTAAGTGCCTCGCCATTGCTGAGGCTGGCTTTGAACTCACGATCCTCCTGCCTCAGCCTCCCAAGTGCTGGGATTACAGGCGTGCGCCACCGCGCTCAGCCAGAAGAAATCTTTGTAAATCATCTACTCCCATTCCACTATGTCACCAGCAGCGCTGTTAATAATTACTCAGAGGCACATTGTCTTTAATGCAAGTGTATATTTGATCACACCAATCATCAAATACAGAATTGATACAAAAAGTGTTGGGTGTGCTGAAGTACACCAACTAGTATTTAATGCACACTAATCAACACTACAAGCAAATCACACAATCCGAGGGCAACCACAAGCCCCAAAATACCTCCAATGCCATGCAACGTCTCTTAGCCAAAGAGCAGACATTGTGGTTCTCCAGTGGTTCTCTCCAGCCAATGGCTGGACATCAGAGAATGGTGGAGTCAACCTTGGGATTGACAGCAAGGTGGCCAGTCTCACTGACTTCCTCAGAGCAGCAATTCAAATATAGTTCCAAGTTGGTGATGTACATTGGTGATTGGTTATACCCAGTGAAAAATCAATGTCCATTGGTTATGTCCAGTGAGATGATGTAATTGTAACAGGGCATGTTCTTTGTGCATGTCCATGTAGCTGTGCTCCCTATCAATTGTAACCAGTCATTGTTAAGTATGCCTATGGCTAGTGCCCTTTACAGCTCTATCAATTGCAACCAGGCATGACTGAGCATGCCTATGGCTGTTGTTCCTTATGGCCAACAACTTAGTTAAGTCCCAGAATGTCCCAACATCTCTGTGGTAGATGCTTCTTACACACTACTTTATAAATAATGAGTAAACTGAGGCTAAGAGATATGCCTGAATTCATGCAGTCACCAAGGATCACAGCATGGCAGTCACCTCACACCTTATGGTATGCACACCTCACAGTAGTCAGTGTCTCCATTGTTCCATTAGCAACATGGGACCCCAGGCACAGGGTGACCTTCCTGGCCACAAACACAGGGGCTTTGAGAGCACAGAAGCATATCTCAGGCTTCATAAGAGACGTTAAAATAGTTTCCATGTGGCAGCACTATTTGAATGGCTTTGGAAAGACATCGTTGAACCAAAAAACACAAAGTTTTTTAGTTCAAGGTTGAAGAAGGCTGCATGCCAAAGTCAAGGGGCTGGAACCTCAGTAAAGCTCTAATAATCCAGAGAGGTATTCATCCCTGCAGGTATTGAAGAATGCTTGAATTTAAGTGGGGAAGTAATATCAAAGGTAAAACAACGAATTATTTTATTTAAAGCTCTTGGTCCTGATTCATTCTGAATGGTGAGTAATATATCTTTAGGTGGGAGGGTGATTGACACACAATTGTATATGCCTGGCAATAGTTTTTAGCTTGTACCTGCCTATCAGAATACAAACAATGTCATGTGGCAAAGCGAAAAGAAGAGGAAAATCATAGGGGGTATTTGAGGTCACTTGAATTCCAAGGTGACCAGGGTACTCATTAGTATCTCAGAATACTGGGCACAAAATAGCTAGTTTTCAAAATAAGTGCAGTAATTCACCAGTTATTATTTACAAGAAGGGCCAATATTGGGAATTATCATGGCATATGGCTGGAAAAACTACTATTTTTTAAACCCCTAACACAATACCATACGAAGGAAGATATTTAATAAATGCTTTGGGTTTTTCCCATAGTGAAAGTAACATTAGCCAGAATTAAGAAAACTGAAATTCTCATAATGTGAAGACTACCAAATTATTAAAAGACAGTCTTTGTATTCTTAAAAAATATATATCCAAGAACCATTCATGACCAGAACCATTCACATGCCAGAATATTGTTTCCACAGTTCAACAGGGAATACAAAAATTTAATAGGATTTGTTATGGCTTAAATATTAGGTGTCCCCTGAAAGCCCATGTGTGAAACAATGCAAGAAAGAGGTGAAATGATTGGGTTGAAAGCCCTAACCTAATTAGTGCATCAGTCCACTTGAATGGATTAAATGAATGGTAACTGTAGGCAAGTGGAGTGTACCTGGAGCAGGTGGGTCCTGCGGGCATACATTTTTTTTTTTTTTTTTTGTGGTACCGGGGATTGAACTCAGGGGCACTCGACCACTGGGCCACATCCCCAGCCCTTTTTTGTATTTTATTTAGAGACAGGGTCTCCCTGAGTTGCTAAGTGCCTCGCCATTGCTGAGGCTGGCTTTGAACTCGCGATCCTCCTGCCTCAGCCTCCCAAAGTGCTGGGATTACAGGCGTGCGCCACCGTGCCCGGCAATACCTTTTGAGTATATATTTTGTCCCTGCATAGCAGAGTCTTTCTCTGCTTCTTGGTTTCATGTCCTAAGCTGCTTTCCTCCTCCATATCTTTCTGCCATGATGTTCTGCTTCACTTCAGCTCCAGAGCAATGAAGTCAGTCAACCATGTATGGACTGAGACCTCAGAAACCATGAACCCCAAATAAATGTTTCCTCCTCTAAATTTGTTCTTGTCAGCTTTTTTGGTCACAGGGGAAAAAAAAAGCTGACTAAAACAGGATTCAAGTGCATAAATTGAACATTAAAATTTTTAAGGAAACATAAGTGGGTAATAAACATATAAAAATGTTCAAATTAAGTTATAACCCAGAATGTGAATTTAAATAATAATCCAATTAGCACGGATTAAAAAGAAGGTAATGCCTAATGCTGATGTGGGTACAATGAAGTTGGCAATTCTGTCTTGTTTATGGAACTAAAAATTAATCCACTTCCTCTGGAGGAAATAGTGATATATATCAAAAGCCTGAAATTGCTTATATCCTTTAAGTCGCTGATTTTGTTTACAGTTATCTAACCTAAATAAATCATTTTAAATACAAAGTTTTATGCAAAGTTTGCTTATACCAGCATTATTTTTAATATTGAAAAATCAAAACCAACTGAAACATTTATATGCAGTTAGATTTCTAGAATCATAATATATAATACCCAAACATAAACAAAAATATTTTAAAATACTAATAGAAATTTTTTCAAATATTTGCATGAGAAAATTCTACAAATTCTATGGTAGATATCATGAAGTAAAATTCATAGGGAAAATGGTGATCTTTTGTAAATAAAAAGATATGCACTAAAAGCAATTGGAAGAAGGTTTTTATAAGTTAAGTTCTATCTCAGTAAGATGCCCTGTGGGTTCACTTAAAATACAGTCAAACATGTCAGTCTCTTATTACAAACTAGTCATAGCTATCCCTGGACACTGGCGAAGGCTCTAGCCAGCCATATAGAATCTGACACTAAACCCAAGTACTTGCTCCCCATCTTCTCATTGAACCCAAGTACCTGCTCCCCATCCTCTCCGATACACTGGACCAGATTCCCTAGGAGTTAAAAGCCTGTGCCAACATCCATTATCCTCATGTGGGTCCATTTTCTTTATTTCAAGCCAAGTTTCCCCAGTCCAATGCATTGAAAATATGACTTTCAGCCATACAAATCGTACACTCACCTGGAAACGTACATATCTCTGTGATAAATGATCTTATCCTGTTATTTGGTTACTCCATATAGTTCCTCGCAGTTAGAATACAGGTCCCTACCAGAGGACCCATAACATTAATACAGATTTATCATTTCTAGTACAATTTAGCATACATTCTGAACCATGAGAAAACCACCTCTTTGTAACAGCTTGCCAACTTGTACATTAAAAAAATAAATAAATAAACACAACTGGAATATGTAGGTGCCCACTTCTCTTATGGACAGAATGAAAGTTCTCCTCATTCTCCATCCACTGATCACTGTAGGCAAGACATCTTACAACATCAGGTATTAGTATAGCAGGTACCAATCCCACTGTGCCAGGCAATCTCATGTAATAAGCCTAGTTGTAAGGATTTTACCATACTGGAAAACAGAGTATGCCCACTATAGACATGCTTTAGTCATAGTACAAAAGTGACCCAATTAAAGAAGAAACTTGTTCCACAAATTCCTTTTTTAGTATGACCATTCAAAACAAATTTCACCAAAGCTTTAATATGTCTTAAGACCACAGAAGGCTTAGAGCACTTGACAAAAAATATGTAGCAGTATGGAACAAAATGTTTCTTCCATATACAAGACTGTATTGTCTATCATTATTTCTGATGGTTTAGAAAGAGATCCAGCAATATTCTGAAAGTTAAGTGCCCTCCATTCTACTTTCCTCAGTATCATTTGTCACAAAGAAGGCACTTTGCTTCAAAACAATTGAAGGTTTTCAGGATGATATGTTGTTTACTGGCCTTCCTGGCCACCAACTTGGTGTTCCAAGCCTATTAAGTGCCTGAATGTTGTGAAGCATGGGTTTTTCTTTGCAGACCCTATTCATATTCATTCCACATTTTTTTTCCTGAGGAAAGAAAGGATGCTGCAAAGAAAAAAGTGTTTCCATTATTGGCTCAGGCAAAAAATCTGAGGGAAATATACAAAATAAAGTGAAAGAGGAGCAACAAAAGAATAACTGAAGCAGGAGAAAAACCAAAGAATGAAAATGTCCCCAGGATGTTTGGAAAAGATGAAATTGCTGTAAGAGCAGCAGACCTTTGAATAAACACCAGGGACCTGGAGGAAAGTTAATTAGAATGAAAATAAAAATTTCATAAGAAAATGGGAGGGAGAGGAGTGGAATTAAAAAGGGCATGCAAACAAAAAGGATGAATATTTGCATGAAAACATGGATCTGATTAAATGAAGCCAAAAATTGAAGCAGGTTGGTGCTCATATTTACCAGGGTTTCATCATTTTGAAAAAATTTGTTTCTCTGCCCTAATTGGCAGTGCTCTACAGGACAGAACAGCAGAACAAGAGGGCAACTGGGCACTCTCCATGAGCTTTCTTTCTCCAGGAGAAAGAAAGATTTCTTTTTTTTTTTAACCACCTCTTCCATGATCCAATTGTAAAATAGCCATTCTGTCCCATTTTCCCCCTGGAACTTCTGGTGAATTTAAGCACTTTTAAAATGTTGCTGCCCTGCCTTCCCACCTCTGTTTTCTGATTAAGAACTGCATTCATTCCATTCATTGTTCCTCTGTATGCAATGCTTCATTTTCCTGTGGCTGCTTTCCAGAAACTTTTCTTTTCCTTTGCTTTGTGACAGTTCCCTTATGGGTGTATGGAAGTGGATTCCTTTCAGCTTATTCTATTTGGGTGTACTGAGCTTCTCAAATCAGTAGTTTATGACTTCTGCCAAGTTTGGGACACTTATAACTATTATTTCTTCAAAAACTTTTTTGCACCATGCTTCCTTGGGTCTTGAGCACTGCCTACATCACAGTGTATCAAGATCTAGCCACAGTACTGGGACAAGAAAGTAACAAGAGAGTCATGCCAGGCAAATGCCAGTAGTTCAACACTCTCAGGCCCCTCTCCACACAGTCTCAGTATTTCCCCTGAAGTCTTAACAGCTGGAAGAGTTCAAATAACAAGGAAACCCTAATGCTCTTGCAGTTCTTAGGAAGGAACTAATGCCTTTTTTTCCCCTCTTCCCTTTAAACAAAGTCAGATACTCTTGACAGATCAGCAATTAAAAAAAAAAAAAAAAAAAAGATTGTCTTTAAGCTACAGTACAATTCCCCTCACTACAAATAGTGATACTCTGCTGCTCCTGGCACCTCTCTCCCTCTTTTCCATGTCTCTTCCATCACTACCCACCATCCCCAGAGTTCCTTACCACAGCTTCCAGGCTGGCTTTTGATCTGGACCTCTTTGACCCATCACAATTTCTCTGTTATGGATACTACTCCTTCAAACTTAGTTTCTACTCTAGTATGTTTGAAAAGCAAATTTCCATGGAACATTGACAACTTATATATTAAAAAATAATCAAAGCACTAAGAATTGTCTTGACTAGAAGAGCTGCTACTCTACCTCTCCTCCTAATAAGAAAGAAAGTATAGCACCAGGGGCCAAATCCCACCCAAGTTCTCTCTGGGTCCTTGAGTGGCCTAAGAACTGAGGCTGCCTCCATTCTCAGGAATGCTGACCTTCATTAGATCTAACCACTGTAGGGTAGATTTTTAAAAGAAAAGACAAACCAGATGAATCTACATATAGGAAAACAAAGCCTCACTCAGAGGTGGGCAGGAGAAAGAGAAGACTCAGCAGTGAGGGATTTATAAAAGCATGCGTCACAGACTGGCAACATGAAAGGGCTGGGAATTAAAATGCCAAGGCACTTGATTATCTAGAAACAAATATCTAAAACCTTTCCCACTGTCCCAGAAAAAATTCAGCTAAGTGGGCAACAGTTTGTATGGAAAGTGAGTTGAAAGATATGATTTTAAAGAACAGACTAGAGAATATTAAGGAAAGATGATTAGGGAATATTAGGCACCCCAGAAGGTATTTGTAGTCCAGAATTCCCACATCTTCTTTAGGAAAAACAATTGAAACACCATGCAGTCCGGGAGTTTTTTTTTTTTTTTTTTTTTTTTTTTTTTTTTTTTTTTTTGTTCCTTCTCCTCAAAGTGAGAAGTCATCAATCTGTGTTCAAGACCTCACTTAGAAGGAATTAGCAAAATCATGTTTTAAATCTGAAGGTAAGAGTGTCCCACTACCAGGACTTTTGTCTTCAGATATACCTGAAATTTATTGAGGCACGTCATAAAAAACTGTCCTTTGCTTCCTCCTGTCTGGCCATATCCCTTGGAAGATGCTGGGGCTGTGTGCATGGGTAAATTTCAACCATAGAAAAGGACCAAATGCAGCTGTCTCCAGAACAATTAAAGGTTTGTTATGGTTTAGATATAAAAAGTCACCCCAAAGCTCCTATTAATGTAGGAATATCCATAGGTAAAATGATTGCATTATGAGAGCTGTAACCTAATCAGTCCATCCAAGTTTGAATGTATTGATGGGGTGACACAGTAGGTAGATGGGACACGACTAGAGGAGCTGGGTCACTGGTGGCATGTGCTGGAGAAGGTGCCTTTTCCCTGTGGTCCCTCCCCCTTCCCTCCCTCTCTCTGCTTCCTGACCTGGCCAAGAACGGAAAGGCTTTCCTCCTCTAGGCCCTTTCCCCATGGTGTGCAGCCTCATCTTGAGCCCAGAACAATGGAGTTGGCCTTCTGTGTACAAGACCTGTGAAACCATGAGCCCCAAATAAACTTTTCCTCCTCAAAGTTGTTATTGTTGGGTATTTTGGTCACAGCAACACAAATACTAAAACAAAATTTCATCTTTCTTCTATATAGGTCATACCATCTGCAGCTAGAATTCCTGGCAGAAAATTTCGGAAGTTTGAAGAAACCATATCTTTTTTTTTTAATTTCTTTTTGGTTGAGGAAACTTTATTATTTGTTTATTTGTATGTGGTGCTGAGGATCGAACCCAGTGCCTCACACATGCTAGGCAAGCACTCTACCACTGAGCTACAACCCCAGCCCCCCTCCATATCTCTTTTAAATCCCTATGTTCTCTTACTATAAGTAACTATCCCTAAAAATCTATATTTTGCTATTAAATAAACTGCAGGCCTCTAACCGTATCTGTGGATATCTTTCTAAAGATTATATTACTGGCCCCATTGGACAACTAGAGAGGAGGTAACTGTGGGTAGGCACAGAAAGAGTGCCTGTGAATCACTGCCCACAGCCTCAGTTTTCCATAAAAGAGAAGTATGCACAATTTGAACATGACTATGGTTAAATACTTATTTAACAAACTTATCAACATTTATAGTGGATATAACCTAAACCAGGAATTTAAAATGTGAAAAAATGCATGGCTCTATTTCAGGTAATTTAAAACTCAATGGAGAATAGATCCGATAAATAAAAAGTAGAGAATAAGTACCACTAAAGAGGAAAACATAAAATACTTCAAGAGTTCTGAAAAAAAAGATTAATTCCTACTAAGGATCTTAGAAAAGCTTCTATAGTGTATATTTTTTGACTGGGAGAGGAATATAAACAGAAGGATATATAGTGTTTTAAAGAAAATGCACTTTGTGCAAAGAAATGCATGAGCAAAGAGAAGAGTTGAGAAATTTCAAGATGTGTCTAGGAAAATCTTTTAATCCACTTTTACCAAAGGACAGGGCATATATGAAAGACTACATCCATCTTGTAACAAGGCAGTATGATTCGTGGTCAAAAGCAAGGTCATGGAACCAGACTGCTCCCAGTCCAATCTGTTCTCTGCCACGTCCCTGTTGTATAATCTGAGGCCAAAAAATGAACTCCCAGGGCCTCTTTCTACCTGTAAGATAGGGATTTTAGACACAAATTTCTTAGGGTTATCATGATAAATAGAGCCCTTGAAGGCTGAATGATATATGATGAGCATTCAGTGAATATTAATTAATAGAACTCTTTCCTGGGAGGGTCTGTAAATATGGAAGACAATGAAGGACAATTTCTAATCTTTTCTCCTAGCTGCATCAATACTCCTTAGTTAGCTTAGAAAAAGCCTGTGCCATTAGGGTATGGAAGCACCAGTTTAAAAAAAAATAATAATAATAATAATCAAATAACCTTTACAGTCTTATATTCCTGCTCTTAAAATTCACACAAGGTAAAACAGATCTTCTAATTTTTCTGTTAAACTATGAGCACATAAACTCATTGTATTTCCTTACTTCAAAAAATAGCATCTAAAGTTGGGCATTCTTTTTGTTTATTAATTTGCTTTCCCCCTTAGCCAAAAACACATGCATCTTTGAAATTCCCAAATGTGCCTTGATTCATAGATACACCCCTTTCACCAGCTTAGCACAGTTCTACCATGTACCTCTATATCCACAAGGAAACTCAAGCCTCCTCTGGCTTCTATACATGTGTTTGGAGTAAAATCACTAAGATTTTACTATATTTATTCTTTACCTGTCATCCCTTGGTACTCTCTTCTTTTCAACTGTCAGTAAAGAATTGCAGGCTGAAGTTAAAAAAAGAAAACAATGAAGTAGAGTCTCAATGTAAAAATAAATAAATTTGACTCTAATAAATTAGCACTAATTCTTCCTGGAATATGACAGGAGTTAGGTGACTAGTAATAGTCCATGAACCTATCTAAAAGCCATGGACTACATCCTTCCTAAGAAACTAAAATAAGTGTTGGCTCAGAAAGAGCCTGTGCTTCACCCCAAGACCTTTTATTTTATGATCGACTATGAACTATGATCTCCTACAGAAAAAGCAATCATAGAATGTGAAAAGACCCATCAAAGAAAGGAGGAAAAATGAATGACCTTTGAGAAGGAATCAGCATCTCTAAGAATGTAGACTTGCAAAAGCAAAGGTTTCTTTTAAGAGCAAGTTAGTGAGGTTTCCAGAAGATGGCTGCGTGGTGGAGGTTGCTTTCCAAGTTGCTCCATGGCATGAAACCAGGAAAGGAGATAAACAGCTACTCAGTGAGATGGGTGAAAAAGAAGAACTTTACTGAGATTTAATACCAGATCTCAGAACACCTTACAGACTCAGAAGCTTGGATAGAATTAATTAAATCTAAAAAGAAAAACAGCATCACTAGCAACAATGGCTAAGAGAGCAGATCCACCATGGGGCAAATTGAAAATGGGGACTAAGACAACCTGCATTTAGGGTGGCACCACTGTGTGTCTGGATATGGAGAAATCAGAAATGAAAGACATTGTCACGCTGATCTAGTGGATGAGCTACACCATATTCTTGTGCAGGAAAGATACTGCACATCTCCCAGCTGTCCACAGAGTTAAGGCGGGTGCCTTTTTTTTTTCCCCTCCCCTGCCACACTACAGAAACTGGTAGCTGTATGACCCAACCCTGGTGTTCAGATCTTTATAATATGAGCAGAGCCTCCAAACCAGACAGAACAGAAGCCCACCACACAACTCAGTGTGCCTAAAAATCCAAGAAATTCAGACACAGAGAGTGTCTTATCCAGGGGAATACTGGACACTCAGACCCCAGAAATCCTAGGTCCCCTCACTCTTGGAGTCTGGCAATTCACAGGACCAGCTGGGGGTGGGAGTGAATGGGCACTTTTGGATGGATCCCAGGAGGCCAAGAAAGATGGAGAATCACAGGTGGTGGAGAGGGCAAAGGATTAGCTCCCCTGCCAACCTAGTGAAGCTAGTGGAACACAGGAGACTTGGAGGTGCAGACTTCTAGCATGGATCAATCCTGCTGGCTCTGGAGGCATGCTGATGTAAAATCTTCAGACCAATCACCATTCAAAGAAGCACCAGGAATAGTTAAAACTAATCTCCACTTCCAGGAGCTTCACTTGGGGAACTCCTCTCACAGAACTCTCAGTGACCTCACCCTGAGAGTGGAGCAGATAACAATTTCCAACCCTCACGACCTCACACTGCCAGAGGGAAGCTGAGAATTTTTGAAGGCCAACCAGCAATTGAGGAGCAACACAAAAAGAGTAAAGTCTTGACAGTGTGCATCTACAACAACAGACAACCAACATGTATTAAAACTGACAATTTTTGACTACCACAATTGAAACAATTCCTTAATCTTTCATCAAGAACCTTTTTTTTTTTAATTTTTTTGATTGTGTGCAGAATGGTTCATGGACATTTGTGCATATACATATTTGTTTAACTTTTTTCACTTCTACCATTTCTTGAAGGAAATTATTTTTCATGACTTTTTTAAGAGTTAGGATTTTTAATTAACATATTTTTTGGTTTTGTTTTATATTGTTTTTCACATGTTTATTTCTCTTGATTCTCTCCTTTCTTCTGCTTACAGCCCAATTCTATTATTCTCTTTTCACTCTTCCTTTTTTACTCTACTTTTTTCCTCTTCCCTCACAATTATTGCATCCTATGTCTCTGCTTCATTCACCCTGTTCACCTTTTGAAATAGCAAACCCTGTTGCAATATTACTGTTTTTACTGTTGGCTGTTGCTTACCCATAACATTTCCACTTATAGTGCCAATTAACATTGTAGCTGTCACAATATGAACTAAGTATTTAATTTAATGCTGCATATTTTTTGCACTGATTGTTGTTATTATTTGTCTACCTCTAAGCCACAAGGTACTAGATACATTCAGGGACAATTAAAGTTTACAGGGTACAAGGTTGGCTCCCTTAGACTCATACTGATACATGATTAGACAATGCAAACAATATGAAAAAAGAACAAACCATTCCCCACCAAAAAATAAAATACCTCAATAACAGAATCCACTGATACCACAGTAAAGGAAATATCAGAGAAGGAAATTAGAAAGTTCATAGTTAAACTGATCTGTGAGGTAAAATATAAGGGGTGAATGGAGAGAAAATACAGGAAGTGAAAGATCACTTCAAGAAAAAGATTCTGAAAAAGAATCAAACTGAAATCTTTTTCAAAATGAAGGGATCAATAAACCAAATTAAAAATTCAATGGAAAGTATCACAAGCAGACTAGACCACCTGGAAGATAGAGTTTCAGGCAGTGAAGACAAAATATGTAATCTTGAAAATAAAGTTGACCATAGAGAAAAGATGTTAAAAGACCATAAACAAAACTTTCAAGAAATATGGGATAACATGGAAAGACCAAATTTAATATTTATCAAGGTAGATGAAGGCTTGGAAATACAAACTAAATCTTCTCAATAAAATAGTATCAGAAAAAACTCCCAACCTTGTGAATGAAAAGGAAAAATAAAAAAACAGGAGGTACACAGATCTCCAAGAGTACAAAATTACAACAGACTGACAATAAGGCACATTATGAAACTGTGTAATACAGAGAAAGACAGGTCACATTAAAAGGTAAACCAACCTGTACTCTAGTTGATTTCTCAATCCAGTCCCTAAAACGTAGTAGTAATATATGCCAAGCTCTGAAAGAAAATGGATGCTAGCCAAGAATAATATACACACCAAAATTAAGCTTCAGGTTGGAAGATGAAATAAACTTTCCCAAATAAATAAAAGTTAAAAGAATTCACAACTAGAAGATCTGCACTACAAAACATACTCAATAAAATATTTTATGAAAAGAAATTAAAAAATAAAATTAAAAAATCAGCAGAAAAAGGAACTCCACTAGAAGAATAGTCAAAGGAGAAACTAATTCAAATTATGAAGTAGGTATAAGTAAAAATGACAGGGAATAAAAATAATCTCAATAACATTGAATGTAAATAGCCTGAACTAATCAATTGAAAGACTAGCAGATTGAATTAAAAAGAAGAACCCAAAATATGCTGTCTCCAAGAGATTCACCTCATAGGCAAAGATATCCAAAGACTAAAGGGGAAAGGATGAGAAAAAAAATCATCATTCACATGGATCATGTAAACAAGCAGGGGTTTCTATCCTATCAGACAAAGTTAATCAGAAGAGACAAAGAAGATCATCTCATATTGTTTAAGGGAATTATATAACAAGAAATAACAATCATAAATACTTATGCCCCAAACAATGGAGCATCCAGGTACATCAAAAAGACCCTTCTAAATTTCAAGAATCAAATAGACCACAACACAATACTGGGTGACTTTTACATGCTCTCTCATCACTGGATAGATGTTCCAAACAAAAACTAAAAAAAAAAAAAAGGAAATACAAATGATAACTTAGACTCAACAGACATATGTAGGATATTTCATCCACCAATGCCTGAATACACCTTCTTCTCAGCAGCACATGGATCATTTTCTAAACTAGGCCATATCTTATGCCACAAAGCAACTCTCAAAATACAAAAAAAATAGAGGTAATACTTTGCACATTCTATCAGATAATAATGGAATTAAATTAGAAATCAACTCTAAAATAACAAAGATAAGGTACTCTAACACATGGAGATTAAATTATATGCTATTGAATGATGAATGGATAGAAGAAATCAGCAGTGAAATAAATTTACTAAGAGGCAAATGAGAATAGTGATACAACATATCAAAATCTCTGGGACACTATGAAGGCAGTTTTAAGAGGAAAGTTCATAACATTGAGCTCATTATTTAAAATAGAAAGTCACAAATATATAATTTAATATCACATCTCAAGGCCCTAGAAAAAAGAACAAATCTACACCAAAAGTAGTAGTCTACAGGAAATAATTAAAATCGTAGCCAAAAATCAAGGGAATTTTAACAAGAAAATTTTCCCAAAAAAAGTAGATTCTTTGAAAAACTAAGATTGATAAGCCTTTAGCCAAACTAATAAAGAGAAAGAGGGAAAAAACTAAGTTTAAATTCATGATGGAAAAGGAAAATTTATATGGATCAATTTCAATCTATGATATTGAAGACACTATCAAAAGCTTCCCAACAAAGAAAAGCTCAGAATGGACAGATTCTCATCTGAGTTCTACCAGACCTTTAAAGAAGAACTAATACTAACCTCCTCAAAATTATCCATGAAATAGAAAAGTAGGGAACGTTTTCAAACTCATTCTGTGGAGCCAGCAACACCCTGATACCAAAACCAGACAAAGACTCATCAAGGAAAGAAGACTTCAGGCCAATATCCCTGATGAACATATATGCAAAAATTCTCAATAAAACCCTGGAAAATCACATACAAAAACATATTAAAAAGATAGTGCATCATGATCAAGTGGGGATGCAAGGTTGGTTCAACAGACAGAAATAAATATATGTAATTCATCACCTTAATAGTTTTAGAGATAAGAATCACATGATTACCTCAATAGATACAGAAAAACCACTCGACAAAATACAGCACCCATTCATGTTCAAAACACTAGAAAAAAGAGGGTGAGTAAGAACATACCTAAATATTGTAAAAGCTATATACATTAAACCCAAGACCAACATTCTAAACAGAGAAAAACTGAAAGCATTCCTTCTAAAAAGTGGAAGCAGATAGGGATGACCTCTTTCACCACATCTAGAGTCTTCGAATCTCCAGGGAGAACAATTACACAAAAGAAATAAATTAAAGGGATATGAACAGAAAGAGAACTCAAACTATCCTTATTTGCTGATGACATAATTCTATATTTAGAAGACCCATAAAATTCCACCAGAAAACTTCTAGAACTCACAAATGAATTAACCAAGTAGTAGGATAAAAAATTAACATTCACAAATCAAAAGTCAATTGTGTTCCTATACAAAAATGATGAACCAGCTGACATTCACAATAGCCTCAAGAAAATAAAATACTTGGGAAATCAATCTAACAAAAGAGGTAAAAGACCTCCACAATGAAAACTATATTAAAGAAATTGAAGAAGACCTTAGAAAATGGAAGTTTCTTCCATGTTCTTGGATAGGCAGAACAAATATTGTCAAAATGGCATACTACCAAGCCAGGCACAGTGGCACACACCTGTAATCCCAGCACTTGGGAGGCTGAGGCAGGAGGATTGCAAGTTCAAAGCCAGCCCAGCAATGGCGAGGCACTTACCAACTCTAAATAAAATGCAAAAAAGGACTGCAGATGTGGCCCAGTGGTTGAGTGCCCCTGAGTTCAATCCCCAGTAAAAAAAAAAAAAAAAAAAAAATGACATATTACCAAAAGTGCTACACAGATTGATTTATTGCAATTCCTATATTCCCATTAAGGTTCCAATGATGTGCTTCATAGAAATAGAAAAAGCAGTCATGAAATTCATTTGGAAAAACAAGAGACCCAGAATAACCAAAACAATCCTTAGTGAGAAAAGTGAAGTAGGAGGCATCACAATACCAGACCTTAAATTATACTACAGAGCTACAGTAACAAAAATTGCATGGTACTGGCAAAAAACAGTCATGTAGACCAATGGAATAGAAGAGACAGAGACAAATGCACACAAATACAGTTATCTCATACTAGATAAAGGCAGCAAAAAGATACACTGGAGAAAAGATAGCCTCTTCAACAAATGGTGCTAGGAAAACTGGAAATCCATATGAAGCAAAATGAAATTGAACTCCTATCTCTCACCCTTCACAAAAATCAACTCAAAGTGGATCAAGGACCTAGGCATCAGACCAGAGACCCTACAAGTACTAAAGGAAAATGTATGCCCAAATCATGACAGTTTAAGAACCAAATTCCTCAAAAAGACCCCTAAAGCTCAAGAAGTAAAATCAAGAATCAATAAATGGGGTGGTATCAAACTAAAAAGCCTCTTCACAGCAAAGAAAACAATCAAGAATATAGAGCCTAAAGAATGGGGGAAAATTTTGGCCACATGCATCTCAGAGCATTAATCTCCAGGATATATAAAGAACTCAAAATTTAACTTAACACCAGTAAACCAAATACACTGGGTGCAGTGGCACACACCTCTAATCCCAGCAGTTCAGGTGGCTGAGGCAGGAGGATTGCAAGTTCAAAGCCAGTCTTAGCAACAGTGAGGTGCTAAACAACTCAGTGACACTCTGTCTCTAAATAAAATACAAAATAGGACTGGGAATGTGGATCAGTGTTTGAGTGCCCCCAAGTTCAATCTCTGGTATGCCACCCCCTAATAAAGAGACCCAATAACCCAATCAATAAATGGGTAAAGGAACTTAATAGATGCTTCACAAAGAAATATGAATTGGCAACAAACATATGAAAAAAAATGTTCAACATCACTAGCAATTAGAGAAATTCAAATTAAAACTACACAAAGATTTCATCTCACTCCTGTCAGAATGGCAACTATCAAGAATACAAGTAACAAATGTTGGGAAGGTTGTAGGGAAAACAGTACTTCCATACACTGCTGGTAGAACTGCAAATTGGTGCAACCATTCTGGAAAGCAATATTGAGATTCCTCAAAAATCTAGGAATGGAACCACCATTTGACCCAGTTATACCACTTCTTGTTATGTATTCAAAGGAGTTAAATTTAGCATGCTACAGTTATGCTGCTACATCAATGTTTATTGCAGTTAAATCACAATAGCTAAACTATGATAAAACCAACCTAAGTGCCCTTCAGCAGATGAATGAAGAAAATGTGATATCATTACACAATGGGATATTACTCAGCCATAAAAAGAATGACTTTACAACATTTCCCAGTAAATGGATAGATCTGGAGACTATTGTTTTAAGTAAAATAAGCCAATCCCAAAATACCAAAGGTCCAATGTTCTCTGTAATATGTGGATGCTAACCCATAATAAGGTGGGGGTTGCTGCAGCATAGAATAGAAGTTTAGTGAATCAGACAAAGAGGAATGAGGGGAGGATAGGAATAGGCAAGATAGTGGAATGATTCTGGCATGACTCTCCCATGTACATATATTAACACACCACAGTGAATCTCTGTTGCTGCCTGAAGCGGAAACCGCCTTGGAGCAACGAACGCCGCAGGAAAATTCGGAGGCAGGATGAAAATGAAAAAAGGTCTTTTATTCTTCTTCTCTCTCCAGCTCCAGCAATCACTCCAAACGCTCTAACTCCAACCACCACCTTCTTCTTCTTCCCACACACACTAACTAAACTCACCTAGTTATATACATATAGCTTTAACAAGGACACGTGCTTACAGCTCGAGCTTACAGGTGCGTCACGCAGTGTTCACGGGCATACAAAGATTCTTTGGATAATGTATTACTATCAGGTGGAAACTAGAACATCTTTTATGGCTCTCAGCTAACCGCAATCTTTAGCTATCTCCTTGATTATAGGCTCCTTCAATTCCCCCTTTTAGTTTTAAAAGAGGGGATGTTCTAGGACGTCCATGTGCAACCGACATTCTTACCCGTCATGGGAGTCTAGGCTGTCCTGACTCCTGGCTTAGGTTGACATGCCGGCCACATTAGACTGTCCCGTGCGACTGTGCCGTGTCTTAGGTTGTCCCCTTCTGGGGATCTTACCCGTCATAGGCTAACCAGCCATCCAATAGAGCCCTTCAGGATCGACTGTGTGTTGACTAACAGCCGTCCAATTTTTAGGAGATGTTGTGGCTTTAAGGCGGTAAGCCTACTGCTGACGAGCCAAGTTTCCATAGCGTATCAAGTTCTTTAAGCGAATCAGCTGCCCTTAGTTTCATCAAGTAACGCACTGAGTTCTCTTAGACAAATACCCGCAAGGCATTGTCCCGTAATGTCCCAAAATAATGGAAAATCAAAATGTCCATAAGTTATAACACATAGATTCAAGAGACCCCATGCATGCAGAGCAGAGGCCACACTGCTGGTTAGGTTGTTTGATGCTTGAGCAGCAGGGATGTTTGCAGCGACCATGGTCCCTGCAGTTGTAGCAGCAGCCGCCTTTTTTATGTCTAGACATTTCCACCGGCAAATCTTCAGGGCCCGCTACCTAAAAACTCAAGCATCCATTATTAAGGGAAAGGCAGTGCTATTCCAGCACTGAGATCAAAAGGTGAGCTGTCAAACTAAAAAAAGAATTATTAGAGTAGAAAATAAAAGTTGATCTCTGCTCACACACATTGCTGCTTAAGCTCCCACAAACATAAGCTGGCAAAATATCACATTCAGAAATAATCAAAGAGAAACCGAGGGTGTTTACTGCATTAAAGATAAAGAAAAGCTAAAGGCACTTTGGAAAAATAATTTGTTAGCTGGAATCCTCAAGTCTCTATATACACAGCAATCCTATACCTGTTGAAATAATTCAAATTAATCAGCTATTAAACAAATGAAGTTAATAACAAATAAACGATCCTCTGTCGGAACACCAAAATATCAGGTTATACAACATTAAACATATTCACAGCTGAAGAGAAGTCCCGGAGACAACTATAAATCAAAATTGATTATCATTATAATAGATTATCTAATTAAAATATTCTGAACTTATATGAACATCTATTTATCTATCTATCTATCTATTGATTATCTAATTAGAATATTCTAAGCTTAAATGAATTAACGTTATTTGGATCTATATCTATCTACCTATTTTTTTTAAGCGCTTAATTATTTGTGACGTCACACTAGACAGACGCACATATAAACATATATTTGTGACATCACATTAACATGAAATTTAGACAAATGCACAGACATAAAGACATATATAAAAGAAAAAAATACAATTGTGTATACACTGAAGAGAGATCTTCTTGTCCCGGCCGGGAAGATGAAATTTAAGTTGTAAATTTAATGGAGGACTCTTAAGGGAATCACTCCATACCTTCATTTTGGTCCTCTTGATTTTGTACTTGTTTATTCAATCTAGACTCCTCAATAACTTCGTCTTGATCCTTTTGACTTTGTACCTGCTTTATCAATCTAGATGGCATCCATATTGGAGAGGATTCGTGCTTTGGAAAAACACAAACAGATCCTCTCCCCCAAATTAATACTGGGTCTGGACCCTTCCATGTACCTGAGAGAACATCCTTCCAGTAAACCAAAGGTTTATGTTGTTGGTGTGGGTTCCAGTGTCTATCTCCAGCCGAATGTCCATTAGAATCTAAAGTTAAGAAATTTAGGGTAAACAGGGCAACTGCCAATCTGTCCTTAGGATTTTTCCAGTTTCCATCTTTTTGCTTTAGTAACATATTTTTAAGTGTCCGATTTGCTCTTTCAATTATTCCTTGTCCCTGAGGATTATAAGCGATACCTGTTTTGTGGATAATATTGAACTTTGTACAAAATTGTTTGAAGGATGTGGATGTATATGCAGGGCCATTATCTGTTTTAAGCATTTTGGGGATGCCCAATGCAGCAAAAGCTTGCAGACAATGAGATATAGTATCTTTAACTTTTTCTCCAGAATGTAAAGAAGCAAAAATCATGCCTGAGCATGTATCTATGGTGACATGAATAAATCGTAATTTTCCAAAACTTGGCTCATGTGTGACATCCATCTGCCACAAATGATTGGGCATCAAACCTCGTGGGTTAACCCCATAATGTGGATTGGGCAAAAGTGTTACACAAGATGGACATTCTTTTACAATTCTACGAGCTTGTTCTTTTGTGATTTTAAATTTTTGTCTTAAGGTAGTGCTGTTAACGTGGAACTGGGAATGAAATAAAGTAGCTTGTTGTACTGTAGTAAATATAAATATTGTTTTAGTGAGGGCATCAGCTTTTTGATTACCTTCATGGAGAGGACCAGGCAGATTAGTGTGAGCTCTTATGTGACCTATAAATAAAGGTTCTTTTCGTTGCCATAGGAGATTTTGGATTTGAGAAAACAATTTAAAAGCTGGAGTATGTGGTGCTATTGGACCTGCTAGCTCCAATTTAGGGACAGCATGTACAATATAGTGGCTGTCTGAAAAAATATTCATAGGCTGTTCTCTAAAATTTTCCAGAGCTATTATTATAGCTTCGAGTTCCACTAATTGAGCTGATTTTTGATTAGTGATATGAATCATTTTTTCATTTTGAGTGACTACTGCAGCAGTACCGTTAGAGGAGCCATCTGTAAATACATTAAATGCTTTAGGAATGGGTTGATTTTTTATTACCTGTGGGAATATGATAGGATGATTGATACAAAAGGACAGTATAGGAGATTTAGGAATATGATTGTCAAAATTTGCAGAAGTAGAGCATCTAGCTATATCCCAATCATTATCATTGAAGTACAAATATTCAACCTGTGACGATGAATAAGGAGTAATAATAGTAGCAGGATGAATTCCAAATATTTTAGTAGAGGTTTTAAGTCCTTGAAGAATAAGTTTAGCCACCATGGAGGTATAAGACTCAATTGTACTTTTAGGAGAGACAGGCAAATGTATCCATAATATAGGTCCCTGTTGCCAAAATACTCCTGTTGGTGTATATTGTGAAGGAATAATTATCAATATTAGTGGTTGTGCAAAATCAAATCTATCGCAATGGGATCTTTCAATGGCCTGTTCTACTAATATTAGAGCTCTCCTGGCCTCAGGAGTTAATGTTTCGCGGTGAGGATGGATCAGGGTTCCCGCGAAGGATGTCAAATAAAGGTTTTAATTGTCCAGTAGTGAGGCTTAGTGTAGGGCGAAGCCAATTAATGTCTCCCAATAATTTTTGGAAATCATTGAGGGTGGTCAAATGTTCTTTACTTATTAGAATTTTGGGGGGTTTAACAAAAGTATCCATGATTTTAAAGCCTAAATATAGTATAGGTGATCTGCTTTGAACTTTTTCTTCTGCTATATATAATCCATATTTTTTTAAATTTTTTGTTATTTCACTAAATATATTAAATAAGATTTTTTGATTAGGGTGAGCTAATAAAACATCGTCCATGTAGTGTAGACACATGAGGTCTTGATATTTGTTTTTAATGGGCTGTATAGCTCTGTCCACATATAGTTGGCACATTGTAGGGCTATTTGCCATTCCCTGTGGCAATACTTTCCATTGATATCTTTTATCAGGGCCATTATTATTGAGAGAAGGAATTGAAAAAGCAAATCTGGGGGCATCCAGAGGATGTAGGGGAATGGAAAAGAAACAGTCCTTTATATCAAGAGTTATAAGGTAATAGTTTTTTGGAATAGCTACAGGATTAGGAAGTCCAGGTTGGGTGGGTCCCATAATTTGCATTGTTTTATTAATTTGTCTTAGGTCTTGTAATAGTCTCCATTTTCCCAATTTTTTCTTAATTACAAATATGGGAGAATTCCAGGGAGAGGTGGAAGGCTCTATGTGTCCTGCTTCTAATTGTTCTTTAATTAATTGATGGGCCGCTTGCAATTTTTCTTTGGATAGGGGCCACTGAGGGACCCAAACTGGCTTATTAGAGAGCCATGGTATTTTTAAAATTGTTTTCTCAGTGGCCCCTAGAAAAAATGTCCTTTGCCTTTTTTATTATGATTAGGATTTTTATTCTTAACACCTGCAGGCTTGGTTGCTAGGTGTAGCCCCATTTGATGTAAGATATCTCTTCCCCATAGGGTAACTGGCAAGCTGTTTAAAACATAAGGTTGGAATGTTCCTGTATGGCCTTCATTGTCTTGCCAATTTAAGATTACAGCACTTTGTGCTGGGGTATTACTATATCCCAAGCCTCTTAAACTGGTTGAGGCTTTCTGCAGAGGCCAGTGCTTAAGCCATTGTTGTAGATTTATGATGGAAGAGTCAGCTCCTGTATCAATCAGCCCCTCCATCTCTATACCTTGAATTTTTAATTTGCACATCGGCCTCCGTGAACAATCCTGAACCCAGAAAGCCATAGGTCCTGAACCAGTGGAACCGAATGCTCTGCTATTTCTATTTTGTGGCATGCTTTTAAAAGAACTATGGAGACTGGGAATGAGGAGCAGCTGTGCGATTCTGTCTCCTTGATTTACAGAGATGATACCCCTGTGTGTACTTAGCATTATTTTAATCTCTCCATTATAATCTGAATCAGTAACCCCTGGTATAACATTAAAGCCTAATAAACTCTTGGAACTACGCCCAAGGATTAGTCCCACAGTTCCTGAAGGGAGAGGTCCCCTGATTCCCGTATGAATCAGCTGAACCCCCATTTCAGGTGTCAGGACCATCCGGGCAGTAGAACAGAGATCTAATCCTGCACTTCCTCTTGTCCCTCTGATAAGGGAGTTAATGGGTAGGAGGGATTGTGAGGAGGAATCATTTGGATCTGAGGGCATTCCTCCTCTAGTGCGCATTCCTCCTCTAGTGCCTCGTACATTTGTGGGCCCCGGGGCATTGGGCCCCGTGCCCCGTTTTTTGAAATCCTTGATAAATCATTTCCATATATATCATATCTGGAATGGCATTGATTGGCCCAATGTATACCCTTTTTGCACCTGGGGCATCGGCCTGGAGCACGGTATGAATTTGATCTTATTACCCTTGGGGGATATTGCTTAGCATATCTTGGTTGATTATAATACTTTTGTCTGAAATAGCCTGTTCTAGGTTGAAAGCTTTGGGAATTTTGAGGGGAGGAATTTTTCATCACTGCAGCAATTACGTTGCCTGTGATAACAGCCTCGTTAATGTCTTTGCACAGTCTGATATAAATTGATAAGTCTTTTTTACTTCTCCACGGCCTTATTGCATCCTGGCAATATTTATTAGCATTCTCGTACGCTAATTGGATAACTAGAGGCATAGCTTGCTCGACTTCGCCAAAAACTCTAGATGTTGTTTTTAAGAGTCTATCTACAAAATCAGCGTAAGGTTCATTAGGCCCTTGTATAACTTCTGATAGGCTGCCTTGCAGATCCCCTGTGCCTGATATTGTCTTCCAGGCTTTCACAGCTGCAGTGTGTATCTGGGCATACACACCTGGATCGTATTGTAGCTGATTTTGTAGTTCGGCGAACTGACCCTCCCCTGTGAGCATATCTATATTGCGTTGAGGGAAACCTGCTGCAGTATTTCTCTTTGCTATTTCTGAACAAAGTTCCTGAAATTGAGTTTTCCAGATTAGGTATTGTCCCCCACTTAGTACCGCTCTGCATAAACTTTTCCAATCTGAGGGGGCTAAGGTTAGGGTGTTAAGTGACTCTATCATACTTAATGTGAACGGAGCTTGAGGCCCATAGGTCATTACCGCCTCTTTAAAATTCTTTATTGTTTTAAAGTCTAGGGACTCGTGATATCTTTGTCCCTGTTCATTTTGAAATACTGGCAGTTCTAGGTGCTCCTGCGGTCTATGTTGTTCGAGAGCGTATAAGCGCTCAGAAAGGCCGCCAATTTCTACCTCAAGGGCACGTACATTCTGATCAATACTCCTTATTGTTTCTGTTAGGTATTCTATCCATGAAGGAGCAGAGGGCACTAGTGGTCCCTCTATTTGACGGTCTTTTCTCTTTTTTAATTTCTTTTTGTTCTTTTTATTGGAGACTGTGCTCCCTGAATCGCTTTTTGATTCCTCCTCACTACTAGTTTCATAATTCCTAACTGGCTCAGTGGAGGAGACCGTACTCTCATGGTTTGGCTCCTTGTTACTGTTATCACTTTCACTAGTATCCTGAGTTTCAGCTTCTGAGGAGAGTACATACTCCTCAGCTAATTTTATTAAGCTTCTGATGGCTTTTGCAGTTCTTACTTTTGAATTTATATTACTGCTCTCCTTGCTGGTCTCCACTGAGTCACAGGATATGCTTTCTTGTTCACTTTTCTCACTATCCTCTGAGTTCTCGCTATCAAAAATTTCATTCGTGGCTTTTAAAAACCAACTTTTTGTTATATTCGCTCCCATATTTTTAAATTTTCTTTTTTCTTACCTTGCCGCCGAATTCCCCGTACAGGCCACCACTTGTTGCTTCCTGAAGCGGAAACCGCCTTGGAGCAACGAACGCCGCAGGAAAATTCGGAGGCAGGATGAAAATGAAAAAAGGTCTTTTATTCTTCTTCTCTCTCCAGCTCCAGCAATCACTCCAAACGCTCTAACTCCAACCACCACCTTCTTCTTCTTCCCACACACACTAACCAAACTCACCCAGTTATATACATATCGCTTTAACAAGGACACGTGCTTACAGCTTGAGCTTACAGGTGCGTCACACAGTGTTCACGGGCATACAAAGATTCTTTGGATAATGTATTAATATCAGGTGGAAACTAGAACATCTTTTATGGCTCTCAGCTAACCGCAATCTTTAGCTATCTCCTTGATTATAGGCTCCTTCAAATCTCCACACCATATCCATCCTCAAGACTGGGATCAGATATACTCCATGTTTGTATAAATATGTCAAAATTGACTCTATCATGTATAACTAAAATGAATTTATAAAAATAAAGAAGAGCACATTAGTGGTATCTTTTCTATTCATGGAGCTATTTCGACAGGCAGTGCTACTTCACTCTGCTCTCCCTTCTCCTCTCCCCTCCAGCCCTGTTCTAAAATATGTCAACTACCTCAATGTTTGGCTTTGTTTCCCAATTTTCTGCAATCCCTAAACAAAGACACAAGCCTCCCACTTTCTCACTCCTAGAAGACAAAAAGGCACTTGGAAAATGAGGAAACCTAGTTCATGTTCTTTACTATAGGATTCAACATACACTTACCAATTATAATTACATCATCTGCCTAGAGATTCTATTTTGGAGCACATGAAAATGGAAAAGAATCTAGACCCATTTGACTATTATTTTCCTTCTGTAGTTTCTGTCTCAAATGAAATCTCAGGGTATTTTTGAATTGTGGAGTAGAGAATTTGG
Source organism: Tamias sibiricus (assembly GCA_025594165.1). Taxonomy (NCBI): domain Eukaryota; kingdom Metazoa; phylum Chordata; class Mammalia; order Rodentia; family Sciuridae; genus Tamias; species Tamias sibiricus. The sequence goes on from CM046659.1 coordinate 82,285,842, forward strand.
CAAGTTTTAGACTTTAAAATGTAGACCATAGTCTTCTGAGTTATGTCTCAAGATTTGACTAAATTTCTAGTTACTTCTTGCTTACACATAACTCACATTTTTCTGATGTTCTTTACAAATGAATGAGAGGATATTGCTAGTTTTCACTAAACAATATGCTTAATTACATTTACATAGACATGCTCTAAGCCTTTTAAGGAAACTTTGTCATTAATTCATGATAATCTTATGAGACATAGGTGATAGTCAAGTCTTAAAATGAAAAGTCAGCTCTGAAAATGATGAAGTCATTCTTTTTCTGTGCTATGATCTGAATGAGTCACCTCCAAAATTCAACAACTGCCAATGTGACAGTGTCAAAAGGCTCTTTGGCCATGAGGGATCCTCCACTGTGAGTGGGATTAAGAGCTCTCACACAGGGTCCAGAGTTCCTGCCCCACCTCTTTCACCAGATGAGGACATAGCACTCTTTTCTTCTGGAGGATGTAGCTCCCACCAGACACCATACCTTCTGGGGCCTGGAACTTATACTTGACAACAATCTTCAGGACGATGAGAAAATAAATTTCTATCCTTTATCAATTACCTAATCTCAGGTATTTTGTTACAGCAACACAAACAAAGACACTCTATATCTGAGATATATCTATATATGTGAAGTGAGGATTTTCAGTTAAAAATATAAGTTTAACACAATTCAAAAATGATAGTAAAAGATCATAACTGTGTAACTGCATGAAAGTGAGAAATGAAAGAACAGATATGTCAAAAACATTCTAGAGGATAAAAAGCAGATAAATAATAATTACTGCAGAGAAGTAAAACTGCAACCCAGTTGGTTGCACAGGAAGACATTAGCAAAAGCAATTTGACTGTTGTTCTGGTTTAGATGTGGTATCCCCCAGAAGCCCACATGTGAGACAATGCAAGAAGCTTTGGAGGAGAAAGGATTGGGTTATAGCCTTATCCTAATCAGTGAATTAATCCCTGGTGGGATTAACTCAGTGGTAACCCGAAGCAGGTGGGGTGTGGTTGGAGGAAGTAGTTCATTTGGGTGTGGCTATGGAGAATTATTCTGTATCTGGAAAGTGGAGTCTCTCTCTCTCTGCTTCCTGATCATCACATGAGTCGCTTCCCCCCACCACACTCTTCTGCCATGATGTTCTGCTTCACCTCGAGCCCAAAGAAATGGAGCCTGCTGTTTCTGGACTAAGAAGCCCTCAGATAAACTTTTCCTCCTCTACAGTTGTTTTGGTTGGGTCCTTCAATCACAGAGGTGAAAAACCTGACTAAAATAATTGTGGTAGCTTAATTAATAGATGCCACCCCCCACCAAATATCCAAAACCTAATCCCTAGAACTGTAAACTTGTTTACCTTACATGGCACATAGGACTTTGCAGATGTAATTAATCCATTTTGTCCCATCATCCCAGATATGGAATGCTTATAAAAACAAATATATGCAATTATATTATTAATATTATACATAAGCTCTAGATTATCATTTTCAACTTGTTTTAATGCACCTGTGTCACAAAATTGAAAACTTGGGGCTTAATAGGTTAAAAGGATTGTGACATGAGGATATTATATTATTGGAGTAGGGTCAGTATAGTCATGAGGATCCTTAAAAAGAAGAGATATGAGAGTCAGAGAACATGACATAATGATGGCAGAGGGTGGAGTGCTATGGGTCCAGGAGCCAAGGAACATAGGTAGGTTCAAGAAACCAGGAGTGGCCAGGTGCAGTGGTGTATGCCTGTAATCCCAATGGCTCAGGAGGCTGAAACAGGAGGCTCTTGAGTTCAAAGCCAGCCTCAGAAACTTAGTGAGGCACTAAGTAAATCAGCAAGACTCCATCTCTAAATAAAATTTTAAAAAGGCCCAGTTATGTGGCTCAGTGGTTAAATGCCCCTGGGTTCAATCCCTAGCACCAAAGGGAAAAGAAGAAGAAGAAGAAGAAGAAGAAGAAGAAGAAGAAGGAGGAGGAGGAGGAGGAGGAGGAGGAGGAGGAGGAGGAGGAGGAGGAGGAGGAGGAGGAGGAGGAGAGAAGAAGAAGAGAGGAGGAGGAGGAGGAGAAGAAGAAGAGAAAGAAGAAGAAGGAGGAGGAGGAGGAGGAGGAGGAGAGAAAAGCAAGGAAAAATTCTTCCTGGAGCCACCAAAAGGAACATGGCCCTGCTGACACCTTGATTCTGAGCTCCATTAAGATTCATCTTGGACTTCTGTAAGAACTATAAGAAACACATTTGTTTTATGTCACTAGGTATGCAGTTTTGGTGATCTGCTACAACAGCAATGGGAATCTATTATGTTTACCCACACAGCAGAACTTGGAAAGGCCAGGAACTGGAAGCAGCAACACCTCAGAAGATTGGTGAAGAATGGGCAGAAACATTAAAGAGTGTGGGTGAGGAGAACCAAGACTGCCCATCTCTCTTGCCTGGTGCAGCCAGTGACCACTGCTCTCCCACTATCACAGGAGAGGTTGTCTCTTGTCCTAGAAAAATGGAACCAGGCAGGCTCCAAATTTGGGGAAAGCTAGCACAGTGGAGGGAAGGAGTGAGGCACTCAGCTGAGGACCAGCTGCCTACTGAATGGTGAAGAGGCCAGCCTCTTCCCCTCACCAGGAAGAGCAGAAGCTTCCAGTATGCCAGGGCCTTTCAGCCATCTTCTGGATCCTGTCTCCCCACCCTCCAGGGAAGCCCTGCAGCCATGGCCCAGAGGTGCACACAGGACAGTGGTGCTTCACTCCACAGCATCAGCAGACAAGACACAGGTGTCCGAGACACACAGCCCAAGTTCTCATCCGATCATGGACAGACTGATCACCATATCTTTAGCTTAGTCTTCATGTATGTAAAACAGAATAAGGTTTCTACTTCATAAGGTTGTCATAAAGATTAAATGAGATTTGAGATATAAATCATTCATAGTAGTGAGTTCAGTAAAAAAAAAAAGCTAAAGTCCAAAACACAGATTTTAAAAGAAGGAATTCAGGTGAAAGAGAGATTATAGGGATCAAAAAAAATTGCAGAAATAAAAATGAATAACTTTGGATGAGAAAAGAATACGCTATGGAAAAAAATCAAAAGGGCTCCTGAAAATTATGATTCCTTCTACATTCAATTTTCCATTGCTATTTTCCAGTCTTAGAGCATATTTACCAAGTTGTTGTGATATTTTGGGGGATAAAGTTTTGTACCTTACACTGCAGTTGAATAGTCTACAAATGAACTCCATAACACCAAAGGCCAAATGTATTGTTCCATTCTTCTTCCTGATTCTCATTTTCTTTAAACCTTGTCAAGAAATACTAAGGTACAGCTTCTTTTTCTTTTCCTTTCAACCTAATTCATTTTCAGTAATTAGCTTCCAACCAACATTTTATTCCTTGTTAATTTCCATTATAATTGTGAAAGAGAAGGTGAAGCAAGAAAAATGATAAAGTTATAAAATGCATAGCTTTAATAACCTGCATAAGAACAGTTGTGTTCATTTTTTTACTCTTAATCCTACATTTTAAGTGACATGATTAGTGTGTTTCTAAACCCCTTTGTCCCTATCTCTTCCTGTTACCTGTTTTTCATCCTTGGGGCCGATGTTTCTCATTAACTACATTAGCCCATTCTCCTACAGAGGGTGGGGCTGAGGGAGGAGAGGAACAAAACAGAGGTTAAAAAAAAAAAAAGTTAAAAACTATTGAACTCCATTATTCTACTTGAAAAAAAAATTGTTACCAGTTTCTAAATTCATCCTGAAATCCTCAGTCTCAGTTGTGGCTCTTTTTATGTAGGTACTACACCCTCCTGATGTCCCTACATAGGATTATATAAAATTACCATTAGTTAGGTTTAATTAAATCGGCATTTAACTGATGAAAACTGGTTAAAAAAAAGAAACATCAAGAGTTGACTTTTAAACAAGGAATAATAATAATAATAATAATAATAATAATAATAATAATAAAAGGTTTAAGTATTTTTAAAGATAGTCAGCAGTTGGTTTCCCACACTGAGGTGTTTATCTTAAGAATATAAGCTTCAGTTCATAATCAGCACCAGCCAGCAGCATTGCTTTTTTTTTTTTTTTTTCCTTCACCTTCTATATTTTTCAATTATTGTGCAATTCAATAACCACCTGGTCTTCCTAGCAGAAATGGATAAAATATCCAGCAAGAACACACCAGACTGGAACCAATGAGATTTTGGAATTTTGGATGGATTTATTTCAGCCTTTTCTCCCTTCCTCGTTATTATCATGATTAATCAAAAATAAACGCATTTAATAGGGTTCCTGCTAAATAAAACATCATTTACATAAGATAGACTCTTTGACCTTCAAGGCAAAATCCCAAAACAACTGAAATAAGTGCCAATTCAAAAACTGCCACAAAACAACTCACTCTACCTCTGAGAATAGACAGAAGAAATGAAAGTGTGCCAAATTTACATGAGCACCATGCTTGGCAAGTGATACCTACTGTCTGTCAACTCTCATAGATCTCCAAAGCCCACTCCACCCCTCTGCCTCAAACCGAAACCACAACCAAGCTGGCCCTGGTCAATGCCACCATCTAGTGGTTTCCACAAAAGACTGCCCCAAATCATTTGGCTTCTGCAGATCCCATACCTACAGTGTGGTTCCACGCTTTCATTACATGTAACTATCTCACATCAAGCAAATTCCATCTTTGGGGGCAAAAAATGTTTGTAATTTTAAAAATAATCCTTATTATGTGGTTTTTTCTTTTTCTACCAAAATAAAACACACATAGAAAACTCAATATACAGATATGCTTAAAATCTCAAAAAAATATGGTAAATTTATGTTTTAAAATTTTTCAGCTTAAAAATCAAATCCATCATCCATAATAATCATTCATGAGCTTCTCCATTAAGATGGAGTTTAATGCATAAATACTATTAGAAAATAAGCCACGCCGGAACAGCGTTTCAATAAAAGGGGTTTATTAGGGTGCCACGTGGAAGGGTAGAGAGGTAAGGGAAGAAAATGGCGTGGAGAAGCAGGGAAAGTAAGGACAAAGGGAAAAGGGAAGAACAAGGGCAGTTTCAGTCCAGAGCAGGCTTAAATAGTGAACCGGTGGTCAGAGGGACCCCTGGAGCAAGTTTGTGTCCCCATAGGCTGCCAGAGGTCAAGAGGGGATGCAGTGAGGGCACCTGAGGGCTGACCAGCAGCTGGCCAGCCTGAGGTACCTGGGAGGTGTAGTCTTTTCTCAAGGTACCTGGGGGGTGTTGCCTCCTACCTGAGAGGTGTTGCCTCCCTGCCCGGAATCTAACAAATACAATTTTACTTCCTCACCTAATATGATTAAACTACAATAAAGAGAACTTCGGGGGGGTTGTTTTTTTTAGGGTTGTTTTTCTGTATGTGTGCATTCCACTGGGGAGTGAACCCAGGGGTGCTCTATCACTGAGCTATATCCCCAGCCCTTTTTAGTTTTTGAGATAGGGTCTAAGTTATGCATGCTGGCCTTAAACTTGCAATCCTCCTGCTTCAGCTTCCTGGTTAGCTAGGAGAGATTATAGGCATGCCCCACTATGCCCAGCTAATTTTTTAAAAAATACAAATACAAAAATGCAAATTTCTGGACAAAACAGCTACCTAATTTTGGAAATTGACTTACGGACCCTAGGGAGGGATATCTGAAAGCCCAAAGTGACAAAAGCTGATAAACCACATGATTTACACTGTAAATTTCAGCTGTGAATTCATGAGTGAATAACACAGGCAGAGAGGCTAAGGAAAAATGTAATTATAGTTTTATGAGTGGCAGTTAGATCCTTTCCCAGAGAGTATGATTAAAGAGTTCTCTTTTCTACAATACCAGCAAAAATCTAGAGGTACAGCTATTTGTCCAGACATTTCATTTTATATATGTATATGTGTGTACGAATGTGTACAAAAATATAAATGTTCATATTATCAGACCGTTGCTGAAATTACACACTGGAAATCCACAACACTCTTGGGAATACATCTGGGATTTCTGGAAGTAATCCTAGAAAGGTTTAAGGAAGACTCACTTTCCACTATTTATTCTTGTTGCCTCTTTTGATTTCTATAAGAATTATATAAAATGCTCCCAAATAACACTAACATATAGGTGCTTTACCAGCAATTTCCATCTACTCACCAAGCCATTAGTTCTGCTTGTACACACACACTTATTTGTAACACTTTCCTTCATTCTGCTCACTATTCATTTTTTTGCCCAATTATCCTAGGGAGAAAAAATAAAAAGATCTCCCTTTTCATTTCATTTGCAAAGCAAAAATTATCCTAATTATGGCTGATCAGAGTAGTGCTAATGATATTTCCATATCAAGGAAGAGTAAATCCACAAGTTTTGAAAGGAAATTAATCATAATAATAAAGAGTCATTGCCATCAGTTTCTGAAGACCTTGCATCAGAGGCTCAGATAATTCAGATTTTTAAAGTAAATTTTCATGTATCTCCTCGTTTCCTCTAATTAACACTACTTTACTTTAAGCACCAGCTTTAAAGATTAAGAAACTATTCCTTACTCAATTTGTTTTTAGTTTGGTTTAATTACAGTACTTCCACAGCCTTGCTTCTGTTTTTCATATCTAGTTTCCAGATTTCAGCTGCACAGTATCTAGCATGGAGTGAGATCACTGTTAAGTTTGGTGTTTGGGCAAGCCCACCCTAAAATACTCAGAAGTTAGAGCCATACCAGGGCAAGTCTAAGTAAATGATGGCATGCTCCAAACCAATCTTTAAATAGCAACTACAGTAAGCAGGTAGACATAGAACCTTCACCCAGAATCAAGACATAATCAGATATCCAGGTAAGCTGATAATAAAACTCCACAATACACAGCAAAGAAATGGCCCAGTAGGCCACCAGAACATATATCCAGGAGTCCGAAAGCAGCAGAAAATAGAAAAGGCAGAATGTAGATCCTAGGAGGGCCAGGGAGGAAATATATCAACAAATGCAAGATAGGACAAGGTCACTGGGGATAAGAGAAGAGCCTCTGGTAAGTCCTGATCATATTGAAATCTGGTCCTAAACCAAAAGCCTCCTGAAATATGATTTCATGGAGTCTCCTTGATCAGAGAAACTTCAAGAGTCTAATTTAGGAGGAGGATAAGAGATTTAAAAGTTAGAATTAAACGATCTTCATGTAAAAACTTGGACTGGGGGTTGTAGAGAGGGAACAAAGAAGCCAGACAGGGTATCAGCAACCTGGAGACTGTCATCATTTATGTGCTAAATTATATATAAAGGTACGTGTTTTGTATTTCTAACAAAGACATCTTGAAAAACAAACTGTAAAAGTTAGAATTTAATTAAAGATAGGTAGTATTTATTCTCTTACTGTCTACAATGTATTAGCCCTTAAGTCATTTGGGTAGTTGCATTGGAATGTTTTCAGTGGTTGCAATAACTGGGATGTAGGTCCTGTCACTTATAGTGTGGGGTCCAGTGATTCTAAAAGCCCTGCAATTAGGTAGACAGAGATGAGTACACACAAAAACCTCAACCAGAACACCTTCTTGGAGATATACCCATTGCTTCACTTCACCCATGTTCTTCCCACATATAAATGCAGCATTGGGGGATTTCAAAGCTTCCACTGGAGAACACAGAAGTTCTATCCTCTTTACTTGTTTACCTGAATTTGAGTGCTTTAAAAATATGCAGAGAACCTCATTTTAGGCTTGTAGAGATGTATTTCATGATCATTTCATCTAATTATGATAAAAATTAGAATCAGTTCAGAATCCTCATCTGAAAGATCACAGAAGAGAGCCTGCTTGCCCATGTCTATACAGAAAAGTAAAGGAAACATGGCAACAGAATCTAAGACATTCTCAACATAATAAACTCATGCAACAGAACAAAAATCAATTAAAGCTAATCTGCCATGGATCTTGGATCTGACAAATTACCTTTCAGCTTTGCAACAGGTAGTGGCTGTAGGTTAACATTAAATCGATGCACTGAAGGAAACTCTTCAAAACTCACTCCCTATGTCATTAACCCTCAAGAGAAACTTGTTTATCAGAAAGGCACCTTGAGTTTTTAAAACAAGAGAAAGACATATGTTCTGTGATTCCAGGGAGCATGTGAGTCCCAGGTACCTGGAGATTAGAATGAACTGCTCACCTACCTCAGCTCATTAAATTCAATGGAACTGCTATCTGTACAACAGAATAATGATTCCCATCAATCTGCTGATGGCTGCGGATTTATTGTACGACACATTCACGTGTGAAACTTCTCTACACATTTACCTTAATATAAAGTACATCATCCAGGCAAGCCACTCATGTTGTGCCTAAGTACCCCTTAGACAAAGGCATTCCTACCAAATACTTTTAAGACATGCTGACTTCAATAGTGTGGCCCACATGGGAAGTACATGCTCTGTTAAATCTGTCTTGCAGGTTGAACTTTCATATTTGGGGGGATATAATTTCTAAGGAGCAAATGTGATACTAACAGTATATAATTTGGTAAGCCAAATTTGAAGAACAGAATCTTGTATAGGCTGGAAAATAATGCATCAGCCCTACTCTCAATCCTTGCCCTCCCCCACAAACCATCCACCCCACATAAATTTATTCCATCTTCCTGGTACATATAAAATTAAGGTTATCTCTCCTTTTCTAGGTCCTATAGTTCTTGTTTTTTCTGATACACATATAGTATACTGCACTCCCTGTTACTTCTTTTTTAATACAACTGTCATATTATCATTGCTTATACAGAAACTGTATATTTTACAGAATAAGCACACAAGTATTTGTTGATGGGGTATCCTTATCAATTTAAAATTGAAAAAAGTTTCTTTGAATTAATTTCATTAGTATCTGTGTCAGTGATTATTGTAAATGGACTGATGAAGCAGGGAGATTTGAAAGTGACTGGAAGTTTTTGCCTAGATCCAACTATCTCCCTGGCTGCTTATTTTTCTTTCTTCCAGTCTGAATTCCCCCTTGAATGGGTTAAAATAAGAATAAACTTTCCCAAAACTTCAAGTAAAACCAGCATGCTTTATTGTCTTGCATGTAAGGAAAGTATATAATCATTGATCACTTTTCCTGAGGGTATTTTCCTGAGAAAAGTTCTTTGGAGAGAATCAGCCAGAGCCTGGAAGTACAGAAGGAGAATGAATACATCTCCTAGTTTGCACAAGACAATCCCAATATATTTCAATTTATTTGAACCAAGCTTAATTTCCAATTCCATCCAATTTTATGATTCAGAATGTTGCTTTTTATGAATGTTAATGATGACCCCCAAATTTTTAAGCACATATTTGGGTTAAATATGAAAATGAATCCAAAAATATAGCTGGCAGAGCTCAAAGACACCAAATGATTCACATAAGACAGAGCCTTCAATTCAGGCAAAATTGGGAGATCCTGCAGGACAGCTTGAGGATTATCAACACTGCCTGGTATAGGGCAAGCCTCCCCCCAGCCCCAAGCATCTGCATCAAACGCTTCACATAAATTCACAGAGGAAAAATACGTACCCAGATGTTTTTAAAATGCAAAATACATAACCAACAGCTGATTATCAGTCAAAGTCATGAAATATTTAGTTGTCAGGGGTTCTCAAGGGTAGATTGTGCAGTTTTATGAAATCCTTACCCATTAAGTGCTTGGTTCAGACAGAGGTCTTCCATCTTTCTAGTTGGGGGATTCATCTCATGTGTGCTTGGTATCCCATGGGCAACTACAGAAGTAATTGAGAGTTGCTAACAATTAGAAAATGATGAGCCCATTACCGATTCCCTGAAGAAACACAGCTGATTTACTGGCATTACCAATTGGCATCCTGAAGTGATAGAATTTTTGTATACCAAAAACATTCTAAATGGGGAAAAGAATCTGAGTCTTCATGATACAAATAAGCTCCCTATAGTGTTGACAAAAATCTCAGTTGCACACTTTTCTTTGCCCGAGTAGACAACATCTCTGTACATAAACTTCTACATTCATAGACCTCTGGGAAGGATTCTGTCCTTGTGAGCCAGAGTCCAATCTACTTGAGTTGTTTAGTTTTGAATAAGCTTTCTTGTCATTTTAAATTTACAGAAAATTAAGCAATGAAGTACAAAGTATTTTCGTATACTATACTCCATGAGGGGGAGAAAGATTAGAGTGATAGCTAATATGCTCATGAAAACCATGCACATTACTAGGGGTGTGCCCCACGTACAAACATTACAATATCATTTGATGGGCTCGTTTCTTTGATTGATAGTTGATGTTTTAGGCCAGTAATCTCCAAAGTGCTTAACCTACATATCTTTGCATAAAGATGTTTAACATGTGCATTTCTTTGCCCAAGTTCTTTCCCTTAAAACAGTCTAAGACAATGACTTCCATGGAAACAGGGATTTTCAGAAATGATCCCACCAAGGGGAACAAGACTGGGGACTGGAAAAAGGAAATCAGGTCAGTGCAAAGGAGCATAACTGGGCTGGTTACTCTTAAGGTCAATGAGGCCAGTCACCCTAGGGATTCTGTGAGGCACCATTCAGAATGTACTTCTATTTTCTCCTTTAGGACATGAGAGGTGTCTATTTATCCATTGGCTCCTAGCTTCCACTGAATCAAGTTCCTGATACAGCCACATTTGTGTATGCTTCAGAATAGCCAACAAGAAGTGAAAAAGGCCCAGAATAATAGGTAAAAATGATAAAGAACAGCTGATGAATGATGCTGACAGTTTATACCTGTGTACAGTTGGCTGCCACACAAGAGCTCAAGGTCAGCTGTGGATGAAGTGTGAGCCAAGACAAGGGGTCAGCCAAGATATGTGCATCCATACATAAATCTATGTAATCTATGTTACTATTAAGTTAAAATTAGTAACATTTGCATTTTTTGGTAAAAAATTAAATAGAAATCCCAATATTTTCTTCCTACGAGCTAGTGAATGGTCTTGTATGTTTGACTCATGCCTGGATTGCACACAGTCCACTTTGGAGACCTCTGATTTAGACTGCATAGTATTCTCCTTGAAAGATTTAGCAAGTTCTTCCCAGCTGCTTCAAATAAGAAAATTGACAATGGGGAAAAATTAGAAACAGGAAATCCAGTTATGAAGTGCAATTAAACTAAAGTATTGGCTTCTCTCCTCCTGTAACCGCAGTCGCAATTAATTCCACTCCTCTGGTTACAAATAATAAAGGCCTTTTTATGAAATGTGGCTGAGCACAGACGTTCTCAAATTTGAGCATGTGTAAGAATCATCTGTGAAATGAGTTATTTTGAAAGACCTATGAACACAGATTTCTGGGCCTTGACCTCAGAACTACTGATTCAATAAGTCTGAGACAGGACAGAAAATTTAGATTTCCAACAAGTTCTCCAGTGATGCATCCTCTGTTGCTGGGGTAGAAAGGAACACATTTTGAAACCCATAGGCCTAGTAGAAAGAGCATGGGCTTTGGCATCAAAAGACTGGGATGTATGCCCCACCTCTACTACACACTATCATGGAGTCCCCTGAGTAACATCTGTAGAATGAGAACTAGCCCTCCCTGCACAGAGCTATTTTAAGAAGGCAGGGAGGAGACAACATTTGCCAAGTGCAGTATTGGGCACACAATAAAAAATGATCGTCATCAATAAAACACACATATATATTGTCATCTATAAATTCTCAAACAAAATAGAAGTTTTTTTTAATTATTTTTTATTCTAAGATGTTATAAATGACAGCAGAATACATTACATTTCATATTACACATATATAGAGCACGTTTTTACAAATCCCTGGTTGTATGCAAAGTATATTCACACCATTCGTGACTTCATACATGCACTTAGGGTAATGATATCCATCTCATTCTACCATCTTTTTTTTTCCCTTCACCCTTTTGTCCCCTCCCTTCCCCTCCCTCCCCATTGGCCATTCTAGTATTCCTCTAATCCTCCTATGCTCCCCATCCCAACCTGACTGTGAATTGGCCTTCTTATATCAGAGAAAACATTTGGCATTTGGCATTTTGGGATTGGCTGACTTCACTTAGCATTATATTCTCTAACTCCATCCATTTTCCTGCAAATGCCATGATTTTATTCTTTCTTATTGCTGAGTAATATTCCATTGTGTGTATATACCACATTTTCTTTATCCATTCATCTACTGAAGGGCATCTTGGTTGGTTCCACAGTTTAGCTATTGTGAATTGTGCTGCTATAAACATTGATGTGGCTGTATCCCTGTAGTATGCTGTTTTCAGGTCTTTTGGGTAAAGACCAAGGAGTCATAAGGTGGATCCATTCCAAGATTTCCAAGGTATCTCCATACTGCTTTCCATATTGGCTGCACCATTTTGCAGTCCCACCAACAATGTATGAGTGTGCCTTTTTCTCCACATCATCTCCAACATTTATTACTGTTTGTGTTCTTAATAGCTGCCATTATGACTGGTGTGAGATGAAATCTTAGAGTGGTTTTGATTTGCATTTCTCTAATTGCCAGAGAGGTTGAGCATTTTTTCATGTATTTATTCATTGATTGTATATCTTCTTCTGAGAAGTGTCTGTTCAGTTCCTTGACCCATTTATTGATTGGGTTATTCGTTTTTTTGGTGTTTTGATTTTTGAGTTCTTTATATATTCTAGAGATTAGTGCTCTGACGTGCATGTGGTAAAAATTTGTTCCCAATTAGTAGGCTCTCTGTTCACCTCACTAATTGTTTCTTTTGCTGAGAAGAAGCTTTGTAATTTGAGTCTACCCATTTATTGATTCTTGGTATTAATTCTTGTGATACAGGATTCTTATTAAGGAACTTGGGACCTAATCCAACATGTTGCAGATTAGAGCTTACTTTTTCTTCTATTAGGTGTAGTGTCTCTGGTCTAATTCCTAGATCCTTGATCCACTTTGAGTTGAATTTTGTGCATGGTGAGAGATATAGGTTTAATTTCATTTTATTGCATATGGATTTCAAGTTTTCCCAGCACCATTTGTTGAAGAGGCTATCTTTTCTCCAATGTACATTTTTAGCAACTTTGTCTAATATAAGATAACTGAAATTATATGTGTTAGTCTCTGTGTCCTCTATTCTGTACCATTGGTCTACTGGCCTATTTTGGTGCCAGTACCATGCTGTTTTTGTTACTATTGCTCTGTACTATAATTTAAGGTCTGGTATGGTGATGCCACCTGCTTCACTCCTCTTACTAAGGATTGCTTTAGCTAGGTCTCTTATTTTTCCAGATGAATTTCATGACTGTTTTTTCTATTTCTATGAGGAATGTCATTGGGATTTTGATTGGCATTGCATTAAATCTGTATAGTGCTTTTTGTAGTATGGTCAATTTGATAATATTAGTTCTGCCTATCCAAGAACAGGGTAGATCTTTCCATTTTCTAAGGTCTTCCATAATTTCTTTCTTTAGTGTTCTATAGTTTTCATTGTAGAGGTCTTTCACGTCTTTGGTTAAGCTGATTCCCAAGTATTTTATTTTTTTTGATGCTATTGTAAACGGGGTAGTTTTCCTCATTTCCCTTTCAGAGGATTTGTCACTGATATATAGAAATGCCTTAGATTTATGGGTGTTGATTTTGTATCCTGCTACTTTGATGAATTCATTTATGAGTTCTAGAAGTTTTCTGGTGGAATTTTTTGGGTCTTCTAGGTATAAAATCATATCATCAGCAAATAATGACAATTTGAGTTCTACTTTACCTATCTGTATCCCTTTAATTTCTATCGTCTGTCTTATTGCTCTGGCCAGCATTTCAATTACTATGTTGAATAGAAGTGGTGAAATAGGGCATCCCTGTCTTGTTCCAGTTTTTAAAGGGAATGCTTTCAATTTTTTCCATTTAGAATAATGTTGGCCTGGGGATTAGCATATATAGCTTTTATGATGTTGAGATATGTTCCAGTTATCCCTAGTTTTTCTAGTGTTTTGAGCATGAAGGGGTGTTGTATTTTGTCAAATGCTTTTTCTGCATCTATTGAGATAATCATATGATTCTTATCTTTGAGTCTATTGATGTGGTGAATTACATTTATTGTTTTCCGTATGTTGAACCATCTTTGCATCCCTGGAAGGAACCCCACTTGATCATGGTGTGTTATATTTTTGACATGTTTCTGTATCTGTTTTGCTAGAATTTTATTGAGAATTTTGGCATCTATGTTCATTAAAGATATGGGTCTGAAGTTTTCTTTTTTGGATGTGTCTTTGCCTGGTTTGGGGATCAGGGTGATGTTGGCCTCATAGAATGAGTTTGGAAGTACTCCCTCTTTTTCTATTTCCTGAAATAAATTGAAGAGTATTGGTATCAGTTCTTCTTTGAAGGTCTTGTAGAACTCAGCTGTGTATCCATCTGGTCCTGGGCTTTTCTTGGTTGGTAGGCTTCTGATGGCATCTTCTATTTCGTCACTCGGAATTAGTCTGTTCAAATTATGTATATCCTCCTGCTTAAGTTTGGGCACATCATACAACTCTAGAAATTTGTTGATGCCTTCAGTGTTTTGTATTTTGTTGGAGTACAGGTTTTCAAAATAATTTTGAATTATTTCCTGTATTTCCGTAGTGTGTGTTGTGTTATTTCCATTTTCATCGCATATATTAATAATTTGAGTTATCTCTCTCCTTCTCTTTGTTAGCCTGGACAAGGGTCTGTCAATTTTATTTATTTTTTCAAAGAACCAACTTTTTGTTTTGTCAATTTTTTCAATTGTTTCTTTGGTTTCAATTTCATTAATTTCAGCTCTGATTTTAATTATTTCCTGTCTTCTACCACTTTTGGTGTTGGATTGTTCTTCTTTTTCTAGAGCTTTGATATGTAATTTTAAGTCATTTATTTGTTGACTTTTTCTTCTTTTGAGGAATGAACTCAATGCAATGAACTTTCCTCTTAGAACTGCCTTCATAGTGTCCCAGAGATTTCGATATGTTGTGTCTGTGTTCTCATTCACCTCTAAGAATTTTTTAATCTCCTCTTTGATGTCATCTGCAACCCATTGTTCATTCAGTAGCATATTATTTAGTCTCCAGGTGTTGGAGTAGCTTTTATTTTTTATTTTATATTGATTTCTTATTTCATTCCATTGTGATTGGATAGAATGCAGGGTAGAATCTCAACTTTTTTGTATTTACTCAGAGTTGTTTTGTGGCCTAGTATATGGTCTATTTTAGAGAAGGTTCCATGTGCTGCTGAGAAGAAAGTGTATTCACTCATTGAAGGATGAAATATTCTATATAAGTCAGTTAAGTCTAAGTTGTTTCTTTTATTTTTGAGTTTATAGTTTCTTTGTTCAGCTTTTGTTTGGAAGATCTATCTAGTGGTGAAAGGGGTGTGTTAAAGTCACCCAGAATTATTGTGTTGTGGTCAATTTGAGTCTTAAACTTCAGGAGAGTTTGTTTGATGAACATAGATGCTCCATTGTTTGGGGCATATATATTTATAATTGTTAAGTCTTGTTGGTGTATGGTTCCCTTGAGCAGTATATAGTGTCCTTCTTTATCCCTTTTGATTGACTTTAGCTTGAAGTCTACTTTATTTGATATGAGGATGGAAACCCCAGCTTGTTTCCTCCGTCCATATGAATGGTAGGATTTTTCCCAACCTTTTACCCTCAGCCTATGGATGTCTTTTCCTATGAGATGAGTCTCTTGGAGGCAGCATATTGTTGGGTCTGGTTTTTTTTTGATCCAATATGCTAATCTATGTCATTTGATTGGTGAGTTTAGGCCATTAACATTCAGAGTTATTATTAAGATGTGTTTTGTATTCCCAGCCATTTTTATTTCTGGTATTTACCTTGACATGGTTTCTCTTCTAATTGTTTTTCCTTTAGTGTAATACCTCCCTCTGTTGATTTTCATCATTGTTTTTCTTTTCCTCTTCATGGAATATTTTGCCGAGGATGTTCTGTAGTGCTGGCTTTCTACTTGTAAATTCTCTTAACTTTTGTTTATCATGGAAGGTTTTTATTTCATCCTCAAATCTAAAGTTTAATTTTGCTGGGTATAAGATTCTTGGTTGGCATCCCTTTTCCTTCAGAGCTTGGAATATGTTGTTCCATGAGCTCCTAGCTTTGAGTGTCGGAATTGAAAAATCTGCTGTGACACGAATTGGTCTCCCCCTAGATGTGATCTGATTCCTCTCTTTTGCGGCCTTTAAAATTCTATCCTTGTTATGTATGCTAGGCATTTTCATTATAATGTGTCTTGGTGTAGATCTGTTGTAATTTTGTATATTTGGTGTCCTATAAGCCTCTTGTATTTGGTTTTCCAATTCTTTCTTTATGCTTGGGAAATTTTCTGATATTATCTCATTAAAGAGTTCGTGCATTCCTTTGGTTTGAAACTCTGTGCCTTCCTCTATCCCAATTATTCTTAGATTTGGTCTTTTGATGCTGTCCCATACTTCTTGGATGTTCTGTTCATGGTTTCTTACTATCTTCATTGTGTGGTCAACTTTATTTTCAAGATTACATACTTTGTCTTCATTGTCTGAGGTTCTTTCTTCCAGTTGATCTAGTCTGTTGGTGATGCCTTCAATTGTGTTTTTTATTTAGTTAATTGTTTCCTTCATTTCAAGGATTTCTGACTTTTTTTTTTTTTTTCAGAGTTTCTCTTTTTTGAAGTAATCTTTTGCTACCTGTATTTGCTCTCTTATATCTTTGTTGTAGAAGTCGATTTTTGCCTGTATTTGCTCATTTAGATCATTCTTTGATTCACAGATGATTTTAATTATGAACCTTCTGAACTCTTTTTCTGACATTTCGTCAACTTCACTGAGCATGGGTTCTGTTATTGTAGAATCCTGGTTTGTTTGGGGTATTTTCCTCCCCTGTTTTCTCATGATGTCTATTTGCTTTACTTTTTGCATTGTAGATCTGAGTTATTACAGATTCTTCCCTATATTTTTTAATACCCTTGCAAGTTGTCTGTGCCTCCCTTTAGCACTGGACTATCAGAACCTGCCACTGACCCTCAAAGTATGCTACCTGAAGCTGGGTTTACACTGGTTGGTGTGGGCCGAACTGATTGAGTCTGAGTTCCTGTGGTTGTCTGGGGCTAACCACAATGGGGTGAAGGTCAGTGGGACTGCCCTGGGCCCGCCTGGGCTCAGGCCGAGTTGGCTGGTCTGTCCTTGCTGTCTCCTGCTCTGGGGAGGAGGCCGGCGGGACTGGATGGAGCCTGGGCCTGGTGGCACTCTGATGTAGGACCCCGGGACTACCCTGGGCCGCCTGCACTCTAAGCAGAGTTGGCAGGTCTGTCCTTGCTCTCTCCTGCTCTGGGGCAGAGGTTGGCGGGACTGGATCCAAAATAGAAGTTTTAATATGCATTATTTTGGCAAATAATTTTAGAATAACAAAAGGTAATGTAACAAAATCTGGCAGAATTAAAAAAAAAAAAAATCTTTCTTGCCAGGGGCTTTTTTGAAAAGTTAAGGATAATACAGGACTGGCATTAAAATTTTGGTTTCCATAATTGCTTAATGAGGGTCTTGTTTTTATTCATGCTGGAGTCTCTCCTTGCTTCCCACTCACCCTAGTCTCTGTGCTGCTGGTACATCTCTCACAGAGGCATGGGCAGAGAAAAAGATGGCCTCACAAGGCTGAACACTGACATTCAAGGTAGGGCAGGGCACAGCACTGGACCAAATTGGAGAGGTTCCCAGGGATGAAAAACGTCTGTTGATCTCTCATTTGCCTTTTCAAAAATGAGATAATAGAATCGGCCAAATTCCTCTGGAGTTCTAGGTAAATGTGCTAAATTTTAGAGTATGAAATATTTCAGATTGTCCAGGCTTTAGGCAATATTTTCAATTCTACATTTTATTCCAAATGTCTGTATCCACCTTAAAATTATTTTTACCATGTTGATTTGCTCATCTACAAATGTCTGCTGCTTAAGTAGTAGTTTAAATGTAAATTTTAATGAATGCAATGAATCAGTGCCTAATTTGCACATTTTGTTAATTACCTGTGGTTTGGGATAATCCATTCAAGATGTTCCCTATTACCCTGGATAATTAAGAGTTGACCTACTTTCAAATTTTTGCAGCTCAAATAGAATGAATTCCAGTCAATTTTCTTTCCTAATAGAAAAACCATCATTTATTTAAATAGTCCATCAGACATAATTGGAATGTAAAATCTTGAGATGAAAATGGACTTTCAAAGGTCACAGAGTTCATCCTTTATACCTTTGGGTAGCCTGTCAAACCAGCAAGAGGATGTATTTCAACTTTTGCAGCCTATTTGTAAAATGTAGCCAAGAATGTGGACCAGCCTGAGGAGAAACCTATTCCTCCCTCCTCACCATGTGAGTCCTAGGAATAAAGAAAGGTCCATTAAACAGTTGCTAATATTCGCACATATAAATGTGCATACACTCAGACTCTGCATTCACACACTTGCACACACAGGCACTAACCAAAGAAGATTCCTACATCATGAGCAGACACAAATTCTCCCCCTTAAATGTGATTCATGGTTTTATGCCTGGAGGTGGCTCAGACATTCCCCTGAGATTTCCTCAAGAAAAAAAGAAAAGGAAAGAGAGACAAGATATTGACTAAATTGCATGTCTTATTCCACTTTTATATGGTCCAGAACAGCTTTGCTAAAGACTCATCCCTGGTGTGGCAATAGGGAATATTTTTCAATCTAGACACTTTTGCCTATCTTTTTTGTTAAGGATGCTAGATCCACAATGGAGCAAGTGTTATTTAAGAGCTTCCCTCAGTTCCTTCCAAAGCTGTTATGTCAGTTCCAGAATCACTGTACCCATGGATTTGTCCTACAAACCTTTTCAACCATGCATCCTGGGACCTTTCTGTGGCATTATTTACCTCTGTCCACACCCAGCAACCACCTCTATATATAATGAGTTCACTTTTTTGAATGCAGAGGCCTTCTTTGCCCCTCTTTGATATGCACCAACCACATCTACTAGCTCCTTTCCCCTTGCTTGGGTTCCCCACTTCCAAGGACTAGTGCTGGTTGAGAGCAAGAGACTCTTCTCAGCCTTGGACTTAATACTAAGCTTTATAATGAATACTGGTGCAGTGAGTCTATCCTTCACTTCCCTACCTCAATCCTGATTTTCTCTTCCAACACAATCTACCTGTTGGGACAAGAAGTTACCCAGGAACGCCTTGCTGAAAAGGGATGGTTTATTGGGGTGCCACGTGGCGTGGTAGGGGACAAAAATGGTGTGGAGGACAGGGAAGGTAAGGGGCAAGGGAAAAGGGAGAACAAGGGCGCGGAGCAAGGAAGATCAGGAACAGGGGCAGTTTCAGTCTGGAGCAGGCTTAAATAGCGAACTGGTGGTCAGAGAGATCCCTGGAGCAAGTCCGTGCTCCATAGGCTGCCAGAGGTCAGGAGGTGGTGGCCAGGGCACCTGCTGACCAGGTTTGCTGGCAAGGCTGATGCACCTGGGAAATGTAGTCTTTTCACAAAGTACCTGGGGAGTTGTGGCCTTCTACCTGGGAGGCGCAGCCTCCCTGCCCAGAATCCAACACTACCCATAGGTGTCTCCACCTTGGTTGATAAAGAAACTCCTTGTCAATTGCTGAAACCAAAAATCTGTATCCAACCTGTATTCTCAAAATGTTTTTTGTGTGTGTGTGTGTGAATTGAAAATGTGGGTAAGAATTCCTCTTATTCCAGCTTGTAAGTGCCTTTGAAATGTGACTTGACTGTTCCTCCCATTAAGATATGGCGTCCCCATCATTTACATCTGGACTTCCCTAGTAACTTATTTTGAAAACAATGGTAGCAGAAGTAATATTATGCAATTTTGAGGCAGGTGCTTTGCAGCATCCACATTCCTTGACTTGGAATACTGCCCTGAGGCCATCAAATAAGGAGCTGGTCTAGGACTGAAAGATAACAGGTTGAATGGGGGGCACTAATCATCCTTGGCCATGTGCAGGAGGCAGTCTTCCAATGGAGTGTGGCCATCTGAATCCAGAACAATCAGGGGAACCACATGGAAGACCAACACAATCATAATAACAAACTATTTTAGGCCACTAAGTTTTGGAGTGGTGGTATCCAGCAATGGTAAACTCACTCCTCACTATCTGCATGGCTATCTGCAGTGCTGCCATTTTTATTGGAATCACCAGCCAAAAATATCACTATCTTCTTGTTTGACTTCCCAATTTCTACTCTTGACCCCACTGGTCTCTTCTCAACAGTGTGGAAGCAATCCCTTCAAAACACAAGTCAGATGCCTTGTAGTAGATTTGGATCAGAAGAATGATGCTATTTCATTCAGAGTGAAAGCCCAAGTACTTATGGAGGCCTATGTAGCCCAATATGGTTTAGCTGACCTCACTCACATTGTACCCTCTCTCGCTCACTAAGCCTCAGTCACAGAGGCTCCCTTCTACCCTTGAAGAGGCCACATATGCCACACACTCAGGCTCTGGTCGTGGCTGTTTCTTCTGCCTACAGCCTCCTCCTCAAATCTTTGCTCAAATATTACCTTCTCACTGAAGTCTTCCCTGACCACCTTACTTAAAATTCACATTCTTCCTAGGACTCCTAAGCACCCATATCCTATCTATATCTCTTATCACCTTCTGTTATTCTATAGAATTAACTTATTTGTTATGCTTATTCTGTCTTCTCCCATGAAGGCAGGCCAAGATTTATATCAATTTTGTTCACTGTTACATT
This sequence comes from Tamias sibiricus, assembly GCA_025594165.1. Classification (NCBI taxonomy): domain Eukaryota; kingdom Metazoa; phylum Chordata; class Mammalia; order Rodentia; family Sciuridae; genus Tamias; species Tamias sibiricus. The sequence continues at coordinate 82,306,526 of CM046659.1, forward strand.
TCAAATGCCTAGAATAGTACTTACTACATAGAAGATACTGAAAGTATTTGTTGAATAAATATTCATTGAAAGGCGAATAACCACACCAAGAGATGGAGATCCAACCAAGAGATTTATTGGGATCAGCGTGGTAGCTGCCAGAGTGGGAGGGAGCAGGGGCAGCAGCAGCGGGGGCAGCGGCGGTGGCAGCAGCAGCAGGGATAGCAGTAGCAGTGTCTGATTGCAAGCTCCAGGTTATATCTGCTTTTGGGGGTATCTGTCATAAGCCAATTGGGCTGTGAGGGTCTAGAGACTGTGAGATCATCAACAGGATTGTCTTATTGGTTAATTTAAATTAGGCATGAATGGTTTAGGTGGTGCACGCAGCTCTGACCGGCCTAAGAGAAGCATCTGTGGGAGAAGGCGGGGCAGTGGTTATAGCACCATCCCTGGATGGAGTCTCTCTTGAGGAAATGGGAACTGAGACTTAAGCTGTTTTGAGAAATGGAAACCTACTGATATTCCTAACATTCCTCCCTTTTTGTTGTTTTAAGGGAACAGGGTTGTCTTTATCTTGTCTGGTTATTACCTGCTGGAAGGGGGCAAAGAGGGGAGGAGGAGATAGGAGGAATGTTTGGAAAGAAAGACTGCTACTGTGTAGACCCAGGCACTGAAGATGTGGATTTCCTCTGGGCTGAATTCAATGAATGTTCCTTGTAACCATAGGGTGTCTATGGCTTTGATCCATTCTGGAGCACTGGGTTGGGAGGGATCAGCCAGCTGTCTTTTTGGGAACCTCTAGGAATTTCATAAATTGGTTTTGCCACACTGTTGGTTTAGAGACACTGGGTGAGTCCTAGGGCAGCAACAAGAAGGAGAAAAGTAAGAGACAATGTTAGTCTTTGGCAAGTGGTCCAGTGTGGAGGGCTGACAAAGAAAAGACTGATGGCCAGGAGGAAACAAGTCAGAGCATATGAACTTATGAATCCTGGATGGCAGGACAGCGATGTTTCTCATGTTGTATTTTTCTTTTGTGGTTCCATGGTCAGGAGGAGTATTCCCTCAGCAGTTGGTGAGACCCTCCTATGAGGAACAGACACCATCCGACTCGGCGAGTAGCTGGTAGTCCCTGAGGAGGAGATGGTTAACAGTTTGGTTAGAGATTTTTGTTAGTTGTCCCTGCAGGAATTTTATGACAGGGAAGGAAGGCACAGAAAGAGAACTCCAATTAGTGGTCCCAATATTGGGAGAGCCCAGCTAGTGAAGGGGTTTGTGAACATGTCCCAGTGGAATTGTTGTGCCAGTTGTAGTTTTCTATTTTCTAATTGTTCTAACAATTGTTTAACCTTAACTTTTACTATTCCTGATTAGTTAACGTAAAAACAACATTCTTCTTGTAAATATAGGCAAAGGCCTCCTCTCTCTGCCGTGAGTAGGTCCAGACCACGGCAATTGTGTAAGACTACCACTGCCAGGAAATCTAGTTGATTTTGGAGAGTTAATATGGATTCAGCTACTTGTTGGATGTCTCCTATTAACTGGTTAGACAATTGATGATAGTAGGTAAGGGATGTTGTTATTCCTGCCATACCTGTGGCCAAGCCTGCTGTGACTCCAAGGGTGGCTAGCAAAGGTATGAATTGAATAGCTCCTTTGTGATAAGGATTAATGTGTGCCATGAGAGGAATGGGGACTTATGTGTCCCCTGAGATAACATTTATAGATGGGAATAAAAGAACTAGGGTGCATATGCCTGTCCACCCAGGGGGTAGGCAATGATACACAGTTGTCCCACATAAGAGGGAAGCCTTGGGGACTGTGGGCAGTGGGATTTGAAACTTCTTGCATGGGGGGGGGGGGGGCCTGTTGGCATTGTCCTTCCAGTGAGCTTCTGACCAATATGTCTCCTAATGAGTTGAAACATATTGGGGCAATTTGATAGAGGGGTATTCCTGAGAGTTTAGGTGTGATGTCGGCAGAGTCTGGGGAGGTCTCATTAAGGTTCAATGAGGTGCTTGAGTTGCTTAAGTATGTTGGGCTTGCTATTAAATTGGAAAAGCCAGCCTTCATACATAGCCAGCATCTTTGGGCTAATGTGGGGTTAGTGAGATTGAGCAGGTGGTGTATAGTATTGATGACCTGAAGTAGGAGAGGATCTTTAGGTATAGGTTCCCATCTCATAGATAAATTAAGAGGTTGTTTGGTAGGGTAGAACATATTGTGGAGTATTTGTGGAAGCTCCGTGAAAAGATGTTGTTGGCGGGCTTTATCTTGCACTCCACCCCCATCTGACATTCCCAGATGAGTCTGGTACGTACAGCAATGGTTTTTAGGAGTGCCTCGTTGTGAACAAGGGCATTGAGATAGTGTAGGTCTGTGATGTGCTTTACCTGTCCGATACCTAGTCTGACCCCGTTTGCAGAGGGTTGTTTGATCATAGCATTCTTTGGGGACATGGGTATAGGCAGTAAAATAACCCTGGGAAAAGCAATCTCAAGGGCAGTCAGGGACCCCCATTTAGACTTGGTGCAGGAAAGGTTGAACCTGCAAAAAGGGTAAGTGTGAAAGCCAGCATGGGGGAAAGGAGGTTGCATCTAGTCATGTTGGTAAAAAGTATCTTCTTCTGGGATAGAAGAAGGGAACTTCAAGTGTGAGATGTGAAGTTTTAGTGGGTTGTCTGAAGAGGGACTGCAGGTAAATCTGAAGGATGTGTGGCCTGGCAACTGTCGAGAATTTGCAGGGCTGTCTGCACTCGCAGGGTTGTCTTCTGGGGGGGAGGGGCAGGCAGCAGGTTTTAACCTGGAAATGTGAATCCAGGGGGTCAGTTTACCTGGAAACTCCTATAACTTTGCTGCAGTTGGGGTACATAGGATCACTTTGTAGGGGCCCCTCCCATTTGGGGCTTTGGGATGTTGAGGGGGTGAGAAATATACCCAGGAACCAGGTGTCAGGGAGAAGAAGATGTGGGATCTCTGAGGATCTGGGAGTAGGGGCTCCTGATTTTTCCATAGCTGTATAATTCTTAATTCCTTTAAGATTACTTGCTCAAAAAAAAAAAAAAAAAAAAAACAATGTTATGGGTAAATTAATGTTTTAAGAAATCCTTGTCTTCTTACTACATAGATTAAACCTTGGTTTATATCAGTACATTAACATTTGACCTTAGGGGTAAAAAAAACCTTAAGTAGCTTTTCCTGATTATTCTATATACTTATTTAACCAACTTACACAGACCTTTTACATCACTTACATAAACCCTCTTATTTACTTCATCATATAAAAACTTTCTTATCTTGAAAACATTCTTTTCCTTCTATTAAATATGGTTTCTATATCTACAACCTTCCAATTTCTTTCTCCCATCTGTTAACCCCCTTTTCTGTTCATATTCTGAAACAATCCTTGTAATAATTTAGACAAATTATTTCATCTTCATAAAAAATTATTTTGTTATTTATAGTACTCATAATTGAAACAGTTGAAACTTTTGAGCCTTTGTATATATGGAAATCTTTTATAAACCTTTGTATAGAATCACATCTGTTTACCATTTCATGAGAACACAATGTTTAAGTATATAGAATTAGACCTGTTGGAACTTTAAATTCTTAGTAACCTTTTTCAGTGATGACAAAGCAACTTTAAAACATTTTTTTTAATTTACCAATTCATGAAAACAATGTTACCCAATGGAATTCAAGGAGTTAAGGGTAGTTGGAAGTGGGTATTAAGGCTTATTAGGGAAATATTGGGGATCTTTTAAGTGGATTTGGATGGGAGGGCACTGTGCTAGGGAAAGTGTTTATGTATCTCACATTTGGGGGCTTACTAGATGTTCAGGAATTGGATATGGAGAGTGTTTGAGGTAAACTTTAGTGAGAGAATCTTCAGGCAAAGGGGGATTGAGTAGTATCTCAGAGAAAGAAAGGGGAGGACTAATATCTGGGGGTGTGTGGATGGCCTCCGCCAAGGTAAAAATGTAGGTGGGCTTTGGGTGAAAAGTGATGGAGGCTGAAATTTTGTTAGGATGTCTCTTCCCAAAAAAGGGGTGGGGCATTGAGGCAATACTAAAAACTGGTGGGAGAAAAGATAGTGGTGGAATCGACAAGACAGCATGGGAATCTTTAGAGGAGTAGTTGTCTGTCCCCCTACCCCGACAATAGGGGACTGTGATGAAATGGTGGGTCCCCAAAACTCTCAGGACCAAAAAGGTGGCCCCAGAATCTAAGGGGAATTAGTGGGGCATCCATCTACCATTATAGAGACTCTGGCCTCCTGTGAGGTGATGTTACTTGTTGCGAAGGGAGTCCCAAGGCCTCTTCAGTCCTCTGATGCCAATCCTAAGAGATCTGGCCCCAGGGTTGGGGCTGAACCGACCCCACTACGGGAGCTGGGGCAATCCACGGGCCAATGACCCTGTGTGTGGCACTTTGGACACAGTCTTGAAGGTGGCCTGGGATTAGGGCAAAACCTGGCCCAATGTCCCTCTCACAGTTAAAACAGGGCTCTAGGGATCTCTTTTGTAGTGGACATCCTCCCCACTGTCCTCTGGCAGGTTGAGGACTGGGGCCTCTCAGAATCTGGGCTAACATCTGATATTTTTGTCGTTTTGCCTTCTCATCTTGGTTATGATAGACTTTGAAGGCTGTGGCCAAGATTTTGGCCTGAGGGGTTAGGGGCCCCCTTTCCAGTTTTTTTAGTTTAACCCATATATCAGGGTAGCTTTGGGAGAAAAAATAGGTCATAAGGAGTTGTCTCCCATCAGGGGTTTCAGGGTCTAAATTAGTGTATTGTTGGAATGCCTTAGTTAATCTATCTAAGAAGGAAGAAGGGTTTTCATATTTTTCTTGGATTACTTCTTGGAGTTTTTCAAAGTTTACTGCCATTTGGGCAGCTCATTTTAGCCCTGCTATTAGGTAAGTGGAGAACTGGTCCCTTAAGGCTAGTCCTACAGCGATGTTATAGTCCCAGTTAGGGTCTTGGTCAGGGACCGCCTGAGCACCTAGGGGATGGGCTAGGGTAGTTTGGTGGATCTCATCTGTGTAGGTACGGGCTTATTCCCAAACTCGTCTAAGCTCTTCAGGAAGGATGATGTTCACTAGAAACCTGTAGATGTCACGAAAAGGAGGCTGTATGCCTGTAGTAAATATTGGAACTCTTTTATGTACGAGGCAGGGTTAGTGGTGTAAGAGCCCAGGCGTTTCTTGATTTGTGAAATGTCTGCCATGGAGGATGGAACATGGACTCTAATGATCCCTCAGCTCCCACTACCTCTCTCAGAGGGGCCATAACTTGGGCAGATTGTGGGCGGACGCACTGTGTACAGGAACAGGTAGCAAGAGGGCTAAAGGAGGAAGTGGGTGGGGGAGTTGAAGAGGAGGGAGGAGGAGGGGCCAAAGGAGCCAGATGGGTGCAGGCGTGGGAAGGGAAAGAGGAGGGTGTTGTGGGTTTTGGTATGGAGTCGACCATATGCTGATTGAAATCGGCCAGTGAAGAAACAGAAAGAGCAGGTGGTTTGTAAGCTAGGAGAATGTGTTTGGGATCACAGCAAGTGCAAAGGGCTGGATTTGAGCGAAGGAGGGAGAAAGTTTGGATATAAGAAATTGCTGTCCATTTTTTTTTGATAGCTCACAGTAATTATATAGATCTCGCAGAATTGCAGGGTCTAAAGACCCATAAAGAGACCAGCGGTTTTGGTTGTCTAGAGGGTAAGTGGGCCAATCTTGGGTGGAAAGTTTAATGAGTTTCTTTGGTTTAATGTCTGGGGTCAGGCCGAGAGTGCCTAGGTTGTCTAAGGGGCACTTAAGAGGGGAGTCGGAGTCGACAGGGAGAGAAGAGGTTCCTCCCATGGTGAATTGAGGAGGGGTGATGATATATTGACTGGACAGGCATCCCTCTTGAGTCAAATATCAAACGGAGTCTCAAACCAAAGAGTTTGGTCATCACCAGAGCCCCTTGGGTAAGGGAGCCTTCCTGGGGGGCCAATGGAACTATGGGTCATGTGGTGACAGACTTTTTGGAACAGAATTGGGGGAGAGAGAGCCACACTCGAGGAGGGGAGGGGGTTTTGTCCTCACGCTGACCAAGACCCAAAGGGCGGGGAGGACTCCAAGAGGGTCGCTGCAACCATGAAGGTCTAAGTGGGGTGTATTCCTCCCCTTTAGGCCATGTCAGGGGCTTGCCAGACTGTCAACTGATCCCCATAAGTGTGGCTCAATGGGTTTAGGAGTCCAGGGAAGGGGAAACTCACCAATTAGAAGATTGGTGGAGGATGTGAAGAAGGTAATCGAGAAGCTGGGCACATGTTGGTCTCTCAATGAGGGGTCTCTGGTGGGTGTTCACCTTTGTACCGTGGGAATGGGGGTCCCACCTAGTGGCAGGAAAACCCCATCCCGGGTTTCAGCACCACTGAAAGGCGAATAACCACACTTAGAGACAGAGATCCAAACAAGAGATTTATTGGGAGTGGCCAGATAGTTGCCATAGAGGGAGGGAGCAGGGGCAGAGGCAGCAGCGTGTAAGCAGGGGGGGGGGGGGCAGCAGCAGCAGCAGGGATGGTGATAACATCATCTGCTTGCAAGCTCCAGGTTATATCTGCTGTTTGGGGTATCTGTCATATGCTAATTGGGCCATGAGGGTCTGGAGATTGTGAGATCATCAACAGGATTGTCTTACTGGTTAAGCACTTGGGAGGCTGAGGCAGGAGGATCCTTAGTTCAAAGCCAGCCTCAGCAATGGTGAGGCACTTAGCAACTCAGTGAGACAAAAAAGGGCTGGGGATGTGGCCCAGTGGTTGAGTGTCCCAGAGTTCAATCCCCAGTACCAAAAATAAATAAATACGGCTCAAACAGTTTAGGCACATATGGTTTAGATGGCCTTCTCAGCTCTGACTGGCCTAAGGGAAGCATTGGCGCAAGAAGGTGGGGCAGTGAGTATAGCACCATCCCTAGGTGGAGACTCTCTTGGAGAAATGGGAACTGAGACTTAAGCTGTTTTGAGAAATGGAAACCTACTAATATTCCTAACATTCATTATTTACCAAAAATGTCATTGGGTCTTTGGTAATCCCACTCAAATTTAACAAATCTTGTCATTTTTTCATAACTGCATGAATGTTTTTACTTTGCTTTTTGAAATGTGCCTTAGCCATTTTCATAAGTGGTGCACAAGACACATACAAATTTGGTAATGAATGAATCCTGCATTAATCAAAACAAGCTCATTATTGTCATGGATTGAGGCACTGCAGCTGTCTCTTCCCATTTTTCCCTCTACACTTTCTTTCTGAAAGCCCCTCAGCTCATGCAAGCTTTGTCGAATGAGGTTCCCATAGACTTCCCTGATGCCCCATGAGCTTGGGTGTCCAAAGGAAACTGGTTAAGTCTGTCACCATAACAGGGGAGGAAAAGAGGAGGAAAACCAAAGAAATAGACACAGCATGTGAAAACCAGAAAAAGGCTACTGGAATTCCCAGCATCACAGCAAAGGGAAGTAGCAGAAATCACGGGCTGGAATGCAGTCCACATGTCTCAGAAAGAAAAAATAAAATGGAGATGATTAATCAACATATTTGACAATAAGAAAAACCCAAAGACATGTTGCAATCTGATTACAGAGGCTATTGCAGGGCATGAGAGGACCCAATCTTAGACAAAAGGAAAGATCACTCAAGAAAAAAATGAAACAGTTGTCAACGATTATTAACTACCAAAATATAATAAAAATAATTTCTTATCTACAAAATCCTTAAAGCAGACATCATATTTAATAGTATATATTAAAATCATTCTCCATGAAATGAAGAATGAGGCAGAGATGTTTACTATCACATCATCGGTTCAATTTTGGGCTCTGTATCCTCGTTAATGCAGTAATGCAAGGAAATAAAAGGCCTAAGAATTATAAGGGGAAAATATTGCTACCATTATTTGCAAACAGCATAGTTTTGTGCTTAGAAAACCCATGACAGTCTAAGTAAAATAATAGACTAGGTGAATTTAGAAAAATCTCTAGATTCAAAGTCTATATCTAAAAATCAACAGTACTTCCATAAGTTAGCAAAAAAAAAAAAAAAAAAAAAAAAAAAAAAAAGAAAATATTTAAATTCTACCCTTTGTAATAGCACAAAATATCAAACACTAGAAATTAATCTAATAAAAATTGTAAGACTTCTACCTGGAACAAATTCATGAGACAAATTAAAGCTACTTATTTAAGTGGGGATATGTACCATGTTGTGGATTGGAAAACTTTATATTCAAGTTTCAGATTACCTCAAAATGCTCTATGGATTAAATATGATTCCAGTTAAAATACAAGCAGGTTTTTATTGTCATCGTTGATCTTGACAAGCTGACTCTAAAACTTGTAGGGACATAAGAAGACCTAAGACACCCAAAACAAACTTGGAAAATACTGTCAAAGGACTATCATGAAGTAAAGGTTAATACTAGGACAGAGTGGGATGAATGCAAGGAAGACATATAGGGAGACAAACCAGAATCCAGAACAGGTCCAGGAACATACCAGGCAAGTGCTGCTGCAGAACAATGAGGAGGGAAGCTCTTTTCAATAAACGATACCTACTCAAAATCAATTTGAAGTTTTTGTGTTGCTTATTAAAGAATCCCTCAGGATAAAGAGGACAAACTAAGAATGTAACGTAGACAAAGAAACTTTGGGGGTCTACTATGGACAACTATTTCATCAATGGCAGACCAAGTGTGGCATTTGTCCTAAGAAAGGAACTCACTGCTTCTGCTGTTTCTAAGCCCATCTTTGACTTGCAGGTAGGACAAACATTATCAGGTAAGGAGGGCTCTAGAGGCATTTAGGTGAACCTATTTTTCCAGATTTGATTAAATCTTAGCAAATTCCAGCTGTTCTAAAACTTACTCTTATTCTCCCTCTGAAGTATCCCTGATTCTTAGTGACTATAAAATAAATATGTATTCCACTGTTTTTAGGATGGTACTTAAGGGTAAATACATTCCAAATCTGAAAAGGTAAATTCCATGTGTTTCAGGTATCTTTTTACTGTATTGTGACTTTCTGAAAGCAACACTATCATTTGCTGAATTTTTAAACTACCTTTTCTATTACTTCAGCCCCTTCTTGAAGAAAAAAAATAAACCCATTCCAAAATGAAGGCACAAGAAATAGTTTCTGTTCTCCTTGCCATACTCCCCGAGAGTTCTCAATTAGATTCAACACTATTTTGAGAATTTATCAAAGGAAATAGAGACTTCAAAAAGAATGCAGTTTAAATGACTGATTTTTCTCCATCCAAATTTATAAATTGACTTTGAAACTCTTGAACTTTTGCATATTTCAAATTCTAGTACCTAGTACAGTGCCATGATCCCTGCAGACATTCAATAAATGTTAATTGAATTGAAATTTAATTTGAAGCCTTTGAGGAAACTAAATTTCTCACTTTTTTGTAGCTTTTTGCTTTACACCAAGGAGTCTTTTCCCTGGTTGTATTGTAAATTAATTTTAAAACTTAATGTTTAAATGAAGGCAAAGAAACTCAATAGGAAACTTGAAAAAGCTAAAAATGAAGTCTCCCTGTGACAATCAAACTGTTCTGGTACCTCTGCAATAATTCTCCCCAGCAAAAAAAAAAAAAAAAAAAAAAAAAATCAAGTGCATAATAGTCTGTGTGCTTAGCATACTCTAACCACCACAATAATAGCTCTTTCAAAATGAGTTCCAAAGGGAATTGCTATTGAGTATTTCATTGATTTGCATTAACTGTTTTGTTAAAGAATATTCACAAAGCCCCGTGCCACATAGTACATTATTAAAAAAAAAAAAAACTAACTATTCCAATTATGTTAGACTAAATCAGAAATAGTAATGACAGACCCTAAGCCCTTTTCACAATGGTACAGGGCCTGATTACTCTACCTCCTTTGCCTTTAACTTTATTTTTCATGAATAGCTCATTCTCTAGAATTAATCAATCTTCCCCATGAAATGAGATAAAGTGCTCTGGAAAGAGAAGTTTTGACTGTCCAGAGGACTGTCAAATAAGACATTTTCTCCCTGACCTCCATATTTCTTCTTCTCCATCTTCAGGGGTCTTGTTTCTTCTCAACAATTCAAAAAGAAGAGAGGGACAGTGTTCTTATATGGAAAGAAAGGGTTTTGTGTGACCCTCAGAGATTGAATATGTCAAAACTGGAGCTAGAAAGTATTTCTCAGACTGGTTTTCTGGACGTAAGCTGATTTTAAAAGCTCCTTAGGCATACATTGCCTAGGAGAAGAAATAAATGCTCTAATTTTAATCTTAGGCAACAAAATGAGACTATTTTGATTTGTAAGAGGAGTAGAAAAAGAAACCTTTGATACTCCCACTGCTTTTATAGAGATTCTTATAAATATAACTCACAGACTCCCTGCTTCTTGTAGGGGAAAATATCAAAATATGTACATATGGAAACATATCCAAAACTGTGGTGGTCATTGTTATCTCAATCCCACTCTCAAAAGCAAATCCAACCCCACAAACCATTAGTGAATATTTTAGACTTACCAAAACTTGGGTGGAGGGTTTGGAGAATGGTTACATGGCAAATTAGAATGTAAAATTATTTTACAGCCTACTAAATATCTGTGGTCTCCTCTAGTGATGGCCAGCCTCCAAGATGACCCCCAGTGATTCCCAGTTCCTGGCATTCATGCCCTTGTGTTGTCACCTCCCACACTGAATGGGAACTGGCTCTGGGTGATCAATAGTGGAAGGAATGGTATGCTCCTTCTGAGGATAAGTCATAAAAAGAATTGTATGTTCCAGCTTGGCCTCTTGGTTGGCACTCTGGGGAAAGACAGCTGCTATCATGTAAACACTCAAGCAACTCCATGGCATGGCCCATGTGGAGAACAACTATGGCCTCCAGTCAAGTCAGGCCTAAGTTACCAGCTATGCTGGTAGTCCTTTCACCCAATCAAATGTTCAAATGACACAGCCCCAGGCAGCATACAAGGGCAACTGCATGAGAGACAAGTAAGAACTGTCTGACCAAACCTGACTCAGAATCTATGAACACAATAAATTATTATTGTTATATATATAAATGACTTCACTAAACTTGGGGAAAATTTGTAACATCATATAACTAATGCCTACCATGTCCTACACTTCCCTGACTACCACCTACTACTTCTCCATTTCTCCCACATGACTGACTTACCGGCATTTTTCCTACCTTTTAAATATTCTGAAGTGAATCATTCCCCCTTCCTCCCCCAACCTCCATCTCTACCTTCTTATGCAGAACAATTTAGCTCTCATTCACTTCAGTAGACACAGCTACTCTTTTGCTTAATAGTACCCTTTCTCTTTAATAATTTCCCAGTATCTTTCTTTTATATACAGATGTCTAGATCTTAACTTTAAGTTAAGACACAAATCTGTTGTCACTAGCACTTTTTTAGTTCTCCAACTTAGGTGGAATAAGGGTGTTTCTTACATCCCACTCATTATATCAACTCTGAAAGTAAATAAGTCAGTCCATCTCATGAAAACTGAAAAGTAAACAAAATGTGAATTTTTTTTCCTCTTATTTTTCTCTGTTGTCCTCATTATTCAGCATTATACTCAACCGTAAAATGTGATTTCAATTACTCTTATTCATTTGAGCTTTTTGTCATTTATTGTGCAATATTTGTCAAGCCTGAAGAAAAATAATGTAGCCCACAAGATCACTCTCTATCACAATAGTTGAAATGATCTGTTGGAAATTTGGGGAGGTTATTGTGGGCTTTCTGGAAAATGACTAAATCTTGTTTTTGAGGCATTCAAAGTTTTCTGTTTTGTTGTTCTATGCTAAATTTAAGTGCACATTACTTTAAAAGTACTTGTAGAGATAAAATGAATAATTTCTATTTAAATTATCCACAAAAAAACTTATTTTCATTCTAGCCTTAAATGTCTAAGATACTAGTTCCTAGATTTAATTCCATTACCAAAAACACCTGCCACAGGAAATGGAGAGACTTGCAGATTCTCTAATTCTTCCCATTTCCTCATGAAATATTTTCAGCCTATGGTGTCCAGCAGCCCCCAGATTCCCACAGAAAGCACTGGCCTCCCTCCTCCCATGGAGCCCCAGGAGTCCTGTCACTTCCTTTCTTTGCTACTGGTTTGATGCATTTGGGTTTTTGTTTGGTTTTTTCCACTTCAAAAGAAAAATTGACTTCCTTGGTCATAATGCATAATGAAGGTTTAAAAATCAGGAATTTTATTATTTTTCTAAATCTCTTATTTCTGATCACTTAAATTATATTCTTCAATTTTCAGAAGAAAATAAAAGTCTGTTAACAGATACCATATAATTAAAATCAAATAATGATCTCATGGGTTTTATTATGCCTACATTAATACACTCAAAGATACATTTTAGAAGTGTTCCAATTCATTCTCACTGTTCTCATTCATTTTCATAATTCCACCTAAATTCTACATCAGTATGGTAGGCAAGAGTAGAAATTATTCCACTAGCATTTCAAAGAGGAAAAACTGGATACTTACTTGCGGTCACTCCCTTTCTCTTTTACTTAAAACCCATCTAGTATGTGTTTCATGGAAATTCAAGACCAAATTCAAGAGCAGTGATGGTGTTGGTCACTGGTGTTGGTCCCAACATTGTTTGAAAACAGAAAACCATGTAAAGTTAGACATGTGCATAGATAAAACCATGAAGAGGAGGAAAAGCAAAGATAATAGAATATAAATTAAAACCATCACCTGAGGAGAAGAACAAAGAGCTTAAAGACTTTTGATGAGTAAAAGGTCCAGGACAGCACTGTCCAAAGAACTGCCCGTGAGGCTGTGGGTTATCAACTGCCTGATATATGGTTAGCCCAACTGAGGGGCTCAATTTTTAACTTCATTTAATTTTAATTAATTTAAACAACCACATGGGGCTAAGAGCTCTATTTTGGCTAGTTCACGTCTAGAAGCTAAAAGGGGCCTTGCTTTCTCTCAGTACCTCAAGATCTGGGACAGAACAATTCTAACTCGAGGGAATGAATGGTGGCAAGGAGAGGGCACACAATTTACGTCCTGGACCCTGCTTGGTTCATGAGCTTGAGCAAGTCATTTGGGCCTGTTTCCTGAGAATGGGAAGAGTCCCATTAATCTACCTGTCCCATTTCACAGATTTCCTATAATGCACCAAATAAGCAAGCTTGAAATTGTAGTTCCCAGTTTTTCAGATATAGTGTCTATTGTTCAATGACATGGTAAGTCTGAAAGGGAAAATAGGGAAAATTAAGTTCGATATTATGTGTAACTAGCTCTTCTAAATCAGGTTCCTCATAACTAAACCATGAAAATAAGATTACCAAGCTGGTGATTTTATAAGGAAATACCCCCCTACTCCCACTCCACCCTGAAAGAAACCAGGAAGAGAACTGGGGAGACAAGACAGGAAAGGAAGGACAAGCCATCTCCCTACCTTAGCCAGGTGCTCCGGCAGCTCTGGAATGTAAGTTACCCCTCAAAATTGTCTCAACTGGAGACAGGAGAGCTGGACTTCCACAGCCTAGTCCTCATGTTGGGGGACACCCAGGAGGATGCAAACATTGAGTTGCGTGTGTGCACAAGTGGAAGATACAGGCAGCATGAAGCACTTCCAATAGCCTGGATGCAGGCAAGAGTCTCATCTCAGCCACTGGCAGCAAAGGCCCACAGAGGCCAGGAAAGGGAAAGAAAAATATGATTAAGGGATTGAAGGAATCTGGAGGTCCTGGAGCCCTAGACAGAAGATGATGTCAGCTACCAAAGAACAAACTGGGAAGACTAGCCAGAGACATCCTGGAAGTGGAAATAATCCCTAAATAAAGCCACTTACAGCATGAGTAGGAAGAACATTGAGCTGTAACAATCAGAATTGTGCTCTGGACACACTTTAAGGCTTTTCTAAGTTATACATCTTTTTCATTTATACTTTCCATATTTCAGGCCCATAAAACAGATAGCACACTGATCTAGTAAAGAATACATAATTCAAACTTGGATTTACTGCAGATAATCAAACTTGAGAGTCTTGTCTATCGAACAGCTTCTTGTTAGGACCAGCAGATTTCACCTTCAACCCAAAAAAGCAGTTATGTTTCTATAGCTTTGCACTTTTCATTGTTTTCCTTTCATTCAAAGGGATCATTGCCAAGGGCTGTGGATGTAGCTCAGTGGTAAAGCACTTGCCTAATGTGCCAAAGGCCCTGGGTTCTGGCCAGAAAATAATGGAAACTACTGCAATCTATTCTCTTGACCAATGCTGATTTCATTGTTTTACCTGCCTCGGGCGTTCTCATTGCCTGATTCTGTTTGTTTTCTCCTACAACACCTTAAATAAGAACTTAATATTGTACTAGCCATTTGATGCTCCGCTATTTTCTTTTTTAAATTTTATTAGACCTTTATATTATACATAGTAGTTGGGTTGATTTTGATGTAATTTTCTTTTAGAACTATAGATTGTACAGGGGCTCTTTTATATTCACCTCCAGCCTTCCAAAATTTACATTTTAAAATCACAAAACTGGGGTGGTCATGATTTTATAACAATTTATAACAATTGGTATAGTGTCTAACAGTCTTTCATTTCTTTTAAGATAAAGATAAAAATAAAATACACATATCCATTTAAATATGTAGGCAGTACTTCAAGTTTTACTTTGCTTGAAAAGGAGACTTTAATATCTGTTTAGCTGTGCACTACACACTAGATAGACTTAAAATACACATAATCCCAAGAGGCATTTAGTCTGACCAAGTACTCTAAATTTGTTCAAGGATTTTTATCATTTCTCAAAAACACTTTCCCAAATTAACTGAATTCTAGTACATAATTTCTACTTTTAAATTTTCTATATCGTTTCTATATTTCTCCTGACTTCATAAAATTAAAATGCTGCTCTAAAAGAGTATAAATATGGACTCCTGAGTATTTTTAAAAAGTAATGAGCTACCAAATCTTTATAAAGAAAATTAACATTGCTAAATAACCAGAATAACAGATCTCAAATAAGAATGTTTTTAAATATTCATTATTTTACTGGCTTTCAGGGTAAAAATGTGACATAGCATTAGAAACTGTAGGTATATTTATTCATATTGATTTTTTAGCAAATTGCCTGTTTCAGCAAGCTCCAAACTCCCTTAGAACTGGTTCATTTCCTTTATTAATTTTTCTATGTTTTTACCATTTTATCCAATATTTTGCCACTTTGACCATTGGCTCCACTATCTCAGGCACTTACTAAACCAATGGACTTCTAGTCAGTTTATCACAAGCTCCACATATATATTAAAGTCAACCATCAGCCAAACTGTGGGATAGATACAGGAATGGCTAAACACTCTATAGTGTTTCATTACAGAGTTCCAATCCACTGGGAAAGGATTAACTGACCACAGTTAGTCCTAGCCAGAGGTAAGTATCCATCAGAAAAAGCAAGCCAGTTTCATAAGATGGGCAAAACTTTCAAGTGACAGGTTAACCTCTCCTTCACTCCTACACACCCATCCAACTGGCATATGAAAAAAATATAAAATGTCCACCCTTAGATTATTTTTTAAATGCAATTAAAAAAATTATCCATAACATTTTAACCTTCAGATTGGCACAGATCAGCCTATCAAGTACAAAAAGTTTAGCAAAGATGAAGGAAAACAGGTACTCTCACATCTTTCTATCCATATAGCAGTGTCATATTTTTAAACAAATATTCCTTGTCCTGGAAAGTCTTCTGTTAGGAATCCGTTTTATAATACTCACAAATTTACGTAAGGATACATTATAGATGCATTCATTTTGTTATCTGTATAATAGGTTAAGAAAATAAAACCTACAATCAGTAGTGCCTACCTAATTATTGAACATTCAAATAGAACACTATGTAACCACTAAACAAGAATTGAGTAGATCTGTTTGTGTTGTGAAAATCCCAAAAATGTGGCATTAAGTGAAATCTGGTATTAAACAGTAAGGTCCTGCTTGTGACATTTAGAAGCATGTATAGTATATTTGTGAATTCTGATTGTTTATCTTTTGGTTCCATTTAAATATTCAGCATGTATGTATAGCTTCTTTTTTAAAATGGAAATTGATAATTCTGGAAGTAGGCATGAGACACCAGAATGAAGTAGAACCCACTTACTCATTCACTCTGAAATATAAGCCCTGCATATTAAGGGCTAAAATACCCAATTTCTCTTTAGAATGGAGGCTTCCCAGTGTTTCCTGGAACATGGCGTTGTCTAGCAATTAACTAATGTCCAATAATTATCTGTAAATTAGTAGATTCATCACATGTGCAGTTTCTGCCTCCAAACTAATGGTTTGTTTAGCAAATGAACTTTGTCTCCATTAGAAGTTCTTTTGTCTCTAACTGGCATTTGTTGAGTTTGACAAGTGCTCCAGTAGGGGTGTTTGCAGGCTGGTGCTGCTTAATACATATAATTTCAAGGTAGTCTCTGAAGCAGGGGGCAGCAGACGAGCAGCTGTAAGAGAAGACCCCGATTCTGAACATTCAGAGTTTCCATCGTACAGCTGTGTTTTTCTGGGCTTCCCTTTGTTCCTGCCATGGCCATTCTTCATTCATTCAGTTAGCAAGCATCTATTGAGCAGATAATGTTCCAGGTGCTGGAGATGACAAAACCAATGAAAATCCTGCCTCATAGAGCTTTCATTCTAAGGGAACTGGGGATTAAAAAAAATATATTTAGAAACTCAGTTTAAGTTATGCTTGATACATATGTGAAGAAAATACAGGGGAAGGGTACAATTCTAAATATGTGCTCAGAAAAGTTCTCCCTGAGGTGACCTCTGCATGAGGAACTGAAGGAAGTAACTGAACAAACCTGAAAAAGTGTGCAAAGAATGTTCCAGACAAAGCAAAGGGCAAGGGGAAGATCCTTCAGAGAGGGTGTGCCTAGGATGGGTGAGGGACAGAAAGGAAGTGAGCAGGCAAGAAGAAGAAGTGAAAAAGATACCTGACTGGAAAGGTAAGCTGCACTAGCAAGGCCTTATAGGCCATTGTAGAAACTTTTTCTCTAGGTAAAATGAAAATATAATGAAAGATGTGAGCCATGGAACAACTTGACAACTTCTATTTAATAGAATCACTCTGGCTCACTGGTTTCGACTGGGAGTTATTCAGCCCTCCTACCCCCCCCCCCACACACACACCCACACACATCAATCATATGACATTTATCAATACCTGGGGAATGTTTGCACAGATTTTGATGGGAACAAAGAGATGTGGTGCTAGCATCTAATGAGCAAGCATCACACAATTCACACAGTTCTCCATACACACAAAAAACTTCTGGTTCAAAATGTTACTAGTGCCTGGGAAGAGAAAATGGACATTAGAAGAAAACTATTGATATAAACCAGATATGAGGGTACAGCTGGGATCAGCTGGTAGAGGTAATGAGAAGAGGTTAGTTTCTAGATGATTCTGAACATAGATTCCAATGACAAATGACATGCCACTGGGTCAGGGGTGCCCCTGGTGAAACCAAGGCTTAGATTTTACAATGCTTTTCAATCCTTGTCCTCTCTGATACCACTTCTATATTCCCAACCTTCTTACCCTCCCACTAATGGCACCATGATCTGTCCTGCCACATACGTTCCACATCAAGGCTTCTACCTTGTCCTCAGGGTCACACTACATTTTATACCTTCCCTATTTCACAAACATGGTGCTAGAACACACCTGCTCAGGCCACACCAAGATTGCTATGATACCTTTTTATTATTATTATTATTATTATAACACACTATTGATCCAGCATCCACCACTTTTCTCAATTCCCCAATGCGGAAGTGAAAACCCACCAGCTTAATTTCTAAAGCTTCCCTTCTGTCCATCCTCCACCCAAACATGCTGCCTCTTCCTCTTGTATGGCACTCATTTCATTCCCTCTTCGGAACTTCCTCTCCCTTCCTACCTCCAAGGTAAAACCTCACCTACGACAAAATCTCAATCAACATGCATCTAAGAAGGCTTCGTGATAAAGCCTGTAATTCTGATCCCATCTCTACTAGAAAGTTGGCTAGGTAACTGCTTGATGGGTAGTTTAAAAAGTGTTCTGCAATTAATTGAATATTTCAAAATAGAAGATTTTGAATGTTCCAGTACCAAGAACTGATGAGTATCTGAGGTGATAGATATGCCAATTGCACGATCTGATCATGTATAGATGTGTTGAAATGTCACACTGTACCACATAAATATGTACAATTACTATATCAATTAAAAGTGAAAACAGTTTTAAAAATTGTTGTTTTTCTCTGCATGTGCCAGAATGCCAGAATGATACTGTGAGTTTCACAAGGAGAAAAATTCCTGGGTTCCCATTGCAACTCTTCCAACTTCTCTATAGTGTTCTCCATATAGGAAAAACGAACTAAACACATTGATTTACTGACTGATGAAAAAAACACTAGCTTACATTTATAAGGTTTTTGTTGGTGGTGGATTTTGTTTTTGTTTGTTTGTTTGGTACTATTTGGGACTGAACTCAGGGACACTACCAAGAGCTATATCTCCAGTCCTTTTTATTTTTCCTTTTGAGACAGGGGTCTCACTCAATTGCTTAAAGCGCCTCACTAGGTTGGTGAAGCTGGCATCAAACTTGCAATCCTCCTGCCTCAGCCTCTTAAATCAAGAGGATTGCAGCTGTGTGCCACCACACCTGGTTTAAGTTTATATGATACAAAATTTTTAAAAGATGTGAATGTTCTTAAAGATCTTGTAACAATGTGCCTGCATAAGGCTGTCTTTCTCTATTCAAAAAGTGAACTTCCTACCAAAAACAAACAAAAAATTGAAAATGAATTAGAAATATATTTAATCAGTGGAATGCTTAAGGAAGAAGATTAAGGAAGAAGACAAAGAATGTTGATAGAAGGGGCCATCTCATAATAAATGTATAGACATTGTATTAGTTTTGGGTCTTAGAATTATCTGGCCCATATACGGTTAATGAGAAGAAGTACAGATACAAATCACCAAAGAAAGATTCCAGTCAGCCCGCTCTGTCTCTCTCAGCTGGTGTGTCCCTGATGGCTTCTATAGGCACAATGAGAGTAGGCATTAGGATTTGGCAGCAGTGTGTCCTTGGGGCATACACAGCATGTCTTCTCAGTAGGCAACAGCCAGACATGTAGATGATCCTGCAGATCCTGGCCTCAGTGCCAGAGCTCCTCTCCTCATCAATCCCTGCATCAATCCCTCATTCCCATGGCCATACCTCAACAGTGGAATTATCAACAAGCATCACCCAACTGCCATATTACTCTTTTAATTAGTCTTCCTGCTTCCCCCTGCTCCTGTTTTCAACACAGCAGCCAAAGGAATAAATGGCAGTCAGATCATGTCTCTTCTGCACACATTCCAACAGCTCCCATCTGACTGAGAACAAGGCAAAAATCCTTCCAATCACCTGCAAGTGCTAACAGGAACTGGACCCCTGTTATTTCTCTCCTCTCATCTAGCACTCACTCAGTTCCAACCACCCTGACCTCCTTGGTGTTCCCCCAACATGCCAGCATGCTCAGCCTCAGGGGCTCTGTAATTACTGTTCTTTCTGCTTGAAATGTTTTTTTCCTAAATCACTGGATTGCTTCAGTCTCTTCTGCTCACTAATAAACACTCCTTTTCCTCTATGCCCGTTTTGTTTTTCCCTGTAGCATTGACCAACATCTCCGACATGCAATATAAATGCATACCATGTTTACTATTTACTGTCTTTTTCCTTCCACTAAGCTCCAGGATAAAATTTTTATGTTTCCTTCATTTCTATACCCTCAGCATCCAGAAAAATATCTGGAAGGGGCTCAATAAATAACTTTTGAATGAATGTTGCCTCCAGTCCCAAGACCTCTGCCTGTGCTGTGCCTTTGCACAAATGTGCACATACACAGGCATACATCCATGCATGTGCATGCACACATTTGAGATTACAGCTGCATGGATGGAAAATAAGAACCTTAAACTTCCCTTATCCCTACAGCTCTTGGTTTTATGCCATTTACCCCTTAATTCAAGGCTATGAAAATTGAACCTGCAAAAAGAACAAAATGACCAAGTCCAACTCTGTTGATTCATTTCTTCAAGCAGTCTCTACTCCTGAAATCTCCTACTTTTTCAGATTTACATCTCCTCTCACATCTCTCCACAACTTTGCAAAGCCTGAAGTTTCAAACCTTTGCAACCTGAGATCCAAATAGCATCCCCCATCTAGTTGATAAAAAGAAATAACTGGCTTTATCTATGATAGGATATGGAATTGACTTTTATGCATTAGTCATTCAACCTTGAATTGAATTTTGACAGGCTCTGCAGTGTATTAAATTGCTCCTGCAAGGATGAGAAGTGTATATTTCTTATTAAATGTGTAACAGAACTCAATAATTCCCGTCATTTTCCACTGCAGAGATGAACTTGAATTAAAGCAGAATTAATTCAGCTAACTTAAGCAGAAGTCTAATACCAAGTTTATTTCCTTTAAGGTATAAGACAAATAAATCAAATTCCTATGCAAAGCTCTGTAGTAGTTCATACAATAATCTGATTCCAAATGGTATCTAGAAATATGTCAAAACCAAGAATTTTATTAACATTTTGCAGCCTACAGAAAAGCTTAGATGAATACAACATATTAAAAAGAAATGAACTGTATTTTTAGAAGGATATGTTATTGTAAAAATTAAGAATTAGTCTGTCCTTAAGACAGCTCAGTACAAAGTGGACAACTGAGGTCTGCATAGAATAGCATCTGATATTTTTTGAGCACCTACCAAGTTCCAGGTATGGGCATAGGCAGTTTGTATTATCTTATATGAATCCTTTTTTTTTAAAAAAATAGAGTTGACTCCATTTTAAAAAGCAATACACAAATATATTTAACTATTGCAGCTAAGAAAGGACAGAACCAATGTTTGAATTCAGGGCTGTCTGAGACCAGAGCTACATTATCAAGTTATCTCAATAATGCCCCACCAAGTGGAAGGTCAGAAAGAGAAGGTGTCCACTCATAGTGGTAGAAGGTGAGCAACTAGAGAACCAAGTAAAAAAGCCCTGAATCATAAATCAGCGAGTAGTTACCAAATGACTTTGAACAGCTTATTAGTTTCTCATTATAAAACTGAGAAAATAATTCCTTATTATACAATATCAGGTATTATGAAATAACAGTAAGAGAATATCT
This sequence comes from Tamias sibiricus, assembly GCA_025594165.1. Taxonomy (NCBI): domain Eukaryota; kingdom Metazoa; phylum Chordata; class Mammalia; order Rodentia; family Sciuridae; genus Tamias; species Tamias sibiricus. Next base: position 82,327,746 of record CM046659.1, read on the forward strand.
GGAATGGATCTGCTTGGGATAAGAGCTTGGGCCATGTTCCCCTGTGCTCCTACCAGTTCCAAAACAATAATTTCCTAAAAAGGAATGATTAATTCAGAGATTAATCCCTTTCTAAAATAACCAGTCACCCTCAGTCTGTATGTTTTTATATATACATATGTAAACTTCTGCATAATCAATTTTCTTTAAATAGTGGACACGTCTACTTGATGCAGAAAGGATGACAGTAATGATTTGAGGTCAGCGCTGAAAAAGCACAATGGTTTTATATAAGTCCCTTGCTGCTACAAATATTTTAAGTTTATAGCCCTATATCTTGAATCTATAAATACTGAATGCCTCCTCAATCTTATATCAGTTTCTCCTTATATCGATCATTACAATCCCTTAATGCACACTCATTACATCCTTTTAATATGCATTTCCTTTTATGGATCTCACTTTTCTCTTTTTATGTATCTAATCATGCCTTGCCTTTACCTTGGTACTCTGTGCATTTATGACTCTGATAACACCATTACTGGAACAGTTACTCTACACCTTAGCACATCTCATTTTATAGTATCTCCCACATGTAGATTTCAGTCCAATTTCATCTATTTGTTACTAGCTGCAACACAAAACTACACACACACTACAGAGTCATGATTCATCTTTCCTTCACACTCGAGTCTTAATTATCCTGGTGAATTACAGTTGTACAAAACCGTCATGTGCAACATTTTGACATAGCTGAAGTCTGCCTTTACCAAAAGGTTCTGCTGTCCTTTATTTAAACTCCCCATTCCCTCAAAGAGCCCAGCTGTCCAGCATCACTCACCACTCTTACCAGGCCAGCACTCTGCAGAATCCACCTCAGTGCCTGGTCCATCTGTCCTCTCCTCATATTCTACACAAAGCATATCTACTGTGTTGTGGTCTCTCTCTGCCTTGGTCTCTAATAAGATGTCCATTTAAAGTCATTAACACTGTTTACTCATGCAAAATATATTGCACAAGAAATCACCTGAAGAGTACATAAAATCAAAGAAAGAAAAACAACAAGAGGAAAGAAGGGGCACAAAAGAAGAGAAAAAAATTGAAAATATCAGATGAGATAGTGTGTCAACCAAGGATCCATTCTATCAATCATCAAACCACATATTCAGATGACTGAGCACCCCACCAACTCACAGGGCCACCTCCATCAACTTTCACCAGTGATCCATCTCATACCATTCAAAGGCATTTCACTGCCCACAGGTCATTCCTACACATCTACAGTTCCATCTGTGTTCCTGCCACCTAACACAACAGACCATCCGTGCAGAAGCCTGTGTGGTAAATAGCTTGTGGTGAGTGAACAACATCTTTAAATTCATCCCAAATCTAAGCTGGACTCAATTTGATAAGCATAGTCAGAATCCCAAGCTGATAGGTTTTCCCTAAATTGTCCTGCTGGGTCTGAGAGTGGCTTGTTCCTATACTCTCATTTCTGGACTTTGACAATTATTTGGATCTCTGTTGCCTTTTTTTGAGCCCTTGAAGCAACTGCTTCTCTAATTAATTCTACCCCTTGGATATTAAGCTCTATTTGGACCTCCACCAACCTTTCTACAGCTTTCCTTTCACTTAATAAATAAGTCTACCTGCTATGCCTAGCCCCTCTGGATCTGCTCCTCTCACTCTACATTCTGCTAATTCCCAGACAGAACAGTCTTACTTTCTTTAGGATTCCATTACCATCTAGTCAAAAATGTGACATCTGAATATTTATGGCATCTTTTTCCACTCTGTCCATTTCAACTTACTGTGACTTCTCCATGAGGTTCTACTAGGGCTTCCTTAGGCAGATCTGCCATGAATCCTCTTCTAAAGTCAAACTGAAATCTTAAGATCACTTAGTGGCACTTTTCCACAATGATGTGAGTTCTTATGTACAGTTCATGTCCAATTTATCCAATCTTTGTGTTACAGTGTGGTCTGGAAAGTCCCCCAAAGTCATGTGTGTAACACTTGGTCTCCAGTTAGTGGCACCATTGGAAGGTGGTAGAAAAGCTAGGATGCAGGGCCTCAGAAGAAGATGATCACTGAGGGTGTGCCCTTGAAGGGGTACATTAAGACCTTGACCCTTTCTTCTCTGATCTCTGCTTTCTAGCAGCCATGAGGTGAGCAGCTTTGCTCCCTGCCATGATGTTCTGCCCCACCCCCACCCCACAGGCCCAAAGTAATCAAGTCCATCAACCATTGACTGAAATCTCTAAAATTGTGAGCCCCAATAAATCTTTCTTCCTTTTAAGTTATTTATCTCAGGTTATTCTGTCATAGAAATAGAAAGTTGACAATTAATGATAGAAGATTAAGATGTGATAAAGAAATTCCATGACTTTGTTATTTTTCTAAAACACTTTTAAAGTTTCACTCAAAAAGTTATCAAGAGCACAGGGCTAGGTGAACAGAGTTAAATCACACAGCCATCCACAGCAAAAACATAAATCATGCATATCTTGCATGACATAGATCTTTATACTCATCAAGTTGCTCTCAAATAAAATTCTAATAAAATTTATATCACTGCTCACTGATCTATTATATATCCATAGCCTGACCTTGAGGGAAAATGTGAACTTGGACCCTTCCTAACATATTCCATCCCCTGAACTGAGCCCCATAAGGATATCTGCTTTTCCAGGTTTTCTGCCTCATAAGAAGTGGAGGTGATCACAAGCTATTCATCTTTATTTCTAAAGCACTTTGGGAGATTAGAAGAGATGAGAATTGATTAATGTTCTCTATGAAAAGTTCAATAACTGTTTAATCACAGCTTGGAAATAACGCAATGCTTCTGATCTTTTACAAATTAATTTAACGTTGCATTAAAAATAAAATAGGCTGTAAATTGTGCTGTGCAGGGATAATCAATGGCTCATTATCTTTGCTTCTAGCAAAATGCACTGATTCTTTTAAAGCCATTAATGAGCAATATTGGGCAGTACACAGCTGCAAATGTGTTCAAGTATTATTGATTCTACATCTATAAAACTAATCTCATCAGGGCAAAATTTATGAGCAGTAATAATGCAAACTGTTCCACAGTCCATATTAAAGAAATAAAGAAGAAATTCATGTGCATAAGGAAAGATTATAAGATCACTGGGGAGAAACAATTTCTGGGCCTTTATTCTATTGTGCTGCCAACATATCATGGCACTTAATCACTATTAAATATAAATCTAATAAAAAAGATTATCAATAGTGACCAATGAAATGTTAACAGTCTTTCCACATAACCAAAGCACTATAATTCTGTAATTTGGATTGATGTTACAATTTTCCTTAGACATTACCAGGACACTATACACAAATCATCTGTAAGATTAGTTCTGTATTATTTCATATTGAATTACATAATGTTCACCAATATTTTGCTACTGAAACAGAAAATTTGATTGTTTTCACTGTCCAACTTTGTAAAATATATGTCATCCACATGTCCAGCTACCTGTTTCATAGATCCCACTTGGAATAAGCCCCTCAAAACTAACATGTCCAAAACCCTCGGGCTAGCTCCCTGACCGTCGGGGTAACTGCTGAATCTTGGGATCCAATTCATCATGGATGCCAGAAGCTGAAGAAAAGGAAGAACTGTCTTCGTGACTTCTTCTAAGGAGGATGGTGGGAGAATAGAGAATAATTCCTCACACACACACACACACACACACACACACACACACAAAAGAGGGATGGAAATGGAAATCTACACTCATGAATGTCAGGTGAGGTTTTTATATTTTATTTTGATCACAACAAAAGTAAAGCTAAATTGTTTGCAGGTAACACTAAGTACTTCCTCACAGAAAAACTATCATCACTAAAAGGTGTCACAACAGAGAGGTCACATTTGACTGAAAGTTGAAAGACCAGTGCCCTCTGCCCTGTTCTGGTGCTCCCCCAGGTTCATTGAGCTGAGTGCAAAGATTTAACATCTTTCCCTTTACTACTCATTCTTATCCCAAACACAAAAAAACATTTGTAGTACATGTGAATTTCCAAAAATCTGTTATGTCTTTTTATAAACTTTTTCTAGAAATTTCAAACTAATCATATTTTATGGGGAGGGGGTTATTTTGGACTGCTGCTATTAACACCAGCAGCTACCAGTGTGAAAGATCATGGAGAAAAAGCAGAACTTGTTTTCTCCTCTCAGCATTTCAAGACTCCTAACTTGCAGGCAAATGACATGTCCCAATTTAGCAATAGTAAGAAGTGAAATATTTTCATCCAATTTCATCACATGAAATTCAATTCTAATATTTTGCTTATTTACAAGAACATAATTTTATAATAGAAACATAAGTTAAAAATTCATGGCCCAGAATTTCCTCAAAAACATTGTCAAATATTTTGTTCAATTGTGTTTTAGAGTCCAGTGTTGTCAAGACTCAGTTACCTTTGGCAAATATAAATCTGAAAATACCTACATTTCTCAGAATGAGACACAAAGGAAGGAAAATTCAGAGGGTGAGTAAAGCCAAAAGCAGAATCTGAACCAGGGTAAAGTAGTGAGTCTCAAGTAGGGGATGGCACACTGTTTTCAGAGATGGAGCCACTCTCTAAGGGTTGATCTAGGATGGGATAGCAATGGAGGCTAAGCCTTCAGTGGCATCAAGAGCACACCCAGAGTGTCAAACAAAAATGGCTTCTTTTTGACACTTATTCTTCTTGAAGTTTGTATGTCAGAGACTCAAGGGTAAGTCTTGGTGGAGAGTTTGAGGTCAGATGTTTATAGAGACTGACTGGCTTCATCCCAAGTTCTTTCACTACACTTTAGCAAAGACCAGTTTAACTCAAGGTTAAGTCCAGAGCAAGAGTTTAAGGTGGGAAACAACTTTAAAGTATAGCACATCTACAAAACTGGTGCTTGATCATTGGTATGAATAAAAATTACTTATAAATCTTGTTTTTAAAACAATGACTCATGACATTCAGTATTTTTCATGCATTAATATACATGAAAGTCATGAGTCATTAGAGAAATCACAATGAGACACCACTTCATACCCACTGGGATTGCTAAAATCAACAGGCAATGATAATCATTGGCAAGCATGCAGGGAAATCCAAATGGAAGTGGTGGCGCCATTTGTTGGAAAACAATGTGGTAATTCCTCAAAATGTTGAATATATAGTTACCAGATGATAGCAATTTTATTCCTAGTTAAATACATGTAAAATTTGCTAGGGCTGTCACAATAAAAGAAGTTTAAGAGTCAAATTGACCACAATACAATAATTCTGGGTGACTTTAACACATCCCTTTCACCACTGGATAGATCTTCCAAACAAAAGCTGAACAAAGAAACTATAGAACTCAAAAATAAAATAAACAACTTAGACTTAAGTGATTTACATAGACTATTTCATCCTTCAACAAATGAATACACTTTCTTCTCAGCAGCACATGGAACCTTCTCTAAAATAGACCATATACTAGGCCACAAAACAACTCTGAGCAAATACAAAAAAGTTGAGATTCTACCCTGCATTCTATCCGATCACAATGGAATGAAATTAGAAATCAATGATAAAATAAGAAATAAAAGCTACTCCAACACCTGGAGACTAAATAATATGCTACTGAATGAACAATGGGTTGCAGATGACATCAAAGAGGAGATTAAAAAATTCTTAGAGGTGAATGAGAACACAGACACAACATATTGAAATCTCTGGGACACTATGAAGGCAGTTCTAAGAGGAAAGTTCATTGCGTTGAGTTCATTCCTCAAAAGAAGTAAAAGTCAACAAATAAATGACTTAAAATTACTTCTCAAAGCTCTAGAAAAAGAAGAACAATCCAACTCCAAAAGTGGTAGAAGACAGGAAATAATTAAAATCAGAGCTGAAATTAATGAAATTGAAACCAAAGAAACAATTGAAAAAATTGACAAAACAAAAAGTTGGTTCTTTGAAAAAATAAATAAAATTGACAGACCCTTGTCCAGGCTAACAAAGAGAAGGAGAGAGATAACTCAAATTACTAATATATGCGATGAAAAAGGAAACATCACAACACACACTACGGAAATACAGGAAATAATTCAAAATTATTTTGAAAAACTGTACTCCAACAAAATACAAAACACTGAAGGCATCAACAAATTTTAGAGTTGTATGATGTGCCCAAACTTAAGCAGGAGGATATACATAATTTGAACAGATCAATTTCAAGTGACGAAATAGAAGATGCCATCAGAAGCCTACCAACCAAGAAAAGCCCAGGACCAGATGGATACACAGCTGAGTTCTACAAGACCTTCAAAGAAGAACTGATACCAATACTCTTCAATTTATTTCAGGAAATAGAAAAAGAGGGAGTACTTCCAAACTCATTCTATGAGGCCAACATCACCCTGATCCCCAAACCAGGCAAAGACACATGCAAAAAAGAAAACTTCAGACCCATATCTTTAATGAACATAGATGCAAAAATTCTTAATAAAATTCTAGCAAAACGGATACAGAAACATATCAAAAATATAATACACCACAATCAAGTGGGGTTCCTTTCAGGGATGCAAGGATGGTTCAACATATGGAAAACAATAAATGTAATTCACCACATCAATAGACTCAAAGATAAGAACCATATGATTATCTCAATAGATGCAGAAAAAGCATTTGACAAAATACAGCACTCCTTCATGCTCAAAACACCAGACTGAATGATTCAAACAACATAAATTTCTCTCCTCACAGTTCTAGGGGCTGGAAGTCTAAGATCAAGGTGCCACAGGTTTCCTCTGAGACCTCTTTCCTTGTTTTGCAGATGCTGCTCTCATCACTGCTTCACAGGTTACCCCTCCTGCATGCGAGTCCCTGTATGTCCAAAATGTCCTCATTTTATACAAACACCAGTCAGATTGGCTTAGAGCCCATCCTAATAGTCTCATTTTAACTTAATCACATCTTTAAAGGCCTCATCTCCAAATGCAGTCATGTGCTGAGGTACAGAGTATTAGGGTTTCAACATATTAATGGGTGGCATAATTAAACCATAAGATCCAAGGTAATTGAAAACCTATGTACACATGCATGTTCCTAGCATTATTCATAATAATCAACAGTGAAAGCAACTCAATGTCAGCTAATGATGGCTAAATAAAATATGCTATATCCATACAATGGGTTATTATTGTGTCATAAACAGGAAGTACTGGTTTATGTTAATGTAAGAGTGAACCTTGAAATTATTATGCAAAGTGAAATGAACCAGTTATTAAAGCCACATACTGTATTATTCCACTTCTAAGAAATATCCCAAATAGGCAATTTCTTAGAAATAAAGTATATTAGTGGTTTCCAACAGGTAGGGGAGGGAGTATGGAAAATGACTGATAAGAGGTTCTGGACCTTTTGGGGCAACAAAAATGTTCTGAAAATACTCATTAGTGACAGTTGAACAACTTTATGAATATGCTGAAAACTATCAAAATTATTTACTTTAGAATGGTGAATTATAAATTGTACTTTAATAAATTATTTAAATTAAAACTCATGGGCATGTTCCAAGCCCTAATTCCAGATATTCTGATTCAAAATCTAGGAGAAGACCTAAAAATCTGCATTTTTAGCAAGTGTTCCCCACCCTCAAAACTTTTGTTGCACTTTGAGAATAAGCTAAAAGTTTGGTGATGCGGACTTTAAGAGGCCACTTGAACATCCAGGAAACATTATAGACTTTAGGCCACCAAGGGATAACAGTCATCTTTGGGATGGGAAAGGAGCTCATCCCAAATCAGGAGAGAGGTGAGGTGTGCAAGCTTGCCCTTGAGCAGCTGGGAAGGGAAAAGCTGCAGGTTCACCACAATGGCACAGCCAGTCTTTCAGATGCTGGATTTCCTGAAAAGATGGAACTATAATTCAGAGATGATCAATTCAAATGTTCGTTCACTGAGAACTTATATACAAAACCAAAGGCACTTGATCTAAATAGTAGAGTGTTCTGCATTGGGGGGAAATGTGTACACTTAATCTCCCAGCTTCCACTCTGAGATAGAGATTAAAGAAAATTTACCACCGTCAAGGAATAATAGAAAAGTGCTATATTAGAATAGAAAGATGATTCTGGGTTTTATCAGCTATTATTGGATTCACTTAACCACTATTAAGACAATTTGTAGGTACCCAATGCCAAGTTTAGTCCAGCTGCCATGGCATGAGCAACCTGAAGAAGCTCATGTGGCCAGGAACTGGGGCATCCTGCTAACAGCTATCCTGCAAGATCCTCCTGACCCAGACCAGTCTTCAGCTGACTGCAGCCCCAGCCCACAGCCTGAGAGGTGCAGGGCCAGAACCTCCCAGCTAAGTGGTTCTTGGATTCCTGGCTCTTAGAAACTGAGATAAATACTTATTGTCCTTATCTACTAGGTTTGGGGATAATTAACTATTGGAGTAATTTTTTAAAGACTATTATTTCTAGAGCAGCTTTAGGTTCATAGTAAAATTGAGATGAAAGCCTATAAACATCCCATAAACCTCCTTTCCCCCCCAACATATGCATAGTTTCTCCATTATTAACAACCCCCCCCAGAATCATATACTTGTTACGATCGATGAACTATATTAATGCATTACTATCACCAAATTGGAATACACTTTATAAAGGAATTGATAATACAGAAAACCAATGCTTTTCTTATACTATATTGTTTGAATTATTGTTGGCACATAATACCCATTGTCTGCCAAAAAAAAACAAAACCCAATAAAATCCAATAAACAAGTACCTGAAAGTACTAAGAAAAAAAAAAAAATCAAACCACCCCTTGTGGAGAGAGGGAACACCTTTTTGGGAGAGGTTTGGATTCATTCAGGCTCCAACTCTTTCTCAGTGTGCAACTTCAGGCAGGTTTCATCAATTCTGTTAACTAAGGATGGTGCTTGCCTCAAAGGGCTTGTGTAAAGTTGAAATAAATAATCCTACATATGAAGTCTGCATAGAAAGTGCTCAACAAATGTTGATTTCTCCCACATCTTTTTTGATTCTTGCAATTGCTGTTTTGTACATTAATGATTATATAATAGTTACCTTTGTCCAACTTAAGTGTTCCTAGTTACATGCTTTTATGGGGGGGGGGGCAACTTATAGTTTCAGTATTTGAGTTCTGTGAGAATTCCAGGATCCTATGATTAATCTGGGAATACTTATAATCATTTGTTAATAATGGAAAAATGACCAAAAAAGATGTATTAAAATTACTTCCTATCCAACCAACTCCCTTTCCTATTCCCTTCTTCTGAGATGGCCAAATTTAAAGTGACATTGTATCCACATGCTGAAGGACAGGCAACATTCTGGGTAACAGTCAAAAAAGTTATGCCTCAATCAACAAGGACTTCCTCTAGAAAGAGGAACAGAATTCACAGAGCTTTAGAAAGTCAAAATATAATGACACCTGAACCAATCAAGGTAGCAAGAAAATTCTTTAGATAAGTATTTTTGGAGAAGGTGTCTCCTAAAGCACGCTTCTTAAACTACAAAACTCTAAGGGTCTTCATTAGAATGGAGGAAGAAATATTAGATCAGCCCTCCACTTCCTGTCAGGAGGAGCAACTCAGTAGAAATCCTCTGGGCAGTTGGTTTCCTCCCACCCGCCCACACTGCCTGTCTGCTCTTCCATGTGTTCTCATAGCACGCTGTCTAATCCAACCACGGTGAGAGACGGGAGCCATCTGCCTCACCAGCTCCGTGACTCACCTTGTGACATATCTAACTCTGGCACGATGGGACTCAAGGCTGTTACCAGCCCATCTGCTCTGCTAGACATTCACTTCAGCCAGAGGAACAAAGAGGATGCAGAAGCATTGTGGAGCAGACCCACGTCCTACTCATTAAGCAGACTGATTTGATGGTATTAACAGAAGCTTCAGGACTGCTTATTCCAAAGGATGATAAGTGCTTAATGTGAAATTAACTTTGAGTTTAGAAATGAATACAAAAACTCTGCTTAGTGTTTTTCCATAACCATCAATTCCTGTGACATCCATGTCACTTGCACCTGTCCTCAAGTCTTTGCTCAGATATCACTTTTTCACTGTCCCCTTCCCAGACTACCCTATTTAAAATAACAGGCATGCACATACCTTGAATGTCCTGTACTTCCCACTCCTGCATTTCACTCCATAACTCTAATCACCACACAATATACCATCAGCAGGCTGGGATATAGCTCAGTTGGTAGTGTGCTTGCCTCATATGCACAAGGCCCTAGGTTCAATCCCCAGCACCACAAAACACACACACAGACACACACACACACAAATATACCATCAGCTTTACCAATGTGTTTATTTAATCACTTAGATTATGAAGTCCGTGAGATTTTGCTCATATCTAAAATAGTACCTAATATAATGAGTATTTCCTAAATATTTGCTTATGACCATTTTGTTCTCTAATTTTAATGTACAAATAGTCTTGAATTTTTGTCTCCACCTAACTTTACCACTGTCCCTCTATACATAATAGTCCTGATCCACTGCTAAACCCAGAGTAAAAGTGCAATGAATATTTAAAATACTGATCAATTCCTTAATCGTTGATTATACTAGAGACATGTGAGAGAGCAGGGTGACAGAGAGATAATCTATCACCTGAATTGAAAATAGAATGTTATTCATGTGTTTGCTGGACAAATGTTTATTCAGAGCTGTCTATCTTTGCTTTCACAAATGGCTCTGCCTCAGTAAGACACTGATCAATGCAAATATCTATGCTCCAAGTAGTCACTTCAATACGCTGCTGGAATTTGTGACTTTGCTTTGTACAGTGTACCCAAAGCAATAAACTAAGCTTAAATATATAATGAGCTGCCAAAGAAACTGGCACAATTATATATCCTATTCTCTTAAATCAATTCCTTAGCAAATGGCAGATAGCCCTTCTGACTTATAGGAGGAATTTTTAGGATTCTATTTGAAATGCAGAAATACTTTAAAAGCTTGATAGCAAGAAATAGGCTGGTGGCTCATATGAGGAAAAGAGAATATTGGAGACAGGAGTTTAACTTTAAAACAGCATCCTAAAAGGGTGGTTTGAGGTTGAGACAACAAGAGAGAAGCATCACTGGGACCTTCCCAACATTAATGAATTGAAGGAGCCCTAATTAGGAAGGGCTGTTGTAGCTAGCTGGAAGCCATAAGTTCCACCTGATATGTATGTGACGCACCTGTAGGCACCCGCAAACCTGAAGGTATATAACCGGGTGAAAGCGGTCCGAGTTAGGAGAACGGAGAATTCAGTCAGCCGGGCAGTCACTCGGTCGGTCAGAAGAATCAGAGCGGCCAGAACGTAGGCAGAGCGGTTACAGAAGAGAAACCAGATAGAAGACAGAAGAGAAACCAGATAGAAGAAGTAATGACTGGTCAGAGTTAGGCCGAGACTCCTGAGGAAGACAGAAGACAGAAGAAAGAAGAAGGAAGAAAGAAGAGAGAGGAAAGAAGCTCTAATCTTTCTCTAAGCTAAGCTCTATCTTTCTTTCTCTCTAAGACTCTAACTCTAAGCTAAGAAGACAAGAAGAAAAGCTCGCTTTAATCTTTCTCTCTAAAAATCTTTCTTTCCCTCTCTAAGCTCTAAGAAAGTAGAAGTAAAAGTAGTAAAAGCTTAACTCTGCCTCCGAGAGTTTTTCCTCCCGGTTTTCGGTACCAGGAAGCTTACAATGAATCACTTCAGAAATATTGCCATTCTGTTGTTTCTTGAGATGCCATATAGTACATGTTTTGCTAGACTATTAAATGGTCTATGATTAACTTCTGAGAACTGGCCTATATTTCAGGAGAGACCTAACTCAAATAATGAGCAGTGCCTTAAGCCCCAGAGCTATCTGGTTGATGGTGTGAAATGGAGGACTTTTCTTTTTTAAAAAAACATTTTTTTTTAGTTGTAGTTGGACACAATACCTTTATTTTATTTACTTATTTTTACGTGGTGCTGAGGATCGAACCCAGGGCTGCACACATGCTAGGCAAGCACTCTACCACTGAGTCACAACCCCAGCCCAAAATGGAGGACTTTTAATATGCTCCCAAGATCAAGGATATGTAGTTTGTATGCTATTTAGAGTTAAAAATTTTCCAAAGCTACCAGAGTTATTTCATTCATTTATTTAGCAAATATTAATCAAGCACCTATCCCACTAATCCCCAGGAATAGAATGGTGATGAATGAGACAATTAATCTTGCTGACTTCAGAGAGCTGATATTTAAGATGGAAAAGCAGACAAGGACTAAATATGTTATCTAAACTGTTCAGTGCTATGAAAGAAATATGCAACGTGATGAGAGAATAATGAAGAGCCACTCTGAGGAGGGTACTGAGGAGCCAAAGCATAAACTAGCCATGCAAAGAACTACAGATAAAGGATTCCAAGCAAAAGGATAGCAGATATGAGGTCCGGGGTTAGGAAAGGGCTTGTTAGCCTCTTCATCAGACTTGACAGCACAAATGAGGGAGAGTCATGTGAGATGGGGTTTTGAAGTAAGAACAAAGGACAGGCAGCTAGCTTAGATGGGTGGGATTGGGAAGAGGGGCTGGTTCAAAAGCAAATAAAATGCTAATACTTTCAGGATACTTTCCCCTCCTCCTTTCCGGTTGCCAAGGTCACCTCCCTCCAGGGAACTGTTTCTCCCAGCAAGGAGGTGTTAATAAGTACTCCCTGGGTAGCTCCCTTCCTGCCTTTCTGGGGCAGATGATGGAGAAGCACCTCTACAAATGCTCCTTACCCACCTTTTGGCCACATGGGCAGGATGAGAGGGGGAAACGTGAGAAGAAAGAAACAACAAGAAGACAAAATACACTCCCTCCCACAGATAGATGCAAGCTCTGGATCCCCTTCCCCCTCAGGAGAAGTCTATCTCTGTTTCTATCCTTTAAATAAAACTTCTTTTATGTGCTTGCCTCAGTGTTTCTTGGGTGTTCTATCTTTGACACTGGGGAAATGAGATTCAGTCCTGATTTCCGAGAACAGTATCAGTTTGAGGGGTGCACAGGAGCCAGTTCATGTATAGCAATGTGGGTCAGGTTAAGGAGTAAGAATGTGACTAAACGCAATGGGGAATAACCTCTTCCTAGGACTTCCATTTAAGGCCATATATTAAGGAAGGTAACATAAAAACTTCCAGCTGCAAACACCAATAAATACTGGATAAAATGGCAAAAAACTTTTTTCAACACTAGGTACAGAGCTGGATTTATAAAGTAAACAAATGTGGTAGAGGATTCCCAGATGCTAAGGAGATAAACATAAGACATTTCTGAAAAGAAAATTCTTTGGTGTGCATAGAAATATTGACAGAAAAAAATAAATAAGGGAACATTCTGGATGCTGAATATATTTTAAAATTTCCATCTGAGTGGTAGTTAAATGGGAGTTTATTTATATAAAAACTGACTAAGTTGTATGCTTAGGATCTGTGCACGGTGTATTTTGTACCTTGATTAAAGTTTAGAAATAAATAAAACAACAAAAAGGAAAAACAAAGACAATGGTTAGAATCACAACAGATTTCTCAATTGCAACAATAGAGGCTAACATCCAAAGGAATATAATTTCAATTTGCTAAGGAAAAATATGTCTAGAGCTCTATATCCTATGAAACTATTGTTTAATGTATGGTCCAAATAAAAACATTTTTAGACAAAGACTTAAAAGTCCTCACAGATCCTCATTGTAGATAGACTTACATAGGAAACTGCACTTGGTAAAAAGGGGGTGGAAAGCAAGAAATGACCAGTGAAAAACATGTTTCAGACGTTCCTGATCTTTTAGTCCACTGTTTAGAAACCATCAAAAATTAGAAGATGGTGAGAGCTGGGCATGGTGACATATGCCTGTAATCCCAGCAGCTCAGAAGGCTGAGGCAGAGGTTCTTCAATTCAAAGCCAGCCTCAGCAACTTAGCAAGGCCCTAAGCAACTTGATGCTACCCTGTCTCCAATTAAAATAAAGGGCTGGGGGTGTGACTCAGTGGTTAATTCATATAGAGCATGAATTAATTGGGTTCAATTCCCATTACCACAAAAAAATAAGATGGCTGAAGTTTTGTTTTCTGAATTTTTGGATAAGAAAATGAAGGCACAGAATTATTATCTGTAAAATGAAGATGAGCAAAGTACCTTATGTACATAATAGTTGTGAAGATTAAGTGTCCTTCAAACAATGATTGTGAGCTATTATTACATATTCAATATCCAAAACCTTAACAGGAAGCCATGCTCTATGCACACCAAAGAATTTTCTTTTCAGAAATGTCTTATGTTTATCTCTTGTGTATCAAAAGTAGCTTTGTTTTTTTTTTAAGGTGTTGGATATCAAACCCCAGGCACGTTGGGCAAGTGCTCTACCATTTACCAATGCTGGGCAAGTGCTCTACCGCTGAGTTACACCTCCAGTCCACAAATAACTTATTTTGTATTTTAAGCCTTCTAGACGTTCAGTAAACTATTTCCAAAAACTACTCAAGGGTCTCTAACAGTAGAGTAGAAGCTTCTGCTTGACATTTTTAAATGATCACTCTAGCTATTGTATAGAAAGTTAGAAGGAGGGCAGAAATGGAACCAAGGAAGCCAGTTACAATGCATTTAAATAGGACAAGTGGAAACCTGCACTATCCTAAACTGGGTGTGAATTATTTTAGGAGAAAATATAGGAAAAATATGAAAAACAAAAATATATTAGAAGGCAAAATCTGATAAAGAATATTAGAGCAAAAAGTTACTAAATTTTATCTAGACTCTCTAAATTAGAAAATGCAACTCAAAAATCTTCCCTTTTATTCAGTTCAGTATTATCTTTCATTTATATAATACTTTTAGTAACCACATATTTCCATCAAAACTTACCTCCAACTAGACAATTTCAGACCTTACAGTTTTACTCCCTTGCCTTTGATCATACAATTGCATCTGCCTAAATGTTCCTCTTTCCCTTCTCTGCAAGGAGTCTCATGTATACTTCAAAGACTTGGTCAGATTTCATCTTCCTACCCAATTTATGCAGTCGGAATTAATATTTTCCCTCATTTTCCAAATGGGCAAATGTCTATGATATTGATGGGTCTTTCCTGATGCCTGATCTTATTTACCTGCATTATTACTCATGCTGGATTACAAAACCCTGAAAATTAAGAAAGATGCATTCACCTGCCTCTCCCACATCTTCCAACAGAAAATCCTTAAAATGTGTTAAGGGAATTGAAGTTTAAATGAAAGGGAGTTTCATCATTGAGCTATTTAAATAATGAGACATCTGAAAAAAAAAAAAATGGGACTAACTATCAGGAGTCAGGAGGCTTCAATACCTGGGAGCAACATAAGGTGCTTCTGATTGCATTATCACAAGAAGTTTACCTTTTAATGTTTCAGTCCTGATTTCTGAAATATTACTTTACCACTAGAAACATATTCCTACTTCCAAGTACCTGAGAGGTGTGGGGCGGGGGGGGGACCAAAAGCAGTATATTTTGTTTGCTATCACTGCCTTGGCCACCTCAGTTTGAAGACATTATTCTTATTTAATATGAAAATATTTTAATTTTTAGCGTTCTGCTAGTATGTCATCTATTCTTGTATCTTCAGCGTTGGCAAAGTTTTGCCCCAGAAAGCCCTTCATGGAAATGACCACTATGAATCAGAAGTAGCATCCATGGAGCAAAAGAAGAGGGTCCAGCTCAAAGACAAAATAAAACATAATGGAAATAGGCTTTCTTACCCAGTGAAGCAGCCTTAGGTGCTATCAGAATTACTGCAATTATGTGACCAATTTCAACATTCTTCTAAGAGTGGCAGAAATTGTAGTCAATTGGACTGAATGTGTTCATATCCTATAAGGTGGTTGCTTTAAAACTTTATAATAGCAACATATCCTTTTCCAAATAATCTCAAGCCTAGTTAAAATATACATATATATCAGCTGCTAAATAATGAGCTTAGGGGTAAAATATGCCTTTTCCAAATAGCATAAGCATAATTCTGCAAATTCACAAGTTGACACGTTTGGAAAGACCCTCTACTCACCTACAGAAGATTCTTAATCTGTATCACCACATATAGGTCTCCATCCCCTATTTAGCTCCTCATTCACCAAAATAATCTTCAGCCTCAAGGCATGGAAAGTCTAGCTTTCTTACCTCTATGAGTGGCAAGTATAAAATCAGCAATAATAAAAGACAAAAATGAAGCAGTTTTCTTTTCTCAAGGCTGAATAATTGCAAACTGCCAGTCCCACAGTGGTTTTCTAGGCATACTGTGTGGCTCAGATGCAGAAGTGCACAAAGTCACGCCATGGAAACCTGATCTCTTCTACTCAAAAGATACTTCATGTCTCTGATCCTCGGTGTCCTCATCTATTAAATGGAATTAAAAATACTTCACCCACAGGGTAGTTGTTAATTAAATGATGTAAAATGAAGTGCCACCATGCCAGTCATGTGGGAAGGTGTTTACAAAAGTGTTTGTGGATGCTGGAGTGTGGCCAGTCCCAGGTCAGTTCTGCTGACCTTCACCCTAACGCAGCCAGACCCAGGTCAGTCCCGCTGACCTCAACTTGTGTGTGACCAGGCTCCAGTCAGTCACACCGACCTCCGCCCCAGAGCAGGAGAGGAAAGGACAGACCCCCCCCCCCAACTCTGCTTGAGTGCAGGCCAGCCAAAAACAATCCCGGGAACCTACACTGGAGTGCAGCCAGGCCCAGGTCAATCCTACTGAACTCCACCCTAGTGTGGCCAGGCTCAGGTCAGACCCACTGACCTCCACCCTAGTGTGGCCAGGCTAAGGTCAGACCCGCTGACCTCCACCCTAGCACGGCCAGCCCCAGGTCAGTCCTGTTGATATCCGCTTGAGTGTGGCCAGGCTCAAGGCTGTTCTGCCAACCTCCGCCCAAGCACAGACAGGGCCAGGTCAGCCCAGCTCATACCCACAGAACTCAGGCAGGCCTAGGACAGCTTCACTGAACTCTGCTCAGAGGACTGCCTCTTCCAACCAGCAGACCACCGCAGGAGCTCAGATTCAACCAGCTCAGCCCACACCAAGCCACCTGGACCCAGCCCCAGGTAGCATATTTCGAGGGACACCTGTAGGTTCTGAAAGCCCAAAATTAGGGGGAGGCACAGACAACCTGCATGGATATCACAAGAATATAGGGTAGAAACTGTAATATCTCAGATCTACATTGCAAAAAAAAAAAAAAAAAAAGCAAATAGACAACATGAAAAAACAAGGGAGGAAAATACCCCAAACAAACCAGGATACTACAATAACAGAACCCATGCTCAGCGAAGTTGATGAAATGTCAGAGAAGGAGTTCAGAAGGTTCATAATTAAAATGATCTGTGAATTAAAGAATGAACTAAATGAGCAAATACAAGCAAAAATTGACCACTACAACAAAGATATAAGACAGCAAATACAGGTAGCAAAAGATTACTTCAAAAAAGAGATAGAAACTCTGAAAAAAAAAAAAAAAAAAAGTCAGAAATCCTTGAAATGAAGGAAACAATTAACCAAATAAAAAACACAATAGAAGGCATCATGAACAGACTAGATCAACTGGAAAAAAGAACATCAGACAATGAAGACAAAGTATATAATCTTGAAAATAAAGTTGACCACATAGAGAAATAGTAAGAAACCATGAACAGAACATCCAAGAATTATGGGACAGCATCAAAAGACCAAATCTAAGAGTAATTGGGATAGAGGAAGGCACAGAGTTTCAAACCAAAGGAATACACAATCTCTTCAATGAGATAATATCAGAAAATTTCCCAAGCATGAAGAGTAAATTGGAAAACCAAATACAAGAGGCTTATAGGACACCAAATGTACAGAATTACAACAGATTTACACCAACACACATTATAATGAAAATGCCTAGTATACAGAATAAGGATAGAATTTTAAAGGCCACAAGAGAGAGGAATCAGATCACATATAGGGGGAGAAAAATTCATATCACAGCAGATTTTTCAACTCAGATACTCAAAGCTAGGAGATCATGGAACAACATATACCAAGCTCTGAAAGAAAAGGGATGCCAGCCAAGAATCTTATATCCAGCAAAATGAAGCTTTAGATTTGAGGACAAAATAAAAATCTTCCATGATAAACAAAAGTTAAAAGAATTTAAAACTAGAAAGCCAGCACTACAGAACATCCTCAGCAAAATATTCCATGAAGATGAAATGAAAAGCAATGATGAAAATCAGCAGAGGGAGGTATTGCACTAAAGGAAAAACCAATCAGAGGAGAAACCATGTCAAGTTAAATACCAAAAATAAACAAAAAATGGCTGGGAATACAAAATATGTCTCAATAATAACTCTGAATGTTAATGGCCTAAACTCACCAATCAAAAGACACAGACTTGCATATTGGATCAAAAAAACAGACCCGACAATATGTTGCCTCCAAGAGACTCATCATAGGGAAAGACATCCACAGGCTGAGGGTGAAAGGTTGGGAGCAATCCTACCACTCACATGGACTGAGGAAACAAGCAGGGGTTTCCATATTCATATCAAATAAACTAGACTTCAAGCTAAAGTCAATCAAAAGGGATAAGGAAGGACACTACATACTGCTCAAGGGAACCATACACCAATAAGACTTAACAATTATAAATATATATGCCCCAAACAATGCAGCATCCATGTTCATCAAACAAACTCTTCTAAAGTTCAAGAGTCAAATTGACCACAACACAATAATCCTAGGAGATTTTAACATACCCCTTTCACCATTGGCTACATCTCCAAACAAAAGCTGAACAAAGAAACTATAGAACTCAAAAATACAATAAACAATTTAGACTTAACTGACTTATATAGAATATTTTATCCTTCAACAAGTGAATACACTTTCTTCTCAGCAGCAAATGGATCCTACTCTAAAATAGACCATATATTATGCCACAAAACAACTCTTAGCAAATTTTAAAAAATAAAGACACTACTCTGCATTCTATCAGACCATAAGGAAATGAAATCAATGGTAAAATAAGAAATGAAAGCTACTCCAACACCTGGAGACTAAATAATATGCTACTGAATGAACAATGGGTTGCAGATGACATTAAAGAGGAGATTAAAAAATTCTTAGAGGTGAATGAGAACACAGATGCAACATATCGAAATTTCTGGGACACTATGAAGGCAGTTCTAAGAGGAAAGTTCATTGCATTGAGTTCATTCCTCAAAAGAAGTAAAAGTCAACAAATAAATGACTTACCATTATGTCTCAAAGCTCTACAAAAAAAAAAAGAACAATCCAACACCAAAAGTGGTAGAAGACAGGAAATAATTGAAATCAATGAAATTGAAACAAAAGAAAGTATTGAAAAAATTGACACAATATAAAGTTGGTTCTTAGAAAAAATAAATAAAATTGACAGACCCTTATCCATGCTAACAAAGAGGAAAGAGAAAACTCAAATTACTAACATATCCAATGAAAAAGGAAATATCACAACAGACACTACGGAAATACAGAAAATAATTCAAAATTATTTTGAAAACTTATACTCCAATAAAATACAAAACACAGAAGGCATCAACAAATTTCTAGAGTCGTATGATCTGCCCAAATTAAAGCAGGATGACATACACAATTTAAACAGACTAATTTTAAGCGATAAAATAGAAGATACCATCAGAGAAGCCTACCAACCAAGAAAAGCCCAGGACCAGATGGGTACACAGCCAAGTTCTACAAGACCTTTAAAGAAGAACTGATACCAATACTCTTCAATTTATTTCAGGAAATAGAAAAAGAGGGAGCACTTCCAAACTCATTCTATGAGGCCAATATCACCCTGATCCTAAAACCAGGCAAAGACACATCCAAAAAAGAAAACTTCAGACCCATATCTGTAATGAACATAGCTGCAAAAATTCTCAATAAAATTCTGGCAAAACGGATACAAAAACATATCAAAAATATAATACACCACGATTAAGTGGGGTTCATTCCAGGGATGCAAGGATGGTTCAACATACAGAAATCAACAAATGTAATTCATCACATCAATAGACTTAAAGATAAGAACCATATTATTATCTCAATATATGCAGAAAAAGCATTTAACAAAATACAGCACCCCTTCATGCTCAAAACACTAGAGAAACTAGGGATAACAGGAACATATCTCAACATCATAAAAGCTATCTATGCTAAGCCCCAGGCCAACATTATTCTAAATGGAAAAAATTTGAAAGTATTCCTTCTAAAAACTGAAACAACACAGGGATGCCCTCTTTCACCACTTCGATTTAACATAGTAATTGAAACACTGGCCAGAGCAATAAAACAGATGAAAGAAATTAAAGGGATACAGATAGGTAAAATAGAACTCAAATTATCACTATTCACTGATGATATGATTTTATACCTAGAAGACCCAAAAAATTCCACCAGAAAACTTCTAGAACTCATAAATGAATTCAACAAAGTAGCAGGATACAAAATCAACACCCATTAGTCTAAGGCATTTCTATATATCAGTGACAAATCCTTTGAAAGGGAAATGAGGAAAACTACCCCCATTTACAAGAGCACCAAAAAAAAAAAAATAAAATACTTGGGAACCAATTGAATCAAAGACGTGAAAGACCTCTATAATGAAAACTACAGAACACTACAGAAAGAAATTATGGAAGACCTTAGAAGATGGAAAGATCTACCTTGCTCTTGGATAGGCAGAACTAATATTGTCAAAATGACCATACTACCGAAAGCGCTATACAGATTTAATGCAATTCCAATCAAAATCCCAGTGACATTCCTCATAGAAATAGAAAAAGCAATCATGAAATTCATCTGGAAAAATAAGAGACCCAGAATAGCTAAAGCAATCCTTATAAGAAGAATGAAGCAGGTGGCATCACTATACCAGACCTTCAATTATACTACAGATCAATAGTAACAAAAACAGCATGGTATTAGCACCAAAATAGACTGGTAGACCAGTGGTACATAATAGAGGACACAGAGACTAACGCATATAATTTCAGTCATCTTATACTAGACAAAGGCGCCAAAAATGTACATTGGATAAAAAGATAGCCTCTTCAACAAATGGTGCTGGGAAAACTGGAAATCCACATGCAACAAATGAAATTAAACCTCTCTCTCTCACCACACACAAAACTCAACTCAAAGTGGATCAAGGATCTAGGAATTAGACCAGAGACACTAAGCCTAACAGAAGAAAAAGGAAGCTCTAATCTCCAACATGTCAGATTAGGCCCCAAGTTCCTTAATAAGACTCCTGTAGCGCAAGAATTAATGTCAAGAATCAATAAATGGAATAGATTCAAACTAAAAAGCTTCTTCTCAGCAAAAGAAACAATCAGTGAGGTGAATAGAGAACCTACTAATTGGGAACAAATTTTTACCACATGCACTTCAGATAGAGCACTAATCTCTAGAATATATAAAGAACTCAAAAATCTTAACATCAAAAAAACAAATAACACAGTCAATACATGGGCCAAGGAAATGAACAGACACTTCTCAGAAGATATACAATCAATCAACAAATACATGAAAAAATGTTCAACATCTCTGGCAATTAGAGAAATGCAAATCAAAACTATTCTAAGATTTCATCTTACACCAGTCAGAATGGCAGCTATTAAAAACACAAACAACAATAAATGTTGGCGAGGATGTGGGGAAAAAGGCACACTCATACATTGCTGGTGGGACTGCAAAATGGTGCAACCGTTATGGAAAGCAGTATGGAGATTCCTTGGAAAACTGGGAATGGAACCACCTTATGACCCAGCTATTGCACTCCTGGGTCCATACCCAAAGGACTTAAAAACAGCATACTGCACAGACACAGCCACATCAATGTTTATAGCAGCACAATTCACAATAGCTAAACCTGTGGAACCAACCTAGATGCCCTTCAGTGATGAATGGATAAAGAAAATGTGGGTATATATACACAATGGAGTATTACTCAGCAATAAAAGAGAATAAAATCATGGCATTCGCAGGTAAATGGATGAAGTTGAAGAACATAATGCTAAGTAAAGTTAGCCAATCCCAAAAAGCCAAATGCCAAATGTTTTCTCTGATATAAGGAGGCCAATTCACAGTAAGGTTGGGACGGGGAGCATGCGAGGATTAGAGGAACACTAGAATGGCCAATGGTGAGGGAGGGGAAGGGAGTAGGCAAAAGGGTAAAGAAGGAAAAAAAAAAAAAAAAGATGGTAGAATGAGATGGATATTATTACCCTAAGTGCATATATGAAGTCATAAATGGTGTGAATATACTTTGTATACAACCAGAGATATGTAAAAGTGTGCTCTATAAGTATAATATGAAATGTAATGCATTCTGCTGTCATTTATAACAACTTAGAATAATAAATAAATATTTTTTTTAAAAAGTGTTTGTATCCTTTTAGTGCCCCTTGGTTCCACATCCTCACAGAAGGGCCACACATTTTCTCAAAGAAGGAAGGGTAGCAATAGAGCCAAAGTGAAGAGCCAGCTACCTCGGCAGCTTCACAAAGTGGTGAACTCAAAAGGCTAAAATATCTCTAGGAAATAAAGGGACAGAATTCCACACTCAGCAAAATGAAAAAGGCTGTTTGGATGTTAAATGGCCCCCAAAGGTCCATGTGTTGGAGGCCAAGTCCTCAGCTTGGCACTACTGGCAGGTGATGGAAAGTGGGGCCTAGTGGGAGGTCTTCTGTTCACTGGAAGCAAGTCCTTGAAGGGAATCATGGGACACACACATCTCCCTCCCTCACCCCTCCTTTACTGTACATGCTACGAGGTGAGCAGTTTTGCTCTACCACATGCTCACCACCATGATGTGCTACTTCACCACAGGCCTAAAAGCAATGGGACCAAGTGATCATGGACCAAAAACTCCAAAACTGGGTCAGAATCAACTTTTCTCTTGATAACGTTATATACATGTATTATATACACATATATACATATATATAATTTATATATATAAATTTATAATGTATTATGTATTATATTTTATGTAATATATAATATACATATGTATAATATATATAAATTATGTTATCAAGAGAAAAGTTGAGCCAGGCATAGTGGTGCACACCTGTAATCCCAGCACTTGGGAGGCTGAGACAAGAGAATCGTGAGTTCAAAGCCAGCCTCAGCAATGGTGAGGCTCTTAGAAACTCAGTGAGACCCTGTCTCTAATAAAATAAAAAACAATTGGGGGCTGGGGATGTGGCCCAGTGGTTGAGTTCCCTGAGTTCAATCCCCAGTACCAAGAAAAAAGTTGATTTTTATATTATATACATTCATATATAATAAATATTATAAAAAATTATATCTAGTGTTTGATGCAGTAATGGAAATCTGACTAAAGCACTCCAATTCAGCATAACATATATATACATATATATATATACACACACACACACACACATGTGTGTGTATACACACACACACACACATTTTCAATTTCAGTATCAAGTTACATAGTGTTCATTATATATAATCTCTTGGAGCCTTACTAGGATGGAAGGACTTCAGTAACAACTAGATCTTTTGATTCCTGACAACAATTAAAATCTTCATTCTTCTTTTGGTGACTATGGACTATTGGAGTATATTAAGATCTGGGTGGTAGTATAAAAGCTTGGAGACAGAAGCTAGAAATAAACAGAGTGATGGAGATGGGGCAGGGAAGAATTCCAAAGAATAACTCAGAAATTCCAAGGTTGGAAGACAGAGACAGAATGAACAAAAGTGAGAGAACACATAGGCAATGGAGTTAGAAATGGATAAGGGGAAGTAGTGAGAGAGTCAGTGGAAATTTCTAGAAACACTAGCTCAAGATGTGATTATCTCCCTTATTCTCTCCTACAGAACTTTTATTAAATTCTACCTTGTTCACTAATGCACTTAGTCAAGTATCATTTTGTTTTAAGAGAACTTAGAGGAAGAAGAGGGATCACATGAAAGATTATAAATGTAAAGATGTGCTATGTAAACTGCCTGTCGTGACCAGCCACAAACACCGCGGGAGGAAAACTCTCGGAGGCAGAGTAAAGCTATTACTACTTTTACTTCTACTTTCTTAGAGAGAGCTTAGAGAGAGAAAGAAAGATTTTTCTTCTTCTTAGAGCTTAGAGAGAAAGATTAGAGAGAGCTTTCTTCTTTCTTCTTTTCTTCTTAGCTTAGAGAGAGAGAAAGAGCTTTTCTTCTTAGAGCTTAGAGAGAAAGAGAGAGAGCTTGAAAGAGAGATTTCTTTAGAGAGAGAGAGAGCTTAGCTTTAAGAGCTTCTTTCTTCTTTCTTCTTTCTTCCTCGGGAGCCTCAGCTTGACTCTGACCAGGAGTTACTTCTTCTATCTGGTTTCTCTTCTGTAACCGCTCTGCCTACATTCTGGCCGCTCTGATTCTTTTCTTCTTCTCCGACCCGAACTCTTCTTCCGACCGAGTGACTGCATGACTGATTGAATGAATTCATTCTTCTCCTCTTGACTCCGACCGCTTTCACCCGGTTATATACCTTTAGCTTTGCAGGTGCCTCACGTGCATTTACAGGTGCGTCACATACATACTTATTATCAGGTGGAACTTATGGCTTCCAGCTGACCGCAATAGCCATCTCCCTAATTGGGGCTCCTTCAGTGCTACATCTGCATCAACAGAAGAGTTGTTTTATTTCACCTCTACTAAATAGATGTTGAACAAATAATTATAAGTTTGAAGGGGTACAACACTCCTTGAACCAATCCAGCTGTTGTTTGGAGAGTAAGAAGAACTAGATTAAGAAAACATAGGGAGCTGATCAGAGGTCAGATGTGTCAAGAAAGGAGGAAGCTAAGAATCAATCTGCTGGGATGAATAAGATTGCTAACTGACTTCCACAGGACAGGACAACAAAGAAATTTTCACAAAAGCATTGAGAGATGGAACAGCCACATGTCATAAGAGTGAAGTGCTTCACAAAGGAGGGAAAGTTACCATCAATGTCAAATGCTGCAGTGAGGGCAAGTGAGATCACAAGACAGGTCTGTTTGTTGGCAAAGGCCATCAAGCGAAGAAATGACCCAGAGAGCAGCATAAAAGGAGAAGTTCATGAGTCAGAGAAGGGCTGCTCCTCTTCCCTTAAGTGAACTCATCTCTTTCTATGGTATCGATTACCTTCTAACAATGATCTACCCCAAGTCAACTGCTTTAGTGCAGACACCCCTCTCTCTCTCCCACCAAGCTTTAGACCACTACCACAGCCTTTTGTAACTGCATTTACTTGCCATCTCCTACAGGAATTTCCATTTCACTGCATCCAAAATGGAACTGATCATCTTTCTCCCAAATTGCTCCACCTTATATTTTCTCTCTTGGTGACTATAGTCTATGTTAAAACTTGAGGGGAGCACAGATTTCTCCTTTGTTTACTTTCTTTTATTAAAAAAAAAACACCAACCAAATGCTTGTGATACTTGTAACCCCTTGATAGCTCTTCGACCCATCACCTGCCCTCCACCCACTATTCATTTAAGGTTTTCACTGGTCTTTATCATTCGCCACCTGTTACCATACTTTCTCCCTATTCCCTGTGCAGCCTGGCACCACGCTACACTGCT
The DNA here is from genome assembly GCA_025594165.1 of Tamias sibiricus. Lineage (NCBI taxonomy): Eukaryota > Metazoa > Chordata > Mammalia > Rodentia > Sciuridae > Tamias > Tamias sibiricus. The sequence continues at coordinate 82,353,375 of CM046659.1, forward strand.
GCTGGAGTGATCTTTCCAAATCACAGATCTAATCATGCAAATACCCAGGATTCAAGATTTTCCTTTAGGATCAATAATCAGCATAAATATGAGATATGAGAAACACACCTCACCTTTGATCTTTAATTTTCCTTCTGTATAAAGGGGATCCATGCTGAATTTCTTTTTCTACAGCAAAGGATTTCTGTGATGATTAATTCAATACTGCTCCCTCTAAACTAAGTTTTAAGGATTGTAAATGTCAGAGAAACAAGTCTATGATATAAAGCTAAGTTTTAAAGTTTTAACTAGCAGAATACTAAATAATAATTTATAGTGTGATGCCATCAATTTAAAACGCATACTAAAATCCTAGAAGGAAACAATTTAAATTTTTAATGGCATTTGTCTCTTAATGATGTGATTACAGAGGACTATTATTTTCTTCATAATACGCTTTCTACATTTTCCACAAAGGGCATAGGATCCTTCTATAATAGAGGGAAAAAAATATTTGATTTTTGAAACCTGAGCTGTCTGAAAGAGGCACTTATACAAAGGAGAATTCCCAACGCTTAAGACAGCCACCATGATGCCAAGGAGGGCTGCTGGGCTTGCTTACTTATTGAACTGATGCAAGAATGGTGCTTACTTTGTGCTTCTCCCAGGGTTAATGTCCAAGAAACATTACCAAGGACAATTCTGAACCACCTCTACACCACCTGGCTAAGGAGAATGCAAGCAATACAGAAGCTGACAGTTAATTAAAAGAAGCTGCCACACAGCTAATGGGTCCAGATTGGTGGGACACAATTGTATCACCTGTGGACCTCAGAATAAAATTCCAAACACCAAATTAGACTCCCAATAAAGTATAATTCATATTGAGGTTTTAATAAGATTGCTAAGTGAAAATTCAGCCAATAATCTTTTCCACCAATTTTATGCATACCATACAGGAGAAATGGAAGAACAACCCCAAGACAAATCCTTAATAGATTCTTTCTTAGCAGTTTAATTTTCATTAAAGGAGTATTCTGTGAATATCTATATTTTCAGATTCTTGGCTTATTTCTTTCAAAGAGAAAGTTCCTTTAAATGCTTCCACCCTATCGGAGAGTAGACACATGCTAATTGCAGGACACAAAAATTTCCATGCATTAGTTCATCTCACATCACTCAAAAGAATCTGTACAGCACCTTTTTTGATGGAATAGACTTGGTAAAAGTAATCATTAGAAAAACTTGGTAGCTTTAAACCAGTAATTCTCAACCATGGTTGATTTTTGTCCATATAAGGACATTTGACAATGTCTGAAGATTTTTGTTTTATCTATCTATCTATCTATACACACACACATATGTATGGATGTATTAACATTAATAGTATATATTATTAATGGGTTCCTAGGGCCAGGCATGGTAGTACATGCCTATAATCCCAGCAGCTCAGGAGGCTGAGGCAGGAGGGTCATGAATTCAAAGCCAGCCTCGGCAAAAGTGAGGCGCTAAGCAACTCTGTGCGACCCTGTCTCTAACATACAAAAAAAAAGTGCTGGGGAGTGTGGCTCAGTTGTTGAATGCCCCCGAGTTGAATCTCCAGTACCAAAAATAATAATGGAGGGTTCCTCCTGCCTGTAGTGACTACGGCCCACAGATGCTAAGGCCAAACATTACACAATGTGTAAGACTACCCACCACCTCCAGTAAAGACTGAGACATCCTTAAACAATAAAAAATATAATTTTAACTTCTACTTCATGATCACTGGTTTTCAGGAATAAGAGACCATTTTCTTTCTTAGGCCCAAAGTTGACCACTTTCCTACTAAGTGCCTGCCCAGTAAAACTCAGGATTCTCTCAGAGAACAGGAGAGGGGGTCAGTTGTCTGGTCTTTCCCAGTCTCTTCTCCCAGGATTCAAACAGCAAGCCTTCTTTATCAATACAAATCAGAAAGCCTGCTTCTAAATTTCATACACACCTGGACATCACATTAACTATCATCTTTATCACATTAACTATCATTCTATATTTGGCAGATGCCATTTAACAATCTGAGAGCACAGAGCAAGACTTAGGTACAAATTAGACTCTGAGGCTATATGGAATCCTAGGGTAGAAGATAAAGGATGATGGAGACATAATCCAGTCAAATATCAAATGTCACCTAAATTCATAATTAAAAGCTTTGGAACATAAAAACCTGGGTTTGAAATCCAATTCTACCATTCAATAGCTACACAGCACACAACTACCACCTTTTGTGAGTCTGTTTTCTCTTAGCCAAAATGCAAATAGTCAACACCTACCTTCCAGGGCTCTTTTTGATCCAAAATAACAATGACCAGGAGTTTCTTTCTCCCTTTTATACCAGCATTGTAATAATGACTAGCTCGTATTCATGTTCTAATACTTCCTCAGTGGAAATTTAGTATTTCAGAGCCTTGGTTTTCATATCAGAAAGGATGTTTACAAACACAAAGTAAATACCAAATACATTAATCTCATGTTGTGCCAGATACTCAGAAAGTGCTCTAAGATGGTAGCTGTCAGTATTCTCCAGAAAGGTCTTAGGAGTGCTCACATTCCTGAAGGCACTGCCCCTGCCTGCTGTATACTCTCATTGAAGGTCCCCAACATCTGTGTGGACCTGCACCATGTGGTTTATTTCTCTGGGAATCTCTCTTGGAACACCTGAGCACACCACTCACAGGGAGTCTCTTGGGCCCTTGTGAGAAGGTTTAACATCTCCCAAACATTAGTATTTTTCCTCTATTCTGTGGTATATAAAAATGAAAATGTTAAGTATCAACATATTTTTATCTGATACAAGAATATTTGTATATACAAAAGGCATACCATGTGATGTTTCAACATATATATGCATTGTATAATGTTTAAATCAGGTTGAAAACATTTGTCTCAAACATATCATTTCTTCAGGGTTGAAAACATTTAAAATATTTATTCTAGCTTGAGATGTGTAGTACATAACTGTCATCTACAGTTACCCTACTGTGCAATGGTGAACCAGCTTCTTATCTGTAACTTAGTATAATGTTCAAAACTCCCCAACTCTCCTCAGCCTCCAGTAACCATCATTCAACTCTCAACTTCTGAGTTCAACTATTTTATATTCTACACGAGCGAGATCGTGTGGTACTTGTCCTATGCCTGACATTTCACTTAGCATAATGATCACTAGTTCCATTCATGCTCTTGCAAATATCAGGATTTTATTATGTATAGCTGATTATTCCATTCTGTATATGTACCAAGTTTTTCTTATCCAGTTGTCGGACCCTTGAGCTGACTCTTGACTAGTGAATAGTGCTGTTAATGAACACAGAAGTGCAGATATGTCTTTGACATATTAATTTCATTTTCTTCAGACAAACTCAGTAATGGAATTGCTGAATCACACTGTATTTGTTTTTCATTTTTTGAGAAGGCTCCATATCATTTTCCAAAATGACTATACTAATTTATATTCCCACCAACAGTGAGCAAGAAGTTACCTTTTTGCTAGACACTCGCCAGTGCTTGTTATTTTTTGTCTTTTTATAATAGCCATCCTTATTTTCATTGTGGTTTGCAATATCAAGGCTTATTTTCACTATCATAGCTGGGCCTCAGTGAAAACCTAAATAAATCACAACTCAAAAATCTTGTGTCTGGAGCTTTGAAAGGGAGACTGGGGGCCCTCAGGACTAGATCCTTGCTGAGCTTATATGAAATGACCTGAAATGTTGCCTATTTCTCCACTTGGGAATTCACTCTAACTTTTTATCCTATTTTGACTTTCATATCATGTTTAAAAAATGACATCTGACTATTCTGACCTTAGCTTCTTATAGCATTTGAAACAGAGCAATCAAAGTCAGCCTTTCAAGGCCATTGTATGATCTCTGCTGGATCATCAACTGTACAGAAACTTCACTCCTCTAGGTTTCCTGCTTCTAACCTTCACTGAAACAATGAATTGATTTAGCAAATTCCCAAATACAGGCAATCTTTAGTGTCAGAAAAAAATTCTATCATCTCTTACATCTTTCAATTGTGGTGGATTTTTGATGAAGTAGCTAATACAACACAATGTGAAGTCAGTCTACTTAATTTCATGTTTTCTTCCACAAACTAATTCCCAGATAGTCCTTCAACATTCCTGTTCCATCCTCTCCCTGAACACACCAACGACAGCTCATCCTTTACTGCATTCTTCTTTACCTACAGCTTAGTAAGTATTCATCCTCTGGCATTGTGTCTGTTTACCTATCTTCCCAAATAGATACCAAGAAGACTCTAAGCAGGACTAGCTTATTTGTTTCTATAAATTGATATTGCACACAGCATGGTCCATTAAAGTTAAATAAATGTTTGTTGAAAGAATTGCACCTACAAAACATGTATATTTGCATACACAGTGTAATATAGAGAAATCCTCTATAAAGTCAAACAAAATCCATGAATGGAGAAAGTATGTCAATGGATGTAATTACACTAACCCAGGAATCAAATGAACTGCTACCTAAACTGATGGCAGACAGACAGGTGATCTTGGTCTGAGTAATGTAAGGTGATAACATGAACCAGCAAACACCTGTGGGAACTGGTCTACAAGGACATTTTCAGACAGGCCAATCCAATCCAATCCCAGATCTCACCTTTGGATATATTCCTTCAGCTTCAATCCCATGAAACCATGAACCTAGATCATCCCTCAGAGGCATAGCTTCTTTGAGCAGCTTGGGCAGTCAGACATTTGGGACCGACTTACCTATGAGTAACTCTTAGAAAGAGTCCCAACTATGAAACTCATATGCAATAGGAAAAAAAGTGAACATCTGAAATTATTGCAAGTGAGCTGAACATCAGAGGGAGCAGGAAAGGAGGGCAAGAGGAATGTTTTCTGATTTTACTGTATCAATGCTATGGGCAGTACTGCAGTGAATGTTGAAAATATCTGACAAAAGCAGCTCCTATGCCATTTTCAAGAATAGGGATGATCTCTGTAATAATTCCAAGAGCAAAAAAAAACAGCAGCTAATGTTTAATCAGTTTCAGGGATTTAAAATATTGTTTGATGACTCATACTTGAAAATACTCCCAATTTTATTTAGAAGCAGGAAGTGTAGACCTTAAAAATATTTGAAATTTATCTGGTTCAGTCCAATAATTTGTCCAAATTTATCTGCAAAATTAATCTACTAGGCTTTGGTTTTTTATCAGTGGCTTCGTTTTAGATTTGTATTTGTTTGCACTTTAAGTTGTTCCAGAAAACTTTTAGGGAAGTCAACAAGGAGAAATATGTAACTAAATCAGGTTGAAGAGGGATGGGCAGGTGTGTGGGGCTCAGGGCACCAGTATAGACTGGTTAAGTGTGGGCAACAACATTGCTTCCATGCTTTCTAACAGCTGACCTTATGAACTGTTTTTGTGGTTTCACATCTATAAGAACGCACTAGTTAGGGCTGGGGCTCAGCGGTAGTGCACCTGCCTAGCATGTGTGAGGCACTGGGTTAGATTCTCAGCACCACATAAAAATAAATAAATAAAATAAAGGTCTATCAACAACTACAATAACAAAAAAGAATGCACTAGTTGATCAGAAAGTTATTAAGCCCATGCCAAGACCACAGAATAATTCTTCCCGTGTTCTCATAGAGAGCATCGTTTCACTCAGCACACTACTGGGTGTCAGGGAGGTGGTTCTTTCTGATCATAACCCCATAATACAATGATGGCATCACACTGGAGATGTGCAGCTCAACAAAGTGACTCTTGGGAGATCTATGTTTCAGGCACACAGTTCAATAGGAAGAGAATCTAGAAAATCTAGAGAATAGGTGGACATCATACCTGAGGCAAGGTGAATAAACATTTTTCTCAAGCATCATTGTGATAGATTTTTGAGGGCTGTCTTTACTTCACCTGGTCCATCCTTACCATTTTCTTGCAACACGTTCTTCTACTCATCCACCCAGTGATCAAGCAATATCTAAGATCAGTCCTTGAAGTTTCCCACTACCTTCCTACCAGATCAATGAGTTTATTGATGGGCTTCTTAAGTATCTCAGAACCAGCAATTCCTTCTGTCCTGAATGTACACTAACCTGTGATCATTTCACTTAACATGGAATTCCTGAAGTTTTTTTTTTTTTTTTTTTTTTTTTTTTTTTTGCTTCTCTAGTCATAGTCGTCACCTATTCCAAACATAACTCTGATGACATCTGAAACCTTCAAGTATTTCTCTGGTGCTCTCAGAATATAATCCCAAGTCCTTACCCCATTAGACCAGGTAGTCTTCTGCTGTTGCAGCCTTATTCAGTCCCCTCTCCTCATTCCAGGGACAGAGGTCCTTGGGCAGTTCTAGCAGGTTCTTTTTCTTCCCATTATCAGAACTTTCACATCTCCAGTTACTTTCCTAGAACTTTGTTTGCATTTCTCATATTGTAATTAGCTGGTTATTTGTGTAATTATGTTTTAAAGTCTCTCTTCCCTGAGAATTTTAAGTTTCACAAGGTAAGAAAGTCCATCTTTCTAGCTGTTTTATTTCTAACCTAGCTTAGTACCATGCTCAGTGCATGGGATATGGTAAGTATTGCAATACATGGATGAATGAAGAAATAATGGTATGATGAAATGGACATATTAAAAAATAGAGTCTAGCTGTTCCTTTCTTCTAGATAGATGACTTTATATGTTGCATGGGGCCAGGTGTTCATACCTCACTGTTCTAGTGTTTCTGCTTGTCTTCTAAGGGAAAAAAAAAGCACAAGCACAGACATTTTTGTTCTCAATCATCTTTGCAAGGATGTTAACATAGCAAATAGCCTCAGAAGAAGAGGTACTGTCTGTCTCTAGAGCAGAGGGCATAGCCATTTCCTTACCAGGATAATACACATAATGTCTTCCTCTAGAACCTTAAGCAAGCTATAAGCATCCCTGTTATATAATTTAGGGTTTCCAAATTTTAGGATTTCTTAGCTGTGACAAAAAAAAAAAAAAAAAAAAAAAAAAAAAAAAAACAAAAAAAAACTACTGTATGCACAGCAACTACCAGGACTACTCTTCATTGCCCTTATGGGATTTAGTGGGTAAAGGAAACCAATATCAATATTAATCTCATGATGCTTGCTGTGCCACTAGTAACAATGATCTTTGCCTGCAATGCAAGAGTATGATGTCTTCTGCAACCATCTATGAAACCAACAGGCTAATTTGGTAGCTTACAAATAGGATAAAATCTCAGACTCCTCCACAGTTTTTACATCATGTACCTAATATTGGCAGAGCTGGGGGAGAGAGTATGAAGATTGAGACCCTTCTGTGAAAAGTGGGAGTCCATAAAAGACAATATTTCAATAAGGTGTATTTTAGAGATCTTCAAAAGATACTTTTGGGATAACTCAAAATGCGATGGAAAGTCTTGGCACCAAAGTTGTAAATCATGAAGTAGCATTAACAAATGTGATTCTTGGAGCATTGCAAGAAATAAGTGTTTAAAATGAAGGTCCCTATGGGCAATCCCAACTCAAATTAGAGCTATATTCAATTATTCTCCTAGTTAAAGCAAGTTTGCACTGATCCATGGATATTCTTCCCAGACCTCCTAAACACCAAGAGCATGCATCTTCCCTGAGACCAAAAAGAAAATTGTGTCTATTGTATAACTGGCATTATATGAAGGTCAGATGGTGATAAATATTAGACATTTTCAACACCAGGATCCGAATCCCTGAACTCTTTTTCAAAAAACATTCCAGGGGTTGGGGATATAGCTCAGTTGGTAGAGTGCTTGCCTGCATGCCAAGACCCTGGATTCAATCCCCAGCACTGAAAAAAAAAAAAAAAAAAAAAAAAAAAAAAAAAAAACACATTCCAGCTGCATGTGCCCTCGACTTACTCTCATTCCATCCCCAGTGTTTGCAGTAATCATGCCTTTTCCTTCAAGTCTATATTTCACCTTTATATAAGCATTTTATAGATAATGATGAAAACAAAGAAAGCACACATCCAAAACCAAGATAAACACAATATACTAAAAGCTTTCCATTTCAGACAGGGCAAATACATAAGGTGGATGAGAAAGAATTTAACATTTTACTTTAGTAGAAAACAAATTTGATAAAGCAGCCTCTGTTTAAATCTATAAATGGAAAATTAAATGACATTCCCAGCAAATAAAAAAGCTCAATAGTCTTTATTGCCAGGGTAAAGTGAAGTTTATGCTTCCCTTTATTTCAAAAATAAGCTCTAAACCTTGCAGTGTCCTGGTATGACAAAAACTGCTTGTTTGATGCCAAGAATGAAAGATCTAATTACTGATGGAAACTCACCTGTGAGCACAACCCAGCAAGAGCCGCTAGCAGGGCTCATTTAGAGACTTCTAATGGTTTTGATTCAAAGAACTCCCTGAAGACTGAACTGATTACATCAGGATTTCTGGCTGCAATGGTCAAAGTAATACCCACAGGATATGACAGGAATTATGATGGATATCAAAAGCTTTGCAAGTCGAAGAGTAAAATCACTTTTCTACCTGAGAGTCCTGTTCCATACAAAACCCAGAATATATCAACAGTGAAAAGTTAATCTCTTTAGAATGAAAGTAATGAAGATATAAAATAACAACTCTGCCAGGAAAATAAAAAAGACTCTTCTCTGTGAACTTTTTCTCAAATCAATCAATCTAGTTAGAATTTTTCATATGATACCAAACAACCCATTAGGTTATTAAATATCCGTCCACAGATTAACAAGGGGAAAAGCTTGTCAGTCTTCACAATAAATAAATAAAATATATATATATATATATATATATTATGTGTGTGTGTGTGTGTGTGTGTGTGTGTATATATTTAGGACCTGTATAAAACACCTGACCAGAACACCTCAAATATAGATGGTTGGAAACATTCTCTTTTCAAATCAATGTTGGTAGAATTACAAAAAAAAATTCAATTTATCTTTTAAAAAATGATTGTGGGAAATTGTTATTTTTGAACCTGTATTTACACTGCAAAATCTACAATTTAAATATATATATTTAAAATGAAAACCAATTTAAAATCTAAAGAATTTGTGGAGAAATTATACCCTCAAGGAGATAAGGCACAAACCTATTAGTTTTTGTTTGCTTGTTTTTGATTCATAATTGTACAAATTAATGGGGTATGATGTGATATTACAACACATGACTACAATGTTTAATAACCATATCAGCATAATTGGCATAGTCATCACTTCAAACATTTATCATTTGTGTTGGGAACCTCAAAATCCTACTATTCTCAAATTCGTAGTTGTCAACCCTAGTTTCCCTACTGTGTTAAATAGCATTAGAAGCTATTCCTCCCACCCAGCTGTACCTCATACCACACATCATCCTCCCTTCATGTTCCCCATCCTTCCCAGACCCTGGTAATCACTATTCTACCCCCTACTTGCATGAGATCAATTTCCACATGTGAGAATATGCAATGTTTTTCTTTCTGAGCCCAACATGCCTTGTTTAATAAAATGTCCTCTGGGTTCACCCATGTTGTTGAAAATGACAAGGTTTTGTTTGTTTGTATGTTTTAGTGGAAGGCAAGTATCCCATTGTGCATATAAAAACATTTTATCTTTCATCCATGTATATGATGGTTTTTCCCATGTCTTCGCTATTGTGAATAGTGCTGTACTACATGGAAGTGCAGATATCGGACACATGGATTTTCTCTCCTTTGGATATATCCCCAGTAGTGGAATTAGAGTATTGTATGGTCTAATACCTTCCCACTTCTAAAGTGCAGACTGAGCTTAGTGATTTTCTTTCAAAGATTATAGTGTGGAAAGTGGGGGGAAAGTTACAGTGGAGAAACCTGACAAGTGCTACCTCAGCCAAATGATCAAGGTTTGTGTTACCAATTATGAATCAAGACCTTCTGATATGAAATATTGAAATGGCACTTTTTCTCTGAGGTCCATCTCCCCCAAACCCTGGTCTAATCATGAATAAAACAAATCCCAATTGAAGGACCCATACAAAACACCTGACCAGAATGCCTCAAATTGTCAGTCGTCATCAAAATCACAGAAAGTCTGAGATACTGCTACAGCCAAGAGGAGCCTAATGAGATGTGGTGACTAAATGAGATCTGAGATGGGATCTAGAAACAGGAAAGAATATTAAGTAAAAAAATCTAAGGAAACCTGAAAGTGTGGACTTAGTTAATAAAAAAGGATCAATATAGCTTCATTAATCATGACAAACATATGATACTATAAAATGTTGATAGGGGAATCTGGAAGTAGAGTATATGGGAATTCTGATTGTAATTTCCTATAAACCCAAATATATTCTAAAATAAAGAGTTCATTCACTCATTTAAACATTTTTAAAAACTTTTTGCTGAAAGTTACAAATATCTGAAGCCAGAATCATGGCAAGTCAATAGTGATTATATCTAAGTAGGCTAATTATAATGTAGTTGTTTCAACAGAACTAGATGGTATCTAAAAACATAACAGAATTATACATAACAAACCAAAGAATAAGAATATATACAAGGTTACAAAAGCTTCTGCACTGCATCTAACTAGCATCTTCCAAATGCCAATTTTTCTAGCAAACGCTTTAAGCATGGAAGCTGCTCTTCCACTGATCCTAGAAAATACAAGTGTTGACCTTAGATGACAGCAAAAATAAAGTATGCAGGACTAACAAGATATAAACTCAGGATAAAAAGTTGCCTTCTCTTTGAAACATCTTTCTCTGCATGGAGCCCAAAAAATCCTTTTCCAGAGTATATCTCAAATTAGAGACTTCATTGCAAATTCTTCTGGCTCATGTTAAATCTAAATTTCTACTCAAATCCAAATGAGTATAGAAGTTGTCTCACTTCCATAGCTTGACAATGGCCTTTCATGAAGACATGGATTATAAACAACTGACTTTGGACCCTGTATACAAAGGTCTGACAAAGACCTTGTTAAAAAAATGTCATTTGCTAACATATTCATAAGAGTCTTAAACATTACTAGGGTGTTTTACTAATGCTGTATCTAGCCCATCTTCACAGAAGCACTACTAAAGTGCTGGCACTTTTTTCTTTAAAAAAAATTAAGAACTGTTTGCAGGGTTGCCTCACAATAATATGAGAAGAGTTAATTTCCAGCAAAAAGGAGACTGCAAAAATGAATATATACATCTACACATTGGTCTGTAATGCAGTCATTAAAATGTCTTTGGAAACACGCAATGATAGGTGGAAATTATGGTATGTTGTGGGGGGTCAGCTGACTATCTCAGTTCATTCTGCACCATTCTCTACTCTGTTGCATCTCACAGGGAACGACATTTCCCCGTTCTGTGACATCCAGTACTTTCAAACAATGAAAGGCACCAGCAAGAAAAGTGAATGTGGGTATTGCCATCTATCCTAGCTGGTGACCTATGCTGGGCTCACTAATCTGATCATTCCAATAACTTACGAAAACATGCAAACACACAGAAGTACCTTTTCAAAATCTGGGGATGGCTCTCTGAACTTAGGGGTCTGTGGAAAGACAGAGAGAGCCACTGGAATTCTTTATTCTTATATAGGGAATGCACAAGGGGAGGTTCCATGGAACATTCTATCCCAGTAAGGGCAAAGGGATAGAATTACAAAGGAACAGGTGAGTGTAACTCAACCCCAGCAGGTGACGCCTACTCCTGGAGCCACATCTTATTATCTAAGAGGAGATAACACCCAAGTTACTGCAAAAGGTAATAAAAGTTCAGAACCTCTTGCTTCAGGACTTAAAGGCGTGTTCACCTAGGGTGGCTCCCCACATGTGGGTATGGTTTACTGTGTCAGCAGAGCACCCAGACACCCTGGGATCTCTGTGTGCACCCCTCCTACTTCCACATGATTTCACTTCAAGGGAACACCTGAAGTTTATTTCCATCACACACACACACACACACACACACACACACACACACACACACACGAGAGCCCCTTTGTGGATTTGGAAATGCCTTAGAATTTACTTTCAGGAAGGGCTAGTCACACTTCACTAGGGAGTGAGATGAGCGAGTTGAAACCCAGCTCCTCTGCTTCAAGACCAGAGCTGAGGTGCAACCAACACTCCAGATGTGCCTACAGGATGCAGCCACAGCCTGAGGAAGTTGGCTGGGCCCTTGTCCCTCTTGTCCTGCCTCTCCCACACCCTGGGCCTCCACAGCAGCATTTCCGCAGTAATTCCTTACTCAACAATTCCTGCCCCAGAAGACCTTAGTCTAAAGTAGGAGATGATAGGGGGCCCCAGGGTATTTCTTCCCCTCCCTCTGCTTCAACAGTGTCCCCCATAGAGGCTGCATCACCTCCTTGGCTCCAGCTCCTGTCAGGCAGCCCCCACTGCAAGCACACCCAAGTCTCTTGTGTTAAGGTGAGGACATTATTTACAAGAGTGGGACTGATTGGGGATGGAAACATACAGGTGCCTCACATAAAACTGAAAACTCTTGAACCACCAAAACCTCTTCAGCTTCCATTGCCATTTCACAGCAAAAGAGGAGCAAGGGTTCAGCAGTGGACTTGCACCATGTTACTCCCTCACCTTATGAGTCCATGGTTGAGAAGCAGCTGGCCCAGCTAAAGAGATGGTTTATACAGGATGCACTGGGGTTTGTGTGCCACACTCCAAAATGTAGTGTATTTTGAATTGGACAAATATAAGGTTATCTCTTCCACTTTCAGCATACTTAGACCTGAAACCAATGGATAGAAGAAGAAATGG